>OU015492.1:228073291-228115791 GCA_907164885.2 Dolomedes plantarius | reverse complement strand
CTTGGACGACCGTCTGCAGGTCTTCGGACAACTGTTCGGCTGGTTTGGAATTTTTTCCATAATCGTGAAATGACGGAATGATGAACGCCGAAGAAAAGAACAGCATCTGTGATAGACTGCCCTGCTTCAATGCGTCCGACAGCCCGCCAGCGCTCATAATCTTCCATTCGTCTTCTGGAAGCCATAGAAACACGTCTAGCGTGAAAGCAATACGAATGTTCAAACACCTTTCATCAGCACTTACATGCAATTCCTGTAACCCTTCACAATGCCGGATTTTTATACGACTGCCTGTTTTGCATATTTCTCGACGCGAAACCGTGATTGGCTGATACCTAACCTATTTGCATACTTCCTTCTACCTTTGCAGCAAATTTCAGCTTCTGTAGTTTAGATTGGCTTACGGAAATTAACATTTTCTCTCCGTGCTTAACTTTTGGAAGTGAGTGTTATATACATACATACATATATATATACTAGCTGTACCCGTTCACACTTTGCTGTGTTTGAACAAAAAGGCAGTTTTGATACCTCAAACATAATTTATTGATCAAATGCATACAATACATCAAAATGAAAATTAACAATTAAATTATCCCTACATATGTCATTTGAATATAACATATGTACAAAACATAGATATACATAGTTGATGGTAGAATAAACATGGTTCTTCACTTGTGATATTAAACAATATTGCAAACGAATTTCAACTGAACAATAATTTTGTAATTATTAAATATCATCATGAAATGAATGATATTTGATGATTGATGGTTATCTTAGTAGTGCTTGCAAATATACAACATTTTTTGTTTTCCTATCTGGTGCAAAAACAAATAAATTTGAGGATTTTCCAACTCGTGAACACCCAACGTACAGCTAGCTGTCCATGTGAGAATCATGGATTTATAAAATTTAATCCACATACTTGCAATGATTGTCCCTGTGCTTTGTTAATGGTCATTGCAAAGGCTAGTCGTACAGGAAACTGTAGACGTTTGAATTCAAATGGTGTATCCGTTGGTATCATGTGAATGTGTGGGGTAGTAGTACATGTTCCTCTTGGTGTTTTCCATTTAAAATGGTTGCCTCAATTATGTTATTCATTATTTTTTTTACTGATAGCCTAGTCCCATTGCATAGTCGCGGTGGATTTATATTTCGTAGAAGGATGATTGGGGAACCAATTTTCAAAGATAAAATATGCGGTGGCATTCCTGGTAGATCCAATGAATTGAAAAATTCTATTGGATAATTAACTGATTCATCGTGATTGACAACAGTATCTATGGATTTATATGTTGTTTCTTCATCAGGTATTTCATTTTGAATTGTGCAGTTTATTAAATTCACATCAATGTTTTTGGCTGCCAATATAGCACGCTCACTAACCCATTGATTATTTTTATAATTCTGCGATAAATTTGGAAAAACTGGCAATCAATTCATCAGTGGATTTTACAATGTGACAAAAGTTTTCTGGTAATGTAATACAGTGTGTGGATTCGTCCATTTCCATTTTACCATTCCCAATATCTAACAATTGTTTTGCAAATCGTTCAGAAGATTCATCTTGTTGTAATTGAACACGCATATTGGTCTTTAAAGATATTCTCTCCACATACCGCCATAACACCGATGATTTGAGACATGCATTCAATTCATCTGCAGGTGTTGAACGTGGTATAACTGGTACAGTTTGTCGAAAATCACCAGCTAGCTAAATGAGTGCACCACCAAAGAGCTGCTCATTTCCTCTCAAATCTTTTAATGTGCGATTGAGTGCTTCCAATGATTTCTTGTGTGCCATGGTGCATTCATCCCATATTATAAGCTGACATGATCTTAGTACTTTTCCCAATCCCAGAATCTTTGCTAATATTACATGTTGGAGTTTCAATTACCTGCATATTTAATGGCAATTTCAATGCTGAATGTGCTGTTCGACCACCGTCCAAAAGAGTTGCTGCAATACCAGATGATGCAATAGCAAGTGCAATATTATTTTGTGATCTTATAGTTGCCAGAATATTTGAAATAAGAAAAGTTTTGCCAGTGCCTCCAGGTGCATCTAAGAAATATAAACCACAACTCTTGTTAGATATTGCATTTATAATTGTGTCATATGCTATTCGTTGTTCTAATACCAATTTCGGAAGATTAATTCGAACAAATGTTTGTAATTCATTAACATCGAGGTGCGTTTCTCGTTGTATATCACGATCGAAAATGTCATTACCAGATCTATTTGGAGCAATCATTCCCAATTCTGTCAGTGATTTGTTAGCTATTGTCAAACATACATTCTCAATTAAAATCAATACTTCATTGTATATATTTGATGTAAATTGAATGTTGGGATTAGCATTTATGCTACGCATGCGATGTAAAATGTCTTCACTCATATAGTCTTTATATTTTTCCCAAAGATCCTTTGGATTAGCCGGAAAACATGTAGTTAGTATGATGGAAAATAGTGTACGTATCTGCTGTGGTTGAGCTGTATTAGAAGCATCAGCGAGTGAAATATCCCAATGAACATCGTTTTCTAAGAGACTTAATTTCTGGCAAGCCTCACGAAATGTAGCAGACAGATGGCAATTGACTTTTTTTAATTCTTGGAAAGATGTTGGTCCACGAATATTGATTAATAATTATCTTAGGTAAAAGCATTCTGCGTTATTTGGATGTACAGTGTACAGACGACCCAATGCATCTGTGGAATATAAATTTAGGTGTCTTTGTACTGCTCTACCTTGTTTACGACGCTGAAATTTTCTTGTTGATGTATTCCACGTAAAATAAGTTGGTACTTCAGAGTATAGTAGTGTCCTTGCAAAGGTATCATTTCTACATAATGGGAAAAATTCAGTTAATGTTGTTGGCGGTGGTGACATTGCTCTTGCACGTACATTTTCTGATGTAAAATACACACGCTGTCCATTTTCAAGATGTACTGCTAAATAAACAACCGTTGGATATCGTTCATGAATGGAAAATGATAAAATACGCCATACAGCCTCATTGCTACTCGTGTAGCGTCCCAGTTGATATTGGGTGACTTCATCGTTAGAAGCAGTTGTATTTTCCACTGCATACACTGCCATATCGCTTCCTTTGTTCACATATTTGCAAGTATATTTTATAGCTTTCACTGAATTGCAGTACTCAACATTTATGTGTGCGTTATACGTTTTTAGTAGTAATGGAGAATATGGTACTAACCAACGATTATCAACATCAATAGTATTGTTGAGTACTTTTAGTTTAATGGATTTTCCACCATCTTCGGTAGATCGTCGTCGATAGAGTGGATATCCATCATTGCCTGTAATAGTTTCAGCAAGTAAGTCTCTAAGAAACCGCTTTGTGCACTTTCCATCTGACATGCATGGTGAATAATTATTTAGTGAGCCACATGGACCATGAATCATATTTTTTGAGACAATATCGTGCAAGTCTTTATCAATTTCAATGTCTGGTATTTCTGCAGAGATGATTTCATCAATTCTGTTTGGTGTTATCTTTTCCATCATCCATATTAAAATATGCGCATGTGGTAAACCTCTTTTTTGCCATCCAACAGCTCGTCTCTCCAAATAAATGGTGTTTGACAATAAAATCTATTAAAGATTTTAATTTTTGTTTAAATACACGTGCAGAAATATCATGACGACCTGATGGTGATTGTCCAGTTAATAAAAGCTCCTTTATTTCATCCCATGCTGGGTTGCATGTAAATGTGATGAAAAAATCTGGACGACCATATGCACGAACATACGTCATTACATCTTGTGCGTATTCATGCATGTGTCTTGGGCTGCCTGTAAATGTGGATGGTAAAATGACCATTTTTCCCAATTCACTGAGATTGCCATCATTTACAACTGCATCACGTAAATGGATGTGCTCTTCAGAACGCAATTTGACTTGATTTAGTCGTATGTAGAGGAGTCTTTCACTTTCTATTTTTGCATACATGTCAACAATGTATTGATGAAATAATTGTCTACATTTCAATATATGATTATCAGCATTATCGCGAATCATCGTTCGATATGCATAATAATTCATAGCACTGACCTTTTTGTTAATGTCCACATTAGTTGTAGGATTTCTCATATTAATATTAAAATGATATCCATCCTCTCCTTGCCAAAATAGAATGGGATATTGTAATGCATCATATGAACGATGCGTTTCTGATACTTTCTGGACGTCACCATTTCTACGATGAAGAATTATATCGCGAGAATTAAATTCCTCACCAACTATGACAATTGCCACTTCACCGATCGTTGGTGCGTTGAATTGTCTTCGATGTTGACCAACAGGTGTTTTATCTGCCTTTATTGTTACTTTGTAATCGTCAGATGGCATTTGTTCAGTGGCGGTTTTAAATAATTTAATTAATTCATTATGTTGTTCAAACAAATTTTGTAATTCAGCGACAATCTCTCGTTTAGTACTCATATTCAGTTGACACCGTCTGTTGATTTGTTCGTCAGTATTTCCCATAAAATATATCTGAAGATATTTGTGATCAGCATTTGGCAAGGGTAGTAGTGATCCAGCATGGTGATAAATTTGCCCTTGTACTTTAAATGTTGGCATATAATTTGCGCTAACGATATTCGTTGCTCCGAACGATGTCATTTGGAAGCATGAATTAAAATGAATTAATCCCTCGCGGAACAGCGGTTGTGGAGCACTGATTTAGTCGGTGGTCTACCTCTAGCTCGTGATCTCTCAGGTTTTTTAAAATGTCAAGATCTTAGAGGGATTATCTTCCGAGCTTCTCCAAACATGGCCAAACCATCTTAATCTATTACTGCGGAATAATTGTGCTATTTGTGATTGCCTATCAAGCCCGTACGGTTCGAGATTATATCTGGTTCGCCAACGTCCTTCTTCCTGCACTGGGCCAAAGATAGCCCCGGGGATTTTTTCCTCAAACGTGACCAGTGAGCGTCTATGCTCAAGGTCCTTGTTTCACTTGCGTAAAGTAAGACAGGTAGTATTAGTGTCTTACAAATTATTAATTTAGTTTGGCGAGATTAGATCTCAATTGTCTTCTCAGAACAAAGAAGCATTTATTAGCCATTTTCATTCTGTTATCGATTTCTGTTCTTAGTTTATTTTTGTCATTAAGTATAGTGACAGGGTACTTAAATTCATCAAATGTTTTTGCACTTGTCTTTTGCAAAATAAAATTTGGAATTAAATAAAAGATTCAAGTTTTTGTACAAATTTTACTAAGCGTAGACTGAGTTCTCTTAACTAGAGTTTTCCTTGAATTCGACTATGAAAATGTTCTAACACTTTTCACACACACACACATATATATATATATATATATATATATATATATATATATATATATATATATATATATATATATATATATATATATATATACATATATATATACATATATATATATATATATATATATATATATATATATATATATAAATATATATATATATATATATATATATATATATATATATATATATACATACATATATATATATATATATATATATATACATATATATATACATATATATATATATATATATATATATATATATATATATATATATATATATAAATATATATATATATATATATATATATTATATATATATATATATATATATATATATATATATATACATACATATATATATATATATATATATATATATATACATATATGTATATATATATATATATATATATATATATATACATATATATATATATATATATATATATATATATATATACATACATATATATATATATATATATATATATATATATATATATATATACATATATATATGTATATATATATATATATATATATATATATATATATATATATATATATATAATCTATATATATAAAACAGTTCCGTAACTGACTCATTCATTCATTCATTCATTCACTGACTGACTGACATACAACGCACAGACCAAACCGCTGGACCTAAAGGGCTGAAATTTTGCATGGCGATTCTTCTTATAGTGTAGGGGTGCACTAAGAGAGATTTTTGAAAAATTCTTCTTAGATTTTTTTAAATTAAATTTTTAAGCAGTTTTTTTTACTTTTTTTAAGTTTACATTTAAAATAATAATTTGAGGGTTATAAAATTTATATCACGAGAAAGATCATAAAAATTCCTTTAAAATGAAATCTTTTTCGAATCTTTACCTTCATTTCCTGATTTTTGGTAAATTTTTAAAGATTAATTTTTAGAATTTAATTTATTAAATGCTGATCACGTGACTTCTTTTTCTGGTACTTTAAATAAATTTATCGTCACGTGCATAAAAACTAAATAGACAAAAAATAATTTTTTTTTCTTGCTAATGCGGCAGACGATTGGACATTATCCAAAAAAATATTAAAATACAGTAAAAGAAATGTTCTAGAAACTGTACTATATTCTTTAGTATTCTTTATATTGGATTTAATTTGAATATCTTCTTCTACATTATTTTGTCTATAAAAATATCCCTTACAATTTTTTTATAAATATATATATATTTTACATCAATTATATACATTGATCGTCGTATTTATTATATATATATTGGCATTAATTGCATACATTGACCGATGTTTTTACTTTGAATGTACTCCGTAGCGAAGTGCGGGTTTTCAGCTAGTATATATATATATATATATATATATATATATATATATATATATATATATACAGTGATTTCCGCTTATAAGAATCACGTTTGTTATTACTGTTTTTGATTCTTATAAGCGGTTGATTCTTATAGCCGAAATTTAGGTTTTTGGACAGGCAGACACACACCTATTTATATATATAAAACAGTTCCGTAACTGACTCATTCATTCACTGACTGACTGACTGACTGACTGACATACAACGCACAGACCAAACCGCTGGACCTAAAGGGCTGAAATTTTGCATGGCGATTCTTCTTATAGTGTAGGGGTGCACTAAGAGAGATTTTTGAAAAATTCTTCTTAGATTTTTTTAAATTAAATTTTTAAGCTGTTTTTTTTACTTTTTTTAAAGTTTGCATTTAAAATAATAATTTGAGGGTTATAAAATTTATATCACAAGAAAGATCATAAAAATTCCTTCAAAATGAAATTTTTTTCGAATTTTTACCTCCATTTGCTGATTTTTGGTGAATTTTTAAAGATTAATTTTTAGAATTTAATTTATTAAATGCTGATCACGTGACTTCTTTTTCTGGTACTTTAAATAATTTATCGTCACGTGCATAAAAACTAAATAGACAAAAAATAATTTTTTTTCTTGCTAATGCGGTAGACGATTGGACATTATCCAAAAAAATATTAAAATACAGTAAAAGAAATGTTCTAGAAACTGTACTATATTAACTGTACTATATTCTTTAGTATTCTTTATATTAGATTTAATTTGAATATCTTCTTCTACATTATTTTGTCTATAAAAATATCCCTTACGATTTTTTTATAAATATATATATATATATATATTTTACATCAATTATATACATTGATCGTCGTATTTATTATATATATATTGGCATTAATTGCAAACATTGACCGATGTTTTTACTTTGAATGTACTCCGTAGCGAAGTGCGGATTTTCAGCTAGTATATACATATATGAGATAATTTACCATAAAATATTCTTTAATTTACGTTAATTATCTTTTATTAAAATTATTTTTTATAATTTTAAAAATACAACTTAATTTCTAGACCTATAAGTAGATACACATGATTATAGTAAGAGAAGAAAAAAATCCAATATTTGTTACAACATACCTGCTTAACAGTTTTAACATTTTAACTACAGGAAGGGAGCAAGAAAAAGTTTTCTATAGTAGTTTGACGTAATGCAGTTTTCAGGAGGCTGTTTATACCTCTTTCAATACTAATAATCTCAGACGAAGATTCACCTTCCAGCTTACTTTTCACGGTTTGATAACGTTCTGAATCTACTAATGTCACGTTTACTAAGTGATAGTGAACACTTATTTATGTGTTTCAGGATCCAGGAAGCCGCAACCAGGATGTGGGAGGTGAGATAAAAGAGTCCTTATTTTTGTTTGTCAGTGGAGAAAAGTGAAATAGGACCCGGACGGGTAAAGATGCCCCGGGGTCAAGCTAATAGGACAGTGTTGTGCTAAAGCGTTTAAGGGGAAACTGTTATGTTATCTCTAACAAAGAAAGGGATGAATTTTACGACTATATTCCATCCCATTTTATCAATCTTTCTTTAAAAAAGAAAAGAAAGAACTTCGTGCCTTTTGAGGGTTTAAGTGGCTTTTTTGGAAAAATGAAAGGAAAGCGAAGAGTGTAAACTGATTCTTAAAACCGGAAATAATTCAGCGTCTCTCTTCAATGTCTGGATTTTCAGACGTGGTGGAGGGGCCGGAAGTTTATCGGCTGACAGCTCTTCTTAGTCCGAAACTTTCTCGCCCGCCGAATGTCACTGGCATGAAGTTATCGCTAAGAGAAAGACAGCTTTATCAGGGGGGGGGGGGGGAAACATTTTCGGTTCTCCAAACAGTTCCCGCACCACTTGTTAGGGAAACCGCTCGATAAACACACAGCTGTGTTTCGTGAAATCTGTGAGGTCATGGAAAAAATAACTCCTTACTGGTAGTACGCTACAATATATATATTAGATCCATTTTTTCTTTGCAGAAAATGAAGAAGCGTGTGGCCGTAATCGGCGCGGGCACGAGCGGGCTAATGGCCATCAAGAGCCTGAAGGAGGAGGGGTTCGAGCCTGTCTGCTTCGAGAAGTCGTCTGACTTTGGGGGGCTGTGGCGCTACCGGGAGGACACCGAGGGCCTGCCCTCGCTCATGCCCAGCACCTCCCTCAACAACAGCAAGGAGGTGGGGGCGATCAGCGACTTCCCGCCCGACCCCTCCAGCCCCAACTACATGCGCCACCCGGACGTCATGCGCATGTTCGAGCGATACGCTGAGCGCTTCGACTTACTGCGCCACATACGCTACGGAACGGAGGTGAGGAGGGTGCGCCGCGCACAGGACTACGAAGCAACGGGAAGGTGGGAAGTGACCACCGAGGGTGGAGCAGAGGTGTTCGATGCGGTGATGGTATGCGTGGGGCACCTCTCACTGCCCAAAGTGCCGGACACCACCCCTTTCCAGGGGCGTGTTGTCCACACTCATGATCTCAAGCAGTTCCACGACTTCAGCAACAAGGTCGTCTGCGTAATAGGGACAGGAAGCTCCGCCCTGGACGCCGCTGTGGAGATCAGCCACGTTGCCAGACAGGTATATATATATGTACAAGCGAGAATAAAGTACCGCGTTGTAGCGATTTTGTCTCTGTGTTCGATAAAGCAATTATTGTTTCCCTTTTCCTCCGCCAGGTGTACCTGAGCGTGCGCACGCCCGCCTGGATCTGCACTCGGCACGGTCCCTACGGCTATCCCCTGGACTGGGTGGTCTACACTTGGGAGCACAACCTCCTGCACAAGGTCGTCCCGCTCAGCTGGTCCAACACGTTCCTGCAGGAGGTGTTCCTCAACCCGCGCTTCTCGCACCGCCTCTTCGACGTCCGCCCACAGAGGGGCGTGGCCAACCGGGACTTCGCCGTCAACGACACGATCTCGAGTCGGCTCATGAACGGATCCGTCCTCCTCAAGAAGGACGTCGAGCGGTGGACGGAGGGCGGGGCCATCTTCCAGGACGACGAGGGTCGCGAGACCCGGGTGGACGCGGTGGTGCTGGGCACCGGATACCGGTGGACCTTCCCTTTCCTCGACCGCTCCGACCTGGTGGTCGAAGGTAGCAAGGTGAACCTCTACAAGTGCGTTTACCCGCCCCACATGCCCCACCCCACCCTCGGCATCGTGGGGTTCATCGTCCCGCTCGGTCCGGGGTTTCCCTGCGTCGAGATGCAGTGCAGGTGGTTCGCGCACACCCTGGCCGGCAAGGGTCGACTGCCCGGCGAGAAGCACATGACGAGTCACGTGAACAGACAATACGAGCGCAACCTGGCGCGGTTCGGGGACTCTAGCCGGGTGTCTATCCACGTGGACTTCATGCCCTACCTGGAGGACCTGGCCTCGGAGATTGGGGCGTGCCCAAACATGGTGAGGCTGCTCTTGAGTGACTTCCGGCTTTTCGTGGCCTGCGCCTTCGGGCCCTACATCCCGTACAGGTTTCGTCTTGTCGGGCCACACCGATGGGTCGGCGCCCGCCGAGCCATCTTGGAGGCGGGGCAGAGGATGCGGGCCCCGCTCCAGGGCAAGAGGGCCTTCGCCCCCCACCCGGGGATGTCCACGCGACTCTACATCCTGGCCTTCCTGGCGGTCATCTTCTGCCACGTGCTCAAGAACGGCCTCGTGAGAATAAATGGCGTGAAGGGGCTCGAAATACAGAGGGTGCGCGCCCTTTCCAAATATGTGCTGGAAAACTTCGTGAAAAACTGGACAGCTTAGGCGCAGTGCCGAGGCAGCGAATGTTTGGATGAGATCTTTTAATACATCTTTATAAAAGCAAAATACCAGACAAACTCTCATTGTTGACTCCTCAATGTGTCTCTCGAACAATACATGTTATTTTTGTGTGGTAAGCACGAAAGATGTAACGGTACCAACCATAAATAAATAATCAATATTTCGGATAGACAGCAAGAGGACGTACGGCAGTAAAAAAAATTTCTGAAAAACTATACGAACCACTGATGACTGTCTAGCTGGAATGTGTATCACAGTGATCAGTAAGCAGATTTAATGCGGAGTTCAAGTCCTTTAAAATTTGAAAAATAAAAAAATATATATCTTAGAGAGCACCTACAATCTAAAAGGAACAACTCAGTAAAATTTCAGCCTCCTAGAACTTACAATTCCTGAGATACAGTGATCAGTAAATCAGTTTCATTGTGGGTTTAAGTCATTAAATTTTGAAATTACAAAAATGATTTCTTATTCAGCACCTAGAATCTAAAAGGAACCACTCAATAAAATTTCAGCCTCCTACAAGCTCCAGTTCTAGAGATACAGTGATCAGCAAGTCAGTTTCATTGGGGGTTTAAGTACATTAAATTTTGAAATTACAAAAAAGATTTCTTATTCAGCACCTACAGGGTGGCTAATAAATACTGTGACAAATATCGAATCATTTAATTACACACAGATGAAATAGAAAATGGAAAATACAACAATATTAAGAACATTATACATGAAAGTTTACCATGAAATAATTTTACTCGAATCGACCGCCATCTTTATCGATTACTAAAGATAATCTCTTACGCCACTGTCCTATTGCGGCACGAATCATTTTATGAGGTAATTTGTCCCATTCACTCCGTATGGAAGCTTTGAGGGAGTCCAAACTTCTGTGCTGCTTAGCATTTACTTTAGACTCTAAAATCCCCCAAATGCAATAGTCTAAAGGATTTAGATCTGGTGAAGAAGGTGGCCAATCTTCTTGCTTGATAAACTTCGGGCAATTGGCATGGAGCCATTCCTGTGTTGTTTTAGATCGGTGGGACGGTGCAGAATCTTGCTGAAATATCCAATTCTTTTTGGGATACAATCTGTTAGCATGTGGTAATAAACGTGTAGCCAATACTTCCTGTTTGTAATATTCAGCATTGATTTTTACCCCTTTATCGATGAATTTCAGGGGCAGTTTTCCATTGTGTGACACTGCAGCCCAAACCATAACAGAATTCTTGTTCTGAAAGCGTTTAACAGTTCGAAGATTTTCAGGTATATCCTCGAAGGTTGCTGAATATACAACATCATTTTTAGCATTATAACTTTGTTCTGTACAAAACAGCTTCTCATCAGAGAAAATTATTTTTTCAACACTTTTGCTACCGTGCCGGTTCAGCAATTTCTTACAACTTTGTAACCTTTTTACTATTTGTGCAGTAGTCAAATCTTGAACTTTTCTTTTGCGATAAGGGCGAAAACCCAGGTCTTCATTTATGATAAGTTGCATAGTTCTGCGACTGATGTTCTCTTCTGCAGCCATTTTATTTGCAGAAATTGTGGATTTCTTCGTATCTTTTCACGAATTCTTTTGATATGTTCTTTTGTACGAACAGTGCGTGGACGACCGGACCTTGGTCGATCTTTACAGCTATTGGTATCCAATAATCGATTTATAGTCCTATATATAAACGTCCTATTAAAACCAAGGCATTTTAATTGCTTAAATATTTTACCTGCAGAAAATCCGCGATCAAAAAGCTGTTTAACCATTAACCTTTCGGCTTCCATCTTTAAAAATATTCTACATGTTTTACTTTAAACAAAAATTGTCTGCGTTTACAAAAAGTTGCCAATCACGCAAATAGATAGATAAATTGTTTTTCCAAACGATTAAAATTAACTCTTATTTTTTGGAGTGTTACAGTATTTATTAGCCACCCTGTATAATCTAAAAGGAACCACTCAATAATATTTCAGCCTTCTACAAGCTCCAGTTCCAGAGATACAGTGATCAGCAAGTCAGTTTCTTTGGGGGTTTAAGTACATTAAATTTTGAAATTACAAAAAAGATTTCTTATTCAGCACCTAGAATCTAAAAGGAACCACTCAATAATATTTCAGCCTCCTACAAGCTCCAGTTCCAGAGATACAGTGATCAGTAAGTCAGTTTCATTGGGGGTTTAAGTCATTAAATTTTGAAATTTCAAAAAGATTTGTTATTCAGCACCTAGAATCTAAAAGGAACCACGCAATAAAATTTAAGCCTCCTACAAGCTCCAGTTCCAGAGATACAGTGATCAGTAAGTCAGTTTCATTGGGGGTTTCAGTACATTAAATTTTGAAATTACAAAAAAGATTTCTTATTCAGCACCTAGAATCTAAAAGGAACCACTCAATAAAATTTAAGCCTCCTACAAGCTCCAGTTCCAGAGATACAGTGATCAGTAAGTCAGTTTCATTGGAGGTTTAAGTACATTAAATTTTGAAATTACAAAAAAGATTTGTTATTCAGCACCTAGAATCTAAAAGGAACCACTCAATAAAATTTAAGCCTCCTACAAGCTCCAGTTCCAGAGATACAGTGATCAGTAAGTCAGTTTCATTGGGGGTTTAAGTACATTAAATTTTGAAATTACAAAAAAAGATTTCATATTCAGCACCTAGAATCTAAAAGGAGCCACTCAATAAAATTTCAGCCTCCTACAAGCTCCAGTTCCAGAGAGACAGTGATGTTTCAGTTATAAAAAGTCAGATTTATAACTGAAATACTAGATAATTACTAATCAATCAGTTGAGCATATATTTTTTTAAATAGGCAAAAGGAGATTTGAGAGAAAAAAACACAAATTATACTTAGTTCAACATCGTAAGTTTTATTTTTCATTGATGCATGAACACATGCACATATAATCCCACACGGGTCGTAATGAAACGACTGTAAGTGGGAAGACTTCAAAGCATCTTGCCCTCGTTTTATTAAATTTAAATGCCCGCTGAGTAAAGAACAAATATCGTAAGTTGTCACTGCATACGGCTAACAGACGCCGGAAATGAATTAATCTAAATAATCCCAAAATGATTTGGCATCTTTATTTAGAAGGTTACCATAAAAGGTTATCATAATTTTCTATTTCAATACGTTATCGCTTACTAAGCAATGTTCGGCAAAGTGAAATTCGAATGTGAATAATATTTATTGTTTTTCTTATTAAAAACAGCGTGTCCAGGCGTAATTTTTATCAAAAAGCGCAGATTTTAAATAAACTAAGGTTTAAATAGTAGGAATTTCTTTAAGTATGGATAGGTTTCGAGTCTCCGCAAAAAGGAGGAAATGCTAAATCTCCATAGGGTTTCCTAGTTTTGTTCTCCAAAGGTCTCCAAAATGGCCGCCTCTCTCCGATGGCGTATACGCCATCGGAGTGATGCGGCCATCCAGTGACGTAGCGAGCATAACTGGCGCCCGGTGCACGATACCTTTTGGCGCCCCCCCCGGAAAACATATACTAGTAATAGAATATATAGAACTAGTTATTTTGGATCCATTTGGCGCCCCTCTGCGAGAGGTGCCCGGGGCATGATAGATCCCCTTGCCCCCCTCTCGCTACGACACTGCGGCCATCTTGGAAACCTTTGGAGAACAAAACTAAGAAACCCTATGGAGATTAACATGGCTACTATTTTGCGGAGACTTTTATTTGAAATCTATTTATACTTAGCGGATTTCCTACTATGTAAACCTTTAAATATTAAAGATCTATGATTTTTGAAAAGATTACGCCTGGAAATGCCGTTTTTAACGAGATAAACAATAAATATTATTCAGTTTCCAATGTTGCTATGCCAAAATCTGCCAAGAAGGCGATATCCGTATTCAAATAGAATATTATGATAACCCTTGTATGGCAACCTTGTATATCAAAACTGCACGAAAAAGATGCCAAATCATTTTGAGATTGCTAGAAAAGTTCGTATTCTTGTGAGAGTGACGAGTTGTGTGCCTACGAAAGATATTGATACTTTTTTGTGCTAAAATTTCAACTTAATCAAACGAGAGGATTAAGATGCTCTTAAGCTTTCTCAATTATTACGACTTGTCTGGATTATTACATGCTTGTGTTCATGCATCAATGAAAAATTAAAATTTACCATGTTGTGTTTAATTTTGTTGCTGATTCTATTTTCTCAAATCTTGGTTTGCATTTTTAAAAACTCAACATGCTCTGTTAGAGATCAGTAAGTATTTAGAGATATTTATAAATTCGACTTTTTTCATTTGAAACATTTTAAATTCTCCCACTCTCGATAACTTTCGAAGAACTTTCCTGAAGGTTTTCGAAATCAATAAATAATCATCGTTTGATTAAGTGCGAAATGTGACTTTTATATACTATAGGTCATAATTAAAAAAATTAAAATGCTTTATTCCATAAGACGAAATTGTTTGTTTTTATTAACTGCTTATGCAACTAGTCTCTCATACCTAGCTAGCTGGTGTTACACTTTTGAATAGATTAAATTATATCTGTTTTTAAGTGTTAAGTCTTGCTGGCAGACAGCTGGCAGACTTTCTTCAGATTAATACTGGATAATTTCCAGTATTAATCTGAGTGTTTCATTGACAAAATATCCCCATGTGGGATATTTTGTCAATAAAACACTCATTATACAGAAGCAATTTAATTGTTAATGATAAAATTTCATCCATGGCTCACCCAGTTACTCTTGTCTACAAATTACAATATGTTTATAAATTATGAACACAAAACAGAAAGTGAATTTTATGCACAAAACAGAATTACTTTAGACTGTCTTACAATATATGTATTATTACACAGGATTAAGTATCAAATTTATTACTGATCACCGAAAAATAAATTTTAATTTTTACAAATTTATATTGGAGGTCTGAAATAAGTGAGATGGAATTTGAGAGAAATAAAATGATAGCAAATAATCTGCTAATACCAATGATTAAAATTCTAAATAATATAAGTTTTAAATAGTATAAGTTTTAAATAATATGAATTTTAAATAATACAAATTTAATGGTTAATTTTTAAATATATTTTATTCATGTAGTCGTGAGAAATATATGACACTTGCTGAAAATTATTTTTATTATAAACATAGATTTTCATAGGTAATTGCAGTATGTTAAAAATCGCGCACTGTTTAGAAAATTTAAAGCATTTTGATGAAGTTCTTGAGTTTTTAGATATAAAATGGAAGTCAATTCAAACTTGAAAATTGGATCATAATTCTGATTTCAAGACTAAATCTTTCAGAAAGAGCAAGAAACATAGTTACATAGATTTTGATCTTTGATGCTTAAAGATCAAAATCAAATAATCATCTTATTTATGTAACGAACGGGAACAGTTAGTTCTGGTCTCCAAAACTAAAAATGGCGTCGCACTCCGATGGCGTATAGGCAGGTTGGTAAGAGAGAGCGAAAATCACGTCATTTGGACGGCATTCAGTACACAACTTTTATTGATTGGAATATTTTAGCGCTCAAAGTCGAACTTTTTTTCTGGAGCAGAAACTCAGATATGAAACAGAAATTTTCGATTTTGGAAACTCATAGAAAAGTTAAAATTGAAGTCAAGTTGAATGGATCCTGTTGAGAATGAATCACTCTGACTTAGCAGTTGTTCCCATTCCGGTGTTGAGATCGTGATTAAGTTTGGAAAAGATTTGTAACTGAAAACGTATTTTGTTTTCATTAAATTATAAAAATGACGAGATCATTTTTGTTTGGAGGTGCCTCTTCCTCTCAGTCTCAAAATAAGTATTTAGTTGAATTTCGGGCCGGTAAAATGACTATGAAGAATATGGTAGTAAGTGCCGATAAACGGAAAGGCCTTGTGTTTGTGTATCAAACAGATGATTCGCTTATGCATTTCTGTTGGAAAGATCGTACTACTGGTGTTGTCGAAGATGTAAGTTAATTTCTTTTAAACTTTTCGAGCTATTTTAGGTGAGAGGGAACTGAGCAAGCTTTTTTTAGTAGCGGTTCACGATAGGACTGAAAAATCTAATACCTTTAAATTTTCGTCTTTGGAGCTGTTGAAGTAGTATGTAAGTTGGGAAGGGGTCAAAGTAACACTTATAAGACAGTAAGCATGCATGCAAGAGACTGCAGCAATGTGCTTCTGACCTGAATATTTATATATTTATATATTTCTGATATTTATATATTTTCATACTTTTGTAATATGCTATTTACTTTCAAAAAATTTATAAAACCTTTAGAGTGGTGATATAATTCTGACTGTTTTCAAATAATGTTCAATGTATTTACTGTAAATGATTTATTATCTGTACACTTTTACTAAGAAATGTAGAATAAGTTTAATGATTAAAAACGAAATTGCCTATGAAATAGTGACAAGAAATTTGCTTAATCTTACATAAGCAAAAATGTCGGACATCTACTTTTTTGTTTACAACCAGTTTTTTGTTTATTAATTGTAATTCTCGTGATTAATGTGCATGATTGAACCAAATGTAGACTAAACATGCATTTTATTCATTCTTAAATAAATAATTAGCTTGAAGGTCAAAAATCTTTAATGTCCTGCATCTTCAAACTCTTTTTGTGGTTGCCACAGAAGTTCAGCTAGGTACAATTGCAAATGGGGGCCACAAAATTGAATTTATGACTGACTTTAAAGTAGTGTAATCCATCGGCTTCTAGTTTTGTTATGCAGTATGATTTCCTAGAATCTGAATAAATGATGGATCCTTCATTTATATTGTTTGTAACAGCTTCTGTTATTACTGACATAGAGCAGTTGCGTACTTGTACTAGGAAGCATTCATATGTTTGTCTACATATGCTGCCAATACCCACTGTTGCGGTAGAACACGTCCAGTGTGGTCTTTGCATTTAGTGAACAGGCTTTTGTCCTCTTCAACAATCATATTTGGACCACCTATTTGTTTATGCTCACGTTTCTCTAATGAAGAAATGCAGACTTCTCTCTATAGTTGTTCCAGCCTACAACAACTGTGTTGTGGGACATTTTGAGCTGTTTTTTTGCACCATTTGATGGAAGTCATTTCTTCACTCCATGAATAAATGAACCTGAGAGCATTAAGAAAGGGCAATCGAGATGTTTCAAACCACGTTCCACAATGTTTTTTTGGGGCAGTGATGTGATGATATGTTGCATTGCCATTTAATACTATCATTAAAATGCAGTTTCATTTGATTGTTATTTTCACAATTCCTATTTAATGGCAAAACTCACTTTTCTTGAAAAGAAATTACAATTCCTTACTTCTGATATAGGTAGGTCCCAAATTTTGATGATTAAAATTCGAATTTCATCAACACTATGTGGGTAAAAGTGCTACAATGTTTCTTCAAACTTTAGCATATCTATCATCTATTCATCTGCTTTCATAGAGATGCTAGGTTCACGTGTTTTCATTCTTGCCATTGGCAATTGTTGGGGCAAATGCCAAACGTGTCTGGCTAAAGAAAAAATACTACCATTTATTTTCATCTACTGAACTTGAACTCTTCTCATTTGTATATTCAGTTTCATTTGTATGAGTCAGTGACTACAGTTTATGTATTTTGCATTTTAACATATAGGCATACCTACAAATCATTAAATAAACTTTTCTTTATGCCTTGGTTAGGAGAGTATGATTTTAAAACACCAAAGGTAAAAAAATTATATTTGTCTGCTGTTGTAAGTGCTTATTTTATTTAGGAAAGACAATCTTTTTTGATTAGGCATTATAATACATGGTTTAAATTTGATAATTTTCAAGTATGTTTAGGAAAAGTTAGCCCATCTTAGTCATTAGTTCCATATTTTGCTCAAATGTCAGTTTTCTTTAATGAAATAATTTTTGTTCAAGGGTCCATTTCATATTTTAATTACGATTAATTTTCATATATTTCTTAATATGTTTTCCTATTATTAGTAATCCATATAGAATAGATATACACTGCAAACACTTTAAGTTAGCCAAAGTTCTGTTGGATATTTTAAAGATTTTATACTTTCACCAGACGGCATTTTAGGTGGTTATGTATTTCTGTTAGATCAATATTTTGCCTTTAGGGGCTTTTGAGCAGTGGTGTAGTGAGCATAACTGACACCTGGGGCACAATACCTTATTGGCACCCCCCATGGTCTTAGGTACCATTAGGCACCCCTCTGTGAGTGGTATCCGGGACATGATAGACCCCCATACTCCCCTCTTGCTACGCCACTGCTTTTGAGTTAGCCTTATATATTTCTCCAAAATTATAGAGCTTTTTCATTGCAGTTAAAGTACAAATTACGAAAAAGTATATATATATATATATATATATATATATAATTAATAACACCCTACCAGTTATTATGTCTTTACCTTTAATATTGTGTATTCCGTAATGTAGTTACTTCTGTAACTGTTTGTGGCACCTAGCTGTTGCTGATCATATTGCACTAACTTTACGTTGTTCTGGGGTGAGGGAAACTGCATGACACTTTGCATATTTGATATGGAATTTGCAAGGCATTTATTTCTCTCTCCATTTTAAATTGCTTTTGTAAGTAATTCTCATACTTTATATTTTTTCTATAATGTATTCAAGTTAGCAAACATATTCCCATCTACTGGACTGTTTGACTGGATTTATGCTTCTCAATCCCAACTACATCTTTTCAATCGGAGAATCCACCGCCTGCTGCTACAATCCTTCCTTTTGTTTCTGATTCCAGATCCCTCCTATAACATGATAGATACGTTCCTAGAAAATGCCGTGTTCTGGGAAACCGTGTTATATGAGATCCAAAGCCAGTACAAAAAGGGAGGTTACATTCCGAAAACATATTAAAAACAAACTTTTTAAAAAAAATTCTATATTAGCAAATTAATTTTTATTAAAAATATAAATGTATGTATAACACAAAACGAAAAGAAACAAAAAATATTATTTTTATTTAATGCAACCTTAATTTAATAAATTTCTTCTCATCAGTGTTCAGTATAATCAGACGAGAACGTTTTTTCAGTTGAACGATATCCCCTTCACTTTCAGAACCTTTTTTTTCATTTAGAGTTTTTGCACCTTCTATCCTCTAAAATATCTAATTTTGGTTGGTTTGCTGGTTCCTACAAGGTCATTGTAGATTTCACGGTATGGACATAGACAATTTTGCAGCTCCCTTTTGGATTTTTGGCTTCTTTCAGCTGAAAGGTCTGCATTCAAGAACAAAAAAAATGATCCCAGATTTTCAGCTAAACTTAGGCCTTCTTGTAATTTTAGAGAGTTATAAATGAATAAATTATAGTTTGTATATACATTTTCATGTAAAGCCACAATAGTTCATTATTCCTTCCCGTCATTACTTTAAGGTAATTTAGTTTGTAAATGTGTTAAACAAAAATAGTGTTATCTAGTTCTGTAGAAGTACAGTGTTGTACAAGGGTTTTACATTTTTTTTATCGTGTTAGAGCGGAACCCTGTTACAGGTTGCAGTGTTATATGAGGGTTCCCGCAATTTATCGTATCGTGTTACAGCAAAACCATGTTGTAAGATGCCATGCTGTAGGAGGGCTACCTGTATAACAGATAGATAAATATACAGTTATTAACTACTATTGTGTTGTAATAACTCAGAATGACACTGCTTACCTGTATCAATTTATAAAGTTAAATGCAGGGATAACCAAACAAACTGCAAAGTAATTTTGAAATATTTTTAATATAAGGAATTTACGTTAATATGGAAGTTACATAAAACTAGCCTTTTCAGTTGAACGATATCCCCTTCACTTTCACATAAGGCTATATATGATCTTAAAATTCAAATTCTTTTAAAGTTTATACTTTGGCAATAAAACATGTTTTGAATTGTTTTTGAGGTCCTTAAATTTGATTTTAGAAAATTAGTGCAAACACTGAATTATGTATTACAGTTTGTCTTAAATGTTTTTTCTATCCTATAATTTAATTTTCTAGGATCTTATCATATTTCCTGATGATGTAGTTTTTAAGAGAGTACCTGAATGTACCACTGGAAGAGTTTATGTTCTGAAATTTAAGTCTTCATCTAGAAGGTGCTTCTACTGGCTTCAGGTCAAATATTTTTTTCATTCTTTTCTTTACCAACATATATTTTTGACATAAAGATGTGTTAATGTGAAGTATGATAATGTAGTATAGTATGATCAGCAGGGCTGGATTTTCCTATAGGCTAACTAGGCTTCAGCCTACGGCCTCAAGATCAAGAGGGGCCTACATTCAAATTGTTAGCAAAATTAAAATTACAATATTCTACAAACAGTGAACACTAAAACACTGGTGGTTGTTTTCATTGAGTATTTTGTGCATTGAAAATGAGACCTTCAGAAAAAAAGATTTTGATGAACTTATAGAAGAATTCTGTGTGAAAAAGTTTAGAAAGAAATTCTTCTAATCTACTATTTTGTTTTAAATGTATACTTGGATTGAATCAGTTCTTAAATAATATAACTATTAACATAAAATTTATATGATATACAATTTGATATTTTCTTTTTTGTGATCTGGATTTTGTTTGAATAAAGTTCCATTATTGGTTTAGTTCAAGACTTAAAATTCATAATAATTCATACTTAAAACTTTAAATACGAATTATTATGAAATAAATTTATCTTAATTGAATTTGGTTTAATCTTCAATGTATTGAATATATATAGGTTAGTACCAATAACATGTTTCATTTAATATATCACAGTAATGATGTATTTTATTATCTCTCATGTAATTTACAAATTTAAAAATGAGAGGTGAAAGGGCCTAATAAGTGGAATAGCCTAGTGCAAATAAAACTAATATGTATATATAATATGCATATATTCATAGACACACTTATGTATATATGTGTGTATGTGATACTCTTGTATCATGGAGGGTTAACGAAATCCCTTTGGCTCAATTAAAGTGAGACAAGAATATAAAACGAACATAAATTTATTAAAAACATAAGAATTTAAATTAACTATACAACCTGTGATAACAGTTGTCAACGCCGTCCTGGCGGTAGCTATACGATGATACTTATAACAACTCTCAATGAGATGCAAGAATATACAACAGTTAAATAGACAGTTACTAAATAACGTAAAACTGACGTTACAAAATAAATAAGTAATACATGCAATTGTGACGTCATGGTTAGTTTGGTTAAGTACATTTCAGATTGAATGACAAATCATTGGAGTTAACTCCGGCAGTTTAGCCTAAATCTAACAGTATGACATACACATATCTTATTTATAAAGCAGAAATGGGAAATGTGTTGTGTCTGTATCACAAAAACTCAAGAACGAGATGAACCCTACCTTGATGAAGTTTATATGTTCTTGGAAAATCAGGATGAATGCGACTATTTTCATCCTGCTACGATGTTCCATTCTCGAATTATGTTAGAACAAGTTTGCATGGTATCGACGGATATTTTTGTTCAAAGCCATTGTAACATTTCATTGTTGATTATTAAATTATAACATTTGCGTAAAAATAAATAGACATGAATTAAAAACGTGATTTATTCATATATTGGCGCATGCAAGAACTGAAGTGACATTGAAACATAACAGATGATTTAGTTTTGAGAAAGAATTACAATCATTAAATATGTGTATATTCTAATTAAGAAAATGGCATTGAAACATAGCAGATGGTTTAGTTTTGAGAAAGAATGCTGAGCATGAAATATGTGTATATACTTTTTCTATAACAATTATCAGATTTGCTGTGTTTTAATATTGAATGTGTTGTGTTCTCAATTCATTAAAACACTATTGATTCTTTTTCTATAATAATAAATCCATTCAAACATTGACTAGCTGTAAATTAATGCTTTAAAAAGCCCAAAAAGAGGAGAGCACTGGACTTAATCTGACAGAAGAATGTTTTTCGCATGGTCAGCTTTATGTGGGAGTTTCTAGAGCAAGGAATCAATCAGAATTATACATTGTCGCAGATGATAAAAAAAGAAAAAAAATAGTCTTTATTTCTGTATCACTGTATTTTATCGTCATTGGTGGTTCAGTAACTTTTATTTTCACCAATTTATCAAATTGTAATAATGTGATGCTCCGATATGAAGTTCATGAAGCTGAAACTAGTGTACTTTCTGCCTTTGGTCTGTTCTCTTGCTTTTAATATTCTTCAAAGAGCTAGTTCTCTTATATGTAACTCCTCGTCTTGTAACATAGCTAACAACAAATTTTCTGGGTGTGCAAAGAATGAATTTTGTTGAATAGTTTTTAATACAATGCACTTCAGCTCGTTTTGTGTATACGAAGATCTTCTAACCATATTAAAAACGCAGATAGGCCCATATTTA
Organism: Dolomedes plantarius; assembly: GCA_907164885.2. Lineage (NCBI taxonomy): Eukaryota > Metazoa > Arthropoda > Arachnida > Araneae > Dolomedidae > Dolomedes > Dolomedes plantarius. The sequence continues at coordinate 228,092,958 of OU015492.1, read as the reverse complement.
CAAGAAGGTTTAGTGTTGATGTCAAACCAAGTTGGTGCATACACTTTCATAATAAAATTGTCAAGTTAATATAGGTTGACCGATGATTTCATTGATCCTACATATAAAAGAAGAATCCTGTTTGCACAAGTCAGCCTTCGGGAATGTGCTAGCTTTCCTGGATCTCTGTTAGCTAAGCTAGGTGTGATTGTGCCACAAGAAAGATCTGGGCACATTTCATATAAATATTTTTGATTGGTGCTGAATAATTCAGCATTAACATCCAGCAATTCTGACCTTACAGCTTCAAAGGTCACCATTTTATATTCTAGGCACTTTTCAAGCCTTTTTCCAATGTTTCCAGAAAAAAAACTTTTTGGACCTGCCGTGGTACTATTGAGACTGGTGAAAATATGGCGGAGTGGTAATTCATTAGCTTGTAGTTGACACACAAACCACTGTAACGACCAATTAAGATATTTTTCCGAATAGTACAATGACACCGTTTTTCTGTCCTGTATTTACAGGAGTACCATCACATCCAATTGCTACCAACAATGTATGAAATTTGAAACTTTTTTCTAGAAATTGAACTATACTTTTTTGAATCGTAATTGCCTTGCCCAAATCAAGTGAAAGATGTACCATGTACTTAGAATCTGGCTCAGAAATCAAAGAAATATGTTCTTCAGTCTTCCGATGTGATCTATTTTCTGTCTTAGCCAGGACTAAAGTTTTATCTTTACGGCCGTCAAAATAAAGTGAGAATATAGGTTGTTGGCCACTTAACCGTTGCAGGTTTTGGCATACTTTTCGACGCGTGCAACGTAATTTATGTCAATCTATTACTTTTGATGAGTTGTCTCTACTGATAATATTTAAATTTTGCATTGCAGCGTTTACTATGATGACTGAAATCCTAGTTGGATCACAAGCTGTTGCTAGATTTTGTAGCTTATGTCTCATTTGGATTGTTTCTTCTTGCTGCTTTTTGAAATAGAAAATTCATCAGGGTTAGTTTCAGTAGAACATTCTAAGACTGGGGAAAACTGTGGTGAGTTGATATCTTCTCCAATGTGTGGTAAGATAGCACCAGTCCAGTAGTGCAGCATACGTCTATCTTTACTTATATAAAGGCCTAGGGTAGAAAAATGTAGGTAACCATTCCGGGAACATCTTAACATTGCGTCGCCATTTTCTGAAATTTTTCTTGAAAACTAATAGCACAAAAGTTACATATTTTGAAAGCCCTTTAAAAAATATGAAAATTTCAAGTGAACACCCTAGCTCAAAACCGTCGTTTTTGAAATATCTTCAAATTAAAATATCCATTGAAAAGAATCATTTATGCGATTGAGTCATTCACTTGAATTTCGAATTCATTCTACTCCATGGTTTTTCATATTCTCTTTAAATAACTACATTTTTAATGTTTAATTTTAATGTTAGTTAAATTGTGTTTCACTTTGCTAATTATGAAAATAATCATTTATTCAATTGAGTCATTCACTTGAATTTTGAATTCATTCTACTCCATGGTTTTTCATATTCGCTTTAAATAACTACATTTTTAATGTTTAATTTTAATGTTAATTAAATTGTGTTTCACTTTGCTAATTATTATATAATTATAAATTAATGCCTGCTGTGTGGTGAGTCATTTACTTTTGAAACTATTTAGTTTTGTTTTATTTTATTGTTGTTTACTGCTGTTTAAGTATCGTTTTCAGCAATGCCTGCTGTGTGGTGAGTCATTTACTTTTGAAACTGTTTTGGTTTAGTTTTGATTTAGTTTTGTTTTGTTTTGTTTTGTTGTTTACTATTGTTTAAGGACAGTTTGTGTTATTTTATTGGCTAACTTTTTGTATTTTTATTTATTTAATATTGATGCAGAATTTTACACTTAAAGGAAAATTATATTTTTCTGGAACCTATATAGCATTATGTACCTGTATTCATCGTAGTATTTTTCTTCATTACATTCAAAAATAGAATCTTCATGCTTTTTTTTGTTTGTTTGTTCGTATGAACTCTTATGAGAAGGAAATGTTGATCAACATTCCGTCATTTTTGACTGGATTATATACTAGTCACTAAGTAAAATAGGCTTAAAATGTAAACCTTAATGCAAGTAATGTAGTCAGAACTATTAGTAAATTGCTATTAAAAATGCAGTATATGACAGTACACAAACCTACAATAACAAATTTGTGACAAAATTTTTAAAATGACTCAATTGAGGTTAGAATGAAGTACTAAAAATGAGTTTTTGCGCCACCTGAAGATGAAGTCGTAGACAACTGATTTTTGGCATAGATGATGTTCTATTATTGTATCAACAAATAATAATACAGGAATAAAGAAAACAGAAAAAAAATTTAATACGCCTTTTTCGCTCCACCGTAAAAGTGAATGATAAAATACCGCTGCATGTTCAAGAACTGATTTCAGTCTGTGACTTTCAAGAAACTTGATAGAATGTCGCAGATTATGGTAGAAACATCTTACTTTTCAGAATAGTGATCCCCCCCTCCCTTCTCTTTTGAGAACCTCTGTGTTAAATGTTGATTGTCTTTTGAATTTCTGATAAGCAAAGTTGATAAATATTCTCAGATGATGATGTTAATTTTACTCTTTAGGAGCCTAAAACAGATCGTGATAATGAATTTTGCTGTAAAGTGAACCAGTACTTGAACAACCCTCCAGCTGGTGGATCTTCACGAAGTGGCAATAGTGGTTCACTCGGTGGCTCGTCAACCCCTTCCCAGAGTGGTGGAGGATTACAGTCCGAATTAAGTTCTCTAGGAGATGCTGATTTGCAAAATCTCTTAAACAACTTGAGCCAGCAGCAGTTAGTTCAGCTTTTGGGTAGAAACATTTGTCTACTTATCTTATTGATTTCAGATGCTGTAGGCACTCATAGCATTTAATGGATTCTGAAACGCTATGAAAAAATATTAGTGACTTGTACATTTATTTTTTTTTCCTGGAAGTTCTTTAAAGGGAAGTCATCACCTTTACACAAGTTGAAAAGTCAGAATTTTTGCTGATTGTTCAAACTTCTATAAATTTTTTTTTTATATATTGGCCATTATATGTGAAATTTTCAGTATAAGTTCTTTAAACTTCATAGATTATGTTCCCTGAATTAATTTTATTACAAGTAAATAAGAATTTTGTTTATCAAGTAAGAAGTGAGTGTATTTTCTTAAAATTTCGAATTTATACTGATATACTGCACGCAGACTTACAACAATGCTAATTAAGTTTCAATAATAATTTTTGCATTTTTGTGATGCTAAAACATTAGGTATATTTCTACACCTATTTGAATTTTAAAATACCCAAAAATATATACTCCAGGGCAATGAGATTTAAAAAAACTGAAAAAGCCCATTAAAATGACGAGTCAAATGCTATAAATTCATAATAATTTTTTTAAAAAGAAAAACAATAGCTGCATATTTTTGGTAGCATCATTTTACACCTATCCTGAAAATATGAAAGCAATATCTGTAGTAGTTTCCTTTCTACTGAGCGCACAAGCATGAAAATGATCATTTCAACAAAAAGGCTTCTAAATTTCCACACTGGTAATGTTTCCATTGGAACTGCTTTTTTCATGTCATAGTTTTTTAAGTTCTAGTTGGAATATTTTAACATGGTTTGTTTTAAATGATTCACAGACCTGCCAACTTTCCAGATTTACCCAGGCAATGCCGGATTTTTTATGCATCTTCTGGGTTTCCGGAATGGATACTATCATTACTGGATTCCGAAACATAAAAAAAAATGACGCTGGTTTTAACAATCCCTCACAGTAATGCAGAGTATGAGAAGATTTTTAGTTACATAACAAAAGTATCTACTCAGTTCAGGTTATCTATGTCAAGGGAAACCTTAGAAAATTTGCTAATATGCAAATCGAACCCAAAAGGACACTATTATGCAGAACAATTTGACAATGAATTTTTTAAAAGAGCAAAATCAGCTACAGTAAATGCTACAAAAATTCCAAGATTTTCTGCAATTTATTAAAACGCACATTATAAAGAAATAGAAGTACTCAAAATATAGACTGCTGGGGTCCCTGCTAGTGTAAAAATGATGTACATTAAAATGTATGATTTCAAATATATAACTTTTGTTTAATATTATAATTTCAAGATGAGCTGAACAGTAAAGAAATATTTTGAATTATGTAAAAGCCTCTCCGGTCATTAAAGAGATCCTTATAAACTAAGTATACATAATTCTTTTATTATAATTTTTTGCTATACTTTTATGTCGTTATGTAGATTATTTTATGCACGGTAGAATATTGCAGGATTTTGCTCTTACTGAGGTTGGCAGGTCTGGATTCAGAAATGTTCAAATATTCTAAAAATGCAAAAAAGTAAAATTGATTTTTTTCAAGGTTCAAAGGTGACGAGTCCCCTTAAAAAAAAATTCTTTCAGAAGCTCTTGTGTGTTATTGTACTTTTATTTCTATTTACCTCATATTTCTTATGATAAAGCATAGCACAGTAAATTTTCTGTATGTATTAATATAAAACACATGTAAAGGAAATGTTTGTTTTAATTTTGCTTTTCCAAACTACTATATGCAACTGATATTTCATTTGTAGTTTTAATCTCTGTATGAGTATATTACATGAATTTTGACAATTGTCAATTTTTTTAAGCCAAGTGCTTCCTATAGAGCATGAGGATATTAAAACTTGATCAAATCATAAATGATTTTGCTGACAAAAAAATCTAGAAATATTTATTTGTAGATATTTTTGTTCTGTAAATTAAATATGGCTTAAATACTTTTTTCATAACTTAAGGTCTTATATTATCATTTTATGTTTAATCCCTCATTTCTAGAACCCAAACTTATATCCCAAATAAAAACAAAATTCTGTAAAATACGAGATATGTAAGAAATGCCTTACATAAATCCAAAAACTGAATTTGCTGAAACTCTGATAGTAATCAGCTCTGTACAATACATGCAATGGGAAAAAAAAAAAATCTGTAATTAAAAATCCATACTTCAGTAGTGTCATTTTTATCATTTATTCGTGCTGTCATCGGTTTCTGAAAACCCATTTGTTTTATATTTGCATCAATTATAAATATAACTGGCCACGCTTATTATTTTAAATGAAAACAAAATTCCCAAAGCAGATCGAGTCTCCTATAGCAAAAGAAAAAACTAACAATTGCAAAAACCCAAGTATCCAGAAATCTGCATCTATAATAATATATTTTTGTATGATCCCGTATTTATAAAAGTAAATAGGACTCTAAATTTTATTAAGAATTTCTGAAATTCCCTCACATTACTTTGGTAAGTAGTACGATGCAGGGTTTAAAAGTTTCAAAATATGTTGATTACATGAAAATAGAAATGAAAACATACGATAGTTTTCTTAAAGCTTAAATAGTTTCATAATTTTCTTAAGGCCTAAAGAGCGGAAATGGTGTTGGGGTGTTGATTATCCCCGGCCGCTTATTTCAAGAATCAACCTCCCTGCGGCAGCAACCTTAAAACCAGTTCCAGGTCTCTTCTGACGGCAGTAGTTAGAAATTATGTGTTTCTGTCCTGAAGTAGTTATGAGTTGGGATACATAGAGGGAAAAGTTTTCAGCTTTTATGCACAAATATTGATTTAACTAGAATTCATTTTGTATATATTCATTGAAATTGTATTGTTAGGATTTTCATTATTAGTGTTTCGTTCCAGTTTTTGTACATTGCACCTTGAGCATTCTAAATTTGTCATTGGCATTGATTTTCTACAGGAGGTGTTGGTGGAATGAGTGGCATGGCCAGCCTCAGCAGCCTTTTGAGTGCCAGCAGGCCCTCGAGTGGACAGTCCGCTTCGTCGAATTCCGAGTCCCACAGTTTTGCCGAGACGACTCAGCCATCCAGGACAAGCCAAAGCACTACTGCCAGTACCACGCAGTCATCCTCGGTGACTTCGACTCCTACTCCAGCGACTACCAGTTCAATACAGCTCAGCGATTTGCAGAATATTTTGTCTGGTCTATCTGGTATGTCAAAAGGTCCATTCTAAATAGTAGCCATATAATATTGAAAATCTTATTTATTTATTTTCAATATTAGTTTACATACATTTATTAGAATTATTTGGTACTTTTCCTTTAGCATTTGTTGCTTATGCCCCTTGACCGACAATAACATCAGATCAAGTCTGGAAGGCTACAGGCTCCTGTTTTGAATGAGCACCACAAGGGTCGGAGTCTGACTTGTAGCATTTAAAATTATTATGATGCATTGGAAAGATGAAGGTGGCATTACAAACGGCCATAACTTGTTATTCTGAAAAAATACAAAGAAAATGTGACAATAACAAGTCGATTTTTAAAATGAAGTACCTCATATTTATTTAAAATAATCTAGATAGGTGAGGCTTGGGGCCGTTTACAAGAAAGGTTACATAGTATCAGCCTATCAGCCATGGAGGGTCAGGAGGCTGGGATCGAATCGCCGATATTCGCCTGACCGCTTTCATTGATGATGGTGGAGACATGCTTCTTCAACCAGGGCCTAGACGAGCTCTGTTTTTCCAATTCCTGTGGTGGTATGTGCACGTGCTTAATGGGGCAAACATCTGGAAAATTGGCGACCTAGCAAACCCCACCAACGCAGTATTAACAAAGGATTATTTTGTGTGTTCTACGAGGGGAAGGTGATAAATGGTGAATCTTATAGCCAAACGTTAGGCAACCCCTTTTTGGGGATGTACTGATAAGCGAGTGACAGTGAGATTATGCAAAAAGGATGCTTTTTGCATCATTTTCCCAATTGTCTGGGGAAAATATATTAATGTAGACATCATGAGGGAACTGTCCCTAATTGTGTTGTGTGGCAGTATGAACAATATGAATTAGTAAAAAAACATTGAGTAGATTTACAGCAGTATTTACAAGGTTATTGAAAGCATTATGACATGACCGGTCCCGTAATTTTGAACCGAGTCAAGTGACGAGACCGGAACACTTGACCCCGCACCTCCAGAGGTAAATTTGAGGACATTGTAGCCATGCCCTATTTTATGTGCCATGGCATTTGGCGTTTGCCCTAATAACTATCGACATTGACTAGAATGAAAACTGGTGAATATGGCTGAATAGATAATAGATATGCTAAATTTTAAAGAAACATTGTGGCACTATTATGCATAGAATAGCAACGAAATTCAAATTTTAATCATGAAAATTTGGAAGGAATATCTGAAGGAGGAGCTGTCATTTTTTTTTTCGAGAAAAGGGGATTTTGTCATTAAATAAATAAGACTTGTGAACATAACCACCAAATGAAACTGTATTTTAATGATGGAATTCAATGGTGTTGCAGTGTATCTTTATGTCACTGCAAAAGAAGTTATCTTTGTGGAACGTGGCACACGTACACAAAAAATTGAACGATTGTGTCGAAGCCCCAAATGGAGAAATAAGTTGAATTCCTGGGGCGACAACAAAGACATTTTGAAGGACATTAAAATTTTTTGGCCTCCTAGCTATTTACTTATTGATGAATAAAATTCATGTTTAGTCTACATTTGTTCATAAATCACAAGAATTTGGTTAATACACAAGACCCAAAAAATGTGACATGTGAACCATATTTGGCAATTTATCACTTGTACCTGGCCAAAGAAAAAGTACTGATTATTTTTAGAGTAGAATTTTACAAATTTAATAGTGATGGAAAATGTTAATAGTTTCCAAAATGAATAAAAAATTTTTTTTCAAAAGTATTCAGGACTAATTAGTTAACAGATAAAGGTACTTGAATAAACAAAAATTCAATAGAATGCCAGGGTGATGTAATTAATTTTATTTTGTGAGGAGAAATTTTCTTATATTTTGTTACAACAGAATTTCTTGGAGCACTTTCTGGTCTTTAATAATAATTTTGCAAATAAAAAAGAATGCAATCTGATTTTAATCTATGGCATTCAACAAACTTTATAGAGTATCACAGATTCAGTCCAAAACAATCTACAATTTCACAGATTGTACATAATCTCTAGGACATCACACTTTTCTGAGGAATAGTCCCCCCCACCCCCCTCCCAGGGGAGAATTTTCACCTTGTTGAGAACCCCCATTCTGTTATTTTAAATGTAAATGATCCTATGTTAAAAATTTTCATGACTTTACAGTTGTTTACTTAAGGGGACTGGGACGTCAAATACCTTCAAAAAATTGATTTTTGAATTTGTGGCTTAAAAAATAGAGCAAATTCTGCAGATTACAAATATATATAATTTATGTACTTAACAACAATTATTAGCAACTTAAAAATGCAAACAAACATTTAAATTCCATTTAATGGGAAAGTGTTTTTTGCATTTTTCTCAAAATGTGATTTTTTTTTTCATGTAATGGTACAATTTCTGCAAAATCTGTTGCAAGTACATCTCTGTAATTTTAAAAGTCAATGGAATTAGTGTTCCTGTATCAATATGGCCTATTTTTTTATTTTTAAACCTTAAGATATTTTTGTAAATGGGGAAAATGTAGGACAAAAATATGCAGATTTCTGATAAGTGAAATTAATAATTTTTAAAATTTTTTGAGAAAGTGTAATAAAGATTTCAATGGGCTAACTATATAAAATACACTGTGTTTAATCATCACACAAGATTTCAAGGTAAGATTTTCAATAAATTTTTAAAAAAGTGTTCTCAAAAATGTGGGGGAATTAGTGGGGGAAAATATGTTTGTTTGCATTATTTTAAATTTACCTTTCAATCCAAAAAGAAATTTTTTTATCTTAAAATATTCATAAAGGTCTTACTAAACTAACATAAAAAAATCATAATGATACTGTCATATTTGTATAAGATATGAGCTTTAAAAGAATAGCCCAAATTTCCAACTCCTTAGTTGTCGCAGATGTCCCAGTCCCCTTAAGTATGTACTGCAGAATACTAAGCATTATAACAATTGTTTAAATTAAAAAAATCATAGAGAACACTTTTTTTTCAGTTCTGTCCTTGACGACACTGATAAAATAGGTTTTGAAGAAGTTCTTCCTTCTGGATTCACAGTTCTCAAAATTTAAGTTTTCAGTGTATATTTGTTCAAAGATTTATGTATGAAAAGTAATACACTCAATATGAAGAAAAGAATTTATTTATTTTAATGCTGAAGCAATTGATCCAGATATATGTGATATATTTTAGAGCAGGAGTGGCCAACTTTTGTGTACATAAGATCTACTTTTTATCTTAAAAATGTGTCGCGATCGACTTGTTGTCATAAGCGTAGTCTAAGTGGGGAGGGGGAGGTGTGAAATGCATACTATGTTTATACACTGTGTTTCATTACGAGATGCACTCTCGCAAGCTATGGGTATATAAGCAAAATATACGTTCAAACATATGTATCTGTCTACGTGAAAAACAACATACATAATGGGCCAAAAAAGTCACTTCCAGGGGAATTAAAACATTGAGTAATTATTGACAATATTAGTTCAAATTAGCTACAGATATAAGGACAGATTTAGAATTTATTATGTTAACATTAATGGGAAGACTGAATTTGCCTGTCCCTAACCAAGGAATCATAATTAGGCGTATATCAATGGAAATTTTCTTATGCTTGGAAAGCACGGTGCCATCGTATACGTTCGGTCTCAGACGGAATTACAGTCCCGGTCTAGTGCAGTGTAAACAGAACCCATACTGCCACCCTAACTAGGGTCCTTAATTAGTGCTCTATTTATCATGTAGCCTAATCAGTTTCTAAGTTAAGACATCACGATTGATCGACCAAAATTGGCTTTGGGATCGACTTGTTGGCCACCATTGTTTTAGAGTATTCTGTCTAGTGTAATTTTATTGGAAATTCATCTGTTGTGTATCTGAAATTATCATTTTCATTTGATGGATGGTAATTCTCATTTCAGTTCCTGGACAAGCAGAATCATCATCTTCAAAGCCATCAGGTATGTGCATTATATACACACACAATATATTCAATAAAAAAAACCTGAAATGATGCTTATCTATATATATAAAACAGTTCCCTAACTGACTGACATATACCGCTGGACAAAGGGCTGACATTTTGCATGCCGATTCTTCTTATAGTGCACTAAGAGAGATTTTTGAAAAATTCTTCTTAGATTTTTTTTAATTAAATTTTTAAGCTGTTTTTGTAATATTCTTTAAAGTTAGCATTTAAAATAATAATCCTAGGGTTATAAAATTTAAATCACGAGAAAGATCCTAAAAATTCCTTTAAAATGAAATCTGTTTCGAATCTTTACCTCCATTTTCTGATTTTTGATGAATTTTTAACCATTAATTTTTAGGCCTGGACTCCACTTCACCAGAAAATGCGACAGAAACAGAAAACAGAATCTGAAAATCTACGCACTTCCGGTTTTTTCCGTTTCTGCCCAGCAGAATGACGGCGGAAAACAGAGTTGAAAATGTTGAACTTTTCTGTTTCCGTCCGCGGATTCCGCGTGTATGACAGCCAATAGGAATGTGTCTTGATCCACGAAACACAAAACAGCAATGGCGTCTCGGTTTGACATGGAAGCGTTTATTTATGAACATCACCTCCATAACTGCAAGCTAAATAAGTCAAACAGTAAATTCTACTAGAATAATTTGTTGGAATAATGATTTTCTATTACCAGATAATGGATTTAGTGCAAACTGATCTGTAATCCTAAGATGTCACTTTGTAAAGGTCTGATATTTTTAACTATCCAAATGTTATAGAGATGATATACACTAAACATGACAACTAAAACCCTCAGTAATATTTTGTCGAAATTTCTATTACATACTATTTGTTATGCACTACTGTTTTTTCAACAAGACTGTTTTTTCAGAACTCCTGATCGGTAGTTCGAAGATCTCTAATTAAGGTGTTGTGAATACCATGTTTTTCCCTTTCTTGGAAAATCTTTCGAACCCAGAATCGATGTTTTCTTTTTTTTGCTTCAGAGGTTCTAATTAAAGACAGCAGACTTAGGAAGTGCAAACTCGCCATAGCAAAATCTGTGTCATTTTCCATACTTTCTTGAGCTTAAGTATTTTATGTCCGAATCACAGCCAATGTAAAACAATAAACAAAAAAAACAAAAAACGACGACAGATGGCGCCAGCTGAGCGGAATCTGGTGAAGTGGAGTACAGAAAGAACGGAATCTCAGCAGAAACAGAAAACATAAAAAAATTCAGTTTTCTGTTCAGTTTTCTGTTTCTGGTGAAGTGGAGTCCTGGCCTTAGAATTTAATTTATTAAATGCTAATCACGGGGTTTCTTTTCTTTTAATTTTGTGTTATGTGCATAAGAACGAAATAGACAAAAAAAAATTTTTTAATTTTTATTCTTGCTAATGCAGAAGATGATTGGACATTACCCCCCAAAAAAATATTAACATACAGTAAAAGAAATGTTCCTCAAACTGTACTATATTCTTTAGTATGTTCTATTAGATTTAATTTGAATATTTTCTTCTACATTATTTTGTCTATAAAAATAGCCGTCATGATTTTTTTATAAATATATTTTTTAGTTTTTTTTTCATCAATTGGATGCATTGATCGTTGTATTTACTATAAATATATATATATATATACATATTTTTGGCATTAATTGCATACTTTGACCGTTGTATTTAATTTGAATGTATTCCATAACGAAGTAAGGGTTTTCAGCCAGTTTTTCACATGGTTATAAAGTAACTAAGAAAATTTTTTTCCTGTCCAAGGACATATGACTTCTCCTATCTTTTATTTCTAATGATATAAAACTGTCTTGAATTCTAATGCTTACTGCTGTCAAACATAAATATTGAAATGTTTTAAAAGACATGGATATGTGTATGTATAAAAAAAGCCAAATACTACTCTCTTACTAATCACTGTATCTCTCAAACCATAAATCCTAGGAAGTTGATATTTTGTAGAATGGTCATGATTAGGCTCTGGGTGGTCACTAAGAAATCTTTTTTATAAATTCATACTTTTAGGGGGTTAAAAGACTCTTAAGCCGCCAAAATAAAACACTGACTGATCATCGTATCTCTGGAACCATAAGGCATAGGAAATTGAAATATTGCAGGATGACTCCTCCAAGCCTCTAGGTGTGTACTAAAAAAGTTTAAAAAACAAAAAAAAAACCCAAACTTTAGGGTTGTTAAAAGGAGCTTAGGTGTGTACTAAAAAAGTAAAAAAAAAAAAAAAAAAAAAACGAAACTTTAAGGTTGTTAAAAGGAACTTCAGCCACCAAAATTAAAAAAAGAAAAATGGAACTAAAACCTGTATTTCTAGTTGGATCCTGGTTTCTAAATTCTGCTGATGAATGACAAGACTTTACTGCTTAGTGAAGCAAAGGTGTTTAGCTAGTTTATATATAACGGTATTTTGTAAATGATAAAGTTGTTTGATGACAAACCTGGATTTTCTTGTGGATCAATTGAGCACATGGAAGTTTTAATTGAGTATTATAATGTTTAAAGTTGTCATTCACCTTTGTACTTATCCATTGTCTTATATTTAAGACATATTACTGTTCTTAAATTTAAATATTGCCCTGCATAATTTTTCAAGGCCATCTATTATAATAAAAGGCTCTAACTTAATCGGTATAATGTTTATTTCTGCAAATTTGACTGGGACCTGGTTTTAGTGATGATATTTTGGAAGAAAAGCCTCTTTCTGTTTTCACATTATCTTTTGAACAACTATATCTCTGGAATAAATCCTCTTTTGCACTGTGCTTCTTCTTAAGCCCTAGGGGTTCACTAAGAAATCTTTTTAAAAATTCAAACTTTAATTGGGTTTTTAAAGAGGCTCAAAACACTGGCTGACTGATCACTGGAACTCTAAGGCCTAGAAAGCTAAAATTTTACCCTATTAGGCCACTAAGAAAGATTCCAACCCATACTTTATGTTGTTTTGGTTGTTAAATTGTGTCAACTCCTCAGACGAGTGACAACGCTAAGTTACCAAATGGCATAATTGATAGTAATAATGTATTCCATCATGAAGCTAATTCCGTAATAAATGACATTACTATATTTGCATTTAAAATTCGGTTTTATGGGAGTCTAACAAAAAAGGCAGAAGCTCATTAATACTTCAATCCCATTGTATGAGCCTTTTAACCCTTAGACCGTTCATCAGAGTCTTTGCCCCAGCGTTACGAACACGATTAACACATTCTGAATTAATTTTTACATACATCGATAGATGGCAGAACTTAATGGCATTCGAATACAATCTCTCCTGATAAGTAGATTTTTAGGTGATATTTTGAGAATACATACAGTATAAAATGATGGGAGTTTTGGGTTTTCGAAATCTTAAGGGTATTCGAACTGACATTTCAAGTGATTCCGAGAGTGATTTTTCAGATTTATTCGATGACAAATGTGATGAAAAGACTAGTGGACTAAGTGATGAATAAAATATATAGTGTAAAGGCTATGAAGTGGATTTAAGCATATTACCTTGCTTTAAAATATATCATACTATAAGAAATTTATGAACAAAATATCTGTGCATTATATAAATATACATATGTATTCTTAAAATTTTTAGGTTTCACTTATTTTGTACTATTTATTTTTATTTAAATAACTTAACTGTATTGAACTTGTGTTTGTGAGTGATGTACTGCATATTAAAACGATTTTGTCTTGAAAATGTAGTTGATCTTTCCTCTGCTCTAACTGCCGAAGCCCTGCAACCTCTCTTTAATAACCAAGAGCTGATGGATCGAGTTCGCAGCCTTCTCCCTCCCTCGTCAGAGACCAGCAGTACTGTACCCAGTGATCAGTTACGAACCACTGTGCAGTCCCCTCAGTTTCAGCAGGTAATAGATTTTTCTCAAATTGATGTCATTCCATAGCAATTTCACATCTATGTACAGTCGAACCTCCACTTATCGAACTCATAGCAAATTTCCATGTTCATTACATAGAAAAATTGTTTCTATATATCGAAAAAGTCTATATATATCGAAATTTTTTTCAAGACAAATTGGGAAATTTTATTCCACTTTAGAATAAAATCTCCTAATTTTTGGCATTTGAAACAATGTGTCGTGGACTTCAATTCGCGGAAAATGTCCCTGATTAAGTTTTTAGTGGACTGAATAAATACGAACATTTCTTTGAACTTTCTGCAAAACTGGCTGTTCGGCAAGATATTCGTAGTTTTTTTTTTAAGAATGTAACTGTGATCATTGTAACCACTATCTGGATTATTGTTTTTTTTAAAGGTATGTATTACTCAATAAATCTTTCATATTAATTCATTTTTTAGTTATTAACTTTCATTTAATGGGATTCGCATATAAATTAGAAATGGAGTTTCGTATACGAAAATTAGTTTTAATTTTTTTTAGGAGAATTATGATAAAACTAACCTCTATTCTTTATATCGAATTTTTTTCCGGCAATTTGCTACTTCGATATATGGAGGTTCAACTGTATATGCCCTGTATTTTGATTTGGGAGTGTTACTGGGTATGTTCATAGATAAACTGATGTCAATTCGTCTTTATTATGTATTGTATTTTGATGCTCGGGTGTCTTTTAACATGCAACTGGAATAAAAAATATATATATATATATTTTGGGCAAAATTCCAAATTGTTTTGCTGAATTTTATAGGTTTACTATGAATACCAAATTGTATGACCTCTAGTTTGAAGAGCCAAAATCCTCTGTTCATTTTATTGTCTAATTTTGATCTATGCTGCCTACATGTGCCAATTACGGTTATTTCTCTTCCTAACCAGACGCTTGATTTAGATCGTGTTATGCAGGTAGTCATTGCTTCTGCCCACAACTCTTGCTTGGGATCAAATAGCATTAGTACCCTCGACAAGTGTACCATTCTATCTTTCAGCTACACCATTCATTTTGGGAGAATAAGTTTCTTCTAATTTTGATTCCTAATGCTTTTAGGTTGACAGACACAAAATTCTTTACCATTATCTGTCTGCCTTTCCATTTCAGATTGGTAGGTTTTACGTTCTAAACAATAAATGGGCCCACTAAGTGTGACTCATCTCTTGGAAATCTATATATTTAAGTTGCTAAGTCGACTTTTTGGGCAGTCCATGAGAGAAAACTACTGCATCCATTCATTTAATTTTGATCTGAAACGAAAGATTGCCATATGTAGATTTGTCAAATTTGGTTTTTGTAACCTCAATTTCTATTAATTAGCAATAATTTACGATTAAATATTGCTTTAGAAACTCACTGTTTCTGTGCATACTCAGTGACATTTTAAAATCTGGCTTTAGATACTCACTCAGCACATTAATTTGTTTCTGCGCATTATTTTGATTTTCAACATTTGGCAATGATGTGTTGAGTATAATTTGTGTATTAGTACATTTATTTACTATCTAGCCATCACGTTTTGACCGGTACCTACTAGTGAACCTGTAAGTTTGAATTGAATTATTTGAGCAAGAAATCCAATGGTGTACCATGCCAATGAGTTTTCTGTTCAAATGGAGGTATGCATACATATGCTTTTCACCTTAAATACATATGAACATGAATATCAAATCCTGATAGGGGCATGTTAAATCTGTAAACTGGATCGCAGCCATATATCGACCTGTTCTGGAATGGCAGTTGTATTTATTTATTTTTATGAAAATTTCATGTTTTATCCTGATGAGGTATCTGTGTAGTTGTGAAATGTTTCTTTAATTGTGCAGGCCTTGGGAATGTTTAGTGCAGCGCTACAATCAGGACAATTAGGTCCTCTGATGCAGCAGTTTGGAATGTCGTCTGATGTCATTGCTGCGGCCAATTCTGGTGGTGAGTTCCACTTTTTTAATTTTAAATTAAAGTATTTAATGTCAGTGAATAATCCATCCATTTGGACATTAATGTTTAATCTTAGTATCTAATGTTAGAAGTAGTATATACAAGGTGTGCCCATAAAGTAACCGGACAATTTTTTTTAAATAAGAAAAATATTACTCACCTTCAAATAAATTTATCTCCTTCAAAATAATTGCCAAAGGAGTCTATACAATTTTCCAGAATTTCTTCAAGTCATCGAAACACTGTTTATAGGCGTCGGAACTAACCGTTCGCAAAATACGCGTAACATTTGGTTTAATATCCGAGAGGTTTTCAAATCTCTGTCCTTTCATAGATTTTGCATTTTTTTTTATTACAAAGGACTTATTCACAATGAATTTTTCCTGAAAATCAAACAATTAATCAGTATTTTTACAAGGAAGTGCTTTTTCGATTAAGAAACGGGATAAGGCGAGTTAGGGAGGAACTGTTTGATTCTGGGCAATGGTTTGTTTTACACGATAATGCTTGGCCCCATACAGCAATTTCTGTACAAGAATACCTTGATAAGCATTCAATTACAGTGATGAATCACCCACCATATTCTCCCGACTTAAAGCCAGCTGATTTTTTTCCCTTTTTCCGAAGCTTAAGATGGTCTTGATAGGACAGAGATTTGAAAACGTCTTGAATATTAAATAAAATGTTACGCGTATTTTGCGAACGGTTACTTCCGACGCCTATAAACAGTGTTTCGATGACTTGAAGAAAAGTTGGAAAAATTGTATAGACTCCTTTAATGATTATTTTGAAGGAAATAAATTTATTTGAAGGTGAGTAATATTTTTCTTATTTATAAAAAATTGTCCAGTTACTTTATGGGCGCACCTTGTATGTATAAAAGGCCAAATACCAATCGATCACTGTAAGGCCTAGGAAGCTGAAATTTTGCAGGGTAGCTCCTCTCAAACCCTAGATGCTTTAAACTTAAGGGTTAAGAGGGGCTGAAGACCCCCAAATATATCCAATCTAAAACATTCTTTGATTGTTGGATCACAGTTCTTAAACTGTGGGGTGAACTCCTCTCAGGCATGATAAGAGTTGACTGCTGAAGTTAATTTAAATTAAGTGACATAATGGATGGTATTTGTGTGAAGCATGGGTATTTAGCTAGTTTCATATATATTTTTAAAAAATTAATATAATTTAGGGTTAGAAAAATTAGATTGACCTCTTCCTGCATCACACTAACAGATGTTAGAGCAGTGGCCAAGTGTACTAAAGAAACCAGTGGTTTCTTTAGTAATATATTCTTGACTAATATATTAAAAAAAATCCTTTGTATTTTGAAACTCATTTCAAAATTTTGTTTATTTTTAAGTTTATATAAAATTTGTAACGAATGCAATTTTTTTTTATGTGAGTTTCACCTGAATAAAAGGTTTTTCTGCAACAAATGTTTTTTTATTTGAAACAAAAAATAATTTTGCCTGCTACAAAACTAAGATTTTCTGCTACGAAAGTCAATTTTGCCTGCTCCAAAATTGGATATTTCCTGCTACAAATCACGATAGGTCACTGTGAGCTCTGAACCACTCATTTTGGATTCTTACCTGTTCCAGAACAATTGCTTCTACAATAGCTAGACTGAGCACTAATCACTTTAAGGGTATGAAAATCTTTCCTGATGGCACAAGATTCTTTATTAATTGTTGAAATTGTCCAGAGACCCTGCTTTCTCCAGAACATATCTTTGGCTGGCTGTCCTTTCCAAACTTGTTTTGTTGCCACAAGAACTCGCAGCTGCTGTTATCCAGGATTTCGGTTCAATTTAAGACTATTTTCTTCTGAACTATCCATAGACACGCCAACAACACAATTTGAATTTTCTAAAAAGGAAGTTTAAGCTCATAGGTGTCAATATGTGTGGATCTGTATCCAAGTTAATGTGACCCGTTTGAATCATTTCATATTTTGTAAGAAAGAATTAACATTTTTTGTGTCTTTTTAAGAAAAAACTTTAATATTTTCTTATGGGATAGTGATTCTTAACATAGTTTCACATTACCCTTTCATACTGAACTTGAGTGAAATCCCACATGCAGGATTTGGACAGTTCTTAAAAGTCCTTAAGAACTCCTTACTTTCAGTTTCTGTTTTAAAAGATTTTAAAACAGTACTTTTTTGCTTTCAAGGTCCTTTTACTTTTTCGATTTCTTTCCTCTCTTAAGAATTACTTATTTTTGAGTTGAAATACAAGAATTTTTTAGCGGATTGCTGGCAGCAATTACCCTCTATGAAAATGCAGATATTTTTGCTTTTGGTAACATTATTGACTAGGACGAAAATGCCTCTATATTGTCACACTCAACACCCTCCTCCAAATACACTACCCTACAATAATGGACTAGATGCCAGTGGTAACATTTGTCCATTCCATAAAATTGCCAGAGCATAGGAAGAACCTGATTGTCCAAAATGTTTTGCATAAAATCTGACTGCATGTCAGATTTTATGCAAATCCAGTGCTTGCACGTGACCTGTTAAGGTTAAGTACAATACGCGAAGTGGTGACGTCATTAGTTCTGTGTGACAATTTGTCGAAACAAAAGGAACTTGGTGACTTTGTAAGGCGTGTTGTAGTTGTTTGGCAAGTCTGTTTGCGTAATTGCGGTAGAATTATAATAGCCACAGTCAACTGTTGATGTCGTGAGGAAGTGGAAGACTATGTGAGTTGGGACACGAACTGCACAAACGGGATCTGCATGTCCTGAAGTGAGAGGTTTCTGAAAACCGTAAGAAACCACTCCAAATCATCAACAGGCAGCAGGGGTTACGGTGCACCCCAATACTTCCAACTCTCAAGTTCGGTGGTGAACTTGTTTGGGAGTATTGTCCGTGGTATGGCCTGGAACCTTTATATGTTTTTCCTGGTAAATTGAATGCCGATGCATGCATGAACATTTTGGACAATCAGGTTCTTCCTAAAAAAACGTATCTGTTCCGGTTTTTAAGCTTTGTTACAAAAATACGTTTTCAAGCAAAAATGTCCCATAATTTTCTGTAACACCATCGTTTTTTTTCCCCCTTTATCGCATTGTCGAGATTCCCCTCCTAGCAGCTTACACTATACAAAAACTTCCTGGACAGCAAGCAGCTTCTACAACATTAGAAAGAAAGAGAAAGTCAACATCATGTGCTTCACCTAAACTAATAGAAAAAATAAAATCAACCTCATTTGCTTCACCAATACCAGCAAAACAATTAAAATTAATGTCAAGTGCTTCACCCAACTCTGTAAAACAGTTAAAACCAACCTCATGTGCTTCCCAAAAATCAGCAAAAAAGGTAAAATCACTTGCAGGGTCACCATCATCTACCAATAATAAACGCATATTGCAGCGGGAAGAAATAATTTTTCTTACATTAAACTCAAATCTTGATCATGCTTTAGCATTTTTTATGAAAAATGTGATTGTTATTTATGAAACATACTCGTACAATGTGATGTTTCAAAGTGAAGAGTCGAAAATTAGCAAGGTGAGAAGAGAGTTATTGAATTTTTCTGAATTGTTGGTGAGATTTTGGAAAATATCTGTTAAAAATCAGAAGGATGATAAAGATTTAGTTATACGATCCGAAACATCAGAATTTGTCAAAGAATTGTCTGAAAGTGAACTTTTACAGTCCTATTCTTGTGTTAGAAAATATTATACAATATCTTGTTGATCTTGTTTTATTTTTTCGATTCCGTCGCGTGCTGTGTTCCTAATTTTTTTCTTTGGAGGTTGGCAGCTATGAATGGACAAATGTTACTTCCAGGACGACAACGCTTCATGTCATGTTGCAGCCTCTGTCAAGA
>OU015492.1:228050791-228068291 GCA_907164885.2 Dolomedes plantarius | reverse complement strand
ACATATACTAAACATGCAGTTAAAGTTGTTTTTATCACAATCTAAGAATGATATCAATACATGCAGGTTTGCAGTTGGCACGTAGCTTGCAAGCCATGAACTCTAAATTTGCATGTTGCACACACCTACAAGTGTCTCTGTCATCATCGGTTGGCTTCAGAACAAAAAGTGGTCTGCATTTTGTAAACAAAGTGTATGACACAGGTTTGGAAGTTATTTTTTCATCACAGAATTTTTTATACAACACTTTCATGGAATCTAACAAAAACCTCTTTTGCATCTTTAATTTATTTTTGGTTCGAGTTTCCTTCTTTCCTGCAGTAGCATGACTTACATCATCACGTAAAAAAAACTGTACTATTTTCTCATATTTTTCTTTGATTTCCTTAGCCTTTACCACAGTAATACGTTTTTTATATTTTAATCCAATTGTGTGAGCTGCTTTACTTTGCATTTTATATTTCTGGCATAACTTTGATGATATAATTCTCCCAATCATTCTCTTATCACTAGCATTAGAGTCTTGCATAGGTTGTTTTCAAATTTGATACCAAAACATCATGAAATACTAACTTTTTTGCAACTTCATGTTTCATGTTAACTTTACTTATTCTAAAATTTTCCAGCAATTTTTTTGTTTTTGATCTAGGAGTTTCAACTATAGAGCTTTTCCTTGTGACTTATCTTTTTCTGTATTTATCAATTTTTTTTATTTTTTCATCTAATAACTTCTGCAACTCCTGTATTTTTTCTTTCATTTTTTTATTTTCTCTTACTGTTTTAGATCTATTCTTTAAGATACATTTTCTACCTTGCACCTTCTGCCTGCTTTTTAGTTGTGCAGAAACTGGTGTACATTCTAATTGTGCTGAAACTGGTATACTTACTTGTTGTGCAGAAACTGGTGTGCTTTCTAATTGTAAGGGAGATTCAAAACTAGCTTTCAAAGCTTTTTTTTTCTCTGGAAGTTGCAGCAGAAATCCACAATCTTCTCTTTACCTGCCTGTGTTCACAGCTAGTCATTTCACTAACTTTCTTTCTCTTTGCATTTCGTAATTTGTGCTTTTCTTTGTATAAAGCTTCTCTCTGCACATCTTGTCATCTCTTTTCTCTGTATCTTTTTTGCTTTTCTGCTGTTGATAAGACCTTTTTATTTCTTTTTGCATGTTGGCATCTTAGAAAAAAAAAAGGAACTATTTTCAGTCCTCAAGAAATAAAAATGTTAAAATAACAAAGATGATGTATATATATATATATATATATATATATATATATATATATATATATATATATATATATATATATATATATATATATATATAATTTACCAATCAAACATATTAAAAAAATATTCTTAATTTGTTACTTTTGGTTTAGGGCAAATATGCAAACTGAATTCCATCAAAATTTATGTAACAGAATTTCATCATGAGTGTTACTTATTCATCATGAGTGTTACTTTCTATGGGTAACACTCATGACAAAATTATACTGTATTAACTTTATTCCATAGTAATAGTCAATACAAAAGTAACTTGTTATGCTTAATAAATAACTAATTCATGTTCTCATTACATATTAAAATTAAACCTATGTTATCTAATATTTAGTTATAAAAAGTAAGGTAACACTCATGATGATTAATTAAAATACGCACCTTTCTTGGCACTGTATTTCCCAGTATTTCTTAAATCAATCAACAAAATCCAACAGAAGCACATGTACTGTGTTGCACTAGTTTAGGAAAGTAGTAATAAACACCAAAAGCTTGTAAATGGTGTTGCCATCTATTTTTAAATAATTAAAAGTAAAAAAAGTAACACTCGTGACACAGTTCTAGGACAGGTCTTTATAACTCAATATTGACACTTAATAATATGTTTTTTTTTTTTAAGTATCAACATATGCTAGATAATTCCATGTAGCACATGTAACATTTATTTGTTTGTATGAATAATGTAGAATTGTTTTTGAAACATCAAATTATGATTGAGTGAATGGTCTTCAGACAGCTAAAAAAATCCAGTTTTCAAGTCTATCTTTCCCTTTTTTTTGGTGTTACAATCCCTAAAATGTTTAAAATTTTTAACAGTCATGTAGAAAATAGCTCAATAAACAAGAATACAAATGTATTTTCTGTTTGAATAAATATAAAAAGTAATTAACAGATCTAAAATAGCCCGGACAATGAATTGGCGAATTTTTGAAAATGACCCATATATATATATATGTATATATATGTATGTATACATGTATGTCTATATATTATGATGAAGTATGTGATTTTGTTGTTCCTAGATATGGACGCTTTCGTGCGAGCCCTCCAGAGCTCAAAGGAAGGTGCCTCGGGCAGCTCGAGAGGAGATAAGAAGGATCAGGATAAAGATGAAGACATGAGTTTAGATTAAGTTTGAACTCTACGCTTTCTTCGCAAAATTCAAACACTTTATTTTATCCTAATTTCAATGCTAATTATATATTAGATACTTTTCATGACTTTGTATCTAAATATTGAGTTGAAGAAATAAAAAGTTGCTTTTCTATTGCACTGTGGGTATGTTGATCTCATTTCATTTGTGTGTGTTTTTCATATTAGGTTATTTTACTAGTCTTCTGAAGCATGAAATTCTTGTCTAAATTAATAAGTTTTTCAATGAATAGCTTATGTTCTAACTTGAAATTTGTTTCACTAGTATTTAAAGATGCTGGTTGAGTTAGTCCCCTCCCCCCCCCAAAAAAAAAATACAGAGGCTGTTGTCGCTAGACATTCACCTGTATGTACACCGCAAGACTGCTGGCCATTCATTCTGTTGTCGAATTCTTGATTAGAATTGTTTACGATAGTAAACAAAATTTTGTTTGATGAAATAGCAGAAGAGCGTGGCATCAGTTCGGAACGGCAGTTTCTGGGTCGACAAAATTGTACTTGTGGTTCACTTTAAAATGGTGGAAACCCTCCTCTTCAAGTTTTGTGGTGTTGTAGCTTTTTCAAAGATTGGATTAAATCGTAAAAGCTTCCTTGATATTTTGCTTGATGGCTTCTAAAAGTACGCTAAGGAATCAGTTTGATACCGGAATCAGAAAACCTTCATTCGTCTCCCGGCAGATACCACGAAATATCCACTGTTGAGGGTGATTGCGTCCCACGATGATTTTTAATCCCCCCTTTTTACCATGGTTTTATTAACTTGCTTTCTTGTTTGTGTGTTTGTCCAGTACAAATCTTGCAATCGATTTTTAACTAGACATTTCAAACTTTTAGAATAGCTCAGAACACGATGACAATGCATTCTTTTAATGCTTTTAGCCGTCTTTAAGAAGAATTATATTCACTTTCAGTTAATTTTGTTTTGTAGAATGGTTCAGCCATCTATCGGCCGGGACGGGAACGAAAAGTTAAATGCAAGTTAACTTCCAATTCTCGAGCTAAACGATTGATTTCTCATTTGATCCTTTTCTTTCAAGTTGATGGGATAATTCATCAAAAAAATTTTAAGACAATATTTATTAATACATAGAATTGTCAAGTTTATATGATTCACCAAAAAATTTAAAAACATGGTATATAAAAAGTTCTTTTTATCTCGTAATTATTGTTTTTGAGATTTATTAAAGTTTTCTTTTGTTTTTCTTTTATTTATTTTTCTACCACTTTTCATTCATATTGGTTTTTCATGAGCCACCATGTTAGTAATTGTCATTTTAATATTTATAGTAAATTGTATAAGTAATCAAGATTCTTTTTTTCTGTGATTCATAGAAGTGTAATAGAAGGAGGTGTTTGAATCTTCAGGTGCTGAAACCACATTTTGTTAAAGTATTGTGGAATATTGTGAAGATAGTTGGAATGATAAAATTTGTTATTGTAATGTATATCTTTGTCATGTCGTACTAGCATCTTAGTTTGAGTTAATTCTTTCTGGGAGTTTATTTTTCCGGCAGGAATGATCAGAGGATTTTTATGTATGTTTCAATTATAGGGAAGAAAGTTTGCTTAATTTAAATATTGTTTTTGGCTCATAAACCACCTGATCTGTGGTTTCAATTTTTCTTGTGGGTTATTGTACAACTTAAAAACGCACCGTCTCCTTAAATGTACTAACCACTAAATGCTAATGATAGAATTTTAATTTAATTGAAACTATGTATTAACTGTAAATTGATTTAAATAATTGATAAGATTTATCCTTACTTTAATTATTAATATATGTGAATTATCCCTAATATTACAATTAATCGTCACAACCTAAAGAGTGGGAAAGTACAAAAACAATGGGTAAAATATAACATTTGTGATTGACATTTAAAAGAGTACCTTTTTTACATAAATTACATTTGAATTGTATATAAATACTAGCTGAAAACCCGTACTTCGCTACGGAGTACATTCAAATTAAATAAGTCGGTCAATGTATGCAATTCATGCCAAATATATATATATATTATATGATAAATACGACGATCAATGTATACAATTGATGTTAAATATATATATATATATATATATATATATTTATAAGAAAATCGTAAAGGATAATTTTATAGATAGAATAATGTAGAAGAAAATATTCAAATTAAATCTAATAAAAAGAATACTAAAGAATATAGTACAGTTAATATAGTAGTTTGTAGAACATTTCTTTCACTGTATTTTAATATTTTTTTGGATAATGTCCAGTCGTCTGCCGCATTAGCAAGGAAAAAAAATATTTTTTGTTTATTTAGTTGTTATGCACGTGACGATAAATTTATTGAAAGTACCAGAAAAAGAAATCACGTGATCAGCATTTAATAAATTAAATTCTAAAATTTAATCTTTAAAAATTCACCAAAAATCAGGAAATGGAGGGAAAGATTCGAAAAAAATTTCATTTTAGAGGAATTTTTATGATCTTTCTCGTGATATAAATTTTATAACCCTCAATGTATTATTTTAAATGCAAACGTAAAAAAAGTTTAAAAAACAGCTTAAAAATTTAATTTTAAAAAATCTAAGAAGAATTTTTTAAAAATCTTTCTTAGTGCATCCCTACACTATTAGAAGAATCGTCATGCAAAATTTCAGCCCTTTAGGTCCAGCGGTTTGGTCTGTGCGTTGTATGTCAGTCAGTCAGTCAGTCAGTGAATGAATGAGTCGGTTACGGAACTGTTTTATATATATAGATTATAAGTCAAGATTTAATCTGGGGGTCGAGTTGAACGGATAAAAATATTTCTAATGTAAATTTTATAAAATTCCTTAAGTGATTATAAAAATCCAGTTTTCATTTCTTTTAGCAAAGCTTTTGAATTACTTCAGTCAAAGAAAGGCGACGACAAATTCACTTTAGACTAGACACAAAAACAAAACAAAACTTGAGTCAAAGTTCCATTAATCTCTGTGTTTTTATAGTCCGTTTTATTGTAATTGTGTCATCTGAAATAAGTTGCGTAAGGTAGAAAATGACCTTGACCGGAAGCGTTCATCTTGTCACACTTAAACTGCATCAATGATATTTTTCCATGGAACTATTCCAAACAGTTTTCCAAAATTTTCATAACACAACTTGAATTCCATGTTCAAAACTGCTGGAAACAAATCGTAGCATAACATTCACTGAAGTGACGAAAATCTGCCATTGTACTTGCTGTTCGAGTCATTTTACCATTTGGTAGAATAATTAAAAACTATTTCAAAATGCTGCGGTGCAGAGATAAACATTAAGTTGAGTCAATATTGGGTCATTGAAAGCCTGAAATATCGGTTGAGACATTTGAGATGGAAAGCAGAGAGTTTCAAGTTCTCGATAAACTCAATGCAAAGAATACGACCTATGACTGACCGATCACGACTTCGCTCCTTTTGTGTTCCTAGATTCGCACTTTATGGAAATGGTTCATTTTTGTCGTTTGCATTTTGAGATACAAATTTGGCAACTTCAGAATAATCGTCTGCTGCTGTTTTGTTTTGATTGGAATGTAAAGTGAAGGGTTTATTTTGAAAATGGCTCCTAAAATGGATAGGCGGCTCGAAGGTTACGTAACTGCGCTTTCCGAGGAGAAATATTCGCATCGACAAATTATAAAGCGGTGTAAAATTCGCGGTTCTGGCATTTCAAGAAAAGGTACTTATAATATATTAAATTTGAAAAGAAAAAAAAAACGTCTAATTGAAAGTAAAAATGAAAACATGACCGCGAAACCTCATCCTAAGATTGTTCGAACGCAGGTAAATATCAAGAAAGTGAAGTCTCTGAAAATCCGCCGACTCAAAGATCCATTGCATCGAAACTTGGAATGTCTTCTGGCACTGTAAGTAAAATCATTGATAAAGATTTGAAGCTAAAAAAGATGTTTAAATCCAAAGTTCATTTGCTTTTGCAAAAGCATATTGTTGAAATAATAACAAGTTGTAGAAAATTATATGAAAAACAACTAACTCGATGTTAACCTATAGAAAAAATTTGTCCACGGATTGCCGACTTGGAGTCAAAGATTAAAAAAAAAAAAATTGTACTCCGTCATAGAGAAAAAAATTTTACATTTGTGTACATTTTTCGTTTTTTTTAAAATGCAATTAATATCTTAAAATTTAAATTATTCGGGGAAAAATCTGGTATAGTGTATTTTAAACGCTCATAAATTCGTTCGGTGGATGAAATTTATAAAATGAATCCTGTAGCGCTTTGCAGAAAAGTTCGGGCTATCTGACAATACCAGCTTTATTTGATTATCAGCATTTATGTACCTGTAAATAGTTGACAAAATATATTTTAAATAAACAACTGGGGGGCAGCGCTTAACCCCCCCCTATAAAGAGAGAGAGCCATTACAATCCCTGAAAATGTCAATCCTAAGGGGGGGGGAATTATCGAACTGTCAACTGGATTACTCCCACAAGAGTGCAAGAAGAGGAAAAGGGAAATACGATTTTTTTCTTAGTACATAGCAACCTTAAGAATCTACTGTTTAACTGAACCAAGAAATCATTGTCATGTCGTTTTTACCCATTTAATTTTAACTTGCAAACTGTTGACACGCACGGCACCATTGTTGGTACTATATATTTTCTTCTGTACATTATAAAACCTTTGATTACTTTTGAATTACCTTTGAATTAATTAAAGAAAAGTTTAGGAAATAATTAATTTCACTTATACCGGGTGGGCAAAAAATCCGTATAAACTTTAAAAATTCATAAAAACCGGAAAAATAACCAAAATAAAAAAAAGGTCATCGCAAGGTCACGGGATTTTGAGACAGGAAAAAAAATAACTCATAAAACAGCCGACAGGTGGCGCTGACAAGTCAAAGAAAAGATACGAAAAGAACGCTTCTAAATCGTTTATTACAGCAGTAGGACCCCCACCACAGGGGATAAGGCAATGCAGGCTAGTCGCAAATCCAACAACGGCAGAGTGCAGCAGGTCCGGATGTATACATGACACCTCTCGGAAGAACGGTGAACTGGTTGGGGATTAGGAGCGCCCGTTCTTGTAACCGTCTCATTAGCATATTTCCACAGATTTCGCTCGTACCAGCGCCACCTGTCAGCTGTTTTTTGAGTTATTGTCCTGTCTTATAAAAAAATCCCGTGACCTAGCGATGCTAACCTTTTTTTCTTTTGGTTATTTTTCCGGTTTTTATGAATTTTTAAAATTTACACGGACTTTTTGCCCACCCGGTAGTTTAACTTATGGATTTTAGATTTAAACTTCTTTAGATTATCTTAAGAAATTAAAATTAGATTGAGGCGCGTTGTGAAAACCTCAAAAAATTAAGAATTTAATTTTAGCCGCAAGTTCAACTGGGGAGAGCAAAATGGCGACGTATTGTGTTACCCTGAGATAGAATATAGAGGATTCGTAAAGAAAGGAGGAGAAACTTTTAAGTATTTAATTTTATATTATTTGAAACAAAGGTTCACCAGCCAATGAAAAAAAAGTTTTACCAGCCACTTATATCGTAATAACTATCAGTATTTTATTTTTTTTCTCACCACATTTTACATAATTTACTAAAACATGTTATGTTGGAAATGGACTTTAAATATCAACACCACGTATTGTAAATTTGGTCTTTAAATGTCTGCACAAATGGACCTTGAATATCAGCACAACACGTCAAACGGGGTTCAAAAGATGGCTGATGTAAACGATCAATATTCTGTTCGTCAAACCAATCTTTCGTTGCATTTCAAGTTTGAATACTCGCATCGTCTTGCATGGAGATGTAATCTAAAATATAATATTGCCATTCAAATGGAAGAAGGGAATTTTCTAAAACTGAGTTGTAATCAAATGAATTCTGGCGACCATTTGAAAATACAATTTAACTTCTGCCATCATAAGCCTTCGCCAAATCATCAGACTTCCGCCACCAAAATTTCTGCTGATTGCAGATTTTGGTTCTTTTCGGAGATCCGTGCAATAAATACCTCAAACCATCGGGGGCCATCGCCCATTGCCGTGTCTTGTACCCAGGACCATCGTGTACCTGGGGCCACCATGCTTTATTTAAATAATTATTATTTTACAGTATTTTTAGTCATTGGAGTGAGTGACAACACTATTTCAAACCATAACAGCCATTTTTAATGAAAGCAAGAAGAAGCTATAGTTAAATAGTGAAGAAAGTCTTGATTGGATCATCAAAACTAAATTTTTTTCACATCAATTTGAAGTCTGTGAAAGTAAGTGCAAACTTATGTTTTAATGTATAGCAGATAATTTTTGTTATCATTAAAGGAAAAAAATGAAATACAAACAAGGTTTGGTTTCTGCAGGTCTTTGGCTATGGAAGCCATTTTGCCAAAAACAACAACATCTTGTACCTAGGGCCATGGCCTCTGGTACAAAAGAGGTGGACGAAAACCTGGCAAGTGTAGAATTCTCACTGATACCCCCGAGAAAAATGAAATTCAAGCCCAAAAATCGAAAAAAAGTAATCGCTAAAAAAAAAGTTACGAAATCTGTGTTTGAAACAGAAAATTTATGGGGGATCATTAAGAAGTCAATGGAGAAAGAACATACGTTAGAAAGTGATGATGAAACAACTGAGGAATCACTTGAAGTGATGGACAATTCAGTTTCTGAGAGCAACGTAGATTCCCTAATAGCTGATGAACTTGAAAAGGTGTAGGGTTCGCGTGTTGCTCAGATGCACATTTCTGGTAGCTGCGCAGTGCAGGCCAGTCGAAGTGAGTTCGGAGCAGGTGTCTGGTCTATTTAAGTGACACACGCTGAGTTGGCAAGGGCCCAAGAAGGGAGTGGAGATTTGTACGTTAGTGCATTACGCTATTAGTAGAGATACGAAAGAGCCGAAAGTTATTTTTTAAAACTTTATTTTTGATCGAATAGTGAATATGATTTCAAATAATAAAAAGAAAGAAGCAAATCTATTTAAAAAATAGGAGTGGATATTTTCGGACATCAAAATCAAAATTATCTAAAGCTACGTTTTCGGTGGTTCTTTTTTTCTGACGTTTCCTCGGAGATTCAAATTTTGGAGTTTCTTCACCCTTCGCTTCTCTGCGTATTCTTTTTACTCTGGACATTGGTATCCCGGTCATTTCACTAGCTCTCTTTAGGGATTGCAAAAGTGGAACAATAAAATTTCCTTCTAGTGCTTCTTTATCACACAATTTAATTACATTGTGTATTATACGTTTACAATCACTACGGAACGGCTTATTCTGAGCAGTTGTGTTGGGTAAGGATCCATTAATTTTAATATAATAATCAAAATAACAGACGAGGAAAAAGCAAGCAAGCGCAGTTAGTAACCGATTCTAAAGAATGTCGAGAGAATACGAGACTTTTCCCCTTTGACGAAATTAGACGGGGGAAAAACTAAAGCATTTTTACATTGCAGAAGTAGTTGACGTTACACCTGAAACGACTCAGTAAGGATTCAGATAAATTTTTGTATCAGAATGATATTATTAACAGGGATAATGTTGTGTTTGAACTGCCTGAACCAAAAACTTTTGAAGGCTCAAAACGCCAGTGTTTGTTACTTAATTTTGGTGTCAGTTTTGCGAATTACAATGTGGAATAATAAACATCTCTTCCTTTAAGACATTGGCTACAATTAATATTTCTTCCTTACAAAGATTTTAGAAATTGTGCGCAAAAGAAATAATGCATACAAATTATTCTTTTTATTGTAAACAACAATTTCAGTTTTTGGAATTAACTGGCCCTTGGTAGTTAATCACAATAATACAATAGTGTTATTGTACCTAGGGCCATTTGTGATTTTTTTTTTTTAATTTTCACTATCATTTACAAATTTCTTTTTCTATACTTGAAGTAATTTTTATTTAAAGAGAATAAAGAACTTAATGTATAAAAACAATTTTTATTATTGTAAGTTAGTTATAAGTGCCATTTGAAAATAGTTGGTACAAGAGTTTCCCCTACTTCTCGCAATACTGAAAACGCATCTACGCAGAAGTTAGTATCATCTCAAGCTCCATGAAGAATGCAAAACTGAGACAGGAAGGGATAGATAAAATTATTATTATTATTATTATTATTTGCTGTAATAATAATAATAATAATAATAATAATTATTATTATTAATTAATAATAAATAATAATAATTATAATAAATATAAAAAAATAATTATTATATATTATAATAATTATAATAATTATATTAATTATTAATATTATTATTAATTATTATTATTATTATTATTATTATTATTCTTTAAATTATTATTATTTTAAATTAATTAATATGGCAATAAATTTATTATTGCCATCTGCTTTGGCGATACAAAGTTGAAAAATCTCTCCATCTTACTTAAACGTGGATTACCTTTTTTTTGTTAAAATTTTTGACATTTAATAATTTCCGGAAAAGATTTTTCACATCGAACATGCATCGATTTTGGCTCTTTTTTCCTAGGACAACACCTTTCGTTTACCCATTCGTGAAAAGTATGACTGAAACGTATTGCTTCCAATTTATAACGCTTTTTATGTCTGCTGCGCATGTCACGTTACTTGGTTGTATGCAAATGTTTGTCACATTACTTCAGAATAGCCAATGATATGTGATATTTCATAAATCAATTTCCATGTTTCTATGTTAGAAAAGTCTAATTTTTGACCTTATGTTTTTGTTTATTATTATGTATGAAATTTCATTTTTGTAAATCATTTATTATACATAGCAAGTATAATGTATGAAATTTCATTCATTTTTAATGAATATGAAAGAAGTTTTTGTTAAAAAACCGTGTTTTCATAAATCAATTTCTAACACTGTATAATATACAGTGATGAAATTACAAAAATGAAATTTCATACATAATAATGCATTATGGATAAACAATGGAATTACGGATAATTTAGGAAAAAATATATATATATATACAGTGTTATATATATATATATATATATATTTTCCTAAATTATCCGTAATTCCATTGTTTATCCATAATGCATTATTATGTATGAAATTTCATTTTTGTAAATCATTTGTTATACATAGCAAGTATAATGTATGAAATTTCATTCATTTTTAATGAATCTGAAAGAAGTTTTTGTTAAAAAACCGTGTTTTCATAAATCAATTTCTAACACTGTATATATATATATATATATATATATATTCCTAAATTATCCGTAATTCCATTGTTTATCCATAATGCATTTAGTTCTCTCGAATTAGACTTTAGTTTTTTTCAAATTCATCCCTGCATCTTTTAAATGTTAAACGCATCAGATGACAAACGGTATGCATCTTCTAAATTATCTGTTCCATAAAATAAATCATCAACACAAAATGGCGAATTTAACATTTCGTAACTAGCCCGCTTTTCGTTTTTTGTATTTCTTTATCGTAGCCGCTAAAATGAAAGGTCACGCCAAAGGGTCACGCGTGTCATCCGCATAATTTTGAAGTGCTCATCACTTTGAAACGAAAGAAATTTCAAATAATTTCTGACTTGTTCAGCAATTCCTATCATTAAAAAAGCCTTTTCTATATCGCCGCAGAATGCGGTCTCATAATGACGAAATTTAATTATTACATCCAGAACATTTGGGTTCAAATTAATACCCGACTCTACACAATCATTAAGATTCCTTTTTAGAAGAAGCATCAAGAACGCGTCAAGTTTCTTTATCGGACCTAATGACAGCTCTATGTGACATGTAATATTGAGAATTTTGAGCCTCATTTGAGCACTCCTCAACGATAACCTTTCTAAGCTGATCCTCAATAATCTATATATATAATAGCCATTGTCTCTGTATAACACTTCCGGGCTGTACTCATCTTTCAATTGAAGCCCTCAGTAAACAAACAGCCGGTTAGGCTTAATTTCAATTTCAGATGTGGATCAGAATTTTTTCTTACCTAAAAACTAATATCTTCTCCATCAAATCACGTTTGTTCAGCCTATTTTTCTATAAAACATTCAGAACTAAAAAAAATTGGATGCTTTTAGCTGTATATTTAACAGTTTTTAAAAATCTGTTTACTTTTGCGATGAATTCTGAAAGTAAACAAACTTGAATGTGAATGAATCAAGTAGCTCAAGTATTCATATTGCGTAGTGAGCTGTAAAAAACTGGATGGCAGTCTACTACTCCAATCGCATGAAAAACTAAATAAATAAAAAAATAATGAAAGGGTTTGCTTTTACAAGGTGTGGATTAAATGCAATTGTTAGATAATTCGGGATATTTTTTAACTTTCATATACTTTTTTCCATTATGACGTCATTATTTCTATTATGACGTCAAAATGACGGGTTGGATGGCAGTCTACTACCAATCGCGTGAAATACTAAATAAATAAAAAATAATGAAAGGGTTTGCTTTTACAAGGTGTGGATTAAATGCAATATTGTTAGATAATTCGGGATATTTTTTTAACTTCATATACTTTTTCCATTATAACGTCATTATTTCTATTATGACATCAAAATGACGGGTTGGATGGCAGTCTACTACTCCAATCGCATGAAATACTAAATAAAAAAAAAATGAATGGGTTTGCTTTTACAAGGTGTGGATTAAATGCAATATTGTTAGATAATTCGGGATATTTTTTAACTTTCATATACTTTTTCCATTATAACGTCATTATTTCTATTATGACATCAAAATGACGGGTTGGATGGCAGTCTACTACTCCAATCGCATGAAATACTAAATAAATAAAAAATAATGAATGGGTTTGCTTTTACAAGGTGTGGATTAAATGCAATATTGTTAGATAATTCGGGATATTTTTTAACTTTCATATACTTTTTCCATTATAACGTCATAATACTAATAATGACGTCAAAATGACGGGTTGGATGGCAGTCTACTACTCCAATCGCATGAAAACTAAATAAATAAAAAATAATGAAAGGGTTTGCTTTTACAAGGTGTGGATTAAATGCAATATTGTTAGATAATTCGGGATATTTTTTAACTTTCATATACTTTTTCCATTATAACGTCATTATTTCTATTATGACGTCAAAATGACGGGTTGGATGGCAGTCTACTACTCCAATCGCATGAAATACTAAATAAATAAAAATAATGAAAGGGTTTGCTTTTACAAGGTGTGGATTAAATGCAATATTGTTAGATAATTCGGGATATTTTTTTAACTTTCATATACTTTTTCCATTATAACGTCATTATTAGTATTATGACGTCAAAATGACGGGCTACCTTCTAGTTTCCTTATAATCTTGGAACATAATTTCGCCTTTATTTAAGCGGTTGCGCAACAATTCAAAACGTCTTTGTGCTACTTCAAAATTAGTATCCACACTAGATTTCCATATTAATTTCGACTCATATCGGCTGTTTTGAATTGCAATTCACTCTCAAACTAATTAATTAAAGCATTATCTGTATCCAAAATTTATTACTTTTGGCAACTAATGCAACATTGAATCTAAATCCGAGAACATTCATAATATCGCGTTCTATATTCTGAGAAACAGCTGCCTGTTTTCCTCACGACAGAAATCCAAGGTTAAATCCCATCCAATGGCATTCAAGTTTTTGTTTTATGGGAACCTTCTCTCACTCCAAAACAACCATCTTGCTCGATTAGAACTTTCTATGTTCAATAAATCGTGTGAGGACAGGCGATCTCGAAATTCGCGCCTCTCCATCCAAGTGCTGAAGGTTGCCTCGGATCTGTTTGTCTATACACAAGAGCTCAAAACTTTATTTTGACATGCGAATCGTTTCTTTTCTCAACTCAAAAAACTGGGTACACATTTTGGGAGCATTTTTAACACCAAACGCATAACGGAGATAGTCCAGTCAATGAGTGCTCAAAAGAGGGGTGTAGAGGGCACGGAATATACGAGACTTCAGGGCTTTGTTAGGAGTAGTTAGTATGTAAACATACTAAAAGTCCCCGCCCCTGGGGGGTGGGGGGTGGAAAGGTCCCATTTTTTGGTTTTTTCACTTATATCTCGGAAACGGTGCACTGTAGAAAAAAATGTTAAATATAAAATTGAAAGCTATTTAAATTTCCTATAAATTGTCAATATGCATATTTATCAAATTCCCAACGGTTTTCGAGATATACGTTATTGAAAATCTATAATTTTCGAAAAAATCCTTTTACCTCACTCTTTTTGTCAACATTGCTTCTAATGCCTCCTACAATCGTTTCTCGTAAAATTGGCACATACGAAGTTGTAGAACATTAAGTTTCCTTCAATATTGATATAGACTTTGCCACTTTGTCTTCACCCAATCAAAGTTATAGTATTTCTAAATGTACGATAAATTTCGATGTTCCTCTAGAAATGAGGTCTGTGCGTTTAAACTGCTGTACCTTGCTATCATGATGAATAACAACACTTTAACAATGGAAATAAGGGTATAATTACAATTGAAACACAAAACCTTTTTTTATAATTATAGCTTTTATTATTGTAATGTTCTATTAGAGTGAAGTGATTAATAACAACTAATGGTGGTAGGGATAGAAAGTTCGAGATTATTCCAGGCTTCCCCCTCGCCGACAGGCTAGAATGTCCACCCTTCTTCTGTTACGTTCTTATATTCTTGAAGGCACAAGCGCCCGTTCTAGACCCTTCTACCTTTTTATTTCCAGTTATTTTCTGACAATTATTTTCACATTTCGGTTTTACAACATTTAAGATATAAATTACTACATTTAAATTAATTTAAAAAGTACAATTCTTTAAATTCGCATGAATCAAAATTATTATTTAAAACAATTAATAAAAAATTAATGTTATCAAAAATATAATTCTTGAAAATTAACTGAATGGGCACGCTTTGCCAGAGTAGTGCGGGTGATTTTCTTGTTGAACATGAATCAGACGAAGTCGAACTCTCTGAGGAAGAGCAGACGTGCATCAGCACCATTACGTCCTCATTGAATTCTTTGAACCAAAACTCGAACCAGTGGCTATCAAATTTGAGAGAAGCGATTGTAAGGTATACACAGATTCGATTCACAGAATCGAACTTTGAGTGAATGATTAAAGAAGCTGCTTGAGATATGCTAATTCGGCATACGCGCTTGGTATAAATACCAAGCAGCTTGATAATACAAAGGTTGAAAAAGGTGTTGTTAAGGTTGATAGATAAGCGAGAGGGAGCTACGAGGTAAGCAGTTCCAGGTGCCTATCCTGCGCTAGTAGCTTAGGGGGCCCAAAGTTACGTGGCAGTACTGCTGGTTTTGACTCTCTGCTGGTTTGTGAGTATCTTGCTAACGTGTAATTTCTATTGAATGCTAATATATTATTCCGTACCAGAGTAGTACGTATGCTTCTTGCTGTAAAAGCAAATCTCCTATATGTGCAACGAATTCAATAAACATGTTTCATGTATAAACTGTGTTTGTATCAAATTCATTTAGAGTGCCACTTCAAATTATATACACCCAAGTCTGGGTAGAAGTGAGCTATTCTCTATACGATGACCAGGATCAGCAACAATGAAATGCTGATGGATTCAAAATGGTGAATTTGATACATCCATGCAGAGCGAATTCCTTGCTCTACCCTGAACTGCTGTAAGCGAATGATTTTCACACTTCCCGTATGTCAAGTCTTGCCACTCATACGTACAGGATATGGAAAGCCTCTCTACTCTATTGACACCAGAGGAGGTTACTTCATTACGAGAAGAAATGGCCGGTTCTGGTGAGACAACCTTGACGTGGTCATTCTCAAGCCGAAATGGCATGACCCGTGGTAGAGGTATGACAGATAGTGCTCTCAGTAAATGGGTAATTGGGATGACTTAAACTCAAGACATATGTGCTTCACTCGAAGAATATTGTGGTGTTTTGTTTTCACCGAGACAGCAGCACAAGGATTTTGGAGAAGCTCTCCAAAGTCGAGACGCAAGTGACACTTTTAAGCTTACGCAATGGTTTGATAATTACCCTCCTTTTCCGAGGACCCAGAAAATCATGTCAGTAGTGACAGGAGTCGTGGGAGATGATACAGAGGCTGTTCGCACATTTTTTAGACGATTTTGGTAAGCGGTAATAAAAAATCGTTTGCTGCAAAAGAAATAATTGCAATTGTACTGTGTTTTTAAAAGTCAAAATTATCGTCTGCGGCTTGAAAGTTTTGTTTTTATTCAAATGGCGTTTTTAACAAAGCAGTGGTTTCGAAGGCTACACTTATGCTCTTTCCGAAGAGAAATATGCATACTCCGTTATCCAAAAACGATGTGACAGTCATGGTTTTGTGATATCTAAAGCGTCGATAGGTAATATCGTCAACAAGAAAGGAAAAAAAACGTCAAATTGGAGCCTCAAGTGGGACAAAAATTCCAAACAAGTATCCAAGGAAAAAACGGACATCTTCGACTATTGCAAAGGTACGTTGTTTAATGTTAAAAGAAAATCCCCCTAGTCAAAGGACAGTTGAAAAATCCTTAAAATGTTCGGTGTCCACTGTAAACAAAATGATAAACGTTGATTTAAATCTTAAAAAAGCGAAAAAACGCAACGTGCATCGTCTTCTTCCAAATCATATCGCTCAACGCAGGACACGCTGCAGAATTCTATATGAGAAACACTTATCCAAAGAAAAATGGAAAATAATTGTCACAATAGATGAATCATGGGTGTATTTAAATGATTGCAACAAAAAAAGAGCCATTTATTATCAGAAAAGGGGAGAAAAAACTGTATTATCCAAAGTACATGGTTCAAAGAATCGAAAGAAAGTTTTTCTAAGGGATTCATGATTGTTGCTGGTTTTTCTTATAATGGCAAGTTAAAAATAAAGAGAGTGGAAAAAAATGTCAAGATTAACTCCAAATACTCTCAGGAACATATTTTATCGCCAATTTTTCTGAATGAAATGCCATCGCTTTACCCACAGTGCCATCAATCTGTGAGACTCCATCAGGACAAAGCTAGCAGTCACACATCAAAATCCACTGTAAATTTCCTAAAAGAAATGGAACAAAAAACTGGTATCAAGGCCATACCCTTCACTGATATCCCTACTAAATCTCCCGATGTATCTATCCACCTATGGATT
>OU015492.1:228036490-228045291 GCA_907164885.2 Dolomedes plantarius | reverse complement strand
AATTTTTTCAAAATCTAAAGCGAATGTCGAAAATCGTGACATTGATCGTGTTTGTTACATTTAATTGTGTTTCCTACATTTTAAATCAAGAATGTTATGGATATCTGTTTCCTTCTTTGAGATATGACGGAATATGTAAAAACACGTTTAGCCCCCCCCCCCTAACTCCCTTGGGGGCCGAATTTTGAAAAATCCTTAAATTGGTTTTTAGGTATTCATGTTCCTTACATTTTAAAGCAAGAAACTTATGGATATCTGTTTCTTTCTTTGAGATATGAAGGAATACGTGAAAAACACGTTAAGCCCCCCCCCCTCCCTGTCCCCTGGGACCAAATTTTAAAAAATCCTGAAATTAGATTTAAGGTATTCGTGTTCCTTACATTTTAAAGTAAGAATCTTATGGACATCAATTTCCTTCTTTGACGTACGAAAGAATATGTAAAAAACACGTTTTGCCCCCCTTCACCCTTGGGGGGCGAATTTTGAAAAATCCTGAAACTGATTTTAGGTAATCAAGTTCCTTACATTTTAAAGCAAGAATCTTAAGGATATCTGTTTTTTTTTCTTTCAGATATGAAGGAATATGGGAAAAATGCGTTTTGCCCCCTCCCCCCCTTTTGGGCCAAATTTTGAAAAATCCTGAAATTGGTTTTTAGGTATTCATGTTCCTTACATTTTAAAGCAAGAATCTTTAACATATCAATTTCTTTCTTTGAGATATGAAGGAAAACACGTTTTGCCCCCCCCTCCCCCCTTGGGGGGGCCGAATTTTGAAAAATCCTGGAACTGATTTTTAGGTATTCGGCTTCCTTTTATTTTAAGGTAAGAATCTTATGGATATCCGTTTCATGTGAAAAACACGTAAAATCACGTTTAGCCCCCCTCCCCCCCTTGAGGCCGAATTTTAAAAAAAATCCTGAAACTGATTTTAGGTAATCAAGTTTCTTACATTTTAAAGCAAGAATCTTTTGGATATCAATTTCCTTCTTTGAGATATGAGGGAATATGGGAAAATACGTTTTGCCCGCTCCCCCCCCCCCATGGGGGCCGAATTTCGAAAAATCCTGAAAATGGTTTTTAGGTATTTATGTTCCTTACATTTTAAAGCAAGAATCTTATGGATATCTGTTTTCTTCTTCGAGATATGAAGGAAAATGTGATAAAACACGTAAAAACACGTTTTTTCCCCCCCCCCCCCCCCCCCTTGGGGGCCTAATTTTGAAAAATCCTGAAATTGGTTTTTAGGTATTCATGTTACTTACATTTTAAAGCAAGAATGTTATGGATATCAATATCCTTCTTTGAGATATGAAGGAATATGTAACAAACACGTTTTGCCCCCCTCCCCCCCTTGGGGGGCGAATTTTGAAAAATCGCTTCTTAAATGACGCCTTCAGCACAAAAGTAATAAGCTCCTAAAATTTGATATCTGTATATCCAATAGTTTTTGCTGGGCGTTGATACGTGTATGTATATATGTATATATAAGTCAGGACTTCTTCCTTTATAGATATAGATATATATATATATATATATATATATATATATACATACACACACATATATATATATATATATATATATATATATATATATACATACACACACATATATATATATATATATATATACATACACACATATATATATATATATACTAGTATATATATATATATATAATGAATGGAAGAGTTACTTGACCGAGGCATACACAGAAGACGGCAACTATGAGGGGAATGGTTGCTCACCCCCGGTCTGTTCGTTCTTTCCGTAGCTGCTGTGGTCCCTGGGGGGTCCGGTGAGGAAGCTGGTGCTGCCGCGGCCGAGCTCCCAGTCGAAGTCGTCCTCGTCGAGGTTCTCCCAGTCGCAGAATCCCCCCTCGAACGTGCAGTGCCCTACGCAGGCCTCCTTGCTGGGGATGGGGTCGAAGCGCACGTCGTCCAGGGCAACGTAGCCCCTGAAAGTACGAAACATTTTCAAAATATTGCTTTTCTTAACTCGCTCTCTTCTTTGTTTCGCTTTATATATATGTATATGTATATGTATACATATACATATACATATATATATGTATATGTATATATATATATATATGTATATATATGTATATATATATATATATGTATATATATGTATATATATATATATATGTGTGTATATATATAGTATATGTATAGTATATATATATATATATATATATATATAGTATATATATATATATATATATATATATATATATATATATATATATATATATATATATATATGCATATATATATATATATATATGTATATATATATATATACATATATATATATATATATATATATATATATATATATATATATATAGTATATATATATATATATATATATATATATATAGTATATATATATATATATATATATATATATATATATATATATATATATATATATAGTATATATATCTAATATATAAAAATGAAAATTTGTCTGTCTATAGTTGTATAGAAATCCACAGTTTAGGAGCAACGATCGTGAAGTTTTACATACAGGCGTCTTTAAAAACAGCCGAGGGACTTAAGAACTTCCAAAATCGAAATTAATTACCGTCAATTTTTAATTAATAAAAAACCAACAATTTTTTAAACTAAATGTAAGCTGTTACACTAGACGTGCAGTAGATGGCGCCACTATTTAAAACTTTTAGTATTAACTATTTTAAACTTTTAGTACGACGATCAATGTATACAACTGATGTAAAAAAAAGAAATATATATATTTAAAAAAAATCGTAAGGGATATTTTTATAGACAAAATAATGTAGAAGAAAATATTCAAATTAAATCTAATTGGACGTACTAAGGAATATAGTAGAGTTAACATAGTACAGTTTGAGGAACATATCTTTTACTGTATTTTATTTTATTTTTGGATAATGTCCAATCGTCTGCCGCATTAGCAAGAAGAAAAAAAATTTTTTTTTGCCTATTTCGTTGTTATGAGACGATAAATATATTTAAAGTACCAGAAAAAGAAATCACGTGATCAGCGTTTAATACATTAAATTCTAAAAATCAATCTTTAAAAATTCACCAAAACATCAGAAAATGGAGGTAAAGATTCGAAAAAGATTTCATTTTAAAGATATTTTTATGGTCTTTTTCGTGATATAAATTTTATAACCCTCAAATTATTATTTTAAATGCGACCTTAAAAAGTTACAAAACCAGCTTAAAAATTTAATTTAAAAAAATCTAAGAAGAATTTTTCAAAAATCTTTCTTAGTGCAACCCTACACTATAAGAAGAATCGCCATGCAAAATTTCAGCCCTTTTGGTCTGTACGTTGTATGTCAGTCAGTCAATGAATCAGTAAGTCAGTTATGGAACTGTTTTATATATATATATATATATATATATATATAGATAGATAGATAGATAGATAGATAGATAGATAATTATTACTATTTTTATTTCGTAACGTTAACTTCTTGCGCACGCATTATTTTCATATGTTTTTTTTTATTATTATCTTTATAATAGCGTAATTATCATATGATTTTAAACAACAATCGTTTTTAACTGGCATTCAATTGGCTGTTAAAACTTTATATTTACACCCTATTTAAAAGAAGTAGGGTGTAAATTTTTCAAAGAGGATGTTTCAACACCCAACTTCAAAGAAGTAGGGTGCAAATTGTAGGGTAGAAAGTTGGTAAAATGAAAATTTTGTGCAATGTATTTAATTGCTCGATTAAAAGTAGTTCTTTTCTAAAAATTAATTTATTACGCTTGAAAAGTTAAATATTTTATGCACGCGGTTTATATTATTATTACTATCTTTATACCGTAACGTTAACTTCATGCGCGATCATTATTTCCTTATGCTTTTTTCATTATTATCTTTATAATAGCTTTATTTTCATATGCTTTTAAACAACTATCGTTTTTTTCATATTATGTTGTTTTTTTATTAATTAAAAATTATGGGTAGTTAATTTCGTTTCCGGCAGTTCTTATTATCTTTATTTTCATATGCTTTTTCATTTACGAAGTTTTCAAATGTTGGTTAAAAAACTTTTTTATAATTTATACATTTGTGGGTGTTTAATTATTGAAATTAATAAATTTATATTTCTGGAGAGAATGTTTCAGTTGATAGTGGTAGTATGATGAAAAGCTGAATCTACCAAAATTCTGAGGAGTTTATTATGGACAGAAAAGGAATTTAATATGTAGAGGATGTTTATAGAGTTAAACGTGGAGAGGAGTTGAATGGTTTGCAGCCCTCAATCAAACACTTCATTTTTTAAGAGGGACGCTGGAGTCATATCATGGTTCTATTGGAAATTTCTGCTAAACCTGTAATTTCAGCTTCCTTTTTTTCGCCAATGATGAAAGGCTAGATCTAGCTAAATTCTGAGGAGTTTATTATAAATTTATATATTTTTTGTATATATATGTATATATGTATCTATATATGTATATATATATATATATATATGTATGTATATATTTTGTATGTATATATATATTTATACATATATATTCTTATAACCACTGATCACTATAAGCGGTGGTTACTGTGTATATATATATATATATATATATATATATATATATATATATATATATATATATATATATATATATATATACAGTGATTTCCGCTTATAAGAATCACGTTTGTTATTACTGTTTTTGATTCTTATAAGCGGTTGATTCTTATAACCGAAACTTCCCTTTGGACAGGCACACATACACAAATATATACTTGTACATATATAAAAACACAAAGGCACATATATACATAATTTACCATTAAATACTCTTTAATTTACGTTATTTATCATTTATTAAAATTATTTTTTATAATTTTAAAAATACTCAATTTCTAAACAAATACTATAACTCAATTTCTAGACCTATAAGTAACAACAAATGATTATAAAATCAACAAGAGGCAGCTTCTCTTTGACTACACTTTGGAAGAGCATCATATCTAATTAAGAAGTTCTGTTTTTCAGAAAAACTAAGAGTTTTCCTTGTTTTTATCATATTTGAATTCGACTATCAAAATATTCTAACACTAACTGCAATTTTGTTAGAAAACTAAAGTGAATACTAGCGACGTATGCTTATTACAGTCTCAGACGAAGATTCACTTTATAGCTTGCGTTTCACGGTTTGATTCTGAATCAAACCGTGAAACGTTTGATTCGGTCTGGTTCATCTGATTCAGCAAAATGGATCCGTTTACGTTTCACGGTTTGAAGTGGTGAATCCACTGTACCGTTTGCGTAAGTGATAGTGGACACTTCGCGGAAGATTTATGTGTTTCAGGGTCCAGAAATCCGCAACCAGGAAGTAAGTGGCGGGAAAAAAGGAGTGCCTGTCTGGAGAAAAGCGAAATCGGACCCGGGCGGGTTAGATGCCCCTGGGTAAAGCTAATAAGACAGTGTTTAGGAAAAACGTATAAGGAGAAAATCTTATGTTATGTCTAAAGGAATGTATTTTACGACTGTTTTCCACCCCAAAGTTTTATCAATCTTTCTTTTCAAAAACTTAAGAAAGAATTTCGTACCTTTTGAGAGTTCAAGTGGCATTTTTTGGAAAAATAAAAGGAAAGCGAAGATTGCAAACTGATTCTTATAACCGGTGGATTGATTCTTTAAAGCGGAAATTTTAGCATGGATATAATACATTTGTTTTTGTTTTTGCGATATTGATTCTTATAAACGGTTGATTCTTATAACCACTGATCACTATAAGCGGTGGTTACTGTATATATATATATATATATATATATATATATATATATATATATATATATATATATATATATATATATATATATTATTATTATTATTATTATTATTAATCGATTGCAAGATTTGTACTAGACAAACAAGAAAGCAAGTTAATAAAAACATGGTAAAAAGCTGACGAAATGTGGACATAAAAGTGAGGGTAGGCGGGACACTTACCTGTAAGAAAGCTTCGCGGCCGACTGATTGTGAGACACCGCCTCGAACAGGACGCTGTGCCCCTCTCCGTAGCTGTAGGCCACCTCCCCCATGTGCCACGTGCCATCGTTGTTGTCCCTGCTCTCCCACAGCACCGTGTCCGCCCCCAGGGCGTTCCTCAGCACCACGCGCAGCGACCTGGCGCTCAGTCCGGCGATGTTGTAGTAGAACGACAGGCACAGTCCGGGAGGCCCCGTGTGGTTGTAGCGCGGGCTGTGCAGCTGCCGGCCGTCCGGGTGGACTCTGGACGCGGCCAGCTCAGACGTCTCGTAGAACACGTACCCGCTGTCCTTGT
This sequence comes from Dolomedes plantarius, assembly GCA_907164885.2. Taxonomy (NCBI): domain Eukaryota; kingdom Metazoa; phylum Arthropoda; class Arachnida; order Araneae; family Dolomedidae; genus Dolomedes; species Dolomedes plantarius. The sequence continues at coordinate 228,038,986 of OU015492.1, read as the reverse complement.
CCCCCTCCGTGTGGTCAGTCCGGGGGCCCCCGATCCAGTAGGAGGAGGCGCCCGTGCCGGACCTCCAGCGGATCTTGCCGGAGGAGGTCGCGTTCTGTTCCGGAACTTTCCAGGAGCAGGTCGTCGGTCTTACGACGGACCCGAAGTCGCACGCATCCGGGACTTGCTCGAGGTCGAAGTCTCCGCGGTGGCGCCCTGCCGACGCCCTGCCGACGACGAGCAGGCGACACGCGACTGCTGCAGCCAGTGCGAGGGAGGGATGCATGTCGGACGATCCGGCACGATCGCAACTACCGAAGAATATTCGAACGATGGATCTGCCGGAGTGCAGAATGAGAAACACGCTTCGAAAAAAAGTACCGCCGACGAGTATATGCAACAAATATCTCGAGTCGACGATTTTTAAGCATTGCCCGAAGCAGACAAATTTGGGGGAAACGGCGTCCTAAAATATCCTGGAATATGTCGAATGTGTCGACTGTGAAATTCGAAAACGATGTTAGCAAAAGTGGGAAGAAACACGCCGCACGAAACGGGATCCGTCTAATTCTGCTGCCGCTGAACACATTTCACAACAAAAGGTCTCTGAAAGCCGAACGAAATATGTGAATAGGGCCATCGAACATCACTCGTTTGTCGCTTCCATTCATCGGTGCGTATGCATCGACAGTTTTGAGCCAAAGTGAGTGGACAGTGCACGCGACGACTCCGGCCTTTTCACCGCGGAACGTGTTGAGTGCATTTCCTTTTCCGCTGTTTGGATGCCCTCGCTTTTGGCGTGCGGAATTTCGCTTTTCCGTTTCTCTCGCGCGCCTTTTTAACTCCTTAGACGTCGCTGCAAATCTATTTACAATTTCTTTTTGCTTTCCGAACTGAGAAATTATTTTCTTAACTATTACCTATTCCCTCTTTAGAACAGAAAATTTCATACCCCCTTTCTAAGAACGGCCATTAAGGGGGTTTTATACATATACAAACACACACGCACATATATATATATATATATATATATATATATATATATATATATATATATATATATATATATATATATATTTATTTATTTATTTATTTATATAAATATATACATACATATATATATATATATATATATATATATATATATATATATATATATATATATATATATATATATATATATATATATATATACATATACACTGCTGGCCACTGTAAATGCAACACCCTGAAGGAAACATGCAAGTAACATGAAATTTACAACATGCATTAGCGGAGGTGAGATATGCAAATGATTAGAATTTCAGAGCACACGCACATCACGAGCGCCTGTAGCGCCACTTCAAAGCGCTATTTAAGGCTTGGAGATTTCGACAATTTCAAGCTCGGCAATTGTGTTTTTCTTGTGGTTTTTTAAAAAAAACGATCAATTATGCCTCGTCGAAAACAGCGATCATCTTTTGATCAAGTATCCGAGTTCGACAGAGGAAGGATAGTGGCCTACCGAGATTGTGGATTATCTTTCAGGGAAATCGGTAGTCGTGTTGGACGAAACCAAACAACTGTAATGCGGATATGTGATTCTTGGATGCAGGAGGGTACGACGGGCAGGCGTGTTCGATCGCATCCACCTCAGCGTACCACTTCACGTGATGACAGGCAAATTATGCGCATGGCAGTGACGGATCGCTCAGTCACATCACGAACCATAGCACAGCACATGCAGTCTGTAACGCATCATCCAGTGTCATGCGCGTACCTATTCGACGCCGTTTACAGCAGAGTGGTCTGTCCGCAAGACGTCCATTGCTTTGTCTACCCTTGACGCAGAACCACAGACGTCTCCGCTGCCAATGGTGCGATGACAGAAGGATGTGGACGGCAGAGTGGAATGAAATTGTCTTTACTGACGAGTCACGCTTCTGTCTGCAACACCAGGATGGTCGCATTCGAGTCTGGAGACACCGTGAAGAGAGGATGCTGAACAGCTGCGTTATGCACCGCCACACTGGTCCTGCACCGGATATTATGGTATGGGGCGGTATTGGATATCACTCTCGCACACCTCTAGTCCGCATTGCCGGTACTTTAAACAGCCAGCGCTACATCTCCGAGGTGTTGGAGCCAGTTGTCCTTCCTTACCTTCAGGGCTTGCCCACAGCCATATTTCAACAGGATAATGCGCGACCACACGTGGCACGCATTGTCCAACGGTTCTTCGTCAATCGCCAGATTGAATTGCTTCCCTGGCCGCCTCGTTCTCCGGATCTTTCGCCGATAGAAAACATGTGGTCCATGGTTGCTCTACGATTGACCAAGATTCCATCCCCAGCTGCCACAGCAGATCAACTTTGGCAACGTGTAGAAGCTGCTTGGTCTGCTGTACCCCAAGAACTCATCCAAAGTCTCTTTGAATCAATGCCGAGGCGTGTGGCAGCGGTGATCTCCAACAATGGCGGCTACTCTGGCTGATGATTTTGGCAGGAACCACACTTCACAGAAGTCTATAAATTTAAT
>OU015492.1:227988990-228031490 GCA_907164885.2 Dolomedes plantarius | reverse complement strand
CCAGCCATCGGGCAAACTGCAAAGGACAATTAGCCTTGACAGTGCGTGGTGAGAGACGGCTCAGGCGTATTGTACGTAGCCAGCGAAGCCAAACATTAGCTCAAATTACCACCCAGTTTAATGACGGTGCCAGTCGTACAGTCAGTAAACGGACTGTGCAACGCTCTCTTCACCGTATGGGTTTCGGAAGCCGTCGACCTACGAGAGTACCATTGCTCTATACTCGCCATCGGGCTGCACGTCTTGCCTGGGCAAGAGAGCACAGAGACTGGAGTGTAGAGGACTTGAAACGAGTAGCATGGAGTGATGAGTCTCGATTCCGACTACTTAACGCCGACGGGAGGCTGAGAATATGGCGTCAGGCTCATGAAGCCATGGATCCTGCATGCCTGGCTGGAACTGTACAAGGGCATGGTGGCTCAATCATGGTCTGGGGTGTTTTTTCGTGGCACAGTTTGGGATCTTTGGTGCGTGTACCAACCTCCCTCAATGCAATTCGGTACGTAGAGTTGCTGGGTGATCACCTCCATCCGTTTATGCTGTTCTGTTATCCGCACGATAATGGAGTTTTCCAGCAAGACAATTGTACCTCTCACAAGTCCCGGTTGGCTACTGGCTGGTTTTATGAGCATTTGGATGATCATTCCTCTGACTTCTCTGTCATGAATTGGCCACCTAGAAGCCCAGACTTAAATCCTATTGAGCATCTTTGGGATGTTTTGGAACAAGGCGTGAAAGGCCATCACACAGCACCGAAGAACCTTACTGAATTATGGACAGCTTTAGCCAATATTTGGCAAGCCATTCCCGTGGAACGTTTCCAGAAACTTGTTGAATCTATGCCTCGTCGTGGGGCAGCCGTTATCGAGGCCAGAGGAGGCCCAACTCGTTACTAGGTAGGTATCCCTAATTCAGTGGCACTTCAGTATATATTGATAATATATTGATAATATATTGATAATATAATATTATTGCTTAATATATTGATAGTCCCTAAAGGACTTACTGGGTAAAAAAAAAGAACTTCTTCCCGATAGGACTTACTTAAGTAAGTCCTTTCGGGCAGATCACCCAATGGAAGAATTTTCGGCGAGGCACTTGAATATGCATAAACAAAAGAATGGAATGTGAAGCATGAAAGACAGTTTTGTTTACCTTAATGCCGAGGTTTCCAACCTGGGAGGCGCGGACTATTGTCAGGGGAGGCGCCAAAACTTTTTAATAAAAAATCAATGTTTATACTATAATATCTATAAATAAACGAATAAACCATACTATCTATATATAGACGAATTTGAGTCGACAACTGTCGAAAAAGAAAAATTGATAGAATTGTCATGAGATAGCACACTAAAACAAAAGTTTCAAAATGAAATCATAATTCAATTTCCGATGAATCTTAGTGGAGAGTATGAATCTTTGTATTGCAAAGCAATGCAAGTGCTTCTACCGCTTGTAACATTATAATAATATTGTAATAAATTACAAATATTCTTATAATATTACAGTGGCGTAGAGAGCATAACTGGCGCCCGGGGCACGATACCTTTGTGGCGACCCCCCCTGAAAAACATATAGTAATATAATATATAGACCCTATATTGGCGCCCTCGATAAACATATAATAACATAATATATAGACTTTATATTGGCACTCCCCCCCGAAAAGCATATAGTAACATAATATATAGACCTTATGTTGGTGCCCTCCCCTAAAAACATATAGTAATATAATACACTGCTGGTCACCCAAATTGCAACACCAAGAAAGACAAGAGATATCACAACAAAATTTATTTTGTAGATAACATGTTGACCAAGTATCAAATGATTAAATTTATAGACTTCTGTGAAGTGTGGTTCCTGCCAAAATCAGTAGCCAGAGTAGCCGCCATTGTTGGAGATCACCGCTGCCACACGCCTCGGCATTGATTCAAAGAGACTTTGGATGAGTTCTTGGGGTACAGCAGACCAAGCAGCTTCTACACGTTGCCAAAGTTGATCTGCTGTGGCATCTGGGGATGGAATCTGGGTCAATCGTAGAGCAACCATGGACCACATGTTTTCTATCGGCGAAAGATCCGGAGAACGAGGCGGCCAGGGAAGCAATTCAATCTGGCGATTGACGAAGAACCGTTGGACAATGCGTGCCACGTGTGGTCGCGCATTATCCTGTTGAAATATGGCTGTGGGCAAGCCCTGAAGGTAAGGAAGGACAACTGGCTCCAACACCTCGGAGATGTAGCGCTGGCTGTTTAAAGTACCGGCAATGCGGACTAGAGGTGTGCGAGAGTGATATCCAATACCGCCCCATACCATAATACCCGGTGCAGGACCAGTGTGGCGGTGCATAACGCAGCTGTTCAGCATCCTCTCTTCACGGTGTCTCCAGACTCCAATGCGACCATCCTGGTGTTGCAGACAGAAGCGTGACTCGTCAGTAAAGACAATTTCATTCCATTCTGCCGTCCACATCCTTCTGTCATCGCACCATTGGCGGCGGAGACGTCTGTGGTTCTGCGTCAAGGGTAGACAAAGCAATGGACGTCTTGCGGACAGACCACTCTGCTGTAAACGGCGTCGAATGGTACGCGCAGACACTGGATGATGCGTTACAGACTGCATGTGCTGTGCTATGGTTCGTGATGTGACTGAGCGATCCGTCACTGCCATGCGCACAATTTGCCTGTCATCACGTGAAGTGGTACGCTGAGGTGGATGCGATCGAACACGCCGGTCCGTCGTAACCTCCTGCATCCAACGATCACATATCCGCATTACAGTTGTTTGGTTTCGTCCAACACGACTACCGATTTCCCTGAAAGATAATCCACAATCTCGGTAGGCCACTATCCTTCCTCTGTCGAACTCGGATACTTGATCAAAAGATGATCGCTGTTTTCGACGAGGCATAATTGATCGTTTTTTTTAAAAAAACCACAAGAAAAACACAATTGCCGAACTTGAAATCGTCGAAATTTCCAAGCCTTAAATAGCGCTTTGAAGTGGCGCCACAGGCGCGCGTGATGTGCGTCTGCGCTGAAATTCTAATCATTTGCATATCTCACCTCCGCTAATGCATGTTGTAAATTTCATGTTATTTGCATGTTTCCTTCAGGGTGTTGCATTTACAGTGGCCAGCAGTGTATATAGACCTTATATTGGCGTCCCCCACAAAATAATATAGTAATATAATATATATACCTTATATTGGCGCCCTCCCCAAAAAACATATAGTAATATAATATATAGACCTTATATTGGGGGCCCTCTCCTGAAAAACATATAGTAATATAATATATAGACCTTATATTGGCATCCACCTCGAAAACATATAGTAATATAATATATGGATCTTACATTGGCGCCCCTCTGCGAGTGGCGCCCGGGGCATGATAGACCCCCTCGCCCCCCCTTTGCTACGCCACTGTAATATTATCCTGAACTATATCTTGTAATATTATAATAATATTGCTTTTCTACCGCTTGTCCTTATTAATGCAAAATGGGCTTTCAGGCACTGTGTGCAATGAAAACAGGTTAATAGTCGTAAAAGAGTTACGAGCGGCACTCTCAGATTTAATAAACTTTGTGCCAACAATCCTCGCATTAAATTTTGATGCGTTAGATGAAGTTTAATATAAAAATAAATATGCATGTTCGTATTGTTATAGCAAAATCTTGTTATTATTCTGTTAATTGTAGTTTTCATTTTTTTTGTCATTATTTAAAGTGTCTATATTATTATATCTATTAAAAGATAGGGAGCCGCAGGAAAAAAAATTTTTTTAAGGAGGCGTGGTATTTTTTTTTTTTTTTTGGGGGGGGGGGGGAACCGCTGCCTTAATATGTAGGTTGTTTCGAAAGAATTTGTTCTCGGAAACTTCTGAATTTAAAAATTATGTGTAATGAATCCTTCGAAAGGTGTGTTCGAGGAGTTGTTGTGTGGGGAGGGCATCATATTTCCGACGGTATTACACTGCTGCATGAGATGAGAAATAAGTGTACAATTAGGTATGATTTTTAGGCTGAAAGCGATTCGTTAAGTTCGTAACTTCTCTGTGGAACGAAACATTTTTTTAAATTCCAACACTGTCGAATCAGTTCGTCTATATAAACATCATCATTTCTTATTTTAGAAGACTGTAAAGGAAAGGAAATTCGCTTCAGTTTCATATAATCGCCACTAGATGGCAGCAGCAAACGGCAGGAAAATCATTTAGCATTTTATTGTAGAGCTGTTGTCCCTCATATTCGTTCTACAGCTGATATCGACCGTGGTGTTCAAACATCTTATTGACGCAGTAATCCAAGCAACAAAATCAGCATCCCATTGCGTCAGACCAAAATACATGAATTTCCGGCTAAAATCAGAACTCTCATTAAAAAACGCAACACAGCACGGAAATTATTCCAAATTCAGAGGGATCCTGATATCAGGCAAAACTTTCTTCCCCTTCGTGCGCAGATCAGAAGAGAGGCAGGAGAGCTGTTCAAACCTTCTTAAGGGGAGAGTGGACCTTCAAACCTAACTTTTTTTGTTTTCAATAGATTTGCTTGAAATTTGAATATTTGATTAGTACCATACATGTGTAAAAGTGGTTAAAATTTAATGAGGAAATATTAATAATTTATGAATCATGAATTATTAATTATAGCAAAAATTGGCCTCATTAAAAATGTTCCAGGCGCATTTCTTTTGCATATAATATGGTAATTTTTATTTACGGGATACCTTATAGAACTGACAATGAAACTTATCGCTTATTTTAAGCATTCGTTAAAAATATAAAGAGAAAAAAATAATAATAGTGAAAATACCCTTTTTATGACGCAAAATACCTATAAATCTTCTTTTCAAGAACAAAATTTAGAAATTCCGAGCTACGAAGCATAATTTTTTTCAATAAGATTTATTTTATATATAGTTAGGTATATAAAAATTAAATTTCGAAGCTATACGATCATTAGAAATGCGCCCGGAGCAGTTTGAATATTCGTATGACAGGAACATTTTTATTTTGAGATAAACACATTTAAAGTTATTGCTATTAGTAACCACATAATATCTAAATTAAATACAAATGACTGTAACTAGGAAAGTAATCGCAGAAATAAAAAATTCTTTTTGCAACACGTTCCTACTCGTCCGTAGTTTCACAATTCAATAAAATGAAAAAAAATTGAATTTTTGGACAAATTTCACAGTTTTGAAAGTCCACTGTCCCCCTAACAATATCAACCCACAGGATAACTCGCTATGGAGATTCTCCAAAATCTTAAGGAAAAATAGAACTTATCTCCCCCATACACGGGTTGAATGGAGTAGCGTTCAACGATGAAGTCAAATCCAATGCAATAGCTGAACATTATGAAAGTCAATTCGCCCCTAACGACAACCTGGAGGATGAGGAACATGACCGTATGGTTTACCGTACGGTCAGAGATTTCTTATCCGTCCACCCTGCCACCGCTATTCCGAATTCATCCCCCCCCCCTTGAAATTATTAAAAACCTCTCTAATAATAAAGCTCCGGGTATTGATAAAATTAACAACCGAGCTATTAAAATCTTTCCCCCCAACCTAATCATCTACTTCACCGCCATCTTTACTTATATAAAAGCCTAGATGTAGGTAACCATTCCGGGACGGACCAAGTCGGGAACATCTTAACATTGCGACGCCATTTTCTGAAATTTTTCTCGAAAAATAATACCACAAAAGTTACGTATTTTGAAAGCCCTTTAAAAAATATGAAAATTTCAAGTGAACACCCTAGCTCAAAACCGTTTAGTTTTTGAAATATCTCCCAATTCAAATATCCATTGAAAAGAATAATTTATTCAATTGAGTCATTCACTTGAATTTCGAATTCATTCTACTCCATGGTTTTTCATATTCCCTTTAAATAACTACATTTTTAATGTTTAATTTTAATGTTAACCTTTTCCTTACGGGGTGGGATAGCATCTATCCCAAGAATACGGGCCCAAGTATGAATATATATATATATATATATATATATATATATATATATATATATATATATATATATATATATATATATATATATATATATATATACATATACATATTGGTACTTTTCCGTTATAAGTACTACGCTTGGCGCATTTTTAATCTTGGCGACGCTTAGATACAACACATAGTATTGGCGAATGAAATAACTCAAACGTTGCCTGCTCAGCTTTAGGCAAATTCCATATTTTAAAATCCATTACGTAAAAATACGGTCCGATTTCCTGGCGGATTCTAAATTCCTTGCAAACTAAAGTTGGCGTATTTAATTACGGCATTCCGTGAAGTCTCTTTATCTCCATGACTCAGATAATAATCGTCCTCATATCGTCTCGTGATCCTTGAATCTCACGATTTGTATATTTTAATATTGTAATTTGACAATAGGGCAGTGTCTCGCAGCATGTCACATCTCAACTCTTGCAGATTTTACTTCTTGTGTTGGCGAGGAGTGGCAAAACATTGCGTACTTTAACATGGCGTTCAATGAGCATTCTTACAGCTTGTTGCTCTCAGATGACGCAAAGTCTTTAGATACGGTATCCAAACAAAGGTATATCACCAAAATAAACATTCAGGTACAGCCCGGAAAGGTTTATTCGGTACGTGATCCGTATTTATTGACAGAGGAAGACTGGAGTTACGATACGAGACGCTGGCCTGAAGTAACTCATCCCGATATCTATACATATCTCAACATAATAATAATAATCATTCTCAGCGAAAGAATGATTATATTCTCTTAAACCTTGCGAAATATTGAAAAAAAGTGTTAAAATACCTGTTACATACAACTAATTTGATGAATTTTATAAATAAACTTAAATTATTTAACTCAAAGTGAAGGTATCGTCCAAAAACGCATGCAAACGCATAGGAACGGCTTCTGTTTTCTGCCACCCGATAATCACGTGATCTATAGTATACGAAAACTGACGTAGCCAGTGACGTTGCGACGTTTCGCCTTATTGCAAACATCAAAGGCATAAAAGTATAAAAAATGCGATAGCAAATGAAGAGAATTTATTCAGAAAACGGAATAACCGGCTAATCCTCGACAAGCCTTTCATTTTGTTTTGTGTTATTGAAAAAAGAATACTTGTATTTCTCGCATTAAAACAAATTGTACCTGCCTTGCAATGCTGGGTATTTTTAAACTGTATTAAATTAATTGCAATTAAATGTGGATTGGAACCTGACTTTTAAAATACTACTTAGAATAACAAAACATTAAAATTATTTCCTCGAATCAAAATCGTTCGATGCCACACAAAATATTTAAGGATAGTCTTCCGCATTCATTTTTAGTACTATGTCTCTCCCCAACACAGACTGACCACCTTCTCTGGTACGTTGACGGGATACGAGTAACCGATTCCACGTGAAACAAAACCCCGCCCTTTATCACCTGCGACCCGCCAAAGAAGAAGCTTCAGTTTAATGAACACTTGGCATCTCGTTCAACATGTTCTGCATCTTATAAATGGCCAACAACTCCACGCCAAATAGGCTACCCACTTCCCTTTTCTCTAAGGATCTCAACATCTTATGGTCTCTGGTGCCCCAGGCCTTTGGGCCAATTGAGGCTGCTCCTTTCCCTTTACCATGAGTCCTTCTTTTTCTGATTTGAATACTGCATCGCCCATGGTACTTTGGAAGAAGTCCGGGTGGGTCTTTTCAGATCAAGCCCAGAAAGTACCAAACGGCCTTCTCGCGCTTCATGAGTGGTCACTTTTCGGCAGGGACAGAAGATCTTCCCGGAGTGCCACTGGTGCTCTGCCGACATGGCCTCCCCTGCCCATATTTTAAATTGTTTGGGTTTTACTAAGGACGAGGTCCTTCTGGACCCTCTACTGATTTTAGACTTTTTGGAAATTTTTGGTTTTATGGAGATTGTCTAGCCTTGCTAGACAATCTGGGATTAGTAAAAAAAAAACATCTTATGGTAACCGTCGTCTTTTAGTGTGATTTTGATAACTGAGCCAACATCATGCCACAGTCCCTAAAATCGTCGTGAACGTAAGCAATGAAAGAAATTTTATTCTCTAAATACGTTTCGAAATGAATCCAAATTACAATTAAAAACGGTACTTACGGAAAATCCAGTCGACCATAAAAGTTGGCGCAAATCCGCCAAACTTCCCGACCGCCAATTATTTTGGCGGCATAAAATCTGCAATTGCACGCAAAATAGAAACAAATAAGTCCTCCTCTTCGTGAGGACATGAATTCAGCTGTATAAGAATCTAAGTGGTGTCGCTCTGTCCCACGTTGTCTTTTGTTCCGCCACTTGGCCGAACCCTACAATCGCTGAATGTTTTGTGTATGTACACCGGTATCCGGATCTACAAAGTTATACTCGTGATTAACTTTGAAGTATAACTTTGTAGATCAGCTTTACTCCAAGTTCGAAATTAGCAGCTCTTGTTTCGTCGGTTTTATAAGCTTTCCATGAGTCCGAGTATATATTGTAGAACCTTCTTCGATGTTATCTTTTATCGCCTTCCTAGCTGTAACTTTTACGATAAAACACTCGCTGGTCTCCTTGCAAATACCTCCATAGCTCGGGGGTTATTCTCACTGCATGGTTTTACGCTTTGAGAAAAGGCTCTCAATTTCGACAATGACGTTGGCCCCTCCGAATTTCTTGTTAAACGACTGTGTGTACAAACTTCTCTTAAGCAATTATTCCATCGATAACAATCTTGTCACTCAACTCTAATTCTTCCTTTCCCCATTCAATAGTAGTCAATTCTCTGCGCCAGCTATATGCTATAAATCTGAGTGCAGTCACAAATGAAATGGTTCAACTCGCGAACCATGTATCTTTCCGAATGGATATTCGCTTCTGACAAGTCTTAATATTACAAACCCATTGAATCTGTGTTTTTAATATATCGTGGCCATTAACGCATATTTTGGATGACGGTAAGAGTCCATACCTTTGAAAGAATGCTACTGCTTCTTGTTCTGTAGTCGATAAATCTCAAATTTTAAACATTTTTTACAACGCAGAGCTACGACGAGACTTAAAACAGCGACAGCTTTACTCCAAGTGCTAGAAAATCTTATCAAGGTCATATTGAATCACATTATATATATTGGCGCATTAGCGTAACTTTAGCTGCGGTGGCGTTAATACGTAAGTACCAATAAAATTTATATATAACTGTTTTTACTATTAATTAAACTGTCCAGGGAACAGATGTATTACACGCACCTCCCTTGGCGACAATTTGGCAACAAAATTTTTTTGACGCCAAATACTCGTCAAAAAAATTTTGTCGCCAAAACAGACGTACGCGGACATTTTACACTTAAAATAACAAATATACACAAAATATCAATAACAACTCAAATATAAAAATAAATTCAAAACAAACTTACCAATGGCAATAATAAACTTTCAAAAACATGTCACAAAACCACAACAGCTACTTTAAAACATACACGAATATATCTAAAAACGGCTGTATTAAAATTCAAAACCTAAACAGAAATGCTCAACCGCTACTTTAAAACACGCAAAAATATCTAAAAACAGCTGTATTAAACTTCAAAACCTCAGCAGAAATACTCAACCACTTATTTAAAACATACGCAAATATATCTAAAAACGGCTATATTAAAATTCAAAAGCTAAACAGAAATGCTCAACCGCTACTTTAAAACATACGCAGATATATCAAAAAACGAAGACATTAAACTTCCAAAAACATTACAGAAATCCTAAAACGCTACTATGAAACGCCAACAAAAATATCGAACACCGGTATATTAAACTTCCAAAAACACTACACAATACCACAACACCTATTCAGGGTTGCAACAAAAAACAAACATCACGCCAAATCGCATGGCTGCCAGACCAAACAAAAAAATCGCTAAAAATAAAAAAAAATCGCCAAACATAAAAAAATCACCAAATTGAAAAAGGTGCGTGAAACACATCTGTACCCTGTCCAGTACCTATATAATTAAATACCCAATAAGGGCGGGCGGGTTTGGGTTCTCAAACTTCGTCAAGAAAGGTAACATGAAATGAGCTCCTGTTGCATGGACATTTCTATGAGAATCTACCGGGAAAATGTTGCACTTTTTCGGCATTTGTTATTCAGCTTTTACGGCAAGAGTTTCTATATAAACAAACATCGTAACACAAACGAATGATAATATACCATATTGAAATATTTATTGCCCCCAAAAAAATGAATAATTCCAGCACACAAATATCATCGAATAATACACAAAATTTAAACTCACCTATCTAATTGGTCGAAATAAATCACCTGTCAAAAATCATGTACACCCATCACGAAATAATCACATGACATATACGTCAGAAGTTTGCAGTAGAAACAACCTTGGCGCCATAATCGTCCAAGCCTGGCAACAAAAAACTCTCGCCAAATTGGCGAAAAATCTACCTGACCGTCTTATACAGTCTAGCCCGTATGGACATTATTTATTGTTCCCTATCGGTAAATCGGAAGAAGCTGGGGCGGTTGGCGATTTTTTGGCGATTTTTTTTAAAGTCGCCAAATTTGCGTTTCTGAGTCCGCGATTTTTTTCCCCTCTCATATTTTGTTGTTTTGCTGTTTTTAAAAGTTCATTGGGGTTAATTCCCAATGCGCGGTGCCATCGCCAATTTGGCGAAAAGTTGGCGCCAAAATCCCGTTCGGAGACCTGTTAGGCTTAAACTGCGAAATGCAAACAAATGTGGTGACTAAGAAAGAACAAATAAATTGAAATACAAACTTACTGCTGGCTTTATGAAACTCGTAGGCGCACACGAGATCTTCGCTTTGCTCAGATACCCTTGCTTCACTCCGCTACGCTCCGTTACGCATCCGTCCAAAAATATTACAGAAAATCCCCAGCCGCTGGCTTCGCTACGTACCGCTGGCTGTAGTACAGTAAAAAAAGCTTCCGCTGGCTGTAGAGGTCAGTAGAACAAAGCTTATTCCACGTAAAATCAAATAATCCGATTCGAATGTAAGAAACCATGGACTAGTGCGTAAATAAATAAGTAAATAATCGCCAAGTTGGCGGCAGCCCCAACTTCTTCCGATTAACCTTACCCCATCTAAACAGATATAGCAATTTTAAAGGTATACAAAACGGTGTTTTATTTCCAGCACAGATGCTACAAAACCATCAAGGACGCATCCACCAAAAGCTCTTCCTTTTCATCTCTCACCAGTGAGGGATGTCTCCTCGGAGGAATTGCTGGGGGTGCATCCAAGTCATTGTCGATAAACGTCAGTCTGGGTTGAGGAGGGATATACGGGAGTGAATGGTGGTACGTTTCATCGAGTGCTCCCAGAAGGGGGCGGAAAACACTCTTCTGGGATGGAGCCAAAATAATAGTGCCATCTTTAATCCGAAAGTCAGGTGTTGGCGTGTCTTCACTTTGTCTGGCATGCGGTGACTTGGCCTTTTCCGAGTTCAGCTGTAAGTAATTTCCAGTATCGTTGGATATCGAGGACTCGCCAATTCTAGGTTGTTCGCTACTTTTGAAATAAACAGCACCACTGCCTAACGTCTGAACCTCAAAACCGCTCCTCTCCTTCCTCTTCTTGCCGAAAATGCGCAAATCATCGAAGCAAGAATATTTCTGGCCCATGAGTCCGTTAAAATCTCAGCTTGGAATTTTGCGATAATACTTTGTTGTTGACGGCTCTTAGAAATGTGTGTCATTGTCTGTGATGCCAGTTACGAGAAATGAATATTGCATAAAGATTAAATGATTTTCATCAACGCGAAATTAACCCTAACATGTTTTGTAATCGAGGAGTGGCAAAACATTGCATAATTTAACGTGGCGTTCAATGAGCATTCTTACAGCTTGTTGAATAAAATGCTCTCAGATTGCGCAAAGTCTTTCTGAGAGCATTTTATTCTAACAAAGTATCTAAACAAAGGTATATCACTAAATTAAACATTCAGGTACAGCCCGGAAAGGTTTATTCGGTATGTGACCCGTATTTATTGACAGTGGAAGACTGGAGTTACGATGGCGTGAAGTAACTTATCCTGATATCTATACATATCTCAACATAATAATAATCATTCTCGACGAAAGAATGATTATATTCTCTTAAACCTTGCGAAATATTAAAAAAAAGTGTTAAATTACCTGTTACATACAACTAATAGGAGGAATTTTATAAATAAACTTAAATTATTTAACTCAAAATGAAGGCATCGTCCAAAAACACATGCAAACGCATAGGAACTGCTTCTGTTTTCTGCCACCCGATAATGACGTCATCTATAGCAGAAGAAAACTGACGTAGCCAGTGAGGTTGCGACGTTTCGCCTTATTACCATCTGTCACTCTAACGCTACAACACGCTTCCTTTCAATGGTGGTGGAATTAAGCGTCCTACCCGCTAAAGAATTTTATCAGTGGTGTCAATTCAAATATTAAAAGTCACAACCTCTGGTTAAGCAGTTTCTGTTGCTAGAAGAAAAAAAACAGAAGGAGCACAATTTTTGTATTCCTGCCATTGGAAATTTAAGAAGAATCAGGTATTTTACCAATGATTTGTGCCGTATTAGTAAAAGATATTTGCTTGTAGTGCGACATTGGCTGGCCGCATCCTACAGCTTGGCGAGAAACAAATTGAATGCTAAAGTACATCCTGTGCAAATCAAGACCAACAGCCAGTGTGCAGAGGGTAAATTTCAGTTAGCAGAGGGTAAATTTCATAAACTAACGTCTGTCCACACTGCATCCGGAGAGTGGCGTTGCGAGATTGTCGGCATGATTGGTTTGGCGTATCAGTGAACTGACCTCTATGATTGGTTAACGCTACGGATTCAGGCCGTTGTTGACTTGAGCTCAAAAGACTTGAGAAAATCATAAACCAAAAGAGGACTGGTCACTTTTGTCCAGACCAGCACAGTGCAAAATGTGATCGGGAGCAGAGTTACACTTAGATAGGTCTTCTGCCCAAGTACAAAAGAGAGACACCTGATGATGGACTGTATGGCTCTATCAGCCCTGATGGTAAGGGACTGTCTATTAAACTAAGGTCTATTAAACAAGGGTGGGTTGGAGGGATATATTCATGATAAAGGGAAAGGAGAACCAGCTTCTGTAGATCAAAGATCCAGAGCACCGAAAGGCAGAAGTCTGATTTGGGTGACCCTACCAGGAGATTATTGGAAAATATCCTATATTTAAAATATTTATTATTCAGGCTGTTGACCATTTGGCTTTGTGGTTTGTCGAACATTATGCCATGGTTGTGGACCTGTCAGCAGAGGCAATTTGAAGCAACGTGAAATGGACGGCATCTGTTTAACACGTGGAACTCTTGTTATCTGCAACGATGTAACTGTTTAGGCATTTATTTCCGCGTGAATTTCAGTATCGGGAGTTTTGTCCTTTGTTTTTACAAGAGTCGAGATGTGATACGTTGCGTGCCTCATACAGTAAATAAACAGTACACAATTTATCTAAACCTGGTATGCGAAAATTTGCCCGTCATCATACCGGGTGTCCCAAAAATGACCGACGATTAAAAAAGAAAAGGAAGGCGATAGAAATGTACGGTTTGCTGCATTCTGCTTAGGTAACCAGGGAATTTATTCTCACCAATTTTGAAAATTAGTTACAAAGTTCGTCAACAGATGGCGCTGCTGACTGGGAAAACTATAAAACAAAATAACCACCGTTTGCACCAACAACGTGGCGCAGTCTGATGTCAAAATTCTCAGATGCCCGTGCAAACATTTCCGTTTGAATGTTCTGACAAGCAGCAGAGATGTATTGTTCCAGTTCATCTACAGTTTGTGGATTGTGACGATACACCTAGTCTTTCAAGTACCCCCAAAGAAAAAAAATCGCATGGCGTCAAATCTGGCGAATAGGGAGGCCAATCCATGCCACTTGGCGTATGCTTCTTGCTTTGAAAACATTATTTTATATTTTTTCCCGGTCGACAGCGCCATCTGTTGACGAACTTTGTAACTAATTTTGAAAATTGGGGAGAATAAATTCCCTGGTTACCTAAGCAGAGTGCAGAAAACCGTACATTTCTATCACCATCCGTTTTTCTTTAACCCGGCAAAGCCTGAATTAATTTTTTTTCTCAAATTTACTTTTACTCTTTAGTATATGTTTATTGCCTTCCTTAGGATAATATAAAATGTTTTTTAAAAAAAATTAAATTATTTTAGTCAGAAACTGCTGGTACCATTGAAAAAATGCATAGTTTCTAAGCGATAAAAAAAACCTGTTGCCAAAAGCAACTTTGAAATATAGATAGTATAATAATAATGTAGATATACAACACATAGGGCCTGTTCACATAGGAGTCCGTTGCGTAGCGTTAAGGAAAAGATGACGTTGAGACGAAAATAAACCAATCATACGCGTTAAAAATTCCACTGCTAATCGTTTGGAGACCTATGATTGGTTTATTTTAGTCTCAACGTCATCTTTTCCTTAACGCAACGCAACGGACTCCTATGTGAACAGGCCCTTATTGTGCTCGGCGCCTTGAACATGTTGAGTCACGTCACTCCGATCTCCATGGTCCTTATTACAACTGCTACAACGTGCCTTATTGGCGTTGTTGGGACTAGGCCTGAGCCAATCTTCGTCCCTAAAAACACATTTTTTCGGCCCATCACTGTTGGATTTTGAACGTTTTCAGGGATTAGTTTTATAACAAACGCCACTATCCACCAACAAGATCACACACTCATCTGCATTCGTATTTAGACTGAGAGTTCGGATCCATACAGACAACCCTCTCGTCAAGGGCCTGTTCACATAGGAGTCCGGTAGCGGAAGATTGAAACAGTCCAACTTCCCTATATATCGAACTCTTAGCAAATCTCCATGTTAATTACATAGAAAAATTGTTTCTATATATCGAAATTTTTTTCAAGACAAATTGGGAGATTTTATTCCACTTTGGAATAAAATCTCCCAATTTTTGGCATTTGAAACAATACGTCGTGGACTTGAATTCGCGGAAAATGTCCCTGATGAGCTTTTTAGTGGACTGAATAAATACGAACATTTCTTTGAACTTTCAGCGAAACTGGCTGTTCAGCAAGATATTCCAAGTTTTTTTTTTTTTTTTTTTAAAGAATGTAACTGTGATCATTGTAACCACTGTCTGGATTATTGTTTTTTTAAAGGTATGTAGTACTCAATAAATCTTTCATATTAATTCATTTTTTTAGTTATTAACTTTCATTTAGTGGGATTCGCATATAAATTAGAAATGGAGTTTCGTATGCGAAAATTAGCTTTTATTTTTTTTTAGGAGAATTATGATGAGACTAAGCTCAATTCTATATATCGAATTTTTTTTCGCCAATTTGCTACTTCGATATATGGAGGTTCGACTGGATATTTAACCAATGACAAAAATCCAAACGATTAGCAACGCCTGTGGGCCTTATTATAGAGAGCCACAGCTTCAGACAAGCCACTCGAAGCGATGCATGCAACCGTACGGAGCTTATTATACTGAGCCACAGGTCGCTTCTTGTGGCCGGGGCGGGCCACTCCAGTCGCCTACCCTCGCTTCTTGTGGTCTTTCTCTCTTTCTTCTTCCCCTACGCCCGGGCCTACTAGGCCTAATGGAAAATAAATGGGCCTGTTACGGTGAGTCTAAGAAAGCTTCACTAGGCTTTGTTAAGAAACGATATGAAAATAAGCTATTTACATATTATCTTGTAAACAATACTATGTAATTTTGTTTCAAAACAAAGTAAGTCTTCTTAGTTAAGGATTTTGTATTTCCCGGATTATCCGGACTGACTATGGTCCCAGGTAGTCCGGATAAACAAAGTTTTACTGTATCTCAAATAGTACAGCTGATTTCATATTTAGATTCAGCCCCCCCCCAATATATATATATATATATATATATATATATATATATATATATATATATATATATATAGCTAAAATCCTTGTAGACCTGTGTAATCGGTCCACACGTTTATAGCTCATAATAGAGTACGTCAAAATAAACACTGACTGCACATCTTAGATTAATGACTGTATTTTTCAATATATACAGTGGCTCCCAAAAGTGTTCGTACACTTACGATTTTCAATGAAATAGGGGTCTATCCATTCATTAAAATGAATATGTATTTAATGATGAGATCTATAATATGTTCTTAACAAAACTACATGAAATATTTTGGAAACAGAGTAAAACTTTATTTTTAAGAAACCAGTAATCAAAAAGTAACAAAAACTTTATCTCACAAAAGTCATCGTACGCTGAAATATTTTCGGATAAATTCATAATTAAAATGATCGTCTGGCGCTTTATTTAAATTTTTGAATTGTGGTGGCATTTAAAATATCGTTTGGCTTTAATTTTTGCTCGGCTTTAATATGTGCCTCGGATGAACCGTCACTTTTTCATTAGTTGTTAGATGGTCAACTCAAAAAAGGAAGCAAGCTGCTATCACGTTCATAGGATGCAAATGACAGCCTATTATTTCCAGGTGTTCCGAAGTAAATCGGCCTGCAGGTGCACAGGTCATCTGCCACGCGTACGCAGACCCCTAACAGCTAGGTACAAACGTCTGCTTGGAATTCCAGTTGAGTGCATAAAATAATATGCTTTGAACTTTTTATCCTCGTTTTTGAAAATGGTTTGACACGTGGAACTCTTATGCATTTCTACGTGAGTTTAACTTTAAGCTCAGTTTTAGAAACGTTTAGTTTAACTTGAAACGTACAAAACCTTTTAAAGTTTGCATTTAAAATAATAACCCGAAGGTTATAAAATTTATATCACGAGAAAGATCCTAAAAATTCCTTTAAAATGAAATCTTTTTCGAATCTTTACCACCATTTTCTGATTTTTGGGGAATTTTTAAAGATTCATTTTTAGAATTTAATTTATTAAATGCCGATCACGTGATTTCTTTTACTGGTACTTTAAATTAATTTTGCATCACGTGCACAACAACGTAATAAACAAAAAAAAATTTTTTTTTCTTGCTAATGCGGCAGACGATTGGACATTATCAAAAAAAATATTAAAATTCAGTAAAAGAAATAATGTTCCTCAAACAGTACTATTTTAACTGTACTGTATTCTTTAGTATGTTCTATTAGAATTAATTTGAATATTTTCTTCTACATTATTTTGTACATAAAAATATCCCTTACGATTTTTTTATGAATATATATATATATATATATATATATTTTTTAATCAATTTCATAGTACATTGATCGTTGTATTTATACAATTTTTTTGGCATCAGTTGCACACATTGACCGTTGTATTTAATTTGAATATACTCCGTAGCGAAGTGCGGGTTTTCAGCTAGTGCTATATATAAATTCAGATGAGATCCATGAGGTTGCTAGCAAAATCTTATGTGGACACGGAAAAGACCGCCGTGTCCACTGCAGTTTGGGAGCCTTTAGGAAAAGGGGACTAATAATTCTTGTTTATCTAAACACAAACACCAAACGTTCTCCACTGTTGCTACTCGCATAAACTTTTAACGAGAAAGATTATAATCACTGTGTATACATTACACAATTTTGGAAATATGGCTTAATCTACTACACGTACGCTATTATTAAAATGTCACTTCATAATTTAAATCTGAAATTGTCCATCCAGAAGTCGATTCTGTGCTAATTGTGCTAATAAACACACAAACACAGTGGCTCCCAAAAGTGTTACGATTTTCAATGAAATAGGGGTCTATCCATTCATTAAAAGGAATATTTCAGAATGGGTATTTAATAATAAGATCTATAATCTATTCTTAACAAAACTACATGAAATATTTTGAAAACATAGGAAAACTTTATTTTCAAGAAACCAGTAATCAAAAAGTAACAAAAACTTTATCTCACAAAAGTCATCGTACACTGAAATATTTTCGGATAAATTCATAATTAAAATTATCGTCTGGCGCTTTATTTTTATTTTTGAATTGTGGTGGCATTTAAGATATCGTTTGGCTTTAATTTTTTGCTTGCCTACTCCGTAATATTCTATTTATTATTTAAAAATGGCTCGTAGTCGTAAAGAAACGACAAACAGCATTCGAAAATTGATTATTTGTCATCATAGTAGTGGTAAATCAGTTCCGAATGTTGCTAAATTACTTAATTTATCCCATTCTACTGTGCAGTATGAGAGAAAACGCTTTAAAGAAGAAAATCGGATCGAAAACAAGGTAAGATAAGGTCGTCCGGCAAAGTTAACAAAACGTGATCAGAGATTTACATTTAGAAAATTTGTGAAAAATTCACGTTTGAGTGCTGTAAAAGTTTCTGCAGAATTTAATGAAATATTTTCTACTTCAATTTCACCTGAAACTGTTCGACGAGTTCTCAGAGCAGCTGGTTTACATGAGTATTCTGCCCGTAGAAAAATTTTCTTGAATGAGGTAAACAGAAAGCTTAGGCTTTCCTTCGCACTATCAATGATAAATAAGCCCCTAACGTATTGGAATAATGTCTTATTTGCCGATGAAAGCAAGTTTAACATTTTTGGTTCCGATGGGCGTATAATTGTATGGAGAAGAAAAAAATGAGGAACTTAATTCCAAGAACTTAGTAGGAACAGTTAAGCATGTTGGTGGAGGAGTGGGGGTGCATGTCAGCATCAGGACTAGGTAATTTAGTATTTATTGATGGCATAATGAATCATGCTGTTTATATAAATATTTTAAGAGACAATTTAAAATTATCAGCCCAAAATTTGGGTATTGGAAACAACTTTGTTTTTTATCAAGATAACGATCCTAAGCACACGGCTCTCAACGTTCGCATCTGGTGTCTCTATAATTGTCCACATGTTTTGAAAACACCACCTCAATCGCCAGATTTAAACCGAATAGAACATATTTGGAGAGAACCGGATGTTCGAGTACGAAAAGCGAACTAAAAACAATTATGATGGAAGAATGGATGGACATCGATGCAGAAATTACAAAAGAACTAGTGCAATCTATTCCCAGACGTTTAAAAGCTGTTGTGGATGCTAAAGGATATCCCACTAAATATTAATTTAACGAAAAATTTGAATATTTACTAATATGTAGAGATTTTATACAAGTGTACGATGATTTTTGTGAGATAAAGTTTTTGTTACTTTCTGATTACTGGTTTTTTAAAAATAAAGTTTTACTATGTTTTCAAAATATTTCATGTAGTTTTGTTAAGAATAGATTGTAGATTTTATTATAAAATACCCATTCTGAAATATTCATTTTAATGAATGGATAGACCCCTATTTGATTGAAAATCGGAAGTGTACGAACACTTTCGAGAGCCACTGTATATTACCTTGTATGTACGGTTTTAGATGTTATGTTAAATGTTTTGTTTTTCGTTAATGTTTTGCTTATAGTCAATCAACTAAGAAGATTTTAGATTTACTTTATCTTCCTATTAAGGGTTCTTCTAATATTGGATTATGTGTAGTGAAACATGCAGAATTGCCCTTTTTATATAATTGTATTTTCCGATAGATCTGTTGTTCCATTCTTATCCGTCGAAACACCGAACAGAATAGTTTCGACAAGGAATTTAAAGTTGTTGGAGTTATATGCCCAAAAGACTTGAAGTGATCCAAAAAGTCTTTAAAAATGAATAAAGTGAAGCGAACTACAACCTCGTGTTCGAAACCTGATTTTCTAGGACATACGCGCTATTTCTCCCGCTTCTGCTTTCAATACATTAAAATTCGTTCCCTACGTTTATCGCACCTTACCATTCAATGAGTCCTGTTTCTTAAATTATATCGTTTACATGCGTTCGCACACGGACTGTGTTAACTGCATTACTTTCTTCGTTGTAAATGATACTTAATTCTTTGGCCCTTTTAATTGCATCTGTAAACTCTACACATTTTCTTTTCGCAATTCTGTTTTAATTTCTCCCGGGATAATTTCCAAAAACTTCGCTAACTTAATATCGTTTGCTAGCTGTTTTGTTTCTACTGCTGAAGTCGTTGAAACTCCTAAATATTCGTTGCCTACCCTCTCAATTTCTTGCGCTATCTCGTCGTACGTTTGGGACGGTTTAAACACTATGTTTTGAAATTTATATTGCTTTTGCATTCTTGTTGGACTCGGTTGAAATTTTTCTTTTAAGGCTCCTAATATTGTGCTAAGTTCTGTTGTGCTTTGGAGTGTCGGATTATTCGCTAAAAAATCTGCCGCCCTGTCTCGAAGTGTTGTTTTGGCTATAATTGCTTTTTGAATATCGGTCCACCTGGTTATACTAGCGATCTCTAAGAATTGTTGTTTAAAGAACTCTACCGATTCGTTTTCTGTACCATAAAAACTAGGTAACATGGGTATCATATTTGCATCTAATAGATAAGTATTATTCGCGCTTGTTCCTTCCCCATTATCGGTGTTTTCGTACCTATTAATTATTTCCACTGGGGGATCTTCCTGACGGTGATTTGCTTTACTTCCTCGCGCCATGGTTACCTGATCACTCCAACTCTAAATTGTAAAATATCTAACACACTTTACACGCCCTACACAGTACTCTAACATATATATCAGTAATAGATATATTAAAAATAGAGGTATGTTGTTCGCTTCACTTAGTAGATATATTAAAAATAGAGGAGTCGCCACGGAATTCTTCGCAAAACAAGTAGGGAGGGAGAGTGAATGTTAGCTGCACTTTCACTGTTTTAGGTTGCATTTCAAAAGAAAGTTTGATTTTTCTTTCACCCGTCCAAATTTACGCCAAAATCTTCATTTGCCTGTTTTTCGTTAGAAAATGCCCTGTGTACAATAACCTCCTGAAAAGGATTCCGCTTATGATCCCGCAAGCTATTACGCATTCAAATTCCGCTATCATAACATATGCAGACGTGCTGAAATTTTTGATTGCTTGCAAATGACCTTCATCTTGAAAAAGAAATTCTCGCAGTTATTCGCCAAATGTTCAGCACTGGTCAGAGACATGCAGCTGCGCCTATCGAACGAGGTGAAAATATAGCTGTCAATGGCTTGTGAACGCTGATTCATTACCCGGCTTCATGTTTAAAATTTTAGCAACGTAAGTCTCCAGTCATCTGAGAAAGGAATCTATCTTTTCGGCCGAAACAAATGGTGTAGATCAGGGGTGTCGAACTCGCGGCCCGCGACCCGGCCAATATATTGACACACAATAATCTATACTTATATATAAAGAGAGAGCGATTTTGTACGTGGAGGGTAATCTTCAGAACCACTGTACCTATTTGAAAAATTCTTTCACTGTTTGAAAGGTACATTATTCCAGATGGACATAGGCTATATATTATGTATATCTGATAGTAGAAATAAAGTTAGGGGCTTAATCCTAACAATCTCCATAGTTTCCGCTACTGTCTTCTACCGCTTTTTGTTCCGAAGATTTCGACGATCCTTATCGTGGTGCTATCGCGGTGGGCTTCTGTTCTGACGCTAGCGGTTCGAACCTAGCCGTTCTCCGGCACGCCTTTTTCTTTTAAAAAATTTATTTTAATTATTAACTGACATAAAATTAATTTAAGGTATTATTTAGATTATTATTAAGGTAAAAAATGATTTACAATTTATTGGCTATCAACTGGAAATTTATTGGTATAATATTTTGTTCAACCCGGACAAAGTCGGGACGGGCCGCTAGTATATAATAAAATAACCGACGCAGAATTATAATAAGATAGGAAGAGTTCGCTAAATGTTTTTTTAATGATACTCTTTTTTGCTGTTATTAAACAAAATGCATATATTTATGTTGAATATACTGTAATTAGGTAAGTAAACCTACGTTTCTATTAATATTGATTTTTTTTTGCGGCCCACCTATAGTTAAACCTTGTTTGTTTGGCCCAAGGTAGCCTTTTGAGTTTGACACCCCTGGTGTAGATGAATATTAACGAATAATTACGATGGCATCCCCGTGGAAACAAAAGTTGATAGCTCTGGTAACTACAATTATCTACAAGATCCCTTTTTAAGAATCCTCTCACGAATTATTTTTGGAAATCAGCAAATATCTCCTTAACGTTCGAAAGAATTAAGAATACAGCAATAACAAACTAGCGATAAATGTTGTAATATGCATTTTAATGAAAAGGAACATTGAATGAAATCAGATGTAAATAGCTGTTAATAGCCTCGCGAAATGAACAAAATCGGACAAAAATTGAAATTTTCAAAAGTGCATACCAATACAAAAATGTTCTTTTGTACATCAGTAATAATTAAAACTGACATTACGCATACAGACAGGGTGTTCTTAATCTCTCTGCCAGAGAAATAGCGAAATGTTTGAAATATCCTTTTCCATCAAAATTTAATTTCAGAGCAGAGAGAGAGATATCAAAATGCCATTTGGGACGAGCAGCCTTGAAAATTGTAGGTTAACTTTTGCAGAGTCGCGTGTAACACTTTTAAAGCGAAAGAACTTTATTGGAATATTACATGGTGCATATACATTGGTGCAGAGTTCTCTGCATGCAGACCCCCGACTCCTGTCATCACATTAGTCACGGTAACATTAGTCACATTAGTCACGGTAAGCCCCCAAGGTCCCTCGTGTTTCTTGATCTAATGTCCCCCGCCCCCATTGTCACTATTTGATCCCCGGACCCCGGGTTCTTTGATGCTCTGCATCCGGACCGCGAGGGGAGGCGATCCCCGCATATACAGAGTACGGAGTGAACATCAATCACTGGATTCCCCAAGGCACAGCAGAGCAGAGTGCATGAATGCAAACGCAGCAACAGACCTTTTGAATTTCAGCTTAGCGTCTAATTTGTTTCAGATTTATGCTTGAAATGACAACAGTGCAAAGTCTGAAAAGGAAGGAAATGGTTATCAGGCCCTCCATCACATTAAATTGCCCTTGCTTAATCAACTTACCCTGTCTTCTTGGACAGCAACAGGTGACAACCACGCCATATAATTGCAGTTCCAGTTCGGCGAATGTGTGTTCTTCCGAGACAATTAGCAGACGATCCACGTGACTTCAGGAATGAAATTGTTCACTTCATTTAAGTAACGAAAACCATTTCTTGGAATCTGCTCAATGTGACATGACACTGGAATAGTTTATGGTCATTTAAATAAAAATAAACCAAATGATAAGAAAACTCATAAAAGCTCAGAACTTTTCATGTACCGTATTTTTCGGACGATAAAACGTCCCTCAAATTTATGAAAGGATTTTTAGAAAGAATATTTTGTATTTTGTTAGCAATATAAGAGATATTTTCAATTTCTTACTTAATAATAAAAAAAAAAATAAGTATAATAAATAATGTACAGTCGAACTTCCCCATATCGAAATTTTCTATATATCGAACTCTTAGCAAATCCCCATGTTCATTACATAGAAAAACTGTTTCTATATATCGAAAAAATCTCTATATATCGAAATTTTTTTCAAGACATATTGGGAATTTTATTCCACTTTAGAATAAAATCTCCCAATTTTTGGCGTTTTCATTTAATGTGATTCGCATATAAATTAGAAATGGAGTTTCGTACACGAAAATTAGCTTTAATTTTAATGTTTCAGGAGAATTATGATAAAACTAAGACCAATTCTATATATCGAAATTTCTATATATTGAATTTTTTTCCAGCATTTTGCTACTTCGATATATGGAGGTTCGACTGTATATAAAATAAAATACTCATTTTATTTTGATGTTACCATTGGATTTTTTTAGGTGCGTCAAATTCGGTAATCAGTTATCGCATTTATAATTATTAAAAGATTCATGAAGATAACAGGAAGACACTTTTTGCTTCAATCAATGTTCACAAATACGCCTAATCTGTTTTCAAAATTAGTTGCCATTCTTTACGCGGGTTCCTTGTGTAAGAAATGCGTATTCCACAATTACGAGTTCAGTTTAATCATTGACATTGATGCAAAATCAAATTTCCTCTTTTCGACTCGCAATAACAAAACTGATTTTTTCTTCCTCTGCATCTTTGCTTTAATTTTTATCCGTTTTCAATGGTTAATAACCGAACAGTAAAACTAAAGGAAATTAGATTCTCGCAAAGGTAAAACGGATTTGAACTCTTCCCGGCAGATTTCAAAAAATAGTACAGGGGCGTAGCTACCGTGGAGCAATTGGAGCGAACTGCTCCACGCGCACGAATCATAAGAGGCGCAAAATTTTAAAAAGTGAAATAAAAATTTGTGAAAACTTTTGTATAAATAATTTCGATTTGTCAGATTTTCTATAAAATATACATATGAAATATTTTTAAGAAAATAAAACTGTAAGTACCTAAATATATTAGAATGTACTTGATTTACCATAATTTTTAATTTCAGAAAATTTTCACTTTAAATTTAACGATTTATATACCTCTAATAAACCTATAAAAATGTACGATGATTGCTAAGAATGCTTAAAAGCACTAGTATAGGCACTTTCTATACGTATTATAAGTTGTGTTTTACTGCAAAGAAGTTACATGTATCCGGTGATTCCAACGAGCGCCAAATATAAACTTTTTTATATCTGGTTCTATTAGTGTGAGGGATAACATAAGATCACTCTGTGAATTATGTTAAAGTGATTCTGCGTTTGCCTGGGTAAATAACTCATCCGACTAAAATCGGAATTAGAATTCAAAATATCTGCAATATTGCCCCAAAGTTTACTGCAATCATCTGAGCAATTCCTTGAAGATTTGAGGTTTTCTGAGCTTATTTCTTTTAAAACGAATTTCTCGTTAATAGAAGTGAGGAAGAGAAGAAATATTTCGTTGAAAACGCATTTCAGCACTGCTTTTCCATTTGTCAAAATACCTGGAGTATACATGCATTTAACATTTTTGCTGGAAAAACTCCCCGTATTTCGGAACAGTTGGCACATTTGAATCCTTTCAATTACATCTATTGAATGATGAATGTAAGCAGAATGTAACAAGTTATTTAGGAAAGAAATCAACGTAATATTAAAACTAGTATTGCTTATGAAAGATTAAAGTACTTGCAGTTTCACTATTCTGCGTTTAAACGGAAGAGTAATGTTATAAATAATATTTGTAGACAAAACAGTGTTCAGTAATATGAATAATTAGTTAAACTTTACTTAAGTTAACCGAAAAAGACTGAAAAGTACAAAAACATATAAGCAAATGTAAAATTTGTTATTGATTTTCAATCACTTGCAATATTAGTACAAATCAGATGCAGTAATATTGCTTGGTTTGGAGCACTATGGTCATTTTTTGCTACATGAGGGCATATTAGACCGGGACTACTTCTTAAAACCGATTCCGAACGGCTAGAAACACATCCATGCCAAGAGTGGGATTCGAACCCACAGACTTTGGTACCGTATGCCATCGCCCTAGCCATTCCGCCATCGCCCGGTGCAGTAACATTGCAAATGAACAAATGTAATTATTTTTGTGTTGTTAATAGCATAACTATCATAATTCACTGAATTTGAATCACGTTAACACCACCGAAATCAATTACGTGTTTAATCGGGGGCAACGTGCACCCAAATTCCAAAATGTAATCATAATAAATAGAAATTAAACTAAATTGTAGTAACAGTTTTCAGTTTTACCTAAAACTTTTCTAGTTTTGTCGATAAAATAAGTTTTAGTTAGGAAAACGATTGAAAAAAAAAATAGTTGCATTCGGGCAAAAATAGAAGCAATTATATAATTTTTTTAGTAGTAAAATTATGGTTCAATATTAAGTTAATTGTAAAAACTCAAAACAGGTTTACGTTTAGTCAAAACATTCGAAATTAAACAGAAGTTAAGACTTTATGACCGACTAAGTCTAAATGGAAATATTGTCTATCAGTTTATAAATATTTTTAAAAAAATTCTCACATAAATAGTATCACTAATCATTTCAAAAACTTTCTTTCAGGTTCATCATAAATTGTAAGAAAAATTAAGAATGGATCAATGACTCCTAAACTCGAAGTTGCTGAACTACTTTTATTTCACACCGCAGCCTGAAGTAGCTTCTCTGACATTATTACAGCATGCATGGTTTTTTTAACTTTACCGGTGATGACAGCGACATCAGAACGAAGTTTTTCAGAGCTGAAATTATTCAAAGCATATTTAAGAAGCAATATGTCACAACACCGTCTTAGCTCTTTGGCCGCGATATCAATTGAAAGAGCAATAGCTTGTCAACTTGGTCTGGAGAAAAAGATTGGCCGACTTGCAAACGAGAAAGTGAGAAAACAACAATTTTGGAGGGTTTTTTTATGTGCAAACTAAACATGCTCAAGTAAATCGTGTCAACAGAGTTTATAAAATACGTAGTAAATATTAGTGGATACTCCGTACTTAAAGAATTATAAATTGTTTTATTATTATATTCATATTTATTAAATTGAATTTCTTATTGTTACAATGTCTTGAATTTCAAATAAATTTTTATTAATTAAGGTTTTAAATCAAAATAAGAGTAGATAGAAAATAAATTTCGCCAGAACTCTTCCAAGAAACAAGTGGGCGCACCCATTTTACTTGCTCCAGGTCACTGAATATGCAGCTACGCCACTGCCTCCTACCTATATATATATATATATATATATATATATATATATATATATAAAAAAAATATATATATATATATATATATATATATATATATATATATAAAATATATATATATATATATATACATACAGGCAGCCCTCCTACAGCACGGCATCTTACAACACGGTTTCGCTCTAACACGATAGAATGAATTGCGGGAACCCTCGTATAACACTGTAACCTGTAAAACGGTTTCGCTCTAATACGATAAATAAATTTGGAAAACCTTTGTACAACACTGTACTTCTATATCACCAGATAACATGATTTTTGTTTATCACATTTAAAAATTAAATTACCTTAAAATAACGACGGGGAGGAATAATGAACTGTAATGGCTTTACATGAAAATGTATAAACAAATTATAATTTATTCATTTATAACTCTATAAAATTACAAGAAGGCCTAAGCTTAGTTGAAAATCTTGAATGCAAACCCTTCCGCTGAAAAAAAGCCAAAAATTCAAAAGGGAGCTGCAAAATTGTCTATCTCCATACCATGAATCTACAATGGCCCTGTAAGAACCAGCAAATAAACCAAAATTACAGATTATTTAAAAAGGATAGAAGGTGCAAAAAATCTAAATGAAGAAAAAGGTTCTGAAAGTAAAGGTGATATCTGTCAATCGAAAAAGCGTTGTCGTTTGATTGTACTGAGCAGTGATGAGGAAGAAATTTATTAAATAAAGGTCGTATTAAATGAAAATAATATTTTTTTGTTTCTTTTCGTTTTGTGTTATACATACATTTATATTTTTAATAAAAATTAAGTTGATTATATGGAATTTTAAAAAAATGTTTGTTTTTAATAAGTTTTCGGAACGTTTTGAACTGTCTCTGCACGGTTTCACACAACACGGCATTTTCTAGGAACCTATCTGCCGTGTTATAGGAGGGTTACCTGAAGGTGGTCTTTTTCGATTTCATCTCTAAAACACATGTTCTCAAAAGTCAATATGGTTGATCCGAACCTGGCTTGAACAAAAACGAGTCCCAACTTCCTGTCCCGTCGTTCTAATGGGCGGTGCTTCCAACAAAAGGTGCCACGCGACTCAGTTCTGCTTGAATGGCCAAGTCTTACCTATAGAAATGCCGAACAAAAGGGCCTCAGCAGATGCATCCCATTTTAAAATGGTCTTGTGTCAAACGGAATTCAATATCAAAACATAAATATATATATTTCAATCTTCATTAGCAGCATCATAAAATGCGCCATTTTCCACTTCAACTCATGGTGTTACCATGAGATGCAAAAACAAATGCATTTTTCAGCCACTGTATTGCAGAAAGTGGGTCAACATTTTAGAAAATTAACAGTTTTAGATCATTCAACTCGAAACTTTATTCTAAATGTATTGATTTTCTTGCAAAAATGGACAATGCTAAATGGATATTATATGCATAATGGGTATTATGTTTATTTTAAATCTCGTATATTTGTAAATGGATTTTGGATTCTGTATTCCCTTGAGAATAACATCCCTAACAAACTGAACTTGAAGTTAATCGTTAATTTACCTTTCGTGTCTTTGCAACTTAAGTGTTTAAAGGTGGTGTTTTTCATTGAAATGCCGCTCTGTGGTTTTGCCTAATCGGTTTTATATACAAGTGAGACTTTCCTCCACGAAGAAAAGTTCCCTAGAAGTGGGGTCAGTGGCGTAGCTAGGGTATTAGTATTACTTTTTATTTAGTACTAGCTGAAAACCCGCGCTTCGCTACGGAGTACATTCAAATTAAATACAACGGTCAATGTATGCAATTTATGCCAAAAAATAAATATATATATTTATAATAAATGCGATGATCAATGTATACAATTGATGTAAAATATATATCTATCTATATATGTATATATATTTATAAAAAAATCGTAAGGGATATGCATTTTTTTTTGATAATATCCAATCGTCTGCTGCATTAGAAAGAGAAAAAAAATATTTTTTTTGTCTATTTAGTTGTTACGCACGTGACGATAAATTTATTGAAAGTACCAGAAAAAAAAATCACGTGATCGGCATTTAATACATTAAATTCTAAAAATGAATCTTTAAAAATTCACCAAAAATCAGGAAATGGAGGTAAAAATTCGAAAAAAATTCATTTTGAAGGAATTTTTAGGATCTTTCTCGTGATATAAATTTTATAACCCTCAATGTATTATTTTAAATGCAAACGTAAAAAAAATTTAAAAAACAGCTTAAAAATTTAATTTAAAAAAATCTAAGAAGAATTTTTGAAAAATCTTTCTTAGTGCACCCCTACACTATTAGAAGAATCGGCATGCAAAATTTCAGCTCTTTAAGTCCAGCG
The DNA here is from genome assembly GCA_907164885.2 of Dolomedes plantarius. Taxonomy (NCBI): domain Eukaryota; kingdom Metazoa; phylum Arthropoda; class Arachnida; order Araneae; family Dolomedidae; genus Dolomedes; species Dolomedes plantarius. The sequence continues at coordinate 228,002,575 of OU015492.1, read as the reverse complement.
GTTTGGTCTGTGCGTTGTATGTCAGTCAGTGAATGAATGAATCAGTCAGTTACGGAACTGTTTTATATATATAGATATGATTTCGAATATTTTTCCTCATCGTCAAGTCAATGTAGGGAATTTTGCTCGGATACAGACATCAATGGTGCCGACGTCGAGTAGAAGTTCTATGTTCTACTCCGCGCTCGATGTTTATTGAATGAAGTACGAAGAGAATTCTAAAGGAAATAAAAGAACGCTTTGATCAGTTGCATGTCCTTGCAAGAAAACATTTGTGTAACCTGCTAAATGAAGAATCTGAATGTTAAATAAATGACTTTATTGACATTGATAAAGAACAGTTCTATATTGAAAGAAAAAGGATCCAGGTTTTCATGGCTGTACCTGCACTACAAGAAGACGGGAAGGAAGATCTACTAAAATTTATTCTACAGTATAGATTGGAAAATTCTGTACCCAACATTGTAATTTTGCTAACAATTTTTTTTAACAATTGCTATCAGTCTCGCTAGTTGCGAAAGGAGCTTCTCCAAATTGAAGTTGATAAAAAATTATCCACAATGAGAGATTTAAGACTACAAAATCTTGCAGTATTGTCTACAGAACAAGAAATTACAAATAATATAAATTTTGAGAGCATTATACACGATTTTTCTACTATGAAAGTTAGAAGAGTAAATATATAAATATGTTTCGTTTACATACACATATGTGTACAATTTGTTTGTTTATCCAAAAAAAAATGAAATTATTTATAAATATAAAAATATAAAATGAAACATATTTTGCGGAATTTTTTTTTTATAAATTAGGTATATGTTTTGTCTCATAGGTGGGGAAACTGCGACCTCCGTAAGTTTCTTGTGGTCTTTATAAAAGTTGCATTTACAGGTATATCAACTTAAGCGGCCTCCTTTATTTAAATATGGCATCCAATGGTAAAAAAGTTCCCCACCTATAGTTTGTCTCAATTACAATTATTTATTTATGTTTATTAAGGGGATGGTGGACCTTTCAAAACGATTTTTGAAATTTTTACCACAGAGATATGAAATTTTGTATATATATTCATTAAAGTATAACAATATTAAACACCTTATAAAATTTTATAAATATTTAAAAAAAAATATTTTATAATTAAAAAATTTAAATTAAATTACCCTTCTTTAAAATGCTCCTTGCGACTCAATTTTAAACTTTTCCCCTTAATTTTGCATTTATATTGCTTATAAATACTTTCTGAACAAAGTTATGTATTTTTTTGTACTTTCGTCGAATAGTTAATTTTTAGAAAATATTTTTATGCTTGTACTCTGAATTTTCTTGAAATTTTTGTACTTTTCTACACTAAAGTTAAACTTTTATAACCTAAATGACCTCGAATCCTAAAATGGATGCATAACTTTATTTTGACGTATTACAGGAATCTTTATTATAAATTTCATAAAATTTCGTCAAAAATTATGACGCGAGGAGCATTTTAAAGACTTGCAAATCTGGAAATTTCTCATTTTGAGAAAAAGTCATTTAAAAGATAATTTTTTATCTACCTTTAATACTTACTACTCTAAAGCCACCAATTTTTCATTTTTCTTTTCACTACACATTTTAAATGCATTTCATTCCAATATTTACAAGTTTTTTAAAATATTAATACACCCCCCCAAAAAAATTCCAATTTTTGCTCGATTTTTTGGTAATTTGAAAGTCCACCATCCCCTTGATTTATTTTATTGACTTCGAAAGGGCGGCAAAAGTTGTAGCTACGCCACCGAGTGGGGTGGAGCAAATTAGTGACAACTTCTGGCGTTCACGTGGCAAATCGAAAGCGATATCCGAGTGGTTAAAAGATTGAACAAATTACAGCTGAACGTGAGACAAAAATATGTTAATCTCCTCTCGACTCGTTTAGTTTCACTTCTTATCCAGGCCCTGATTTTCCATTAGGCCCCCAAAATTTTTATTTTAAAAGAAAAAAAAAAATTCCCCAATTCAATTTCTTTTTAATTTTACCTTTTTTAACAGCAATTTTTTTTATATATCCTTTCAAATTTGATTGATTGGTCCATCATATATATAGTTACATGTTTAGATCATCATATGTATGTTATAGTGTATATAAGGGATTAATAAGTTTTTCTGGTTGCTGTCAGACTCTCGTCTCCCATTCCTAAGTGGAATTGATGAACGTGTGTAATAGCGTCTTCAATAAGCATCAAAAGTAGCGCAAACAGGTGTTGAGAGCCATACACCTTTGGAAACCCTTGACAATAGGAGGTAGCGAACTCATTTAGAATGATTAAGGAAACACAGCGGCGCACGTCACCTAAGGTAGGAACGGTGGACAATGAAACCGACAATAGGTGGTCTTTGTATCGCGGATAAAAAAGGCCGATTGTCGTTCGAGAAAGAGAGGAGGAGGCATAAAAGACAGACGCGAGTAACGAACAGGATGAATGGATTCGGACTGTGGAAGGGTCAACACGCTTACGGGAGACGGGGGAGCTCGTCGGACTTTGAAAGAATGCGCCCAGCTCTCACGAGTAGTTTTAACGTTCGTCGGAACGAAACTTTGTAAATAACGTATTTAACCAAGATTTTAATATGTTAATAAACCTCATGAAATAAGAGTTGACTCTACAATTATAATTCCTTCTACATGACAATGATTTGTCGGATCACGACTATAAAGGTTAACAGTTGCATCGTATCGGTGTTTTAACGATGAAGTTAATATGTTGTATTGCTTTTTGTTATTTGATAATGTTCTAGGCTTCTATGCTTCAAATAGCCAATTTTTGGTAAAGTGGTACTTTCGTAATGATTCGTGATTTTTTTTTTTTTTTTGTGCGTCAATTTTAGAAATTTTATGCAAACATCAGTGTTAGGGGAGGGGGGCTCCCTCCCGAGTTGTGCCTATAGTCAAGAATTTTCTGATCTCATCTCGAAAAAATCCTGCTGAGAATTAATTCCTTTACAGCGGGGGTTCTTCTGTGAACGTGGGATTAACTACCTATGACAGGCCACGTCGTAGGTCGTTAAGTGTAGTGTCCACAAAGTGACAGATTTAGGCATCCCAAGGTGGTCGAGGATTTTTAACACGCAGCTTTCGGGAGAGATGAGACACGTGGGCTTATAGCTCCGAACTAAAGAATGTTAGAATTCGACAGATGCCTTTGTGACTTCCCTGTTGTCCCCCCAAGGTTTTACGTGCCGTTACAGAATATAAAATTAGTATATTCTGTACCATCATCATGCAATCGTAATTAATCTGCGTCTATAAGCGCTTAAAATGCTTTGTTTAGTTAACTATTTCAAATTCATTTAATTCTGGGAGTGCCTCTAAATTATTTATGTTATATATTTATATTATTGTTGAAATAAACTATCAAAAGCGATAAGATTTAATTTGAGGATTTGCCAATTCGAATGGTCGAACAACTTGATAGGACTGCCGTGAAATAACAAATTCAAAATATTTTAGTTCGTTTTGCAAGTTATACTCAATACATATTCACTACCATTAATTCAAATTAACCCCAACAGGGACATTAGAAGTTTAATGAAACATTTTTTGTTATTCAGAATCAAAAACAGTGATAGTTTTAAAATACTTGACATCACCTAACGGGCTTATTAATTATAGATATCGTTGTGAGATCGTTCTTAAGTGGTGGTCATCATATATGTAGAATATAAACTTGTTGGATAAAAGTGATTTTCTTATAGAATAAAATATGCAGCCTTTAAGGCAAACGTAACATCAAGACTAGACGTGCGAACGTTTTTAAAATTCTTATCTGATCATAAATTATTAAACAAGAGTTTTAAAAGTTTCTTTCGCCAAGACTTCGGTTATTTTTATTTTTGCTGAAGCTGGAACAACATCTCATGCGCATGGCCCGATTTAGAAAATTCTTGGCACAACTCGGGATGGGGGCCCCCTGACACTGAAATTGGCGCAAAATAAAAAATAACCATGAATCATTGTGAAAGTAACATTTTACCAAGAATTGGCTATTTGAAGCGTAGAAGCCTAGAACATTGTCATATAACAAAAAGCAATACAACGTATTAACTTCATCATTAAAACACCGATACAATGCAACCAGAAAAACTTATTAATCCCTCATATTCACTATAACATACATATAATGAACTATACATATGATGTATAGTTCATTTCTTTGTAATATTGTTCATTTTTTTTTTGTATATTCATTTCTTTCTGTAATTTTTGATGTTTTTTGATGTTTTTTTGTAAATTTTATTTTTGATTATTTTAAGAGGTTGCCATAGATATTTTTATACTTTTAAAGATTTGAATCTTACTGCAATACAAATAGTAGAAATTTGAGACATAGTCTTGTAAGGCACTGACCTTTATGAAGCTGTGTTTTATATATATATATATATATATATATATATATATATATATATATATATATATATGTATATATATATATATATATGTATATATATATAAAATTTTATCCTTAAAATTATGAGCATTTGTTGAACTACCATACATTTTCCACAGTATAAATGCATTAGATTATTTAATTTGCTTTGTTTGTCTGTGCCATTTTTTCATGATCCATTTTAAAACTTAAAACAAATCTATTACAGAACAGTATGCCCCCCCCCCCACTTGTATTTGGGGGGAGGGGAAATTTCTTGTTGTAATTTAGTTAGGGAATTTCCATTTTTGCAGTTGGCCTTTGTCCTCTGTAACTACGGGAAGGAAGGCTATATTCAAAATTGTTTAAGTATACATAAATGATTTTTGAAATAATTGGTGTATGATTCAAATCAAGCCTCATTCTCTCCTAATGAATATCCTCGTGTAAAATGAATAGCTTTCGCCTCAGCTATTATAATGCCTCTATACGAGATGTTTGTAGAAGGACTAATGCCTGAATTAAAAACTGTTTTTAATATAAATTGACTTTGAGTCCAACTTAAGTGTTATTTTGACAGTTTAATGGCAGAAAAAACTTTCTGTATTAAACAAAGTACAAAAGGTTACAAAACAGTATTGAACTATACATATAATTATACATTTGATGAACCAATCAATCCAATTTGAAAGGATATTATAAAAAAATTGCTATTAAAAAAGGTAAAATTGAATAAAAAAATTGAATTGGGATTTCATTTTTCTTTTAAAATAAAAATTTTGGGAGGCCCCTAGCCCCGGGCCTGCTCATGCCACCAATATCTACCGCCGAAGGCAAATGTTATCATTTTGTGGTCACTGAGACGTAATTAAGGATAATGGATTTCAAATGTTCAAATTCTTATGAGTTCCTACAACTAGAAATTGTTTTCAACACCAGAGGCACCCTCACTTGTCATTTAATTGTAACAGTTGGCACATCGACAATTATCCATCGCTATTCCGATAATCGGATCTCCGTGAGCAGATGCTGGAGTCAAAATGCGAAAAAAAAAACACTCACAACCACCGCGCGGAAGAAAACAGCTGGTACTCCAGCGAGTGCTACGCATTGTGACGTCACGAGGCGGCGTGCTGCCAGGTCCGCGCTTCTTCCCCCCATCTGCCCCGCGACGATCAGCTGCTCCGTGGTGAAGTGCCCGCAGTAAACAGCTGATGAGGCGGAAAAAAAGGGGATCGAGGGAAGCCATCACAAAAGGATGTTTAGAAAGTACATTCTCATTTGCAGTTTCTACTATTTTTGTACAGTCTTAAACTCCAGTATTATATATATACATACACACACACACACACACACACACACATATATATATATATATATATATATATATATATATATGTATATCTATATATATATATATATGTATATAATATATGTATATCTATATATATATATATAATATATGTATATCTATATATATATATAATATATGTATATCTATATATATATATATATATATATATATATGTATATATATATATATATATATATATATATATATATATATATATGTATATATATATATATATATATATATATATATGTATATATATATATATATATATATATATATATATATATATATGTATATATATATATATATATATATAATATATATATATATATATATATATATAATATATGTATATCTATCTATATATATATATATATATATATATATATATATATATATATATATATATGTATATGTATATATATATGTATATGTATGTATATGTATATGTATATATATATGTATATGTATGTATATGTATATGTATATATATGTATATGTAAATAAGAATAAGATGAAAGAGAAAACCAGTAATAGCTCTAAAGCTACTTGAAGCCAGGAACATACATATGTATATATGTATATATATATATATATATATATATATATATATATATATATATATGTGTGTGTGTGTGTGTGTGTGTGTGTGTGTATACATATATACGTCAGTCACCTTGCGGTTACATGTTCTTAACTTCCACTCTCTCTAGCGCCAGGCTTGGTGTTCTTTGGTAAAGTAACTCTTATTTCAATTTTTAATCAATTCTTCTGTTTTTCATGGATTGTACGGTGTCTGAGTGTATTTATTGTATAGATCATACTCATCGGATACAATCCATTGGTTTTTAGACAGTATTGACACCGCTGATGAAGAGATGCTGTCTAAAATCTCTTTCATACTTTTCTTTTCATGTTATTTGTTCCTGGCTGCAAGTAACTTTAGGGCTATTACTGTTATTCTCTTTCATCTATTTCTTGTATGTTTGTATATATATATATATGTATATATATATATATATATATATATATATATATATATATATATATATATATATATATATGTATATGTATATATATGTATATGTGTATATATATATATATATATATATATATATATGTATATACACTGAAGTGCCACTGAATTAGGGATACCTACCTAGTAACGAGTTGGGCCTCCTCTGGCCTTGATAACGGCTGCCACACGACGAGGCATAGATTCAACAAGTTTCTGGAAACGTTTCACGGGAAGGGCTTGCCAAATATTGGCCAAAGCTGTCCATAATTCAGTAAGGTTCTTTGGTGCTGTGTGATGGCCTTTCACGCCTTGTTCCAAAACATCCCAAAGATGCTCAATAGGATTTAAGTCTGGGCTTCTAGGTGGCCAATTCATGACAGAAGTCAGAGGAATGCTCATCCAACCAGCCAGTAGCCAACCGGGACTTGTGAGAGGTACAGTTGTCTTGCTGGAAAACTCCATTACCGTGCGGATAACAGAACAGCATAAACGGATGGAGGTGATCACCCAGCAACTCTACGTACCGAATTGCATTGAGGGAGGTTGGCACACGCACCAAAGATCCCAAACTGTGCCACGAAAAAACACCCCAGACCATGATTGAGCCACCATGCCCTTGTACAGTTCCAGCCAGGCATGCAGGATCCATGGCTTCGTGAGCCTGGCGCCATATTCTCAGCCTCCCGTCGGCGTTAAGTAGTCGGAATCGAGACTCATCACTCCATGCTACTCAGTGGCGCACCTTCTTGGGGGGGCCGTGCTGAATGGATAAAAATATTTATAATGCATGGGGGGGGGGCCGAGATGAACGAATAAAAATATTTATAATGTAAAATCAATATTTCTACTTCTTTGGGGGGGGGGGGCAGGGCCCCCTGGGCCCCCCCCCCCTGGGTGCGCCACTGATGCTACTCGTTTCCAGTCCTCTACACTCCAGTCTCTGTGCTCTCTTGCCCAGGCAAGACGTGCAGCCCGATGGCGAGTATAGAGCAATGGTACTCTCGTATGTCGACGGCTCCCGAAACCCATACGGTGAAGCGAGCGTTGCACAGTCCGTTTACTGACTGTACGACTGGCACCGTCATTAAACTGGGTGGTAATTTGAGCTAATGTTTGGCTTCGCTGGCTACGTACAATACGCCTGAGCCGTCTCTCACCACGCACTGTCAAGGCTAATTGTCCTTTGCAGTTTGCCCGATCGCTAGTTTATTTTCCATCATCCATGTATTCTTGGTATACTCTTGACACTGTCGACCTTGAAAATCCTAGCTGTCTGACGATTTCGGAAATTGAATGGCCCATGCTTCACGCACCTACGATTTGTCCACGATCGAAGGCGTCTAAATCAGGCAGTTTACCCATACTGGCAATTCCAACAACTAATTCAGAACAACCACAGTACGCGCTATATATGCAGTTACCTCAGCGCCCTCACTTGCGCATACATGATGCGCAGCGCTACACAATTTGCATAGGCTTTGCTATCCCTAATTCAATGGCACTTCAGTGTATATGTGTGCGTGTATGTATATATATATATATATATATACTATGAATATTGTCTATGACATAGATTCTTAAACTGTGGTCCGCGGACCCCTGGGGGTCCGCGTAGCCATTACCGGGGGTCCGCGAAACAATTTTGACATTAACAATCTATACTTGAACAAGATATTCTCTAGGAATTATCATGCGATACGTCTTTGAAACTACAATTCAACAAAAATGAGCTCACAATCTTTTGGTTATTTCTCAGATCTGATGACCCTGCACTTGCAAATGAAGTCCTCCAACATTTGATTCCGTTCTGCACAACATATTTCTGTGTGCAGGCTTTTTCAGTACTGTTATATATATATAAAATCAAGGTATATAGAAACAAACTCAATGTAGAAGCGGACCTCGGAATAAAACTTTCCAACATAGAGCCCGACATTGCGGTTCTGGTTTCAAGAGAACCACTGCACCCGTCTCATTTAGTAAAAATCATTTACAGAAAACATATTATAATAAGATAGATCTATTTTGACCAATATTTGACCAAGAAATGTTTGTATGAGTTTAATGTATTAAGATTTGTAACTTTTAAAATTCTTTTTACTACTGTTTTTATTCATTTTATGTTTTTTATTCCATGTCCTAATAAAAATGTTCGTCTCTATAAATGCGCAAGACCATTTATTAAAATAACCAGCGATACATTTTTACCAATATTTATTATAACGTAGTGCCTATGAGATTATTGAGCCAGAATGAAGTCTCAAAAACGGCTTATATATATATATATATATATATATATATATATATATATATATATATATATATATATATATATATATATATAATATATATATATATATATATAATATATATATATATATATATATATATATATATATATATATATATATATATATATATATATATATATATATATATATATAATATATATAATATATTATATATATATATATAGATATAAATTCCTCGTCCGTTGGGATGAGGTCCGCGAAAAGAAATGTTGTTGAAGAGGGGGTCCTCGGACTACATAAGTTTAAGAACCCCTGCTCTATGAAATTGTGTTGGTTATGCCATTCTCAGAATTTATCTGTGCAGCAAAGTTGAGTCGACCACCCCAAAAGGGCCCATCATTCACCGCAGTTATGCTGGCCATTTTGTTATGGGGGCACCAGCATTAGCCCCTATGGAGTGACGACACAAACGGAGGCATTTTAGTGGCACATGCCCCGAAAATTACAAACACATTTTACGTTTAGAAAATAAATGAAACTAGTTGGTACCCGTCAAAACATGACGGCTAGATAGTCTATATATATTAAACAGTTCCGTAACTGTTTCATTCACTGACTGACATACAACGCACAGACCAAACCGCTGGACCTAAAGGGCTGAAATTTTGCATGGCGATTCTCCTTATAGTGTAGAGGTGCACTAAGAGAGAGTTTTGAAAAATTCTTCTTAGATTTTTTAAAATTAAATTTTTAAGCTGTTTTTGTAACTTTTAAGTTTGCATTTAAAATAATAATTTGAGGGTTATAAAATTTATATCATGAGAAAGATCATAAAAATTCCTTCAAAATGAGATCTTTTTCGAATCTTTACCTCCCTTTTCTGATTTTTGGTGAATTTTTAAAGATTAATTTTTTAGAATTTAATTTATTAAGTGCTGATCACGTGGTTTCTTTTTCTGGTACTTTCAATAAATTTATCGTCACGTGCATAAAAACTAAATAGACAAAAAAATATTTTTTTTCTTGCTAATGCGGCAGACGATTGGACATTATTTTGTCTATAAAAATATCCCTTACGATTTTTTTATAAATATATATTTTTTTTCCTACATCAATTGTATACATTGATCGTCGTATTTATTATAAATATATATATATATTTATATTTTTTGCCATTAGTTGCATACATTGACCGTTGTATTTAATTTGAATGTACTCCATAGCGAAGTGCGGGTTTTCAGCTAGTAGTACATAAATGTACTAATACACAAATTATACTCGACACATCATTTCCAAATGTAGAAAATCATAAAAATCTGCAGAAAAAAATTAATGTGTTTATGCAGCCTCGTGCTTTGTATCTGAAGCCAGATTTAAAAATGCTACTGAGCATGCGCAGAAAGCAATTTTTGTTAATTGTAAATTATCGCTCATTAAACAATTTCCATCAGGTTTAATCTTATATTTCACAAACATAATTGTCATAAAAATGGCAGAGAGAGATCTAGAGACTCTTCGAAATAAACATGTCACTGAGCATGCGCAGAAATCAATTTTTAATCGTAAATTGTTGCTCATTAATAGGAATTGCGGTTACAAAATCCAAATTAGACACATCTACAGATTACATTCTTTCGTTTAAGACCAAAATGAAGTCAATGAATGCAGTAGTTTTCTCTCACGGACTGCCCCAAAAGTCGGCTTAGCAACTTAAATATATAGATTCCAATTTAAGACAGCGTTTTGACTGCTTATTTTCTTCACTTGGTTACTGGAATAACTTTGTCCTATTTTTCGAAGAAATAGAGCACCAAAGTAGTCCAAAACTTCTTACAAAATGAAGAATTTTGGTCGAAATTTAGCAAATGTTTACAAAAAAAAAGAAAAAAAAAAAAGAGAGGGAAAACGCATTTCTTTTTGTTATATGCACTTTAAGGCCCTCCTGAGTGTGATGGATTAAAAACTCATCGATATCTCGAAAAAAATACAGGTCGTTACATGCAATTACACGTAACGACATATATATATATATATATATAAATTATATATATATATATATATGTGTGTGTGTGTGTGTGTGTATATATATATATTATTTTATATATATATATATATATATATATATATATATATAATTTCTCATCTTTTTTAAATACAGCTCTAAATCAACAAACAATATCTGTAGTTCATTACAGTATTATGAAAAACATAGCTGAAAAATTTCATAGACATTATATTTTGAATTATCTCAATAGCTGGCTACAAAATATGTTCTACGGATGAATTGAAATTCATAGCTGCTGCTCTACGGATCGTACAGAAAAAATATAGAAGCATATCTAGAAACAGAAATTCCCATTCTTTAAGGGGACAGTGGACCTTCAAACCTAACTTTTTTTGTTTTCAATGGATTTGCTTGAAATTTGAATATTTGATTAGTACCATACATGTGTAAAAGTGGTTAAAATTTAATGAGGAAATATTAATAATTTATGAATCGTGAATTATTAATTATATGAAAAATTGGCCTCATTAAAAATGTTCCGGGCGCATTTCTTTTGCATATAATATGGTCATTTTTATTTACGGGATACCTTATAGAATTAAGAATGAAACTTATTGCTTATTTTAAACATTCATTAAAAATATAAAGAGAAAAAAGTAATAACAGTGAAAACACCCCTTTTATGACGCAAAATACATATAAATCATCTTTTCGAGTACAAAATTTAGAAATTATGCGCTACGAAGCATAATTATTTTCAATAAGATTTATTTCATATACAGTTAAGTATATAAAACTCAAATTTCAAAGCAATACGATCGTTAGAAATGCGCCCGGAGCAGTTTGAATATTCGTAGGACACGAAAATTTTTATTTTGAGAAAAACACGTTTAAAGTTATTGCTATTAGTAACCACATAATATCTAAATTAAATATAAATGCCTATAACTAGGAAAGTAATCGCAGAAATTAAAAATTCTTTTTGCAACACATTCCTACTCTTCCGTAGTGTCACAATTCAATAACATAAAAAGATCGAATTTTTGGACAAATTTCACAATATTGAAAGTCCACTGTCCCCTTAAGGAATCGAAAATTTTCATCCAAATCGACGTCCTTAATAGCATGATTATAATACGTGTACATGAGACATCTTTTTATTTTGTTGGCGTAAAACATTATCAACATAAACCACATGTGCATCTTTAAAATCTACCGTAACTCGGACAAGTTAAGATGGCGCTAACTGCAAACCGAGATGTCACACTGTATACGAAAACATCGTTCAACGATGACTGTTTTTATACATTATGCCAAAATTATCATTTCTTCCGTGTAAGGTATCGCTTGTGGACAGCGTCTTTTGCCTTAAATTGTCGTCAGGAATTTCGATTTAAAATAAAAATCCGGACAACATTTTCCCTGGCGTGGTTGAAAATGTTATACTATCCCGGAGATAAATTGTTTGAGAAACATTTTCTGGGTAAAAATGAATCAAGAAATACACAAGGATGCTTCAGAAAGCTACAGATAAGCTACACAAGTCTTACAGAAGCTCTGAGCTACAAGTTAACATTTCTACAGAAAATTAAACCTTTGAGAAAAGGAAAACTCTCTCAGATGAACTCGATTTTAAAATTTGGTCTGTTTCCCTAAATCGACAATACTGTCTTCCTCATGTTTTGGATGCTTCCGACAGAAAATGAACTTGTAATTTGTACAAATAGTGACGTATCAGTCTTTTGTTGCTCAGTATCGAAGCAAAATTACAAACAACTTTGACAAAAAGCGACAAACTCAATAACAATAACTCAAAAATGAATAAGATTGGAGAGTTCACTGCAACTCCGTGATATTTGAAACGTTAGAAAATGGCAGAAATTTTATTTTTGGAACCAAGTTCTCTTACGCGGCTTACAGTAGAGTGAACTGGCAGGAATCGTCACGTAACGAAAAAGGCGTTATGCCCCCTTCATAAGAGCTTTTTCTTAAGGACTCTGTGGCTGAATTGTTATCGCATCGGACTATCGCACTACGGAGCGAGAGGTACCTGGTTCAAATCCCCGCACAAGCGCTGGCCGTTTCTATTCCCACTCATTCTTGGAATAGCGCAGTATATATATTATAATATATATAATATTTATATATGTATGTATATATATATATATAAATATTATATAATATATATATATATATATATATATATATATATATATATATATATATATATATACTGCGCTATTCCGGGAATGTGTGTGTATATATATATATATATACGTATACATATATATAATCAATAGAAATCTACATATTAAATCACGTTTAGAGTAGAAAAAATAACGCAAGGAACCGCACAATTTTTTTCTTCTTCATCATCCCAGTTTTATAAAATTGTTAGATTCGTGGTCATTTCTCCACCGCTGAAACTGTTTCAAAAACCCGTGTGGTTTTTGCAGTCAAGTGCACAACACAGCGTTGACCTAATCATCGCATCCAAAAAGAGAGGAAAGGGGTTGGAACAAAAAGTGGAAATTTACCGCTCGCACGGAAGCATCT
>OU015492.1:227976490-227983990 GCA_907164885.2 Dolomedes plantarius | reverse complement strand
GAAAGAAATCTTTTTGAACACCTTAATGGGGTTTAAAAGGGATTTTACTCCAAAAATAAAACACTGATTGACTGATAATTGTATCTCTGCAACCTATAAGTTCTAGGAAAATGAAATTTTTCCATAATGGTTACTCTTCAACTCTAGGGGTTCACTAAGAAATCTTTAAAATAAAAAACCCAAACTTTAAGGGGCCTAAAAGGGGTTTAAACCCCCAAAAGAAAGGGGTTAAAACCCCTGCCGAAGGTTGATTTTCCCTGTTCGGTTTTATAGGCAGTACAGATCTGCCGACCAATTTGGGCAAGCCCTCGTGTAGCAAAAACTTGACCGTAGCGTTCCAAAACCAAACCACACAGACGCATTTAGTTGCAAGGAAATATTCCTTTTCAGATTTTTGTTTATCGGTGAGAACTTCGAGATTCATTTTGCTGAATAAATTATTTACCAAGAAAACTGATTGACCGTGGAATACAGGCACGTCAAACTCGCAACGATTATTTGTACGGCCAGCCAATGTATCGTGTCGCACCATTTCCACTAGCAGTGAATATTTTAGCAGCCGTCTTCAGTAGACCATTACATGTGTGACCGAGTTAAAACATTCGAAAGTATGGGAAAAACAGTTGAAGATTTAACCGCACTTTCCGAAATGCAACATGAGCAAATCAAGTTGAGGTGAAACTGCAAGAAAGGAATCTGAAAGAAGATTTAAAATTATTGGAAGTTTTCTTTGTTCCTTTCGATTTATTCAATGAAAATAGAATCAGTACCTAATCAAATGCAAATGGGGGGGGGGGGGTAATTCAGATTTGAAGGCAAAATTCAGTGGAGTTAGCGTGTCTGAATTTCACAAATATTTACCTGCCAGGTTTGAAAATACTCGAAAATTCGCATATGAAATTATTTCCACGTTTGGAAGTACTTATTGGTGTGAATAGTTATTTTCAATTATAAAAGGAAATAAGTCTCCTGTCAGATCCGGAATTGCCGACATTCAACTTGGGTCAGGTTTGAAAATAATCACCGCGAACAAGATTTCTCCCGATGTAGGAAAGAGAAGAGATGTCAAGTATCAGGAAGAAAACATCAATATTATCGTTGTTCTTTTTTTTTTTTTAATACTATACTTTTCGAAATAAACCTATGTTTCTATGAAAACTGATTTTGATCGCGGCCCACATAAACTCAGACCTTGTTGATTTGGCTCATGTCAGCCTATGAGTTTGACACTGGGATCAAGAAGTGAAACCATGCAACTATTTTTTATCGGTGGCAGATACTGGTTTTGACAATATTGCCTAAAAAATCAAAAAGCTTCAAAATAAAAAGATATATGTTTGCGAAGATCAAAAGTTCCATATTTTTATTTTTATTTTCTTAGTGACTGCCAGTTTGAACAGTAAAACCCTGATGACTCGAAAAGAGACAATTTCGAAAATTCGGGCGGCAAGTCGTCTGCCATGACGATATCTTAGTAAAAATGCTGAGATCACGTGATCAGCAAACGAAACTTTTTTTATTTATTCGATTGAAGTGCATCATGTAAGATGCGTTTATGCGAGTCAAATTTCATTAAAATCTAGAATTCCTCGGCTTTCAGATATTCTTTTTTTGTGTGTCCGAGTGCCCAATTATTCTGGAAATGGAGAGGTGAGTAATTATATTCTTTAATTCAACAAATCCAATTTACGTTCTTGATAAATACGCAAACTGTTTATTCCTTTACATGCTGATTTAAAAAAAAAAATTCACGACAGATTTTTATTTTCTATGAAGCGGAAAATACGCATGTAATGGTTTTGCGGAGGAAACCAAAAATTTGCCTCTCTTTAGACATCCACCACCATAAAAACTACCGTAAGTCATTCTTAAATTCTAACATGAACTCGAAACATCTGCGACAACCTACAAGAACGGAAACTCTTTTCTTCCCCCCCCCCCCCTCTTTCGGGCCACGTGCCGTATGTTTGCCATCAGCCAACCAGAAGTTGTCAGCGGACGCGTGGCCTGCTGCTCGCTGGGAGGGCAGATGGCACACGCCACATGTCGGCTCTGAATGGCGAAAGGTAGAGAGGGCGCGTGCCCATATCCTATAAATACCGGTCGGAGCCGCGCCAGTGATGATCACTAGCCTCTCGTGCTCGCACGGTGGTGTTTCTCGGCTCTCTGGATTACTATTTGTTTTGAAAGTTTACGCGATGGGACAACGCAGTAGCTGCATTCAGGGACAGCCGGTGAGTACTTTTTTCCGATTATTTAACAGCAGCATGCATTTAATAATTTACCTGAAATAGTTTTTAAAACTCGGATCTAACAGAAATTTTGAATAAAATCATATACTTACATTAATATTTTTTTATTGAAAAAAACAAATTAAGAATATTTACTTAAATGAATATTTTTAGTAACATCGATTTCACAGTTTTTGCAGCGTAACTGTTACATCGTACAATAATGATAAATTTACTAACTATTATTATTACAAACTGACGCTTTTAAAATTATTATCATTAGTTTAGCGTAACTGTTACATCGTACAATAGTGATAAATTTACTAACTATTATTACATTCAAACTGACGCTTTTTAAATAATTATCATTAGTTTAACCAATCTAAAAATTCGTTATTATTATTATTGTAGGACTGGCTTGGACCCTACATGAAGGCACCAAGTAAAAGACAAGAGTCTGATATCTACGAACAGATCAGAAAATTAGCCGCTGCTGGCTCAAATTCTAAAGATCTTTACGACCTGGAAAACCTCTTTAAAACGCAAATTTATTCCAATACATCCCAACGTAGTTCAACTCTATCATCTAAATCAAGCTTCAATTCATCATTTTCTGAAAAAGACGCTCCAAATAAAATTGAAGAGCTTTTCTACAAAGAAAGTCATTGCAAAGATGTAAATTTTAGCCCTGAAGATAAAGAGAACAAAGTTCCCAGCATCAAGCCCATCATTGTAAATAAGAAAACATGTGCTGTTCATGGCAACAAGGAATCCCACAAACCCTCATCCCCATGCAAAGTCCATGGTCATCAAATCCCAGAACAACCTAAACAACTGCCACCTGCATACAGATACCCTCCAAAAGTCGATCCTAGATATCTTCTTGATGAGAAGGTGAATCAACTTACAAAATCGGAATCAATTGATACTGACTCATTTAATGAGAACGGTATAGCTGGAAGCACCTTTACCTGTCCTGAATTTTTGACAAATTTAATACTGCCCACTAATGAACCAGAAACTCAGGATATTTTAGCAGCAGTTGGAGTGCAATCAGCAAAAGGTAAGAACTCAAGACTGCAATTATATTACAATTAATTGAAATATATCAATTATTAAACTCACTGTTCTTCATATATTGTAAGATGCTTGAGAAGATTGTAACTGTGGTACAATAAAACTAAAATAATTTTTGTCTCTTTAGAAACCATTCAAAGACTTGAAGATCGTGCTGAAAGTATTGTAGAAACATTTGGAGTAGTTCTGAAGCATTTAGAACATGGAGACTGGTCTACTTTCTGCATTAGTACAAGCAGACTTTGTGATGACATACGACGAGTAATGAAAGATTACCATATTCAATCAGAATCTAAGGATCTTGATACAGTCAAGGTAAATTTACTAAATTTTAACTCTTCATTAATCTTTACTTATAAAAATCATATGGATACTCAACTTGATATAATTTTTTTATTCTGTAACATTATGCAGCATGTTAACATTAACTTACCATATTTAATGTTGTAAAAAATATGAGTCTACAGATTTTTGCAGAATATTTTCAGTTACAATATTATGTATACCTTGTGTGAAAGTATTTCAAGATAAAAAATATTAACCTTTCTCTCTCTCTTAACAGATCAGAAACCATGTCACTGGTGCAATGAATCAGTTGACTATGAGTATCCTCAGTTCCAATCAGAATTCAAACAATGAAGCAAGTCAAAGTCTTCTTCCTTCATTTAAAAACCTTGGAGAAGTTTTACATGAAATGATGGAATACTTGATAAGCAAAGAATTAAAGGTAATTTTCAAATCCATAAAAAAGTTTAAATTTCAAATTCTATTGAACAAGTTATTTGTTAAGCAAAAAGCATTTACTTGTACACATTGATAACTAATTGTCAATTACATGTCACTAATATAGATAACAAAATAATCTATTGAACAAGTTATTTGTAAGCAAAACGCATTTACTTGTGATAACTAATTGTCACTTATCAAAATAATCTCTCTAAAAATAAACTTTCATGGGTTGAATTTTTTAATTATTTATTTCTTCATAAATTTTGTTAAATATTTGCATTAGATATGTTTATTAAAAAACATTATTTTAAATAGGTTCTTATAGACTGTATGCATAATGGATTAAACAATTTCTGCACCCGGATGGCTGTATGTGCACTTGCTGAAATGTCACTATCAGGGGAGTTAATGTGTCAACTTATTGTTAAGGTGAGTTTTCAAACACTGTCTGGCTCCAAACAGCATAAATATCAAATAACTCCAAAAAAATAAAACGTCTATTGCAAAGATATTAAAAATTCCATTTTTCTTTTACAGGAAGGTGCCATTCTTCCATTACTGAATGTCTGCAAAGTTGAAAAGTATAAATACTTGCGTCCACTTGCACTACGTACTCTGACAGTTATATGTTCTGTTCAAAAGGCACTAGAGGAGTTTGAAAAGGTAAATATCTTAACACATTTCGAAACTCTGTTTAAATAAATTAAATCATTGATTTATATTATTAACATCTAAGAAGAAAATCTTACTTTATTTTGTTAGATTAATACAAACAACATATCTGTCAATCATGATTTGTAGCTTTAATCAGTGCAAACTCCACTTTCTGTACACAAATTGATGAAATTTTTTTTTCTCCTTTACAGCTCTTTGGTTTTGATATCATAATCACTATCATGAAAGAAGAACCAGAAGAGAAAGTCACATGTGAAGCAGTTGGTCTCATTGCCCAAATATTAAAGCAATGGAGTGAAAATAACTTATCTCTCCCTCAGAAAATAGGGCATCATTTAAGCCAGCTGGTCATTAATCTTGCTGGTAAGTGTTCATGATTTCATTCATAAAAAAAGCTAAATTTAAAACTACTTTACATATTATATAGTACATAAAAAAAAACTCATTTATCCTATTTATTAAAATGCTAACAAAGCAAAAACTTTTTATTAAAATTCCTTTTAAATTGGGTTTAAGAAAATCAACTGATTCCTTCCAAGCTTAGTTTTCTTCATTTCTATGTATCAATAACCATTACCTTTTACCCTGATCTCACTTTATTAGTAAATTTAGTTAAATCTTAGCGAATAGTGTTTAATTATATAACTCTTAAAATACAGTAAAAGGCACAAGTTTTAGTCTCCTTCTTCATACTGTTTTGATTCAAAATAATCTTATCAATATTCACAATAAAATTAACTTTAAATTAAAAATGGAGTTCTAAAATGTGAAAATTAAGATTTAATCACCAATTAAATTTGATAACTAATACTAGTTATTTTTCTACAGGAACAGCACAGAAAGCTCTTTCACCAGAGATGTTCTTACTATCTGCAGCTTGCTTGGCAACTCTGTCTTGCTGTAGTGTCGAGGCCACAACTTGGCTTCATCAACATGCTGAAGAAATGAAACTTTTAGCAATCAACACAAAACAAGAAAGCTATGTTTAAACCCATGGGGTACAAAGAATGTCCTACTAGTCATACCAGTGTCTTTCAACTTAGTGTCAACCTAGTCAACTAATGCTCTCTGGTCATTTATTGATAAATCAAACCAGTGATCTTCAAAGTGCAAGATGGACTTAGAAAACCAGTAAAAACTGCCAGAATATTTATTAGAGTTCTTTCATGCTATCTAACGTGCTTAAAGACATTTTTAAAACTAATGTTTGTCAATGTACATAGTTACGTATTTATAAGTGCAACAAATCTGAGAAAAAAAGTTTCATTTGTGCAAAGAAATCCTGTTTCAGTTTGAATGATATTCGGTTTTCTTTTTAATGTTTAGCAATGTTTGCCCTGTCATATTTAGAAATGTATTTTATTTTGAATTTATATATATATATATATAAAAGCTGAGGGAAATATTTAATTAGTCAACAATATTTTCCCAGTGTATAACTCAGACATCAAAAATGTTTCACTTTCTCTGTATAATTTGAAATGCACATATATTTTCCTTCCTAGTCTGATCTTTATTATGTTGACCACAGCAGATATGCTGTTAGAAAATTAATAGTTCAGTTGTGTATGAAAAATGTTTAATTCTATTCATAATTATATTTCAACCTGATTGTATACAAACATTCAGCTAGCATAACCAAAGTATTTATATAGTTCATGCATTTGTAATGCATAGGAACTTTATGTACAGCACTTGTACAGCTTTAAATATATTGCATGTATATAATAACTATGTAATAAAAGATGCCACAGAAATATTTTGGTGAGTTTTTCTTTAGGCAAGTAAGTTTTAGCAATAACTCCGAAAGTATGCACAAAAATATTTGGTGTTACTCAACTGGATACGATTACATGAGCCAGTCTGAAAGGTAATTAAAAATAGTGACATAAATACATTTCTCTAACTCTTAATGGTTTGCTTTACAATTATTCAAAATTAAAAAATTCATATTTTATGATTTTTTAAAAATATACAGCGAAACTTGTCTACCCAGCCACCCCTCTAAATGGCCGTATTTTGTTAAGTCAATATTATGAGAGAAAGCCACATTATATTAGCCACCACAGAGAGTTGGCAAAATCATATTACAGAAAATCCCAAAATATTTAAGTGATTTTCCATTCAAATATTATGGAATTAATTACAATAAACATTTTCAGCTTGTTTATGTTGACAATAAAGATATTTAAAGAGAAATAAAAACCTTTTATTTGGTTAAAATAAATACACCATTCTTTTGAAAAAAATTACAGTTTCTGCATCCGGTTGTAAGCATGTCTATTATACAAATATATCTTGAGGAAAACAAAATCCATCTCCAAGGAGAATTATATTGAAGCAAACTGATTTCAATGAAATGAAAACACTTTTTGTATAAAACAATGCATAGAAGCAAGTATGAATAGAGAACCTTTAAAATAAGAGGGAAATTAAGCTACGCATAATATAGAAAAAATAATTTTCATTGAAAATGAACTTTGATAATGACAATCAAACTTAATACTTGCAACAATTATTATAATCAAAGAAGACATTTTATACTCAACAGAAAAAAAAAAGGAATATCTGCTCTACATTCAGTACCTTAGAAGCAAAACTTACTTTTCAGAACAAAAAACAAAGTATTAAGAATTATTTTCACAAATCAAAATAATTTTAAAAACCAGTAATAAAAATTGTGACTATACTATCAAGAAAACATAACCTTTCAGCTCTCGTCGTATCATAGTGAACACAAACAGTTAAGCAAAAAACAAAAGAATGTCACCTCTACATATTTATCTGA
>OU015492.1:227967462-227972462 GCA_907164885.2 Dolomedes plantarius | reverse complement strand
AGAGCCAATGAGAGACGAGTTCTGTGGATGAAGAGCAAATGTCCAAAATTAGACGAGAGAGAGAAACAGTTAGTTAGCGATCTGCTGAGCAGAGAGAACTACTCAGGGTCGAGATAGCTATAACGCGGACTTAATCTCAGTTAGGTAGCTTGGTGTTCTATTTTTTTGGAAGGTATCTGAAGACGAGATACCTGTCCTGGTAATAGAGATTTACCTCGCAGTCATCCGCTCTGCCGATAAAGTAATCGAGGGCCCTGCCGGTCTCGATATTGATGTGAGCTCATCCTAAAGGTCTTGGAGACTATCTTAGAGGCTTCAGTATTCCTGTAGCCTATTTACGGTGCATCACACATCAACTAATTTTTAAATAAAGTAACTCTTTTAAATTGCTTGGCTGTAACATTAGTTAAGTCCAGAGGCGAAGTAAACAAGAACTGGGTATTTTCTGCTTTGAAGCCAAACTTTCCAAAATGTGAGGAATACTTTGAAGTTGTAAGTCCTCAAAATAAGTTTGTCATCCATCGATTATATCCTCAGTCGGTCGCGAATTCAGCCTTGTACATTCTGTTTCCTTTCAATTTCGACATTTTCATTTTTTAATCCCGTCCTTAAGCAGTAAGCTGCGTGTAACTGTAACTCGTTGTAATGAAAGCTTGATGTAAGGCTCTATCGGCGTCATTTCGTTCATCTATACTAATAAAGAGACAAGTGGATGTCGAGAGATCACGTGACCGTAACTCATCCTGGTGGGCCACTCCTCGAAAAAAAATGGCCGACAAATATACAGGAAACGGTGCAATTTTTTTTTTCTCATGAAAGTACATAAATGTTACATATTTGGAAAGAGCTTCGAAAACTGATAATTTTTTCTGCGTACACTTATTCTGTTAATTCAATAGTTTTAGAGATATTTTCATTCTAAAATCACTCACTGCTGAGAAACCAATTCATCTGGTGCAGTGGTGCTGCCATCTGTCGGCAGCGACGGGAATGAAATTGAAAGGAATTTATTCACTTGAATTTAATACATTTGTAGGCTTTTTTTTCTTTTGTGGGGCCCGAAGTACATAAATATGTTACACGGATGGCTTGAGCGTAGCTAGGCGAAGCCCGGCTAGTCTGCGTAATAAAAAGAGATTATGTTTTGTTGAATTTTCGTGCGTTGCTCTTAACTAAGAAAATAATTTAGTTTTGGATTCTAAATGTCTTAACGAACAGTGGCAGTTTTCTTTTTTCAGATTAACTTCTTTTATCAATCAACTCCCATGTTACACACAAAACACCTTGTCAAATTTTATAACTTGTAAAACTCATTGTAACTGGCATTTATTCAGGGCCCGACTTAGCCTAATTGGGGCCCGGGGCAAAAACTTCTTTGGGGGCCCCCCTCTGCTTCACTACTTCAGTAATGAAGAACTTAATACTTATTACTAAACTTTCTATTCGATTTGGGGCCCCCCTCTGATGTGGGGGCCCGGGGCAACTGCCCCGTATGCCCCTGCCTTAGTCAGGCTCTGCATTTATTTCTTTGTTTTTCAGACGTTTGAAAAGTACATGCCTCTCAAACTGGAAGACGTCAAGAACTTTTCTCTGTGGATAAAACCATCCGGTTACGAAACAAAACATAACGGAAAACCATTGTACCCGGACAAATTTTCTTTCGGATCGAAAATCCCCTGAAGTGAAAATCAACTGCTCACTGGATCTAAAAATCAAAATGGCTCACTGACTGAAAAAAAAAATGATTAAAACTCTGCTTCAGGGTTTTCGCGAGTTTTGTCAATTTTTTGTAAAAGAATAAAAGAATAGATAGATAAAATGAATGCTTATTTCTCTAACGGGATAGCTTAGCGTTTCAATATGACTTAACTTGCTGAATACCCGTCCTTCGCTACGGAGTACATTCAAATTAAATGCAACGGTCAATTAATGCCAAAAAAAAAAAAAAAAAATATTTATAAAAAAATCATAATGTATTTTTTATAGATAAAATAATGTAGAAGAAAATATCCAAATTAAATCTAATAGAACATACTAAAGAATATAGTGCAGTTTGAGGAACATATCTTTTACTGTATTTTAATATTTTTTTGGATAATGTCCAATCGTCTGCCGCATTTGAGAGAAAAAAATATTTTTTTTTTTGCAAATTTATTCCGTTGTTATGCACGTGGCACAAAATTAGTTTAAAGTATCACAAAGAGAAAAGAAACCGCGTGATCAGCATTTAATCAATTAAATTCTAAAAATGAATCTTTAAAAATTCACCAAAAATCAGAAAATGGAGGTAAAAATTCGAAAAAAATTTCATTTTGAAGGAATTTTTATGATCTTTCTCGTGATATAAATTTTATAACCCTCGAATTATTATTTTAAATGCAAACTTAAAAGAAAGTTACAAAAACAGCTTCAAAATTTAATTTTAAAAAATCTGAGAAGAATATTTCAAAAATTTCTCTTAGTACACCCCTACACTGTGAGAATAATCTCCATGCGAAATGTCAACCCTTTAGGTCCAGCGGTTTGGTCTGTGCGTTGTCTGTCAGTGAGTTACGGAACTGTTTTATATAGAGAGATGAATCACATGAAGATGCACAGTCACTGTAACAAAGACAAAAAATGACGATGAGGTATCGATCTGATATGTCGCCTTTTGTTGAAAATGTTATTATTCTCAGTCTGTGGAACAACTACAGCGATAATAATGGACACAATGAAATAGATTTTTTTAAAAGAATATCGCCATTATGTACCTTCTAGAAGTGAAAGGAAGCATTTCAACTTCTCCTGCCGATATTTACATTGATTGACGCTGGTTAAAATTATACCGGGTGATCAGAAAGTCAGTAAGTAATAATTCACGGAATAATGTAGGTACAGAGGAAAAAATTGATACACATGGGGTTTTATTGTAACCACAAAAAAAGTTCAAAAAATGGCCAACAGATGGCGCTGGACAGCAAACCGTCAGTGACGCAGCATGAGAATCGTGTATAAAAGAAGCTGTAATGAGAGAGGAAATCAGCACTGATATGGAAAAATCCCCAGTAATAGGCAAAAACTTTGCAAAAAACTTCACCCTTAACCAAATCTCTCACTCTAGCACCGAAAATATTGTCAAAAATAGTATTAATCTCTTTCTTAACACCCATCATGAAAGTCCCACTCCCTTTATAGTCCCTGCCGATATAAAAGAATTCATTAAAAAACTTCCTAAAAGAAATCCCCCGGAGAAGATAATATCAATAATACTATGCTCAAAAACCTCCCTTTTAAATATATCTTCAAAATTACCATTCTTATCATCTCTATTTTTAAATTTGAACACTTTCCCCACAGCTGGAAAAACTCAATAATTGTCCCAATCTTAAAACCTTAATGAAAATATATACCTTATAAACCTCTTTACCTCATTCCTCTCCCTCCAGCTACCGCCCCATCAGCCTTCTAAATTCTCTAAATAAATTAACAGAAAAATTTATTGCTAAGAAAATTAACGAGCATCTCGACGATAGTCAAATCATTATCCCGTACCAATTTGGCTTCAGAAAATCTCTTTCAGCCCCACATCAAGTATATCGTCTTGCCGTAAACCTTGCCAGTGCTAAGAAAAATAAATCCTCCACAGCAGCTCTCTTTCTTGATATCTCTCTCGCTTTTGATAAACTTTGGATCGATGGACTCATCCACAAGCTCATTAACTATAACTTCCCACCCCAAATCATCCACCTTCTCATCTCTCATCTCAAAAATCGCACCTTTCAGGTAAGAATTAATGGCCATCTCTCCAGTAAATTCAAAATCAATTGAGGCGTTCCACAAGGTGGGGTTTTATCCCCAATTCTTTTTAATTTATTTGTTAACGATATTCCCCAAAATATAAACACTAATATTGCAATATTCTCCGACGACACAGCCCTTTATGCCACCAACAAAAATTTTAAATATGCAGTAAAATACATCAACTCCCACATGTCCTCCATTCAAAATTGGCTCGACAAATGGAAAATTAAAATTAATTCTGAGAAATGCGTCGCTGTCATGTTCACATCTAAACGTTAAAAGACATTCAACAGTCACCAAATACAAATAGGAGACACAAAAATCCCCTGGTCTGATACAGTCAAATACCTAGGTATCGTATTAGATAAAAATGTCACTTGGAAACATCATATCCTCCATGTCAGGGACAAATTCCGAGCAGCCAGAAGATTAATTTACCCACTAATTTCTCGGAATAGCAAATTAAGCTTAGTTAATAAATTGCTCATTTACAACTCCTATCTTCGTCCTATCTTAACTTATGGAGGGCCAGCGTGGTCATACTGTGCAAATACCCATATTAAAAAACTCGCATCTGCTCAGAGCAGCACCATTCGACAAATTGTTAATGCGGACTGGTATTTCAGAAATACTTGTATTTACAGGGAGTTAGATATCCCTACTATTAGAAATTATGTCAAAAATCAAGCTATAAACTTTCACAATTCAATTGACAGTGAACTCTTATCTAATCTTGCAAACAAGTTAGAATAAATATGAATAGAATAACTAATGAATATTGAATAGAGATTTTTTTTAACAAGTAAATATTGTAGGAATAACAAATGAATATTGAAATGAGAGTAATAAAAAATATAGAGATATGAAAACTAGATATAATGAATAAGAATTGATATACTGAGAACTCGTACAAGATTGAGTTATTTGATTAACAAAATATATGTTCTATAATTTTTATATACAATTTATATATTAGAAATGTGATTTTTATTAAGAGTATGATTTTTATTATAAACTGTGATTTTTATTATGTAACTAAAGAACTATTTTTTCTCTATATATAAGCAAGTCAAGACAATGTGAAATTTTTGTGTGTAATCTACGTTGGTGAAACAAAATAGCACAGCCCTAAAAAGACTGATTTTTAAATGGTGAAATTTCCTCAACAAGGTCATGACTGTGAAAGGACTAAAAATGTTGCACAGCAAATTCATGGC
>OU015492.1:227892462-227962462 GCA_907164885.2 Dolomedes plantarius | reverse complement strand
GTTAAATACGTCATAATCTCCAGTGTGCCTTTTAAGGTTACTTTGAGACCTGTAGCCGTTGAATTCGATAAGAATTTATAATCTCTCTCTTTAGGGAACTCCTCCCACTTTATTACATAATGTAGAAGTTCTGCAATTGCCTAAAATGTTAAACATATACTGCCCGTTATAAATTTAAGAAATAGAAAAAATGCATAATTATATTTTTAATTAAAATTAGTTTTAGTCATATTACACAGAATAAATATTCTATTAAATCAGCAAATACTGTTACTGAAGAACTAAATGAAAAAAAATATGTTAATTGTAAAGGTGAATTGCAGTCGTCTAAAGTAAACCCTTAAGATCAATTTTAAACATACTTGAAATGCCATTTTCACATTCATCTCTTGGGAAAATTTGGGATAAATTGAATCCCAAGAAAGATTAGGACAAGCTTTCAGACTGAAGCCCTTTGGGTGATCCATTTCCATAACTGCTTCCCAACATCTTGTATCAATAAGACCTTCATGAGTCTGAAAGAATTGCAGAATATAGAAGTCTCATCATTTAAATACAGAAAATCTTAAGCCGACATAATATAAAGAAACTTAATAATATACCATTATTTGTTTATTAGATGATATGAAGTTTCCCATGTTCTTAACAAGATGCGGGAAGTCAGAAATGAACCACAATCTTCTCTCGGGATCACAAATATGACTGCAGCTTAAATTTTCTGAGCTGATGCCAAATTGGGTCCACATGTTCCTGTTCCCTGTTGCTCCATCACTGACGACAGCATCCATAAAAAACCAGAATGCTCCAGCAGAATGATGCATTCTATAATCAGATGATGGAGCACTGTACCAGATGCATCTCCTGTGCTCAGAAAGCATGCCAGCGTTTGGACCCATTTACATTCAAAGGACTGGTACATGAACACTAAAACATGGTCCCCCTTCTCACATTTTTGATGATCCGGAGTGAAATTTCCCAAATCAGTAAAACATTTTACCGAAAGTTCTCTCTGATCAAACACGAGAGCAGGGGACAGCTCCATCTCATCAATGAGCAGCGTTCCTAAAAAGAAGCACAATAAAGAAATTAAGAAATAAAGAGAGATCTTGCAGCCATGATACACCATATTAAATTTTGCACAAGCATTACCTCGGCGATCAGATACCTCCAAGTCACCAGCTTTCTTTTTCATACAGACAAATATACTTTTCTGAAACCTATTCACCCCCTTAACAGACTGAATATAATTCATAAAGGGTACGCGGGGAAGGTAAAGAAAGTATATTATGCTCCTGTAGATGTTTGTACGCTTTGCTGCTTTTTATTCTCAGCAACAAGCACTCGTAAATCCACTGCCTTGGGTATCTCACGGCCGCGCTACATTTTGCTTTTGCAGCTGAAACACGTTTCTATTGCCATTTGTTGTTGGGATGGCAACTGAGCAATAGCTTCTTGCAAACCCTTTTCCTTCACTTCAGCACATAAACGTTTAGATCTCAGGAGATCATTTCTTAACTGCAATACCTATGTAAAGAAACAGTTAAAAATAAATACACTGTCAAATTAAAAATACATTTACAATGTTATATTTAAAATTTTTCCTTTAAGGTTAACCTTCTCCTTCAAACGAGAATTCATTTTTGTAATATTTTTCATCCGTAACGCAATTTTAAATTTTTTCTTGGCTGCAAGCCGCAGTTCTTTTTTTTTTTTTCAAGTCATGTTTTCTCTTCATAGATCGACAGCACGCACTACACAGTGTTTTGCTTATTTTTCTCAGAGAGATACCCAAGACAACTAATAGACATCCTAAAATAAAATTAAACAATAAGTAAAGTTCAAGAACAAATGTTACCACCCACTGAAACAGATTAAAATTAGTCTTACCCTGATTCAGCATTTTTGCAAATTACTAAATCATTAACACGCTGTGGTAAAAATGACAGGCTTTCAACATCATGCACATCAACATCCAGTGATATTTCTATATTTCCAAAAAAAAATCTGAAATTTGAAAAGCAGTGTACTTTAATTTCTATTATTAGTAATATTTAACGATTAAAATTAATATGCATTAACAAGTAAAATCAATATACATTAATTCATTATGTCGTGTATTCTTAAAGTAAAGAAATCTACACTCATGGACAAAAAAATTAGCGCACCAAGAAATAATTGCGGGATCGTAACGAAACTTGCAATGAAGGTACATGTCGGGGAGATATGCAAATGATTAGAAATGCAGCGTGATTGCGCATTACGTATAGCCGGTAGAGGGCGTTGAACATCGTACTCTGTGGAGTATAAAACAGGTAACCAAAGCTTGTTTGAGTGTGCTGAATCATTTACAAAGGAAGAGCTTAGATAGACATGCCATTACGCCGTGTTCGAAGACAATAGAAGCAGTTGTAGCAGTTTGAGAGGGGGAGAATCGTCGCGATGATGGAAGCTGGGTGGTCAGCTAGGCGAGTAGCTCGCCAATTAGGCCGCTCTGATTGTGTTGTGAGGAGGTGTTGGGACCAGTGGACCCGAGAGATGTCATGTACACGAAGACCAGGCTCAGGACGCCCTCGACAGACCAGTCATCGAGAAGACCGCCACATCGTAAGAAATGCACGCGTACAGCCAACTGCTTCATCGGTCGCCATCCAGGTACAGGTAGCACCTTCACTAGGGTCCTCTGTGTCTTCTCGAACCATACGAAGGCGGTTGGCTGAAGGACAGTTGGTATCGCGGCGCCCATTACGTGTGCTGCCCTTGACGCCCACCCATCGACATCTCCGTTTGGAGTTTTGCCGCGCACGAGGAAACTGGATTGCAGCGGAATGGAACCAGGTCGCCTTTAGCGACGAATCCAGATTTAATCTCGGCAGTGATGACAATCGTGTTCGTGTGTGGAGAGCCCGTGGTGAACGCTTCAATCCTGCCTTTGCTGTACAGCGACACATCGGTCCCACAGCTGGTGTGATGGTATGGGGTGCCATTGCCTACAATACACGGTCACCCCTAGTATTGTTCCGTGGCACCATAACAACCCAGCGATATGTTCATGAAATCCTGCAACCACATGTGTTGCCACTCATGCAACGGATCCCAGGAGCCATTTTTCCACAAGACAATGCTCGGCCTCATACGGCAAGGACTGTCTCCGCACTGTTACTACCCTTCCTTGGCCTGCCCGATCCCCAGATTTGTCTCCAATCGAGCATATCTGGGATCATTTGGGACGACGAGTTGGGCATCCCACGAGTTTGAACGAACTAGAGGCAAGGTTACAGCAAATATGGAACGAAATGTCTCAAGACGTCATACAGAACTTGTATGACTCAATACCCGATCGTATCGCATCGTGCATTCGCGCTAGAGGGGGTCCAACGGAGTATTAACTCCTCCGTTCTTTTGCCTTTTTCTCTGAAATAAATTATCCTTTTTCTTTGATTTTCTTATCATTTACTTATATCAAAGTAGTCATTATGTATGTAAAATTTCGTTTCATTTTGACGACTCCTTCTTGGTGCGCTAATTTTTTTGTCCATGAGTGTATTTAAAAAGTACTTAGGATTACATTAGCAACACAAGAATTGGAGACAAGTGTTCATTACTTTTATATCTATTACATACACCTTTACTATTATACTTAGTACATTATTTTACACCATTTAACATTTTAAAATTAATTATTAACCATTTTACAATTTAAACTTTTTAAAACAATAATATTCTGTACATACTTTTACAGATGAATCCTGACAAATAAGAACTCGTCGCTCACAAAAATATTTAGAATTCCATTTTGAACATATCAAATACTCTTGAGTAGATGCTGCTGTCCACCATGAATCTGGTTTGTATATTTTCTAGATTAACCAAACATGTAGAATAATAATTTTGCTGTTGTTCAGCTTCTGTATGAGATTCAACATGTTTACTTATATTAGGTCTGTTGTTTTTTTCAAATGAAGAATAACGAGAAGCTGGAGATTTTCTCTTGCATGGTCTAACAGACAGATATTTTGGTAAATTAGGGAATAATGTTGGTATAGAACCTGCTTTTAAACGTAATCTCCCTCTCTCAAGAGTAAATATTGTTCCATTAGTGAGTGAAGTTGAATATAACCTTTCT
Organism: Dolomedes plantarius; assembly: GCA_907164885.2. Classification (NCBI taxonomy): domain Eukaryota; kingdom Metazoa; phylum Arthropoda; class Arachnida; order Araneae; family Dolomedidae; genus Dolomedes; species Dolomedes plantarius. The sequence goes on along the minus strand of OU015492.1, from coordinate 227,958,339 downwards.
ACGCACTCTTCTTCAAAATGCAACTCACAAAGCTTGTCACCAACACTGAAAACTTTGTCTTTTCTGGGGATGGCTTTTCGCCATTTCTCCAAAAGTACACTATCCTGTAATAAGTAGAATTGAAATGAACAACAAACAAAATATATATTTCTAAAATGAAAACTGTATACTAGCTATAAAATTCACTCTCTGATAACTTGTTACATTCCACAAACATATCAAATGAATTACAATCGTCAGTGAAGGTAAGATCTTACTTAAAAATATGAAAAACATCAAAAACTAATACTTTAATATATATGTAAGTATCACACATATTTTGTTGATTTCCTTTAGAGCAATAATTTCACTAATTATTTACATTTGTTTACGTACAACAGAGCTTTGTGAACACCTTTTTTTTCTGAAATATAGGGATGATTGAAAAATAAAACATGCTTATTTCCGGCAGAATTTAAGTTGTCTTAACTTTGTGTTCGCTTAAAACACAGCAGCTGTATTTTTCTCTCACTATTGTACAGCTTAAATTAAAACAAAACATTAATAATGCTCTTACCTTAGGAGCAGAAAACAAACTAGAATTTCTCTGTCCAGTTTCTTTGTTTCTTTTTATGGCTGATCGATAGCCACTGGAACAACCAGGCGCAAAACATGTTGGCATATCTGTGCACAGAATAAATTTAAAAATTTGTAAAACAATTTTCTAAAACACGTGTCCATATAACTCAATGAAAAATCGGCGGAATTAGAACATATCACGCTATCTGCCGGTGAGCGACCATAATGGTCCATTTTTCGTGGAATTCCCCATTGAAGCTTACGCTCCTTCTATAGCTTCATGATGTTAACTATCGAAAGATGTTGATTTGCGTATTGTTATTCGATTTCAAAAGTTCGATTTTTCTTCTCTTAAGCAGAATAATTTTGTTCCTTTTCCCCTTCTAAAATTGGCAACATACAAACTAAATCTTCTCAAAAATGGTCCATAACTAATATTTAAATATGGATGTGTTGTTAATGTAGCGTAGATCTTTATTTCTTTTAGTTTGCGCGATTTTACTTATTATAATGATCTGCAGTGTTTCAGTTAGTTAACCGTCATTGTTTCTACTGGTATTTCGGGAGCTAAAATATTAATTTCATTTCTATGATGGCAGCCCCTGAAGCAGCAAGTCCTGATCCCAATATACCAGTTGTTGGTAAATATTTTACTAACTAAACAAATTTCATATGGATTTATTTCCTACCTTAATTTTTAAGTTTCTAAGCTATCAGTCAATGTTATAAAGGAAACGTCTCTAAAGGGCACGAAAAATCGTGCTGATAACCTATTAAAAAAAATGTTTGTTTTTGTTGCTATGGGTAATTTTCTGTAATTATTGAATAAACACGTGGATGAGATTTTTATTAGTTGAACTATTTCATTAGAAAAGATTACTTTTAAAAATTATTTTCTTTATTCAAATATTTTACGCATGTTTCTGGTAGTTTTTAATCTGTATAAAATATGGTTGATGTGATTTATTAGAAATACTATAAAATATTAATCTATATTTGATGCCCTTGTAGCAGTTATATCGAGATTTAGATTGCCTTTTTAAATCCTCCTTGGAGTTAATGTTTGAAATAGTTGTATATTATATGCATAAATGTAAATACTGCATGTTTTTCTGTTGTATATCACATAAACAGTAAATTTTTAGCTTGATCTGATGTGAAGTGACTGTATAAATAAAATAATACTCTTTCTTTATGATCTGATTGGCTACTTATGAAGGGATCCTTTTAAGTTATTCCTTTATAAATTTTAATGAATATTTCAAAATCAATGCAGTTGAATTTTACATAGATTGCATGATCTATATTTCCCCCTATTATTAAGAAGTAAATAATTCATTTCATTTTTGATGATGTCTTATGAAAGTTTCTGTATCATGAATAAATAACTGATTATATAAAATTAAATATCCAAGTGAAAATTAAGCAGTCAGATTTACTAATTCACATGTTCATCTCAGTATCATTTTTATGTTTTCATCTTAGTTTTGTATTCTGATCATATACATGACCAGACTATGAGAAATTGTTCCATCTTACATAATTTATAAAAGAGTTTATTCAGAAAGAACTTTTATATACTAGTTTATCATTTATAAATGTATTTTACTAAATAAAATAAGTAATTCTCTGTACGTAAAAATATCAGCCTATTTCATTGTTCAGTTTTTATTATTCTACTTAACTATAAGCTCCTTTCATAGTTAAACTGTATATTCAATTTTACTGTCTTTATTACGATGAAGTCATTGTTTTTACAATCATATACAGGAAATATTAAGCTTGAAATCTTGAGAATTTGTAAGTAAAAATTACTATTTTAGGACTATTATAATGGTATTTTTAAGTAACTTAAATTTCAAGTTTATATAATGAAGTCATCTAATGTATCTTTTAACTATTCAAGTGAATAGAAATTGGTCTTAAAGAGAATGCACGCCTTAAAATAATTACAAAAGAGAGGAAGCATTTACATTTTATGTTTGGGATGTTTCACACTTTTTTATATAAAAATTGAATGTTAAATAATTCTTGAGAAAAATCATCTGGATGTCTTGGAAGTCAAAACATACCCAAATTTAAATTTACACTTTTTCATTTTGCTTATTGTTTTCGTGTTCAGTTGTTGTAGTATTGATGTATTGCTGAAGAATTGTAATCTTACCTCCCCAAACTACTGTGATAGTGCAATATTATTATTGCATATATAATACTTAGCTGAATAAGGTAATTAGTAATGTTAAGTTGAAGGTCTCTATTCTGAGTGACTTGAATGATATGATACCCTACCCTTGTATAATTCTTTTATATTTTTTTTAAAGTTATTAAAAAGCAAATCTTAAAATAATCCTTGATCTCTCAGTATGATTTTTAAAAAAAATTAAGCATTGGTCAAAGCCTAGTGATAAATGGGATGATTTTGCAGTCAAATCTCTTGAGATTTATTTTTCAGGTCCAGATTTTTCCTCATTTTACTACTTTGTCCACTTTATCAAACCTTTTTCCTAACTTTCTGCACTATCTTACTTTTCAGAAATTTATTTTTACCTTTAAGTAGACATTGTGTAGATTTTTTTTTTTAAATTCACCAAATAATTTTTGTTTTAATTCTAATTTTTTTTCATAAAAAAATTAACCTATCTTTTTAAAATAGGAATAAAAGCAGGGATAGGAATAAAAGTCATTGGAGAAGGAAGTTTAAAAAAAATTATTTATTTATTTATTTTAAATGCATTGGTTTCTGGAAAGTGGTTGTGATTTGAGAAAAGAAATCCTGTGGAGGTATGCCAATGATGATTTGGCATTGTCAGGGCTACAGACCTTGCTTTTTAGGTGGGGCTTCATATAGAAAGTGTGTGCCTTTCCTCAAATAAAGCTTAAAGGATCTTAGGGAATAAATAGTAAACATTACGAATGAGCTTTCATTTGCGAAAAATAATTTTAAAAGCTTTGCTGATTTTACCAACAAGCAGTACTTAATATATTAAAGAAGTATAGTTCTCGGTGAAGAAGTGGTATAAGGAAGGAAATGATTGTCTCACATGTCCTTTCTCATAATTGATTACTATGAGAGCTATCACACATCCAGTTCTCTAAACTTTCCATGTACTCTAAGTGACTTGCATTGATTGTAAGCACATGAATCTATAGTAATAAAAGTAATATTAAGTTTTTAACTCTTACTGCATATCACTTAGTTTTGATTGAATCAACTTCTAGAAGTTTTCAATACATTTTATCAATTATAGTGTACTTGTTAACAATGGAATGGTGGAGATAAATGATCTTTGATTGTACATGATCAAATAATCACATCTGTCATACTTCATCATTATCACTTTCCATTTTTCCTATAATCATGAATTGAGCGTCTGCTATTGTGAGTAGACTAGGGATCTACATGGCACACATTCCTTACCACAAACTGGCCTATTTTCCCTTAATTCAGAAGTGTGTACCTGAACAACCTTTAGATTTAAGAAATCATAATTGAGCAATGAAATTTTTTTAAGGAAGTTTTTAATAGATCTTTGCCATATTTTAAGTAAAGAAAAAACAAACAGTATTTTATTGTTTTAAAGGCATAACTTATATACTTATAAATGTAATATGTTAATTTAAATGATAGGAAAAGATATACATTCCTATATCTCTTCAAGCTGTTTAAATAAAAAGAGAATGCCTAGAAATGAATTTATGGCCAGCAAATTTGTGAAATATGTTGGGGAAAGTTATATGATCATTTAGATCATGAAGTTGGATGGTTTTATAAAGACTTCAGCTTTACCTGACTTCTTTTTTAATACATCAAAGATTGTATGTGTTACTGCTCTGATATGTTAACTGTGGACCTTGCTTTGACCTTGTGCTAATCACATAAAGCTTGGCCTGAGACTTATTGGTGTACTCCTTTGTGCTCTGATCAGACTCAAAATATTTGATGTACAGATAAAAGCATTTCAGAAGTTATTACGATGTACAAATAGAATGTTTCAATGATATGAAAGGCAAAATAAATATTTCTTTACAACAGTATTATAGAAAGTTTTACTTTTGTATTTTCACTATTAACCTAGTTTATGAATTGTTTATCAGGGACATGTTGCATACTTAATGGTTTTTGGGGTAAAACTGTTCATTAATATGGCTGGTTTGAAAATTTTGAAGTTTTTTATTCATAAAATCACATTTAATTCCCAATTTAGTATAAAATTTAACTTTTTAAGTAAAAAAAATTCTTTAATTCAAAATATTTTCTTACTTAAAAAGAAAGAGAACCCCACCCTCCTTTTTTTCACTGATTTTTGGTAATTTTCACTTACAGTGATTCTGTGTAATTTTATTTATTCTTATCTTTCTATCCATGTAAGAACTTCTCACTTCAGTTTAATTTTATAGAATTTGAGTGTAATAAATATGTGAGACCATCTGTAAACAAGTGAAATTGCAGTAGTTATAACTAGAGGGAGGAAGGATATATGTTTTGATCTTTTGAGTGTAGGGGTTTTTAAGCAGGATCCCTTAGCCAAAAGAGGGTTGATATTTATATTTCCACGATCCCTTAAACTAGTTTGTCATTTTAGTTAAGATGTGAAGTAAAATTCGAAAAAAATTCTGATTATATTTTATTTATGTGAATTGAGAATATAACAGAAAGTAAGAATCTTAAGCATCAAAGAAGAGAGTGAAAAATATTCACTCTGTTTTTGTTTGTCACTTATCCATTGTTATTGTTATGGGTGAGATCTTGTAGTGTTACTACAAAGTTTTTTAAAACTCTTATCAACATTAGTGCTCTCATTTCTAGGAAGATAAATCAATAAAAAAATTCCAAACAAGAATTAATTCTCTATATATTAATTTTATGAAGATCAAAATCAAACTCAAAAACATGTTCTAATGCGAAAATATGGGGAGTATACTTTTTGAATAGTTGATTACACCTTATGTAGCTTTAATCAAATAAAGAAATGATATGTATCCCTGCTGTAATGTATCTTATGGGTACTAATATTACCTGATATGTAGCTGTACTCAATATTTTTTTATGTTGCACAATATATTTCTACAGATATTGAACATGCATTTGCCAATTCATTCACCTTATGTATGGATAATATGTGCTTACTAATGTATTAATGAATCCCTTGGTCCTGAAAGATTTAAGATGCTTGTATCTCATATATTCTTTGCTTATACTTTATTTATGCTGAGTTTATAACTGAATTTCAGTTTTTATCTTGCTTGTTTTATTTTGAAAAAATTATTTCTACTGCTTAACCATCTACTTGCATTATGTATATATGTAATTCACTTAATACTGTTTATATATGCTTTAAGGTTCACCATGTCCAGAAACAGCGAAAGAGAGCTCTTTAGAAAATTTGATGGAAAAATTACGAGCTAAGTCTGGACAGTACAAGTCATGGGTTGAAATGTCTAAATCTTTAAGAGTTGCCATAGCTGTGAGTCTTTTTTTATCTTTAGTTTGTTTTTGAGTTTTGTGCTTGGTTTTAGTTTAAATGCTTGGTGCATAATTTTACTGGAGTGCTTTTATATTGCTTTTTTTATTATCTATCAATGCATGTTGATTTAGTACATTAAATTAATCTTGTTTAAATGCTCAGTGATATATATATATATTAATAATTTAATTTTTTAAAACTCATTTTTTAAATTTAAGCTTATTTATCGCCTGAATGTCTAAATAATCTCTTGCATTATATAAATATGAGGTCTATAATAAATTGCCACAAACTTGACATTAATGAGATTCATACCAACAGCAAGTTTGTGGCAATTTATTATTTTACAAATTCAAATATATGAAATGCTAAAGAATAAAAGTAGAAGACACTTATGATTAAAGGTTTCTTATAAATTAGAGGAAAAATATTACTTCAACTTTAATCACAGCAGGTGTTAATCTGATATTCACCTTTACCATGGATTACTCTGATTGAAAGAGGAAAAAAGGGTGATTGAAACAACACTGATTCGTATATGGATGAATTCTTTGATTCTTTTTTAGTCAAAGGTATTTAAAAGAAGATATTTAGATTAATTAATTTATATACTTCTGATATGCAAAAATAATAAATTTAATTTTTTTTTACTCATTCACCTCTTTATGCAATGCTGGGATGCCCATATGGGGAAAACTGAGGTCTATGACTTCTGTTAGGTATGCTAGAAATGCCTGAGTTTCTATGTCTCTCTTAAAATGTGTGTAATGCATTTTTTTCTTTTGTCTCACAAATGCTTTTATGATTGTTTTGTAGCTAGGTAGTTTTAAAGATTTCAAAATTAATGTATTGTTATGAAGAAGGATATATGTTTCTTTTAAGTTTACTAATTTATCTTCATTTGAAATTACACTATGAAATATATCAAATTTACCGATTTAATGCTTTAAAGTCCAACGTTTATATTTTTTCCATCTGTTGGGAAGAATGGACTGTTTATGAAAACCATTATCATAGAGCAGAAAGTATGTTTTAACCTCAGCGGTCATACGACTGTTAAAAGTCGAAAAAGTATAAAAATTTTGTCACATTCGACATTCTATATCTTGAAAAGTATAATATTTGAAATCATAATTTTTTTTGTGTTAATAGAATGATGTTTTATTTATGAATATATACCTGTTTCTTTTTTGATAGTTAAAAATAATTTTTGTTAGATAGTCATAAATAATAAGCAGTTTGCTTTGGACAAAAGTGATATCAAAGCTAACGCACATAAATACTCCAAAAAAATTTAGTTTAAGACAAAATTTGTGCTTTTAACAAATACTGCAGAAACTAAAGTTTAATTTGAACCTAAATTTGTATATATTTAAGGTATATTTCTATTTTTACTATGAAACTGAAAAAAGTGCATTTTTTTCCTTAATAAAATAAATTTTATCTATGCATGAAAAATGCATTCTCTAGAGATCTGTAAACGAATTTAGGTTCTGTTTCAAGCAAATGATAATATGTACTATTTGTGAAAATTTCATGCAAAAATGCGAAATAGTTCTAGAGATAACAAGTGCGTTATGTGAAAAAAACACATTTTGAGATAAATCCCTCTGAAGTATTGCCCTTTAAATCTGTTTACATTAAACATCTGATACATTTTTATTCAGAACTTCCGTAATTATGGGAATTTTTTCAAGCGGATTGTCTTAAAATACTCAGAAAAAGTTAATCTTTCATATATTTTTTTTCAAAAAATTGATTTTTTTGACGGTTTAACAGTCATATGACCTCTTAACTGGTTTGCCCGTACAGCATATGGGCATCAATATTCTCTCCTTTCCTCTTTTGGTTTGCACATATTTTTAGTTTGTAAAGACTAATACTAATACAAAGTCTAGCACAAATAGTTTTAATAGATGGTGTAGCTTGTCCATGTCACTTAAATTCTTTTCATCCTGTTTTTCTTTGTTAAAAAAGCGTGAGAATTTTGGCTTTGTGGAACTTTTGTTCTACTGCTTGCAACGCTTGTGATTTACAACCAGTACATTTAAAAAAAAATTATGAATGAAATAAACGACAAAAATACTTTCCTGTTAGATGATGGACTGAATTCTGATTCTTCTAATTATCTAGATTATTCTTCAGATAATTATTTTTGCCCTGATTGTGACGTACGACTCCATTCTTCAAATTGCACCACAAAAAAAAAAAATAGAATTTTCAAAAGTGTAAACTTCAAATTTTATAGTAGGCATGAAAGAAATTTTTGTAATATCTGTTAAACGTTCATCATTGCATGCAGAGCTTTCTTGCAAAAAGCAAACATTTAAGGAGTTTTGTGTTCCAAAATTTTAGAATAAAAAAATAGTGTAAAAACATTAAAAGTGAATTTAAAAGAAAATCTTTCATTTTCTTATTCTATTTAGTATGGTGTTTAATTATATACAACAAAAAAATATGCCTTTATTTGGGAACATTTCTAGTAAAAAAATTTACCATTTAAGGGGTTAAACATGTAATAGTATGAAATTATTATATGACATTCCACTTATTAAGTAATATCTTAGGTTTAGCTATATACTTCCTGTTTATTTTATGTCTTCCATATTAGATACATGTTGTAAGGAATTGCAAAGGGAAAGTGAAATTACCTATTATGATTTCTTGTGACGCTTTAGCCATTTGCTTAAAATTAAATATATGAAATGTTGTCATTAAGATTTTGGTTGTCATTAAGATTCTTGGTGTTGTACCAGGATGATAATCAAGGAAAGAAATTATTTAGGCCCATAAATTTATTATTTCAACTTTCAGGAAAAACGGCATCTGATGAATGCTGGGGAAAGAACTCAACTGCAAAGAGTATTAGATACTTTACAGAAATCTATCAAAGGTAAACAAACTTATTGATTACGTGTCTCTAAGGATTTTGTTTCCTATTATGTTTTTGTAACTTGTCTGAAATTTCATTCTAGTTACATCATTGCAGTCTATGGTAGAAAGGCTTGATAGCATCACAAGACAGCAGGGGTGAGTGTATAATTATGATATTGTTAAGAAATTGATTATTCAGATTTAAATTATACGTATTGTATATGTCAGAGGTGGGGAACCTTTTTACCATTAGAGGCCACATGTAAATTAGGTAGTAATAAAGGAGGCCGCATAAGTTGATGAACCTATAAATACAACTTTTATGAAATTATTATAGTTAGATATAGTTTTAACAATTTGGTGCATTATATAGAAAAATAACAAAAAAAATTAAGTCCTTATTTATTTATTATTTGACATAAAAAGTTACAATATAAAATATTTTTGTATTCACATAAGGATAAAAACTTGTTATAACATTAATCATTAATTATTATTTTTTTTGCAGAAAAAATAATACGTTATGACGTACATGGAGTCAGTCACAACAATAATAGTAAGAAAATAGTTTTTGTGTAGAGATCATATAACATGTCTGGTAGTATTGCTAAGAAACTGAGCATTAAATTACATATAAAGTGTAGTTAAAGTATCATACAATCGAGGTAAACGAAGCTCATTTGGATAAATATACAGTTGTAGCGACTTTAGACAACAATTTCAAAATGTCAACTTTATTTTGGCCGACACTGTACATACATTCGTGCCGTTCTTTATTTAATTCTATTGATTTAGACATTGTTGTAATCTATATAATTAAATATTTATTAATGCAAGTGCTAGCTTTTATGAAGGCTGCAAGAGAAGATCACGGAGGCCGCGTGTTCCCCACCTCTGGTATATGTTGTAAAAAGTATTAGGTTGGCCAAGAAGGTTAATTCATTTTTTTAGAAAGATAGCTTCAGCCCGGCCTAGTTATCTTTAACATCATTCAAAACAAATTTGTTAGACAGTGTTGGGACAGCTGTCGTATCAGTGTGTATTTAAAATAAAAACTAATTAAAATTGGGGAATTTTTGTGTAGCCATTTTACTACTGAAAAATGGTAAAAAATTAGCACCATTTTTGGCATATTATGATTTATTATTTCAAGAAGGTAAAGAGGCAACTAAAAGGCAAAGAAAGATTCATGCAATGTAAGTTTTGGAACTATGGAATTATGAAGTTTCGTGAAAGATGGCAGGAGGTAGTAGAATAAAAGTATGAACATGTTCAATAAAGTTTTTTTTTTTGTTTTTGGAAATAAGGATTCTTTTAAAAAATAAGACACATCCAAAAAGTGTCTTAGTTTTGCTTAAAAATGCAACAAACTTTTTGGCCAGCCCAATAATATAACAATGCTATATGATATGAGTATTTACACTTGGAAATATATTTAGATTAATCTTTAATATTCTAACTGTATTAACTTTCCTTTATGGATTGGGTGTAATTTTTTCTATGAGAACTTTTCAGCCTCATAAAATGTTATTGTTGATTAAGTATACATAATAACACTAATTATTGCTAGAAATTGTATAAAAACCTTGTCAAATATGAGAAAAAATTGAGTTTAAAAAAAATTTTCTTGGGTGGTTTTTATTTATACAGTAATAACCATAATTATTTTAATCGTCTTATAACATGTTGTTACTTTTGTTTAAAAGTTTGGTTGCAACCGTTTAGAATCACTGCAATTTCTCCATGAAGAAAATTTTATCACGAGATAGATGTTAAGGCTTATGTGTAACCTTAGAACTGGATTTTTTTTTTATTAATGGTTTTTGCATTTTTAGGTATAAGCTGACTTTGAAAGAATAACATGATTTTTCATGTATTCATTTTTTATTGATGCTGTAGTCTTAAATTGTACATTTTTTATTTATTTTTTACTTACAAAAGGAGTATTTGCTTTAAGCTAATAATCTTGATGTATGAGTAAAACTTAAGAAAAAATTTCAACTTTATTTATTTATTTTAAGATAAAAGTTTTTTATGGTTATTAATAGAAAAAATTGACAAGAAACTGGTGAATGATGAAGGGTAGGAAACAGCCTAAATGATTTTACTATAAAAAAGATTTGAGCTACTTTATAGCTAAATAGTGTTTAAATTAGTTTTGTCTTTAAATGCTTATTTTTATTTGGGATATTTTTGGAAATGAGGATAAAGTGAAAATATGTTATTTGTAATAATGTATATCAGTTATGGTAAACTAAGCAAAGTATGAGACGTTTCTTTTTTAATTTTATATATATATATATATGTGTGTGTGTGTGTGTGTGTGTGTGTGTGCGTGTGCGTGTGCGTGCGCGTGCGTGCGTGCGTGCATTTTATTCAGTGATTTGTTATTTATGTTAAATTATTTAAAATCATGTATAGAGTTCTTAATGGAAAATTTGTTTTAATGGATAGCCTTAAGTTATAAATTATTCATTTGAAATTTCCTTACTAACAATTTATGTGAAAATAAAGGGGAAATAATTAGCAAACCTATTCCAGAGACTATTCCCAATTCTGGTATTAAGCATATTTTAGGGGCTTTGTTTAGTTACAGTTTGAATATACAGAGAGAAATGTCTTTTATAACAGCAAGGGGTGTTTGAATTTTGCATGGTTTAATATTGTATAGTTAAATGTTGTTCTGGGTTTTAGAATGTTGACTGTTAATGAATGCAAGCCAAAATCTGTTTTCTTTGAAGAGTGGAATTAAAGTTTAATTCACATAACAATACCAATATGGTTTTGTCATAAATGAAATCTTTCTTGTTTTGACAAAAGAGACGAACTATTTCAAATAATAATTTTTTAATAGAATTTTGTTTGTTTCTATTAAATATCGGTTTTCTATTTTAGAATTAACAATTCTTATAGTTGAGATAAAAACTTAACCCACCTATTTTAGTTTTTGAATTTAGGAATGAATACTTCACATTTTATCTTGCAATGCACAGAATAATATAAATGAAATATTCAACCTTTAGCTTACGGGGCCATTTTTCCGATTCCCTCTTTAGAACAGGAAATTTCATACCCCCTTTGTAAGAGCGACTGGTAAGAATATGAATGAATATATATATATATATATATATATATATATATATATATAATAGACTTCATTCTTGGACCCGTGTTCTTGGGATACATGCTATCCCACCCAATAAGGAAAAGGTTAATTTCAGTTCAAGAATGAGTACATGAATTTATTCATATATTTCATTTACTCATTTCAAACAAAACTACTTTACCATCCTTCTTTTATTAGCTGTTTAAGGCTCCTACTAACCCCATTGGATTCGCTCACCTCAATGTTAACCTATGGAGAAAATTTGTCCACGGATTCCCGACTTGGATTCAAAGATTTTTTTTTAAAAATTGTACTCCGTCACAGAGAAAGAAATTTTACATTTGTCTACATTTTTTATTTTTTTGTTTTAAAAATGCAATTAATATTTTAAAATTTAAATTATTCGGGGAAAAATCTGGTATAGTGTGTTTTAAACGTTCATAAATTCCTTCGGTGGACGAAATTTATAAAATGAATCCCGTAGCGCTTTGCAGAAAAGATCGGGCTATCCGACAATACAATACCAATTTTATTTGATTATCGGCATTTATGTAACTGTAAATAGTTGACAAAAATATATTTTAAATAAAAAATTTGGGGGCATTGCTTAACCCCCCTATAGAGAGAGAGCCATTGCAATCTCTCAAAATGTCAATTCTAAGGGGGGTGGAATTCTCGAACTGTCACCTGGACTCCTCCCACCACAAGAGTCTGCAAGAAGAAGAAAGGGGAAATGCGATTTTTTTCTTAGTACATAGCAGCCTTAATGCACACATCATGACACACATAGGCAACGTTTGCTAGTTGCATTGTGCAGCCCCGTGAATGGCACAGGCACAGTCTTTTATATTCATTCAAATAGGACAGCTCTGTTTGTGGTTTAATGTTAAATTGTTTTGATCCAAATATCTGAGGTCCTCTTAAGTCTCATTTGATGTTAGATTGCTTTATCTATATATATAAAACAGTTCTGTGGCTGACTGACAGATAATGCACAGACCAAAACGTTGGACCTAAAGGTCTGAAATTTTGCATGACGATTCTTCTTATAGTGTAGGGGTGCACTAAGAAAGATTTTTGAAAAATTATTCTTAGATTTTTTTAAAAATTAAATTCTTAAGCCGTTTTTTGTAACTTTTTTTAAGTTTGCATTTAAAATAATTAATATGAGGGTTATGAAAATTCATATCACGAGAAAGATCATTAAAAATTCCTCTAAAATGAAATCTTTTTCGAATCTTTACCTCCATTTTCTGAATTTTGGTGAATTTTTAAAGATTCGTTTTTAGAGTTTAATTTATTAAATGCTGATCAAGTGGTTTCTTTTCTTTTTGCAATATTTTAAATTAATTTTGTGTTCTGTGCATAACAGCGAAATAAATTGAAAAAAAAAATCAAAATATGGCAAAAGATAAAATTTAACCACAAGATTCATTGAGACAGAAGTTTTTTAAGAATTTTATTCAAATTAGTATGTTTTATGGATATTAAACGTACAAATAAATTGTATACATTAACCGTTGTATTTAATTTGAATATTTTCTTCTACATAATTTTGTTTATAAAAAATATCCGTTATGATTTTTTATAAATATGTATACATATATATATCGTTTGACATTAATTGCATACATTGATCGTTATATTTAATTTGAATGTACTCCATAGGGAAGCACAGGTATTAAGCTAGTTTAATATAGACAAGTCTAAATAAAAGTTATAACTATCTGCAAGAAAAAACTCTTTTTTTAAAAAAACCCAAATGAATGCAAAAATTGTGCATTAAGGGGTTAAGCATTATTAATCCAAATTTTACTTAGAAGTATTTTTGTACATCTAAAGATGCAAAGTAATTTTTGTCCATTTTTTAGACTGAAATTTACCTCTGGATCACCAAACACTGAGTGTTACATTTTTTCTGACATGTTCTATGTTGAAATTGTACTGGAAACCACCGGTGCCATTAAAGATGTCAAAATTGCTCATCAAGAAGACCCTGTAGTAAGTATTGATATCCTTTGACAGTAAACAGATCAAACAAAATAATGTTCAATGTTTGCAGACTTATAGCCTGTTCACACTGAATCCGGGGCATTATTAGGGATATGTAATTTTTCTATTTACGAAATAGATGTGAATAAATGCAAAATTTACTGATAGGAAAGAATAACTGCAGGAATTATTCTTTTACTACTTTTCAGTGGAAACTCGGGGATAAACAGCTTTTTAAGCAAAATTAGGTATAATTATAGTAATAATTTATTAACATAATAGCTTAACTCAGACCATCCAAGGTTTATAACTGAGAAATCTCACTTTCCTTTGGATTGGTGCCGAATTTCACTGGAACAGTTTGTTTGTACTGGAGTCGAACCTAAAAGTCTTACTGTAAAAATCAACCATCAAGTTTTGTGGAGCAATTTAGTAGATTTAAGAACGTCTCTTGAGTGCCAAAGTCAAGGGTATTTCAGCTATTTACAGTAGTCAACCAAGAGACTCCTGTTCATGTTATACAAATTTAAATTGCAACGAAATAATGCTGCCTTAACTTTGTAAAGGCAGCTATACAAAGCCTCTATAGTCCCGTTAATAGAGTTGGTGCTGAGATATTTTAGTAGTAAATAATGACAGAAGGCAAAGACTTAGTAGCATTATATGGAGACTACTACAATGTTAGCTCTTAACTAAGAATTTTGATACTTACCTATCAAAGTAAGTAAAATTGTAGTTTTTTTTTAATAAACACAAAAATTTTTAATTCATATATTTTTTTGCAAATGCGAAATTTTGTGTATTGTATTTTTTTGTTGCAAAATTTTGATATTTTTCATGTGAAATTTACATATCCATAGGCATTATGTAGCAATGGCGGCTCCAGGGGGGGAGTAGGGCCAATTGCTCCCCCCCCCCAAAAAAAAAAACCCCAGCGTATATATATATATATATATATATATATATATATTTCATAGCCTAAAATTATATAATCATAGACCTAATACTAAATGGGTTTAAATTTAAAATGAGGCAATGTTTATTTCTTATATATAACCCTAAGAGCCGATGTTGCCCCCCCAAAAAAAACTGGACTGAAGCCGCCCCTGTTATGTAGTGTCTGCAGCCAATGCTCCAGATGCTGTGTGGCAAGTCTTTACTTGCAGTTGTGTAGTTAGTGATGAATATGAGTATTATTGATTAATTGTAGGTTTTATTATTAATAATTATATTAATCTTTTGTTACCTGACATCCACCTGTTGATGATCAATAGTTGAAGTTGCAAGCTTTACTTTGACATCTAACTTATGTTTCAGAGTATTATCTATCATATAAATTCTGTGTTTATTCATTAAATTGTTAATTAGGGCATTTTTGGTTTATTCTGAAGTAATTTTTTCTTTCTTTCCATAGACTTGTCCGGAACTTGTAAAAGTTCTGAGGTAAGTTTTGTTTTTCATTTTCTTTTCTATTTTAGCTGAAAAAGTTTCTATGCAAAGAGGCTTATTATTTTTCTTTCATAACTTGTAGTTGTTCTCAAAGTATTGCAGCTTAATTGTACAGTCTTATGTCTTAAGTTTAGTTATAAAGTGAAATATTCACTTTAACTTGTTTGGATATTTCTTGTATTCTGTATTTGTATGCATAAATATGTGTGTGTTATATCTTTTTCAGAGCGGGAAATTTTCCTGAATTTACCAAACATTTAGAAGGCTTAGCATCCATTTATCAGCTAAATACTGATAAGTAAGACTTTTAGTACTTCTCATTTTACTTTATAAGTTAAGTAGTTAAAAGTAACAGTAGAAGTGTTTACTTAGAAATGTATTTTTATTTGTTTCTTTAAATTTTCTTAAAAGTGACTGCGTATGTTGAAAATGTCATTTTTTGACTATTAGGTCAATTTTATTTTTTGCCAGAATCTTGTAATTCAATCTTTTCTCTTTTCAAAACTTTTTGATTTTCATTTTACATCAATTAAAAGCAGAGTTATAGCTATTTTAAAAATCATCATCTGCTAAAAAATTGAACTGGAAGTTACCGTAAATTGCAGCTTCTAGCTAATTTTTTATGTTTTTTTTTCTTCTAATTTATAAATAATATAAATATAACTGAAAATAAATAATCCAACAGAGTTAGATAAATACAAGAAGAATATAGACAAAAAACAAACAGAAATCAAGCACTCAGGGCATCCACGCACCAGAGGCAAGATTTTGTAGTAGTGCCGGAACTGAACCATAAAAAGACATAGAGGTAACCGACAGGTTTTGTCATCAGGGAGCCTAACCAAATCAGTTACCTCAAGGGGAACTTTCTGAATAGGATGCAGGTATAACCAAAAGACATCCCAAGGCCCCGAGATCCCCATGCAAACATTTATTCGAAAGAAAATGAAAAGACAAGCACAACTTACAGTAAGGGCTCAACGCACCGTACATGCAAGCACACAAATAATCCTAATGTAAAGCCAAAGATGCATACACACCCTAATTCTGTAAGTGACGGTTATAGCGAAACAGCAGCCAATTTTCTCAGAGTTTTTTTTTTAGCAGAAAACTCTACCATTATCATGATATCTCACATAATAATGCATATAATTTGATAAAATTTTCAGGAAATATTTAAGATGCTATTGTTAATGAAATGACGTACAATAATTAATGTATAATAAATATTTTTTTATTTGGGGCTGTTTTTATAACGATAGGAATGACAATCGGGGAAAATTTTCATATTGGAACATAAAATTGTCGGTATTATTTTTGCATTTTAAAATTTCTCTTAGATGGTAGGTCATTTGGAAGATAACTGTCATATGTATCATGTGTGAGAAGGAAATTCAGATAATAGCATTAGAATTTGTGCAGAGTGATAGACATTTTAGCTAAATTTCCTTAAAAATTACTTCAAATTGACGAGTTTATAAAAAGGTATGGTATTTACATGTCCATTTTTGTTCATTATTTAATTTTTAAGTGCTATTGTACCATAAAAAGACAAAAAAGGCTTAAAAAAGGTTTTTTTTTTTTACAAAAAATTGGCTCCGAACATAGGCAGTCACCTTAATGAGTCTGTAGTACTGTATGTCTACTATTTTGATTGGAACTAATTAAAAGTGTGTTTTTCCCTTTTGTAATGTCATCCACAATGGGTGAATTTTTATTTAGACTGTAATCTATATATATAAAACAGTTCAGTGACTGACTGACAGATAATGCACAGACCAAACCGCTGGACCTAAAGGGCTGATATTTTGCATGGTGATTCTTCTTATAGTGTAGGAATGCACTAAGAAAGATTTTTTTTAAATTCTTCTTAGATTTTTTAAAAATTAAATTTTTAAGCTGTTTTTGTGACATTTTTTTGAAGTTTGCATTTAAAATAATAATCTGAGGGTTATAAAATTTAAATAATGAGAAAGATCATAAAGAATCCTTTAAAATGAAATCTTTTTCAAATCTTTACCTCCATTTTCTGATTTTTGGTGAATTTTTAAAGATTAATTTTTAGAATTTAATTTATTAAATGCTGATCACATAGTTTCTTTTCTTTTTGTGATACTTTAAATCAATTTTGAATCCTGTGCATAACAACAAAATAAATTGACAAAAAAAATATTGAAATGTGGTAAAAAGATAAAATTGAACCACTAGACTCATTGAGGTGGAAGTTTTTTAAGAATTTAATTCGAAATAGTATGTTTTATGGATATTAATCACTCAGATTGTATACATTTACTGTTGTACTTAATTTGAATATTTTCTTCTACATTATTTTGTCTATAAAAATATCCGTTGTGATTTTTTTATAAATATATATATAATTTTTTTTGGCATTAATTGCGTACATTGACCGTTGTATTTAATTTGAATGTATTCCATAGTGAAGCATGGGTATTCAGCTAGTTTTTCATATTTTTTTAAGTAACATACTCGTGATTATTATAGCTTTCCTCTTAATAACAGTTAACCCTTACGTTGGCTCATCGGTTTAGGAGACCACTATTGCACCTGCTGTTAAGGGTGGAGTGGGGGTGATCAGACTGTTGAGGGTTTGTGAGTTCTTCAGTGGGGTCCTAACCTTCAAGTACAACACATTGGAGATTTTGCCCCCTCGTATTTTATCGGTAAATTTAATCTTGAACTGATTTAAATTTTTGCTAGTCTGTATGACCGATAAACCTTGAACTGATTTAAATTTTTGCTAGTCTGTATGACCGATAAACCTTGAACTGTACTAATTATCTGTCAGTCTGCAAGCATTCTACAAGTATAAAGTAACCGGATAAAGTAATCCGACAATTTTTTATAAATAAGAAAAATATTACTCACCTTCAAATAAATTTATCTCCTTCAAAATAATCGCCAAAGGAGTCTATACAATTTTTCCAACGTTTCTCCAAGTCATCGAAACACTGTTTACAGGCGTTGGAAATCACCGTTCGCAAAATACGCGTAACATTTGATTTAATATTCAAGATGTTTTCAAATCTGTCCTTTCATGGATTTTGCATTTTTTGATTACAAAGGACTTATTCACCGCAAATTTGTTCCTGAAAATCAAACAATCAGTATTTTTACAAGGAGATGCTTCTTTGATTAAGAAACAGGATACGGCAAGTTAGAAAGGAACTGTTTGATACTGGGCAATGGTTTCTTTTACATGATAATGCTAGGCCCCATACAGCAATTTCTGTACAACAATATCTTGCTAAGCATTCAATTACAGTGATAAATCACTATTCTCCCGACTTATCGCCAGCTGATTTTTTTTCCTTTTTCCAAAGCTTAAGATGGCCACGAAAGGACAGAGATTTGAAAACGTCTCGGATATTAAATCAAATGTTACACTATTTTGCGAACGGTTAGTTCCAACGCCTATAAACAGTGTTTCAGTGACTTGAAGAAACATAGAAAAAATTGTATAGACTCCTTTAGTGATTATTTAAGGAGATAAATTTATTTGAGGGTGAGTAACATTTTTCTTATTGAGCTAGCATGGCTGGAAGAATTCCTCCTGTTTCACAACGAACCAAACATTTTGTCTCTCTCACGCTATTTCAGATTGAGGAATCGGGTTCTGAAATTTTTGTTGAATAATCTATTTCTTAATTACACTTTTCAAGAATGATAGGTGGCAGTAGTTTTGCATTGATGACTTATAACTGCAAAAATCTTCCAAAAATAGAAAAATATCCTAATTTTATAGCGTAGCGGTCTGTGAGATCGATGAGCTGGGGAACAGTAAAAAAGACAGATGATCCAACGTAAGGGTTAATTATGAAGCCAATTCTTCTAACTTTGTGATAAAATTTGACTGAAATGGTTCTGTATGCCTAGGTTGTCAGTGTTTAATGCAGCAGAAGTTTATTTTCTCTGTAATGTTTTTCCTCCCAAATATATATAGAAACTAGCTGAAAACCTGCGCTTCGATACGAAGTACATTCACATTAAATACAACGGTCAATGTATGCAATTAATGCCAAAAAAATAAATATATATATTTATAATAAATGCGACGATCAATGTATGCAAATTATGTAAAAAATATATATCTATAATATATTTATAAAAAAAAAATCGTAACGGATATTTATTTTTTTTTTTGTGGATAATATCCAATCGTCTGCTGCATTAAAAAGAAAAAAATATTTTTTTTGTCTATTTAGTTGTTATGCACATGACGATAAATTTATTTAAAGTACCAGAAAAGAAAATCACGTGATCAGCATTTAATAAATTAAATTCTAAAAATGAATCTTTAAAAATTCACCAAAAATCAGAAAATCAAGGTAAAGGTTGAAAAAGATTTCATTTTAAAGGAATTTTTATGATCTTTCTTGTGATATAAATTTTATAACCTTCAAATTTTTATTTTAAATGCAAACTTAAAAAAAGTTACAAAAACAGCTTAAAAATTAAATTTAAAAAAATCTAAGAAGAATGTTTCAAAAATCTTTCTTAGTGCACCCCTACTCCATAAAATGAATTGCCATGCCCTTTATGAATGTCAGCCCTTTAGGTCCAGCGGTTTGGTCTGTGCGTTGTATGTCAGTGAGTCAGTTATGGAACTGTTTTATATATATAGATAACAGCATATATTGAGAATTTTTGTACCCTTTTTCATGTTTCTAGCTTAATAATTTTTTTTTCTTTTATTAGAAAACAAAAAACGAAAGCTTATCTTGCTTTACAAGCCCTGGAGATTGACCTTCATGCATTAGCTCAGCTTCAGAAGTAATTATTCTCATGTACTTTTTTGTATTCATTTTATCATGCCACTGAGCACTTTTCTAGTCTTTTTATTATACTGTACTATTTAACTGTTTACTGCTTGTCCAAGTGATACAGACTGGGTTTATAACTCGTGAGGACGGTTGGATGAACAGATTTAGCGTCTAAAATTTTGCTTTCTGAAGGACGTAATCCTACATTTAAAAAATGATGGGGGACTCTCTCCCAACCCAACCTTTTAGAGGCAAAACTGGCTTTTATTTTTTTGAATAAACAAACTGTGTGTGATAAATAACGTTCGTAAAAAGTTACAAATAGAATATAAAAGAAAACTTATAAAATATTGTCATGCCATCTACTGGCTTATGTGTAAGTTATTTAATGATTAAAATGTTGTTGTGTAAAACTGGTTTGAATTGCCTTTCCCAATAAACATGTACGTACCTCAAGTTCTTCTTTTTTTTTTTTTTTTTTTTTTTTTTTGACCACCCTGTACTTTAGTTTATTACATATTATCTGGTTGTACATTTTGCTATTTCTCTAATTTTCATCCATAAGATTTTCTTTGTTTAATGTGTGTGTGTATATATATCTGTAATCTTATAATTTCAGCTCAATCACTGAACCTAGCAATTTAGTGCATAAATCTCACGTTGGTATTCTACAAGAAAGGAGAGGTGGTAAGTATTATGTCTGATCAGTTTCTAGAATTAATTTTCTTTTGCCTGCATTATATTTAGAAGCATAATCAGTATTTCTAAAAAGTATATTGTTAATTCTTATGGAATTCTTGAACAGTTTCTTGCAAAATAGGTTTTTTCTGAAAATGTATGGGATTATAAGAGATCTCTTACAAAGTCCTTAAAAATTGTGGTGTTATGGGAGGAATTTCAAATCCAAGAATTGAAAAACTCAAAAAAATTTATTCAAAAACTGCAGAAATTTAAAAATGCAGCAGAGCCATTTTTAAAAATACCAGATCGTGATACTTCATAAGTTTACTTTCTGTGTTGAAGCTATCTGTAAATTATACATTTTCTGTTTTTTTATTTTTCATTGTACATCTTTCTTGCAACTACTATCATTTCTAAAACTTGTGTTGACTTTAGAAATGATAGTAATTTCTCCTTAAATAACCTGAGATAACCCCAGAAATTTTCTGATCTGTGTGTTTTTATGATTTGAACAAGACAATTAATGTTATTCTATAATTAAATTTATGAATCTTGTTAAGTAATAAAAACATTTCATCTGAAATTTGTTTACTCTCTAGAAATTTTAAGGACATAATTAACTCTCAAATGGTACAGTGGGGGTCGGATCTGACCCAAGGGTGTGTCTTCCCCTCTCATTGCAAGAGATCAAGTTGACAAGGAACCCTATCAGATAGACCTACTAGACCACCCTACTATATATAGGAATAAGTAAATACGGGTGTCTTTGTTGAAAAACATTATTCATGATCACTAGTCATTTTTAATAAATTTTTTTAAAAAAATTTTTATTTTTATTTTGAATGCCAAACATTTCAGTATATATAATTTTTTACTTTTTGTGCTCAGAAAGTTGGTTTCACTCACTTCTAAAACTAGGTAAAATAAATTACATACTAGACCTAATATCGACAACATTCTATATAAATGCCAAAGTGATTTCCTTTCTTTAACAAAATTACTATTCATTGGTCATTTTTTCCATAAAAAGGGTTTTATTTTATGTAAAATATTATTGATAAATGTTATTATACACCAAAAATGCTTATTGTGTACTTATTTCTACCAAAAAAAGAGATCGGGTTAAATCTGACTCAAGCATACCATCTATTTCGTCGCAAACCACTGTTTGAGGGTTAAGCATATTTATATTAAGCAATGAGATTAGATTAAGTGTACGAGAGAGAAATTTGAGGTTTTTCAGCTGGGTGTTGAAATACCGGAGGAAACTGAGAATTGTCAAAGTATTTCAGGAACCCATTGAAAGTATTTATTGTAAAACTAGTATATAACCCCCGTCAAAAATGAGGGAATGTTGATCAGCGTTTCCTTCTCATAAGAGTTCATACGTATCTTTCTGCCGATTTGTAAAACTGAAAGCCGTGAGAGTTGTGTCACGATTTTGATTAAGCAACAAATAACAAAACAAAACTAAACCAAAACTGTTTCAAAAGTTAATGACTCACCAAAACAAATGGAGTAGAATGAATTCAAAATTCAAGTGAATGACTCAATTGAATAAATGATTCTTTTCATAATTAGCAAAGTGAAACATAATTTAATTAACATTAAAATTAAACATTAAAAATGTAGTTATTTAAAGGGAATATGAAAAACCACGGAGTAGAATGAATTCGAAATTCAAGTGAATGACTCGATTGAATAAATGATTCTTTTCAATGGATATTTTAATTTGAAGATATTTCAAAAACTAAACGGTTTTTGAGCTAGGGTGTTCGCTTGAAATTTTCATATTTTTTAAAGGGCTTTCAAAATATGTAACTTTTGCAGTATTATTTTTTAAGAAAAATTTCAGAAAATGGCGTCGCAATGTTAAGATGTTCCCAACTTGGTCCGTCACGGAATGGTTACCTACACTTTTTCTACTGTAGGCTTTTATATAAGTAAAGATATATCCTTACAGGGTATGTACTGGTTTGAAAAATCATGGAAGTCATGAAAACCACAAATTTTGTTATCTGGTTGCATACTACTGTGGATGTCTAAAGATAAATTGCATTTGAAAATTTCCAACAATAAAATCGCTTTTCTTTATTCAATTCCTACTATTAGTATTCACTCTCCCTATATATATTTATATATCTTGTTCAAGTTTTGAATCGTTAATAAAATACTTTTTATTCATCCACTCAAGTTCAAATACATTTTTTTAAACTTGTAGTGGATGACACTTGATGTTAATAGAGTTTTTTCAAATATTAATTCATTAATTAAATCTAATTAATTAATTTTAGTTTTATATGGGAGCCCTTTCAATAGGAAGAGACCTAGAGCGTCTCTTGCTCTTGAATGGTAAATTTCCCTCCTCTTGCTGTATAAACAGTAGCACTGCTCCCATCCTGTAGACCCCCCTCCTAATCTCGCACAGTAGGCAAGGTTCTGGCAGGCAAATTTTTTTTTCAATTCCTACTATTAGTTCACACTCTCCCTATATTCAGTTCCTACTATTAGTTCACACTCAAATTTTTCTTTGTTGACCTAAGTAGGAATTGACTTGAAATTTTTTTTTTTTTTTTTTTATATTACTTGTTGAATTTAAGCTCAGTTAAGATCATGATTAAGTGCATGACCTTAAAAGGAATGATAATTTTGAGATTAGTCACTTTAGCAGTTGGTCTTGTTAACATCAGATAAGGACAATGCAAAGATTGACTGCATTAATCCACTAAAAATGTGTTTATTCACATTTTTAGTGCAGAGGAATCTTTTGCTTACCCCAAAAAACATAAACTCACTATTTCATAATGATAGAAAATTTTGCTTATCATTTTGATAGTGTGCAGTCTTTTTTATATCAACTGAATTATATTAACACAGGAGAAAAAAGAAAATGTCAACCACTTTTTTTTGTATGTGAATGCTAAATGAATTCACTTTATTGTGTGGGTGCAGTGGCCCAGTTGGCAAGAGCAGCAGGCCAGTGATCTGAACGTCTCTAGATCGATGCTTGCTGCTGCAAATCCACCATTGTGTTCACTAATGGTGGCTGGAGAAAATAAAATAGGTTGTGGCTGCAATGTCATCCGAGTTCTCAAATTTACCTCTGGAGTCGCAGGGTCAAGTATTCTGGTCTTGTCACTTGACTCTGTTCAAAATGACGGGACCGGTCATTTGGCCAAGTTGGACTCCGACCCTTGTGGTGCTAATTCAAAACAGGAGCCGCACCTTTCAGTCCAATAGCCTATTAAGATCTGGTGAAGGGAACCTCCAACCAGGGGACATTAGCAACAACAACAACACTTTACTGTGTTTAGTATGGTGCATTGGGAATTTCTCTCTAATTGCCCTTTAAATTATCCCTTTTTTTCAATCTGAATTCTAGGTATTTCTCCCCACTTGTAAATACTGCATTTTCTTAGTAATGTTCTCAATCCTAATAAAAAGAACTTAACTACGTGTTGGATCAGTGTGGTGAACAATTATGTCTTTTAAAGTATAAAAAAAAATATTTTATTTTAAATTTAAATATGGACAAAAATAAAACAAAGATTTACAAAAAAAATGCAAGATGTAAAAGAAACAAAGCTTATTGTCCTAGAAACCTAACAGCATAGAGGGAAAAGCATTCGCCTGAAAAGTGAATTTCAATAAACGACTTGAAGACTGAATAACAAGGTCCTTTAAATACATCTCTAGTAACAGAGCATGGTTAAAAATTTGCATAAAGTAAAACAAAACATCCAATGAAAAAATTACCAACTTTGATGACACTCCCTCATGAATAATGACATACGATCGGCGAAATGAACGACTCGTTCATTTTGCTGTGTTACATTAATGTAAGCTGTTTACGATTCATGAGAGCGGGAGAATAAAAACAGGGAAGAAAATTTATAAGTAAAATAACCTAAAGATAATTACTATCTAAAAAACAAGTAAAATAACATATCTAAACAGATAATTTCCTAACACTTAGGGTAAACCATCACCCATCGGCAGGAAGTAACAGACCTGGGGTTACCAAAATTCCACATCCACATTGCATGCCAGATACTCCCGCCAAGGAAACAAAGCCTTGTGAATGGTCAGATTATTGTATGATGTTACATTCTCTCTCGTATGCTGTATTGCGCATTATTTACTAAATACATTAAACATCACATTTTTGTTGCCTAAATATGTCTACGCTTTATCCGTTAATGATTTATGTCTGAAATGTACCTTGAATCAACTCTGTTAATAGGAAAAAGTGCGAACTATATCGCAATCGTGGAATCATACTGCTCTAGCGTCCCACCTGTATTCAGGTTAGGTATGCCCCGAGTATAGACTAGTTCAATGGTTCCCAACCTTTTTCAGCTGGCGACCCATCTTTCCTTATCGGAATACCTCCACGGTCCATGGTGGGGTAAAAAGCCTTATTTGTATCGTATCCCTTCCTTATGTATATATAATTTACCGTCAAATATTGCATATATATATATATGCTTTTTTGAAGATACAGATTGGTTATTGATAAACAATTTGTGTTCTGATTTGAAAATGGTGGACAAAATATAAGCACTTGTAGCAAAACAGTTATTTATTTAACAATAGATATATGTTTGCAATATATGCAACAAGTGATTTCATGCTCACTGACAAGTGTTCCTAGGTGAAGATAAAAACTACAATTATAAAAGTACACAAAGACCATTTTAATTTTTCAGGCAAAAAAAAATCATACAGCTTTGATATAATTACAGTTAAGAAAATTGTTATCACAATCTATCAATATGCAAAATTGCTGTTTTTAAGTAAGTTTCGATTTTTCTTATCTTTTCTGATGGTTTCTGATAATTTTAGGATCGAGTCGCGACCCACCGGTTGGGAACCGCTGGACTAGGTGATATGAACTCACAAATTATTGAACTTGGTGTCAAAAACTGCATGACAAAAATCCTATATAGTTCTTGTGTCTGTCTGTGTGTATTTTTTTATATTCATAACAGTGTTCCTTTGTTTTTGTTGTTAATGGTGTTCTGTTTTCGCAGGTTACTCATTAAAATTGACTTATTTCATTTCACCATACGATCTGCTTGATGCTGAAACCAAGACATCTATTCCATTAACTGTGGATGGTAAGGGCATATTCTGATTATAAAATCTGTTAACTTGTTTGTTCTGTGCAGTTTTGAATGCAAACATGTCACGGAGAGTGACAATATAAGAGCATGCACTGGTCTGGCATGAGGTGTGTTTAGAAATCAGCAAGACTTAAGTTTATTCGGAATATCAATAAACATTTAAAAGTAATAACTTAAAACATTTGTATAATCAAAATAATGTCACACAGAGACTTCTAACACACGAATCTCACTAGCTCTTGAACTGTGTGTGCTGCAAGCGGCACCTTTGCTGTAACTCGAGCAATATTTATACAAGCCAGTAACATAACATTGACATATTTGCATAAAATACACTGGAAAGGAAAAATAACAAACCATGGGGAAAATAAATGAAAAACCCCATTTCTAAGATGTACAACGTCAAAGTTGCTGTGACGCCATTACTTGTTAGGTAATAAGTGCTACTTCAAGTCTAAAACGATAGCATGAATGTCGGAAAGTAATACAAGTAAATGATCTAATAAACTGAAGTTTAGATAGCCCTTTTAAGGTTCATTTTCCTAACAAAACAAATTCTTTTTCAAATTTTAGCTGAAAAGTGTTAGTCAAATGAAGTTTCTTTTTACAAAATGATTTATAGTTTTCAAGTGAATTGAATCATCACTTCACTTTTCTGAACTGAGCATCTAGACTGGGGATGGCCAACTGGTGGCCTAGCAATTGAGAAAGATTGTACAGTTGAACCCGGTATACAACAAATGAAAATTTTGGTCCCACCATTTTCCTATTGTACGTAATTTAATTAACATTGTGTCTGTTTAATGTAATTAATTTTAGTCTATGTAATTCATTAATGATCATTTTTAACCCTTTAACATTCAGTGGTTTCATACTGAAACCACACATTGAACATTTTTTTTCTCTATGTTTTATCACGATTTTTTCAGAATAAATGCATGGATTTTGAACTTTCATTCCTTTTCTATACACTAGATGGCAGCACTACACTTTAAATCTAGCATATTTACTTCAGATGGGGTTAAAATGTGAAGTCACTTCAAATTTCTAAAATTGTACTAGTTTTAAAAAAATGAAAATATTCTTAAATGTTAAATTATAGCACATGGACTTATTATAGACCTTCTTAATTAAAAATTACATCTTTCAGTTATTTAAATAAATTAAAAGACGAGTCGGAAACGCAAAGACAAAAGTGTGGTTCCAGTGTGAAACCACAATCCCGTAACAGTCGAATTTTATCTGACCAGAGAGAGAAAAACCAAAGTTGCCGTTTTCGCTCGCCATGTTTTCCTAATTCGGAAAAAAAGTGGGGCCAATGACCTTGTGATCATATGAGTCTGGCACCTCCTAGATCACATGTGTTTTTGTTTGTTTACAGAGGGGTGAGCTGAGAAACAACTGGGAAAGGCATTTTATCTTTGAGCTGTTCTCTAAGAATTCAGACAATATATTTCTTCAAATATTATAGTCTTCATAGTTTATAAAATGCCGAAAAGATGACTAAATGTTTCAGAAGCTCTGGAAATATTCCAGAATTTACCTTCCAATGATGAATCTAACGAATCATCACAGAGTGAAACGGATATCAGTGATTTATCTTCAAGCCATAACACTGATGTAGATGATGAAGATATTGATGACATCAATTTGCCAGGGTCTTCTCGTATTTTAAAAGTTATCTGGAAAAATAAAGGTCCAGAAAAGATGCAAAATATGGAATTTAGAGACCAAAGTGGACCATCCGAAGATATAACTTCTCTTGAAGACCCATCACCCATTTCCATCTTTTTGACATTGTTCTCTATAAGTTTTATGGAATGTATTGTTTTCCAAACTAATTTATATGCAACGCAAAAAGGTAGTGCATTTACCCCTATTACTGTAGAGGATTTTTTAGCAATTAATTTAGTAATGGGAATCAAACGATTACCAAGTTATAGAGATTTTTGGTCTGTAAATGAAATTTTACATGAGAATTTTGTTTCTCGAATCATGCCGATTAGAAAATTTATCAGGATTTTGGGTAACTTGCACCTCAATGATAGCAGCATGCAGCCTACAAAATCTGAAGAGAATTTTGATAAATTGTGCAAAGTGCGCCCACTTATTGATCACTTATCAGATGTTTTTCTGAAAGTTATGAAGTCTGGATAGAAGCAAGCTATAGATGAGAGCATAATAAAGTTATGAGGTGTGATGAGAGTGGATTTGCCAGCGAATTTCAGATTTCTACATTTAAAACTGAAGTAGTAGAGAGGAATCTCGGAGAAAGAGTGATTAAAAACTTAACTCAGAAGTTATTAGGGAAAAATCATGTACTCTTCTTTGATAACTACTTTACCTCGTATGATCTAATGAAATACCTTGATGCACAAAATATCTATGCTTGTGGAACAGTAAATATGTCCAGAAAGAATATGCCAAAAAATTTAATCAAGGACAAAAAAATGACTGGTTCAGAAAACATACAGTGTCAGAAAAGAAAATACTGGAGAATACTGGTCACATTCCAGAAAAATGTAAATCCAGAAGATGTGCTTATTACAGCACGAGGGCAAAAGCCCACCTTAGAAACCTTAGAAAATTTGCTAATATGCAAATCGAACCCACAAGGACGCTGTTATGAAGAACAATTTCACAATGAATTTTTTAAAAGAGCAAAATCAGCTACAGTAAATGCTACAAAAATTCCAAGATTTTTTCCAATTAATTAAAACAAACATTATAAAGAAATCGAAGTACTCAAAATATAGACTGCTGGGGTCCCTGCTAGTGTAAATATGATGTCTATCAAAATGTATGATTACAAATTTCAAATATGTAACTTTCGTTTAATACAGTTGGCTCTCTGTTTAACGATTTTCAAGGGACCGTGAAAAATCGTCCTTAAACAGAATTTGTGAGGAAAATAACATTTTTTTTCACTCTTTACAGGCATAGGACTATCAATATATTTCTTAATATACTGGGTGTTTAAAAAAGTTATTTTTATTATCGTTATTATTTTATTCATAAAAAGTTATTTTAAATTACATTTAAAAAAGAATACAAACACTACAATAAATTAGGTTTTAAAAAGGTCAACATGTGTTGGTTGCTTAATTTTTCTTATTGCTTTCGTTATTCTCTTTTCCAGATTTTCTAAACTGTTAAATGTGTCATTTTCCATATTTGATGTAATATAGCGTCGGATATCATCTAGAGCAGAAGTTGCATCTGTGTAAGACGGGTTGCATTGTTTCGTTTCTGTGTCTTCAACTTTACTTTCTTTGTCTGACATTGTGTTTTCGTTTACTATATCTTCATAAATTTGTTCTACATTTCTGTAATCTGTTGTTAAAACACATTCATCACAATTGTAAAAATCTTGAATTGAAACATCCTCATCTTCAAGAAGACTTCTCCATTCTTCAGGGGTAATGTCGTCTTCGTTGATTTCTATATCCGTACTTTGCAGTTCCACTACAAGTTCCACTACAAGTGAATTCCAGCAACACGAAAGCAGTTTTTTATTGTGGATGAAGAAACTTCATTCCATGCTGATGTTATCATGTGCATTATTTCCAAGATCGTAAATTTTCTAATTTTCATACTGTCTGCCGCATTGTTTATTAATGGATGCTCTTAATTCATGAAACCATTGCAGGACTACCTTATGAAACTCTTCTGATTGTCCACATTGAATTTCCTTTCGTTTGGATTTGGATCCCAAACCAAATTTTTGTACTGCTTCAAGAATTTTCTCTTTGCTTGCTAAAATGCCTTTGAGAGTAGCCTCGGGTAGCTGAAATTGTCTTCCGAATTGGACTTTTGTTATTCCAACACTTTCTTCCCAGTCTTCACCAAACTTGTTTTCCCCCACAGAAGGTTCCCCTCCTTCAGATAAAATATTGAAGAAAAAGTTTATCATGGAAAAAAAAAATCGTCGTTAAACAGAAACAACGTCGACTTTAAATAGAAATTTTTTACGTCGGAGGGGCAGGGATTGGGAAATATCGTCTTTAAATAGAGATTGTTGTTAAGTAGAGCGTCGTTAAACAGAGAGCCTACTGTATTATAATTTCAAGATGAGCTGAACAGTAAGGAAATATTTTGAACTATGTAATATTATTAGAGAGATCCTATAAACTATAAGTAAGTATACATTATAATTCTTTTATTATAATTTTATACTATACTGTTTTTGTTATGTCGATTATTTTATGCACGGTAGAATATTGCAGGATTTTTCTCTTACTGAGGTTGGCAGGTCTGAACATGAGTTAACTACATTTTATTTCTCTTTTTTCCAAACTATGTATTCTTCTAAATGTTAAGGGTGATTTTTCAATCATTTCAGCTGTGATAGAAAAAGGACTTGGTCATTCAGTTACTGTTTGTATTGAAAGTTCAACTTCTCATAAACTCCAAACAACATCTTTAATAACAATATCCAAGACACCAGAAGGAAAAAGGTAAAATTTTCTTCTCTCTGTACTGGTTTGTAATATTGCAAGAGTGTTGCATCTCAAAATAGCCATATTTTCAGGAAGAGATATATGTCAAAGCTAGCCGAATACCCGTGCTTCGCTATGGAGTACATTCAAATTAAATTCAACGGTCAGTGTATGCAATTAAAAAAAAAAAATTATAAAAAAATCGTCACGGATATTTTTATAGACAAAATAATATAGAAGAAAATATTCAAATTAAATACAGTGGTCAATGTATGCAATTAATTTGTATGTATAATATCCATAAAACATACTATTTTGAATTAAATTCTTTAAAAACTTCCATCTTAATGAGTCTATAGGTTAAATTTTATCTTTTGCTTTTTTTTTTTTTTTTTTTTTTTCTCGATTTATTTCGTTACGCATGTGACGCAAAATTAATTTGAAGTGTCACAAAAAGAAAAGAAACAGTGTGATCAGCCTTTAATAAATTAAATTCTAAAAATTAATCTTTAAAAATTCACCAAAAATGAGAAAATGGAGGTAAAGATTCAAAAAAGATTTTAAAGGAATTTTTATGATCTCTCTCGTGATATAAATTTTATAACCCTCAGATTATTACTTTAAAGGCAAACTTTAAAGAATGTTACAAAAACAGCTTAAAAATTTAATTTTGAAAAATCTTTCTCAGTGCACCCCTACACTATAAGAAGAATCGCCATGTAACATTTCAGCCCTTTAGGCGGTTTGGTTTGTTCTTCTGAAACCAAACCGCCTTCCAAACAATTCTTCTGAAATTGTTTTAAAAAAGCGGCGCACCCAGGATTTTTTCTTGGGGGGGGGGGGGGGGCGAGATGAATGGATAAAAATATTTTTAGTGCAAAATCAATATTTCTACTTCTTTTGGGGCTGGAGCAGGGCCCCCTGGGTGCGCCACTGGGTGCAACAACTCTTCTGAAATTGTTTGTAACAAATGTGATATAAAATTCAGTCAATTGAAGATGTTATACCATCACAACCGAAAATTTCATGATGAAGAAATGGCCACGACAGGTAATCAAGTATGTGGAATGTGTAACCAAAAGTGATCATAACACAAGAAATAAAAATGTTGAATACAGAACTTTAACGTTATGTTTCAAAATGCTCTAAATTTTTAAACAACAAAATAAAAACCCATTAAATTAATTTCTACTCTTAATGAGCAGTACAATAAATTTAAAAAAACGTTCAAGCATTAATAGCTGCAACAGCATACCTATTTAAAAAATATAAATAGATAAAAAAAATTAGTAATTCAAGGTGTCAGTAGATGGTGCCACCCTTCAACCTAACCTATCCCATCTCTAAATTCAAATGAACTTTTCCACACATAGGGTGCCCCGTTGGGGCCTGTATTCAGGTTAGGTTTGCCCCGAGTATATATTTTATACCTTTCTAATAATAGTTATTGACTGGTTGATCTTTAGTTAGAATTTACCATGTTTTCTATCTTTCTAATGATATTTATTGCATTTGTTAATATAGTCTGGGGCAGTGGT
Organism: Dolomedes plantarius; assembly: GCA_907164885.2. Lineage (NCBI taxonomy): Eukaryota > Metazoa > Arthropoda > Arachnida > Araneae > Dolomedidae > Dolomedes > Dolomedes plantarius. The sequence continues at coordinate 227,926,330 of OU015492.1, read as the reverse complement.
GCATAAAAAATATTGTGGATAGTTTGAAGTTGACTTTTATCATACTGAATTATTTAATTAAGAAAATACTTTAAATTTTCTATAATGACACATTTTTAATATTTTTGTTTATATAATTTATATGTTAAAATATATGATATGATATCATTAAATAAGGTGTCAAACAGTCTTGTAAGACTATACATCCATTGCTTCCATTTGCCTCAAAAGGAATCGCCCTAAAAACCGGCCGACGATCAAGACCAAACCTGGAAGATGATATGATAGTAGCACTCACAAATACTATATCACCAAATATTGAACAAATATTACCTGAGGTCTTTCTGTTAGTCCTGGGCGGTCTAGTACGTTCTAATACTGTAAAGTTAGCAGAGTAAAGGCGCAGCAGAGCATGTAGAATGTGTTGAGTAGTAGATAATTATAAAGCGTTGATAACAAGTTCATTTATAATAAAAACAGATTAATTTATTAAAAGGCATTTCTGGTAGATTGGTAAACGGAAATACAAACAATGTTCAGCACAAGGTTTTACATGCTTCAGAAACAGTGAAATACTAAACTCATTAAAACTTATAAAAAAATATATGTTTCACACTCCTATTAGTTAATTGTGCCATGTGCACCTAACCATGAACAAAATTACCATCATCCTAAAAACCTACACAGATGAGAGAGAGACGAGCTGCCTAACTACTGGCTCGACTGCATGCATGGCAAAAAAAAACGACTAGGGGGCGTCCATTAATTACGTGAGGCTTTTAGGAGGGGGAGGGAGTCGAGCCGAATCTCACCCAGTCTCACGTGGGGGAGGGGGGTGTCTCGGCAAATATCACGTAATTTTTTTTCCACAAGAGACAGTGTAAAATTGCGAGAAAACTGGGTTATATTAAGTAAAAATGTTTCTACACTAAAATATGGCTAAATCCTACACAATAGTTCCAGTAGTCACTCTTGAAACCACACATGAGTCCCTGAGGACTGAATTAGAATGAATATTCTTTTGCGAATTTTAGTAGTTCCTATTTAAGTATTTTATTGTTCGATTTTCTCACTGTGATTCTAGCCTATGTTCTTAGTAGTCTTAAATACTAGTCTTAACTAGTCTTAAATAAAAATAATGAAGCAAATTATGTTTTTCAAATAAATCCAACGCAATCAAGCACTGATTGACATATTTACACTAAAAATACGCATCATGAAAAATCTCACGTGAGATTAGGGGAGGGGTCAAGCCAAATCTCGCGATATCTCACCAGGGGGGGTTGAAATATCGGCAAAATCGCCTCACATATTTAATGGACGCCCCCCTACCCCCGCTCAATAGCCGGCTTAGTTCTTCTTTCTACCTCTCTCGGCGAAGATCTGCATATCCTCTTCTTCGGATAGTTGCTTGCTGATCGGTTTGGCTAACCAACGTCACGGCGGCGTATTTGCATACAAACTATGCCGAGGACTCTACCTTCCGGCAAAATATGTGAAACATCTATTCTGACCTATGGATGGAGCCTCGCGTCTGCTATGCCTTATGTTGACTGGTGGATCACATAAGTAGAATTCATCAGGCCAAAGAACTTGGATAACTTAAGGATTTATTTAAGACTTTAAACAAAAAATAATATAAAGATACTGTCCAGCAGTATATTCAAACATACAAAACATCTTGGGTAGATGAAGAACAAATATGGCATCTATCCTGATGCTGACTGCAGCTTGCTGGCTGGCTTCTCACAGACCAAACTTGGCCTTTTATATCATCATATGTAAAACAAATCTGCATATTCTGAAAATATGTGCATGTGATGCCATTTGATTAAAAAGAAATTAAAACCCAGGGTTGAGGTGTACCTGACTTCCAAATACTCAATCACTATTTGATGACCTCATACCTGGGAACCAATGAGTAATTAACAGGCTATCAAATGATATCACATGCCTGTCATACTACAACTTGAACTTCCTCCAAATCAAAACATTTGCTGAGGTAAGTGAACAGCTCTTAAGTATGCAGCAGAAAAAAGGTAATTATCAATTACAATTAAATAATATTACAATTTTATTTATACATCATATTTTTGGACTGGGGAAAAGCTGTTGGGGATAAAAAATATACTTTATTTTTAACCCTTGGTGCTAACACCTTGCGGTCTGACTGATGCATAAATGACTTTACGATTAAGTGATGAAGGCGTCTATTTGACTAACAACCTAGACTCTGTTGGGAATCCCTGGACATACAATGTTTACTGCATGATATCGGCTTTAATAATCGATGCCCAACAACATACTAGACAGGTATCAATAAAATTTAAAAAAATACCTATCCTGTAAGATAAAAATCAACAAAATGTTTTCCTTTACTTCCTCCAGTCATCCTTCCTTTGCTGCTCTGAGCAATCTAAACAGCACAACACTTCCTGCTAATTTTGTGTTAAAACTTGCGAAACCAATTCCAATGGCTACTGGTCTGATTAAGAAAATTAATACTGTTACTAATGGAAGTAAGTAAAGTCCTATTTTGTTTATATTTCATTATTTAAAATATTTTTGTGGAAATTAATGAGTAGTGAGATAGTGATTTGTATATTTATTACGTCAGTTATTATTGACTCGGTGGTTAATGTACATAAACCACTGATATAATAAAGATAATTTTGAACTGATATTGTAGTCTGCATTTATTGAAGACTTACTTCATCTGTTTTAATCAATTTTAATATGGTTTTATCGAGTTGAAATGTCTAAAAATTTAAATAAGTTTTTTTTAAAATAAAATTTGACTTTTAAGTTTTTTTTTTTCCAAAGACAGAGGGGAAAATCATTTATTTATTAAAGTTCTTAAAAGTATTATTTTCTTTTTAATTAACCATAAAACATGCAATGAATAGATCTAATTTGTATATCAACGTGCTAAAACATGACATTCAGCTTTTAAATATCTGCTGTTAACATGAAAAAAAAATTTCATGTAGTCACTTCTAGCGAAACTACGGCTGGTTATTAACGTAGGATTCCTTATCGTTGCTTCCCTCTTTTGTATGTGTATATATATGTACATATATGTATGTCAAAATTTTGACGCATTTTGGTACTTTTATGTTGAACTGTTTACTGCTTGTCGAAGTGATACAGACTGGGTTTGGCGCACTGCCAAAATTATAATTTACGACGATGGATGGATGGATGGTTTTAGTGTCATGGTTTTAGTGTCTGAAATTTTGCTTTCTGGAGGAACATAATCCTACGTTAAAAGTTTCAATATTAACATTTGCATAAGGAGTCACAAGAGTCTGTGCACAGTAGACTAATTTGCTATTTAACTTATGCTTTACTATGACCTTTGTCAGAAAAGTTCAAGGGCTGGTTTTCCAATTCTTTACCTGTGATATACCAGCACAAGAAATGGGTGTTATTCAGTCACCCGATATGTGTTCTGAATAGACATGGCCTTGTAAGTGTTGCCATGTACACTCTCTAGATAGCACGGCAGTGCTTAGCAACCCACATACAGTTCCACTTGTTGGCCCATTGAGTTGAAAGTGAAACAACTAGGGAAAACCCTTAGTGTATCCCTGCTCTACTCATTCAACCTGTCACCATGCGAAAGGGTGACAGGTGTATGTCATAAGGATATTGTAGCCATCCAAAGGGTTATGACAGATGTGCTGAGAAGCATCCCTGATGAAGCTTTCTCTGCCTGCTTCCATGACCTTCAGAAACGGTGGCAGCTGTGCATACATGGCCAGGAAGACTACTTCGACAACACGTGGGTGCGGTGGCCCAGTTGGCAAGAGCAACATGTCAGTGATCTGAACGTCCCTGGTTTGATGCTCGTCGCTGCAAATCGACCGCCGTGTTCACTAATGGTGGCCGAGGCCTATAAAATAGGTTGCGGCTACAATGTCCTCCAAGTTCTCAGATTTACCTCTGGAGATGTGGGGTCAAGTGTTCGGTCTCGTCACTTGACTTGGTTCAAAATGACGGGACCGGTCATTTGGCCAAGTCGGACTTTGACCCTTGTGGTGCTCATTCAAAACAGGAGCCCCCCCTCCCCCTTTCAACCCAATAGCCTATTAGGACCTGGTTAATGGAACCTCCAATCAGGGGGCATTAGCAAAAACAACACCTAGGACCATCAGTCTCATAGTTGAATAAATTATTATTTTCTTTTTACGAGCTCAGTCTTGGAACTTTCCTGACAAAGGTTATATTATTCGCTTATGTATTTTATAATCTTCTGCTGCCCTTCATTTTCTAATTAGCTGAGCCAGAAAACATTTGTGAAAACTATTTGTTTACTGTTTTTTAGAAATTTCGGAGTATGCTGATTTATCAACTGCTCAACCGTTACTTTCTGTGATCATAAATGATACATCAAATGGTAAATTATCAGGAGACCAAGGTTTATTTGTGGTGAGTATCCTTATTTAAAAGAAACAATATATATGTTCCTCTAGCACTTTCCAACATTGCATAAAGCAGCTGTTTTATTATATTAATGAGTAGAATTCTGTCCCATGAAATTGAGTCGAATAAAATTAAATTTTTAGTCCTGTTGCTTTATTATGTATTCTATAATTAACTGAAAATGAATTCAATTCTGCTTAAAGATGGCTAAAAATATTAAAAGAATGCATTATCATCGCGTTCTGAGCTATTCTAAAAGTTTCAAATGTCTAGCTAGTCGGGAAGTTAGTTAAAAATCGATTGCAAGATTTGTACTGGACAAACACACAAACAAACAAACAAGAAAGCGAGTTAATAAAAACATGGAAAAATTAAATAATTTTAGAACAGAAAAATTTATCATCAACCCCCAATAGACCCCTGGAATACTGTCACCCTTTTTAAACTTCCACCAACCCCCAAGGGGTTTCCACCCTGTGTGGAATCCCTGATTTAGACATGTCTTGCTACAAAAGGTGCACACATCAAAATCTACTGATATTAAAACTTGGGGAGATGTTCTTTCTATATAAATAAAAAAATTTAAAATTCTAACGGGTAGTTCTGTAAAAATAAGTTATGACTATTGGATACTTTTAGCCTGGACATCCTGTATATAAATGCAATGAACCCGAATTGTATAAATTGTTTAATATCTTATTTGATTTGTGTGTTTTCTTTTGTAGACACTGCCTGACCAGCAGCACTGCTACTTCTTAAATTCTAGTCCTGATTTGGAAGGCGTTATGGTTTCATCCATACCATTCACTCATCCAGCTCATGTGCCTCAGATTCTGGTGTTTTTGAGACAACAGATGCTTTTTAATACTGTCATCAGTAGTTGTGTTAGGCCCGCCAGCAAAAAAGGTACGGGATTTCCATTTTGATAGCCACCTTTTTGTAGTACCGTACCTGTACGTTGTAAACAATTTGATGACGTACTGGTAGACCAAAAATTTTGAAATGGTGATATGTCCTTTCCATATGTATATTGTATCAATGTAGACTTGTGCCTGGCCACGACTGTCTCCAGGCACATCTTTTCTGGATGGGTCTGGCTGATTCTCCCAACTACATCTTGTGCCATTCAAATCAACCAATGACTGCTTTATATCTTTATGTGTGCCCTGCATTTTTAAATTTGACGTCCCATGATTTAAAATATTAGAGAGCCGGTGGTCTAATGGCTTAGTGGCCAAATGACCGGCATTTGTGAAATAAATAATATGGTATGAAGGTCAATTTTGTTTTTCTATTATAGATGCTGAATCTCCTTTTATGTTTGAGGTCATGGCATATTCCACCTCACATATCCTGGTTTCCTTTGAGCACCCACTGGAAGAGTCATTGGCCACAGGTAATTTTTGTTTAAGATATTGCCATAAGATAGTTTTGTTTTTAAGGTATGTGCCTACCTTTTGGGTACCCTTTTTTTTTTTTTTGAAAAATGGGAAAATTTTATGAAATACAAGTATTTTTAGTTAAATCAGAGAACAAAACTATGAATTAAATAAAATTTAATCGAATTTTAATTAAGTTTTTACATTTAGGCAATATTTAGTCAAATTTTAGTAAAAATTAACATTTATGCCAAATCTTCTAAAAGAAAATCTAACCAATATATTTCACTTTTTTTCCCACCAATATATTAGTAAATCAATTACCTGTGTTATGAAGCAAAATATTTGCAATACTTCTTAAACTTACTAACATATACCAAATTTTGTATATACAACATGATTTTTTATAAAATTGTATATTTTTCAATAAAAATAGCTCTTTAATTAATAAATACATACTTACAAGTTATATTTTGCTTCATAACATACCATTAGATAAGCAGAACCTTGTGACAAAATTTTATTTCAATATCTTAAAAACCTTTAAGAAAATGAGATTTTTCGTAAACATAAAAAATGAAAAATGCAGCTTTCCAGAAAACGCAAATAAAGATTTTAATGTAGCACAAAAAATTATGTATACATTTTACAACTTCAAAATTCCCCATATTTGTAGGCCAAGCCTTCTTTGCCTTCATTTTTAATTAATTTTGATGTATCTTTTAGTATTTTTCTGTAGTTCGCAGTATTTATCATCTCGATTTCCTTATTCGCTCGATGTTAATTCCCTTGTAGTTTTTTAACAGTTCTGGTTTAGTTTTTATTTCTAAATAATTATAAACAGGTACGAGTCCAATAAAACCTGAATTAGTATCATTGCAACAGAAGCACCAAATAACAATGTTTGTAGTTTAACAAAATTTTCTTTAGGCAAAATATTATACAAAACATTGTTAAACAATCCATTCTTGTTCTGAGTCATTCTATGAACACACTTTTTTAGTAATTTCTGGTAATCATAATTCTTAGTAATCATAAAGTTCAAAGTAAGTTCTAAGTAAAGAAACAGTTGTTTAAATGCATTTTTTACATATCTGTGGCCCCTTTAAAAGTTCCTTTACGGTTTATATTTTGGGCTAGAACTTCTAATTATCGCTGAACCAAAAGTAAAGTATTTTTGGAATCCTAAATGTTTGAACTTTAATTTAAAATAATAAAAAAAATTGAAATTTTTCTCAAAAACAGCGATTTGAGGGTAGGCACATACCTTAAAATCAAAATTTTGTATTATAAATCTTTTTTATTAATTTACTTAGCTAAAAGTAAATTATTGTTAAATTCAAAGTGAAGAATTCTGTAATACTTTCTAAATTTATATTAATTTTTTTTTATTATAATATAAGGAAGTAATTTTTAAAATTATTTTCAGTTGACCTGGATTTAAGAGATATTACTAACGTGAAGTGTAAAATCTACACTTTGAGTAGTGATGCAACTATGTGTACAGATGAATATGCAAGTAAAATTATGCAAAGGTTTGTGAATATTAAATTGATATTTAGCATGCAGGTGTGTGTCTCTGTATTTAATTTTCAGAAACTTCTTTTAAAAATTTGTGTAACAATTATTCATCATTCAACTTTGGGTTATGAAAAAAAATGGAGGTGCCGTGAATAGTTACAATTATATCAAATTTAATTACTTTACTAAAAAATATGCTTTAAATTTTCTATAATTACATATTTTTAATAATTTAATAATTTTTATGTTAAAAAACGTGATATTGTTAAATATGATTCCAAAAAATCTTTCAAGTCTATAATTCCATTGCTTCCATTAGTTTCTATCTGTTTGTGTAAGACTGGTTTTCCAAAATTAGTTGCTATAAAAACCAAAGAATGATCAAGACTAAACTAGGATGATGATATGAAAGTAAATCATTAATTTTTTTGTGTTTTAGTTATATATATATATATATGTGTGTGTGTGTGTGTAATGCCTTAATTATGGGGGGCAACCATGGAAACCTTAAACGGGGATTTTGCTTAGAAAAAATAGGAATTAGTAATTCAATACTATTAATTCACAAAATATCAGGAAAAAGGGAAACGAGGGGTTTTAATAGCAAAAGTGATCAATAGAGGACGCCACCTGATGGTCCAGTTTTAAAAAGAGATTATTCAAGCAAGGATTCTAAAGTTAGATCAGGTCAGGTGATTCAATTACATAAATAGAAGCTTCTGGAACTTTCTAAATGCAATGTCAGCAAGTAAGTTGAGCGGGATTATGACAAAGAACGAGACAAACGCTTGGGGAATTTCACAGGATATGGAGGCTTGCAGCAACTCTCTGAAATATGTTAGGGATGGAGTGGTTTTCAAGTAATAAGTCGTTTAAATCGTTAAAAATAATTTAAGGAGCTCTGGGACGTACTAAGTCGAAATAAATATAAGAAAACTGTCTTTGGATTATCTTATTGTGTGCCACAACTGCTTCAATTTTCCTTTGTTTTAGCTTGTATTTTTTTTCGTGCTTTTTATATGTGTTTTAGCTTTGGAGATTTGTCGTAGGTAAACTAGCCAGCCATATTAGGAATAAAAAAATTTGAAAGTTACTATCTAACTCACAGCAAACATGTGTACTGTAACAGACATATGTACCTATATTGCTGTCACAATTTTAATTTTATTGTAACTCAAAAAATTAGTTTTCAAATTTATTGTAGACTTATGTCAAAGATATATTTATTTATAGCAAGTATTATAATCTTTTTTACATACTTTTAAAATAGTGTGCAATAAACACCTTTCCTTTTTTTTTTTTTTTTTTTTAACTGACAGCAGATCTTAAAAAGCAATATTTTTATTTGTTTTTATGTTGCAATCAACAATTATAATTAATTGTTATTGTATTCTCTCTCCCCCCCCCCCCTGAAAAAAATTTTGGAGATTAACATTGAAAACAAATTTGAAAAATTTGTTGTTTAAAGTTTTTTGTTGTTTTTTGCCTATGTGTTGGCAGTAGCCAATGATCAGTAGTCTGCCCTTTTTGCTTTGATTTGTTCCCTGTGAAGAGTGAGATTTATGCTGAAGCTGAGGAAATAAAGAAATAGCAACGTTAGTTGTTAATTGTTAGGTATTTTGTATAGAAAATTGGATTTTTAACCTTTACCTCATGGGGGCCCATTTTTATGATTCCCTCTCTAGAACAGGAAATTATTTCATACCCCCCTGTAAGAACAACCATTAAGGGGACTATATATATATATATATATATACATTATTTAGGATACTTGGGTTTATATATATATATATACTAGCTGAAAACCTGCACTTCGCTACAGAGTACATTCAAAGTAAATACAACGGTCAATATATGCAATTAATGCCAAAAATAAATAAATATATATATATATATAATAAATATGACAATCAATGTATACAATTGATGTAAAATATATATATATTTATAAGACAATCGTAAGAGATATTTTTATAGACAAAATAATGTAGAAGAAAATATTCAAATTAAATCTAATATAAAGAATACTAAAGAATATAGTACAGTTAATATAGTACAGTTTTTAGAACATTCCTTTTACTGTATTTTAATATTTTTTTGGATAATGTCCAATCGTCATTAAATTCTAAGAATTAATCTTTAAAAATTCACCGAAAATCAGGAAATGAAGGTAAAGATTCGAAAAAGATTTCATTTTAAAGGAATTTTTAGGATCTTTCTCATGATATAAATTTTATAACCCTCAAATTATTATTTTAAATGCAAACTTAAAAAAAGTTAAAAAACAGCTTAAAAATTTAATTTTAAAAAATCTAAGAAGAATTTTTGAAAAATCTTTCTTAGTGCACCCCTACACTATAAGAAGAATCGCCATGCAAAACCCAATGTACAGACCAAAACATGCGTTTTGGTCTGTACGTTGTATGTCAGTCAGTGAGTCAGTTACGGAACTGTTTTATATGTATAGATATATAACCAATGGCACAACGGTCTGTTGTGAACCAAGGCCTGTGGTACCCATCTCCGCTTTCTTGACCGTGGACTTGGGGTGCCATACAGCATATGTCTCAGTCAGGTGGCCAGCCTGATGTGAGACACCCCCCCCCCCCCCCCCCTCAGAGTTAATTCGCAAGCATGCTTGGTCCTCATTATATATATTTTTTCATTCATTCTTGGGCCTGTATTCTTGGGATACATGCTATCCCACCCCGTAAGGAAAAGGTTAATTAGGCTGCACAATAGAAATTGATAATTTGCAACTGCTTTAGGAGAACCATCATATTTATCCATTGTTTTGCTAAAACATATTCATAGTTTTCTTTTGAGGTCACATTTCTGCATAGTTGAATTTTAATTGATCTTATCCTATATGTACTGTATTGTGCTTTTTGTTTATTAGTATAAGTTAGGTTTAATGTGTATTCCCAGATAAAACAAACATAGACAAATATCCCCAAGTATATTTACCATTGCACCAACAGATCTTCCTTTTTCATCAAAGAGAAAAGCAAAAAATGAACTATTTGATTAGCCTTTTTCTAGGACAAATGTTTATAAGTCCTTAATTTTTATCACTAGAAATAGAGTGGAAATCATGAAGTGTATTGTGTGATTTATTAACATATAAGTTAAAGTAAACATTAATTTTTTCTTTCAGATGCTTATCAATTCCTATTACTATGAGAGCTGTTATACGAAAAGCTCAAGGTCAACAGCAACTTCTTAGATCTTCGAATCAAGGAGACATGTACTGTGCTGCTGTTAATAGCAGTGGTTCTGTTCCGTATTTATCACATATACCAAATTATGGGAACAGTCTTACAAATGGTTCATCATTTTCAGGTGGTGATTTTTCTAATTTAGCTTCCAGGATGTGTAATAAACCTGCAGATGCAACAGAGTCTGCAAATTTTTCAAAAAACATTTCAGCGGGGCAAAGTTCTGAAAATCAGAATTTTCCCCACTCCAATTCCTCTGCAATAAACCCTGATAGCTCGAATGCCAGCATTGAGCCCGAGGCTTCACCTTCCAATGCTTCAAACAATTCTGATAGCTTTCCTGCCAATTTAGATCGATCAAAAAACTGTGTTTCGGCAAACATGCTGCAAAATGGGAATTCGAATTCCAATAACCAATTCCAACAAAAACGGCATGCAAACACAATGCTAATGAGCATGCTGAGTGATGTGCCAGCTGCTAACTCGGCCAGCTCGTCTTTTCCGTTTCTTAGCCAAAGTGAAAGTAATCCTGCTCCTAGTGGGAAATCTAGAAAAAGGAAAAAGAAATCCGATAACCGTAGTCCAGGGTCTATTCGGAGAAGTCCCAAACGTAAGATGAGCGAAGATGATTGTCGATCGACTCCTGATGCTGAAATGTGCGATAGCCCTATGGGATACGATGCAAGCAGCATGCCAGCCTCTTTGCCTTCTTCATCTGGTGATCAAATGGGTCGTAGCCTTGGTACTGTGGATTTTATCAAGACTGAGCCACCTTCTCCTGGCTTCCCTCAGCGATCGACAAGCACTGACAGTTATTTACTGCACGAGGAATTCCAGTCTCGTCAAGTTTCCAATCTCAGTGACTCTAGCCGGCTTAGTGAAGGGGGAACACCTGGCAACCCAGATATTTTACGGAGTTTATCCCAAGTGAAAAGTCAATATTTTGGTTCTGATAACATTGCTGATTACGAAAAGGATTACCTTGCTTCATCTGAATCGAATTATGGAGATCCGTCTAATGTTGGGGATATTGAATCAGTAGGTGAAAGTTCTTTTAATATTGATTCAAGTCAAAGTGCTTCTTTAGTTACAAAATTTAATTCTGAAAAGCAGGTGAAGAAGAAGAAGTCTCGAGAAAAGAATGATCCATTATCTGAAAGTACTGATTTGCTTGTGGTCAAAGTTCATGACAACCACAGTAGTGATGAGAGTAGTATTGGAGATGCATCTCAAAAGTCTTTTGGTGAAGGCGACAATAGTCACTCTGAAGATATATCTTCTGTAACATCAAAGTCAAGTTCTGGTCATGTTTCTCAACCAATTTTTATAAATACAAGCTTAAAAATTTCGAAAACAGGGGATGGTCATAAGGTTTCTAAGAGTGAGATGAAAATTAAACAAAAAGAAGGTAAACGGAGTTCAAGCTCTGGTGATGGGACAGAAAGTTCAGGGAAAAGAAAAAGTGATGCGAAGAAAGAACGGAAGCGTAAAAGAACTGAGGGTTCTGATAGTGTTTCTGGCAGATCACCTGTACGATCGTTGCATTTAAATCTTGATTCTTCTCTCATGCCACCTCCATCTTCCTCATCAGAAACTAATACCATGGTCTCGTCATCTGATGCGCAGCCCATTCGTCCTATCACGCTCAATGTAAAAAACTCTCCTGTTGTTACCTCCAGCTCAAATTTTCAATCAAAATCTCCTGTTCATTCAAAAAAGAGCAGTTCTCTGGGGAATGTGGGGAGTGGTTTCTCAAAATCGAGTACATCCAAAAGTGGATCTTCTGAGAAAAACGTCAAACCATCTCCTCCAAGATCATCTCATTCCCCATCGACCAAAATGAGCAGTTCGGATTCTGAATCAAAAAGAAGTTCAAATACTGTGAAAATTCAGAGTAAGCATAAGCAAAGCTCCAGTAGTAAAAGTAGCTCAAGTGGAAGTAGTAGTACACTTCATGGGAGTGGTCGTTCTTCCCCAAATAAAACAAAAACTCTGAAATTGAAGAACTATGGATTTCCTCCTGGAGTTGCAATTGGTCCTCTGTTATCGAAAACTGCAGTCGGTAATGCCCCAATATCTTCTCATAATATTTCTGCTGCAAATCCATCAGATGCCCTTGTTATGCAAGCTGCAGTTATGAACCCTGGATCACCTCCATCTAAAGGTGGATCCAATAGTTCCAAAGCAAACAAATCTACTCTGCGAACCCGTAAAAGTTCTTTAAGTGCAGTTATCGACAAACTTCGAGTCAGTGCAACCAATGCTCAACATGTGATTCCTGATGGTATGGACAGCACAGTTGCAAGATCTGAATCAATGGTCGAAAGAAAAGAATCAAAGTTAGAACGAAAAGATAACTGCAAGGAATCGAGGGATAATATATCTCTGTCCAAAGGAAGTGAAGGCAAATCAAAGTATTCAAGCTCTGATCAATTTACTGTGAAACAAAGTTCTCAAGGCATCAAATTAACTGTGACTAAGACTAGATCTAGTGATGGAAGTTCCAAATCTAAATACAGACCATCTTCTAAAAACTCATCTGCTGTATCATCTAGTAGTTCAAGTGTGAAAAGTACCAGTTCATCGGGGAGTAGTGTTTCGAAAAGTGGAAATGTTTCCCCTGCTTCGAAGAAATTGTATTCATCATCTTCATCTTCCAACATTAGTATGTCAAAATCCAGTGTGGGGGGCAGTTCAAGCAAACCCAATTCCTCCAACCCTCAGAAGAATTCATCTCCTTCTAGTTTATCATCTTCAATGTCACCCAGAAGTGGAATATCTGCCAATAGCATGTCAAAGTCATTATCGAAACATGTGTCTTCATCATCGCAAAATAAAGTAAGCGGATCTACACCCAAAGTGCTTGATAAAATCGAAAAGAAATCTGTAGATTCTAAACTAATGTCTAGTGAGTCCAAAGATAAAGTTTCAACCAGCACATTAAATGTTGTTACCAGCCTTATGCCTCCTCCTCCTTCAAGTAAGCAGGTAAGTGATTCCAGTCGATCTTCCTCAAGTGGTAACACACCTAAAAGAGTTGAAGAAGCGTCACGGCAGTCTCCTAGGCATACACCTACACGAGAAGTGACTCTTGATGAATCGGATGGTGAGAGAGCTTTTCGATTACTTTTGAGCCAATCTAAACTTGAATCATCCAATGGAGCTGAACAAAGTAATATCACATCTAAGTCTTCTGAGTTTATTACAAGTGCAATTGACTATTCGAAAATTGATGTCTTAAAAAAATCTGAAGCTGATGACAAAAGTCAGTGGGTTTCTAGTAGCAGTGATATTAAACCACCAAGTGTTCAACGCTCTTGTTTGAAAGAGCCACTAATGCTGGATGAGACAAACTGTATCTCCATGAATGAGATTGACTGTAAGCAGGGTGTCCAGATTGAAGTTTCCTCTTCCAGTAAGCACGATATGGTAGTGAATGCCAACATAGTGACTTCTTCCGAAGAAATCAGTAAAGCTGTTGCTCCCCTTTCGAAGCCTATAAAACAATCAAAGAGACCAAATGGGCCAAGCGATGAAGATAGCAGTCCAGATGAATGCCTTGTGATTGATTATCCCGATACTCCTAGGTTACAAATGCCTGTCGAGGAAAAGTGGTCAAGTCCACGGTTAGACTCGAACATTTTGAATGTACTAGAGGATAAAATGGAAAAATCTGAACTCTCCTCGGCTACTTTCAGCGTCAATCAACCATCTCTTATTAAATCTCCAGCACAAGTAATAACACCTTCAAATCATTCATTAACTAGACCATTGTCAATAATAGATGATGATCTCATGAATGAAGCTGTGATGCCTGTTGAAAAATAAATTAGCAGGAATTTGTTTTAACTTTTATATTAAAATGAATCAATTTTCCATTCACACTGTGTCATGCAGTATTCTGGTGCCTGTATTAAGTGCATTTACAGATTCATCCAAAATATCCATATTGTTTATAATCTTAATCATTAGGAATTATTTTGCTAGAATGTGTTGAAACATGTTATGTTATGGGTCCTTTTGTAGGTGATATTATTTTAGAGCTCAAATATTCATAAAAGAGGTGTACTCATAGAGCAAATGTTATGCATACATTTTTTATGAAAGAGATTTCATTCTCGTGCATTGTTCAGAACAAAAACAGTTGTTTGACATTGCTGCTTTGTGTGTTTTTCTGCTATCATTGTTAACTGGCCTTTTACTGCTTTGAAAGTTACATGTGTGTTATTCAATTTTAGAGGTTTCCATGAGAGAATTTGTATGTTTATATTTTAAATGTCATTTTTAATATAAATGATGTAAATACGATTCAGTATAAGATACATATATATATGTGTACATTGGAAGTAAAATGAAATTTATCATGCTTCATAAATTTGATTCTATGCAATTTATTTTTATGTATTTGCGTCAAAAAAATTTTTTTTTGTGTGTTGAGCAAGTATTATTATAAAGATGTGTATATTTAGGAAATATAATTCATAAAACTGATAATTTATAAAAACTTAAAATGTATTTGTTTAAAGGAAAATGCTGGATAATTTTCATCTTATGTGCTGGATTGATATAAGCATAGTCAAGTACCTTGAATGATAACATAAATATCAGTAACTTGCCAAGCATATACTCTTGTTGAATTGGAATTTATTTGTCCGACATAATAATCAATTCAATCAAATCTTTAAATTTAATTTTCACTTTTAAAATATAAATATACTCAATTTATGTTTATTTATATATTTTTGTAAAACTATATATTGCTCTTTTATAAGGACCATTATTTTTGTCCAATTTTTATTTTTTGTCCTTAAATAATTTTTCTCTGTAAAAAAAAAATTGTATTTTAAATATGTTATAAATCAATATAAATTTGTGTATTAAGTAAAGCTTTATTAATAGTAGTGTCAAAAATCCACAGATAAAAAGAAGTACAATAAAAACTGAATACAGTGTATTTTAAACCATGGGTTCCCAACCTGTTTGTCGGGGCGTCTCCTTCAACTTAAGTAACTTTGTAGCGAATTTCACTGAAAAATTTGCCAGCATTTATTGACCATGAAACTGTAAAGCGGTGATGTTTCTTAACCCCTTAACTGCCGACGAAATCTTACGTGATGTGCTCCCCAATGCCACTGTTTTCTGCATAGTGCGTTTGAAGAAAAACAAAGCCACAGTTTTCAATCTACATAACATATATATTGTTAGAATGAAAAAAACAATTTAAATTACAGATTATAGTAAAAATTATAAGTTAGTACTTCACAGTGGCTATCCCCACCACCTCTAATCTATGCCAACATCTAATACGTAAGATCTATGATGCTGCCATCTATATCCAGAAATTTGAACGATTTGTATAATGTAATATATATGTATATATATATTATAAATATACATATACATGTATGTATATATATATATGTGTGTATATTTATATATATAATATATATATACATATATATTACATTATACAAATCGTTCAAATTTCTGGATATAGATGGCAGCATCATAGATCTTATGTAGGTTGTGGGGTTAGCCACTGCGCTGTTCCCATAATCAGTGGGAATAGTAACGGCCTTAGTACTTAGCTGTTGTGTGAAATATCTTGAAACATGGTTGAATACGTAAACCAATATCCCATACAACACAATGATAGTGGGATTCACAGCAAACTTTCTTTTTGGAGTAGTCATCTCATTCATTGTCAGACATATTACAAGATATTAAAAATAACTTATCACACAACGCTACTTGAAAACAGAGAAAAATCATACAACCTATTCAAGCACGCTCTCAAGTGAACTACCACTTTCAAATTTCACCCTCACGTGCCCCCTCCCCGTTTGTAAAAAAAAAAAAGAGTATGACCCTGTCAAACGATAATTTGAGGTGTCATGGTCAATATATCACATTCCAAAGCAGTGGGCGTAGTTATACGGCTATAAACAAATTACAGTGTCGAGTATTCTGGGAAGACATATATATACACCAGGGGCAGTTAATGCATCGACTGCACAAAGCGTATAAATGCGTCCGCGGTAGGTAAGGGGTTAAAGGAAAATATCTCTTTCAAAATGCAAACCTAATTAGAATTCTACTACCCTCATTGAGTGGTCAATGAAATTCACGGTTACTTACTATGTACAGTGTACAAATGCTAAATGTCAATTTATTTTTCATCAATCTCCATTGTCATTTTTGGCATGACTATTACAGTTTCCCTAACGGAAAATGTACTTTTATTTAGGTAAGAGTTTTTCTATTTTTATTGTGATATAATTCCATACGGCAGATGCATTATTTTTCTTGAGATTCTGTTCTTGCCTTTACATACTCTTGGCAAAGCGATCAATGTGTTTTAAATTTCATTTTTGTAAAATTAAATATTTAGTTGGAATTGAAATGATGAAAAATGCATTTTAGTGTATTTTCTTCCTGTCTTAAGAGGCCTTTTTAATGAAAATAGGCAGGCTGGGAAGGTGTGTGTGTGTAAACCCTTAATGGGGGTCACAATCTGAAAAAGGTTGGGAAACACTGTTTTAAACCAGAATTGAAAATGGAATGAGTATTTATTTAGCTCTTTTTTTTCAAATTTTATTGAGGCCTTAATTGACAGTGTTTTGTTTGACACAATTTATTAAACAGTTCGGCGGAGAAAATAATTCAATTATATTGACAAAATATATTCAAAGAGGAATTCCTTTTTGTTAACAGTGATATCATGCTTTATTTTTATTATCTAATACAGTGGAATCTCGATCGATCATTTTCCGAATCATCATTTTCCCGTATGTGTCATTTATTTAACTCAGTCCAGACGATCATATTTCTTTGTAATGTTCCGGCATTTATCATTCAGTTCAGTTGGTCCCTTGAAAAACGATAGATCAAGATTCCACTGTATATGACTTTATTTTATAAGTTTTAAAAATTAATCTCTTTTTTAAAAAAAATTCCGTGCGATTGCTAGAATTTGAAGGTCATAAATGTCTGGATTCTGCAAATTGATAAATCAGTGCTGGTGTCTGTTTTTATTCTCATTTTAATTTCTAAGTTTTTTCCTGCATTGTTGAATACAAATTGAAATTTATTGTACTTCATCTACATTTCTTTTTCTTTGTATCATGTCAAGTAGCACACTTGCTTTTTGAGTTGATTTCATTATTTATTAGCATAAAACTCTGACATTTAGAGTAACTTTTGTAAATATATTGTGTAAAATTTGTATATATGTATAGAAAGTATATGGTTATATAATGTTACATATTTTTGTTATGTAATACACAAAATCACTTGCGTATCACTCTCCTCATTTGCCCCGAAGTATGAATAGTTAATTTTTCTTTCCAGTAAAATTACAGAGTATATTAATATATAATGCCTCATAAGTAATTATAAGATTTCTTTTAAAGACTTACCACGATGAAAAATGAAACTCTATGTTATTGTACATATTCATAGCATATTAGAAGTGCAAGATTAATTTTTTCATCGTAACCAGATATTTAAATAATGATAAATACCTCTAAGTTTTGTCTGTGATATAGTTGATTAAAAGTACAAGGTAACAGATAGAAAACTGATTTATATTAGTTCTGTCCTCTTTGTTAAATCTCTCATAAATGTCATGTACTTCTTGGGTTTGTTTGTTTTAACTTTTTGTCTTAGCTACCTGATTGTGTTTTTTGACATGTTTATTTTTATGGCTTTATGTATGTATATTGGCTGAAGAGAATAATTTTTGTGCTCATTTCACTTTTCCCGAGAGCTGGTGTTCAAGCAAGTGCATGATCTGCAGTGGAGGTAGAATTAAAAAAGTCACCATTTGCTTTTGGAATTTTATGTATGTATACAGTCGATTCTGGTTAATCGGACCAGCCACTTATTCAGATCGAATGCTTAGGACCGAATGCCATCTTGTAACATATGGCATGTTCGTTTAATTGAACCAGCCGGTTATTAGGACCAAAATGATCGCGTCCTGATGTGGTTCGATTACCTGGAATCGACTGTATTACTCGTTACTTATTATGAGTTAACCGCTTAATGCACAGCTCCATGACATACGTGGGCGATGTTTACTTGCAGAATGGTGCAGCTTCGTGAACATAAAAGCAGGCACCACACTCGTGTTCGGACACCTCCGTTCGTGGCACGTTTAATATTCAATTGTATTGAGTCAAATACAGTTGATTCCGTTTAATCGGACCAAATCCCGTCTTGTAACAAAAGGCATGTTCGTTTAATCGGACCAGTTGGTTATTAGGTCCAAAATGATTGCCTCCCGATGTGGTCCGATTGACCGTAATCGACTTTATCTTTATGTCATGTTCGATGTTCTAGTAATTGAGGTATGTTGACGTCACAGGAATCTTTTTTCGTTTTGTATGCTTAAAACTCAATAATCAAAGATTATGATGGCGTGCTGTCAAAACACGGCGGCAGTGTTTTGCTTGTTTATTGACAGTGATAATTTAAATTTTAAGGTTTTTTTTTAACATAAAGGAGTCTAAAGAAACATGTTATAATTATGTGAAAGAATACCCAAATAACCCAAAAATAGTGCATTAAGGGGTTAAATATGAATGAGGAATGAAACTAGCAGCATTTGTGCCGGAATGTCTTCAAAAAGTCTCCGAGTTACAGTTAGGAAAAGTCTGCTTTCTATAATCCAATGTTCTTTTTTATAAATGATATATTCCTATATGCAAATATAGTAATTTGTAAAGCAAACAGAAATTACGATCTAAAACTATAGCTTACATATTATAATGCAATAATTCATTCAACAAAGAAAAAGTTGTACAATGTGAATGATCTTATACAGTTACATTTTTTTTAAATTAAACATCCTGTTTATCGATATTTAATATTTATTTTGTCATTAAAGCAAGGCTACTTTAAAAATGAGTATGCTAATTTATAGAAGTATGTTTATACTTGTATGCTTACTCTTATAACTGCAGAGAAATAGCACCTCTGTGTTATGAAGCATTGTATGGTTATCTTTCAGCAGTCAAATGAACATTAAAACTGCTAATGGTGTCCTATTTTATTATACTTTTAAAGTCTTTAAAAATGATGTTCTTGTAAAACGACTTATAGGTTAGTCCTAAACACATCTTGGTAGTTTCTTTGTTGAAATGCAATTTCTGTGTTACTATAAAGTGTACGAAAATGTGATTGACACCCATGTTGTTAACTACTATTATTTAATGAATTTATAAAAATTGATGAAAAGCACAGGTAACTGTGTAATTTATTAATCATTGGCCATAAAAAAGAGAAGAAAACTGCACCTCATAAAAATACTCTAAAGTAAAACATAATTTATGAAATAATGCAATTTTTTTTTCTCTTCTATTTCAAACTCTTGAATGAAAAATATTCAGAAATATTGAAATGTTTGTAGGGGATATGTAAGTCACAACGTGCCATGTTAAATATTTTAAGAGTTAATTATAGAACTGTCTTAGTTCCCATTGAGTTTTATACTCAATGGGAAAAGTATGAGAAAGGCATGAGAATCATTATGGTAAAAAGTAGAATTTGTTGCATGGTTTGCTGATCCTGGCTCAATTTTGTAATGTTTAAAATCTACGTATAAGTGAGCAATTTCAATTGATAAAGAAATTCTATTATAATACGATAATGAAAGTAAAAAAAATAGTGAAATTGAAATTTGGGTCCCAAAAATGCCATGGAATTAAAAAAGGAAGTCACAAAAAAAAAGTTATTCTCTGGAAAACTTCTTAAAGGTTCCCTGTGTATTAAATCTTAATACAGTTTTATGCTTTTTGTTAACCACTTCTACTTTAGAATGCTGTTTTGGGAGATTAAAAGAGCATGTGGTAAGCTGTGTATTAGAAACAAATTGTAGAGAAATGTATTGCAGAAAAACATAGTTCCAAATGATTTCTAGCTATGGTCTTTTTTTTTTCCCTTTTTTTTTATGTGTGTGTTTGTGTTTGTTTGTTATGTATGGATCAAATTGTAGATGAACCATGGTGGAAATTTCCTCACTATTTTGGGGTTTATTTTCTTTTATTTTAATTAAAAAAAGCATCATTATCATAGAAATGAATGACTTACACTGTTTACACCTTGTGTTATGATCTAATAGTTTCAAATCTAAGATTTGAAGGTACATACATATAAATTTCGGTTCCTAAAAAAAATCTGTGTAATAGTTTGTGTATTTATATCATTAAATGATATAAATACACTGTGTACATGTATACATTATATGTGTACAATACATATGTACATCAAATTGTTATCATAAATTGGAAAAAAGAATTGGAAAATTGTTTCAGTAAATATAAGAATCTTTATGGATGAGGTGGTTTTTTTTATGTATTTGATTATTTAGATATAATTATGTATTTATATGTGTTGTATATTTGCGGATTTATAAATTGCCATTATATAGCTTGGTAGCGTTTAATTAAATTTATATAATGATGGTAGAATTTTAGGAAGCTGGTGGGAATGTTCTTAAAGTTAAAAATCTTTTAAGGATAATAGGGAACTCTTTGCTATCTTTCTTAAATGGGATATAATTCTTACAGAATATTGTAGGGTTTTTTTATGAACATAATTATGATGCTCTGGAGAATGTATAATTATAATATGCAGTTGTAGAAGTGTAATTATTCACCAGTGCATATATATAAGTAAAATATACAAGGTAGAGATATGTATTTTGGTTTAAATCTGTTCCCTCACTGTTCTATTCTACCAAATTTCTCCTTTGTATTCAAAAGGTTCAGCATTAAAGCTATAACTGTAATCCTCTTTTAATAATGGAATCAAAAAATTGAATTAAATATATGTTCAAAAGCTATTTGTGTTTTCTTCTGGCCCTTTTCTGAAAAAAAAATCTGAAAATCAACCACAAATTCTCAACTAAACATAGTAGCTTCACCAAATTTGGACCGTCGAGCCCTCTCCGGATGCTCTACAAGGTGATAGAGCTTTGCAGCAATCATCCCTTACGGAAATGCCATTTTCTTATATAAAAAAATCGGAAAATCGACCACAAATTCTCAACTAAACATAGTAGCTTCACCAAATTTGGACCGTCGAGCCCTCTCCAGACTCTCTACAAGGTGATAGAGCTTTGCAGTATTCATCCCTTATGGAAATGCCATTTTCTTTGAAAAAAAATTGGAAAATCGACCACAATTCAGAAAATCGCATAAGAGCCAATCTGCATCATCATATGTATTTGACTTGAGCTTCTTCATGGAAAGTTCCCCCATGAACTGTATTTTATTCTAAAATATTTCAGAATAGCGAGTGTTTTTGGCAGTTTTAGGGATTTTCCATCTCTGTGTCCCATCTATAGATAATTATTTTTTTTTATGTTAAAATTTTCAGCCTGTGACAATATCTAAAATAACTCTTAATTTTTTCAAAAAGATTTTTAAAAATATGTATAGAATATACAGTCAAATCCGGTTAATAGGACCAGCTGCTTATTTGGACCGAATCCTAAAGAACTGAAACTAATCCTATTGCCTAATAGGACATGTTCGTGTAATTGGACCAGCCAGTTATTAGGACCAAAATAATTGCGTCCTGATGTGGTCCGATTAACCAGTATTGACTGTACATCAAGATGAAAAAGGGAAGGTTGTCCTTGTGCTTACTTTAGGCTTTTAGTTAATTTGAGACATTAAATATATTTTATTAGTATATATGTACATTTCTCATGCTTTATAAGGGAATTTTTTCATCAAAGAGTACCATTTTTAGCAAAATTATTGTAATGGATCTCAACGTATGTACAGAGTATTATATTTTTGCCTAACAGTTAAAATTTCTTCTATATGTTTGTGTTCTGTTGGTTATCAAGTTTAGAGTTAATATTTGTGTTTGAATTATAATATATGGTATGAACCCATATCAGCCAACAATGCTAATTCTTTTCTTCCTACACACGTTACCTGTTTTAAAATTTTTCACTCATTTCATTCAGCAAAAGTACAACTGCAATGCTGATAATGTCAAGCTAGTTTTATAGCTGTTTATTCCCTATCTAACATTATAATTTATGTTTATTGATATCACACACAGCTATTGATGATGTTTAGTTATTTTGAGCTAATGTTTGTAGTTTGTTCAAACACAATTGAACTGTTTGTGAAGATCACCCATTCTTATGTTCTTTTGGGCAAAATTCTTTTTAACCAAACAGCGTGATTTAGATAATGGAAAAAATATTTTAAATGCTGGCAATCATTATTCATGCAACACAGATTTCTGTGTTGAAATTTTGGATCAACCATGTGATGTTGATTCCAAAAGTTGTTTTCTAGAATGGATCTCCAGTGAGTCATTTAACATACATGTAAAATAAAATATTCTGGAAAGACTGCATTACAAATTAAATATAATTTTGTGTTATTCTTTTATGACTTATCAATAAATGTTTATGTAGTGAGAAAGAAAAGCAAGTTTTTTTTTTTTCCCCTTTCTTTTTTTTTTTTGGGGGGGGGGGGGTAGACTATGAGAATGATGTGCATATTTGTTAGCATTTGAAACTTGAAAGGTTTGTTGCACAGCAGCTTAATCATATTGTAGCAATAAAATGACATGTCAATTCAAATTACTGTTTTATTTAGATTAAGATCTTTAAGTTAATATATACTATTAATTTTATTTCATGTAAAATATGTTTGAACCAATTTGCTCACTATGATGATAAGATTTCTTTCCTAATATACTTTCCTTACCTATATGAAAAATCTTTTTCCGCAAAATGTATCATAAACACATATCAAAAGTTTTCTATATGCTTGTTTATATTAGTGTATTGAGTGAATTTTTTATAAGACCTGGAGTTGAGCCGTTATTCAGTGGTTTTCTGTCCACTGAATAGCGGTTTAGACTAATGCCTCCTATTGTATGATAAAAAAAAATTATAGCTGATTCTCCTAATGTTTGGAATATTTGATGACAAACTGGTGTCCACGATGTTATGGGCTACTTTATGTTTTGAGAACTGTGTCAGCAATTGGGGAAAATCCAAATCATTATTTAAGTTGTTAATTCCATCTAAGGCAGTGGTTCCTAACCCGTAGATGTCTGCGGACCACTAAGCCAGAAATTGAACTATGTGCGTACCTCCCTCCTCGAATTGAGGGGGTGGACTCCTGGGGGGTATAGAATATCCCTCGAGCAAAAGGGATACAGGATTAACTTACTCTTTTTTTTTTTTTTCTAACCTTTAGAATTAGATAGCCTAAATCATTTAAACATACATAGGTTATAAATATTATTTTGTATCATATTCTAATAATAAAATAATTATGTTATACATTTTAAGAAATTTTAATTCAACACCTGATAGTCATTGGATATATTCGGCCCATTTAGTTCAATGAATATTACTTGCAAAATCCCCATTTATTTGGCAACTTTTTTATATATGGTGCCGGACCACTGGTTGGGAACCACTTATCTAAGGGATTCTCATCAAAAATGTTATATGTTACACTGATCAAATTTATGCATGTAATAGGTTCACAATGTAGTGTATGGTAATTAAGGCAGTAATCACTTTTAAAGAAATATTTAAGTGCTTAAAATAAAAGAAAATTAAATATTATAAGAATAAATCAAGGGGCCCAATGTGTATCATTCAAATTGCCTTTAAGTTTTCATTGACGTATGTCATAATCAACCAGTTTATAAGCCTATCCTATCATTTAATACAATGAGCACTATTACCTCTTTTATACGTTTTCATTCTTTCATTAAAAATTTTATTTGCTCTTTAAATGCATTCGCCTCTCTTATATTGCTTTGAATATTTAATAGATGTAACAATAATGCTTTAATATTGACAATTATACTGTTTGGACAAGAGAGATAAAACTAAAAATTTTATGTCTCCCAATCCTTTATTTCAAATTAATTTGTAATCTAAAGCATAACTACCAAGAAAATTTTTCTGCAGTCCACACTTGTAAATACAGCAACTGCTTGTTTGAGAGCTACTAGCATATTCATTATCCCCCAAGGCATAAGAAATGTGTTCTCATTGAGATTTTTTTATATAAGCAAATTCTCTGAATAAATTTTAACAAGTTTGTATTTATAATTAATTAATTAATAAATTTAATCTGACTTTCTTGTTTAATCTTTTTATTCGGGCAGAGCTACTGTTTTCTGTAATTAAAGTATGAAAATGTAT
The DNA here is from genome assembly GCA_907164885.2 of Dolomedes plantarius. Taxonomy (NCBI): domain Eukaryota; kingdom Metazoa; phylum Arthropoda; class Arachnida; order Araneae; family Dolomedidae; genus Dolomedes; species Dolomedes plantarius. The sequence goes on along the minus strand of OU015492.1, from coordinate 227,901,605 downwards.
GATTTTTACATACTTTATTTAGCATGATCCGGTGCTTACCAGTTTTTTGCCGAACAGTTTTGAACTAGCTGTTGTTTTTGTATGCTAATTGTATATTTGCTATGTTATCCCTTGAACAAAATTTTATTTATTGCTAATGATTAAAATGTGCCTTATTTGTTATTGTTGTGAGTACTTCTAAATATGTATTTGTTGATTACTTAGCACCCTTCATATTCCTGTACCAGAATTTTTTTTTTATTTTATTTTTTTTTTTCTTAAACCTAGTAACATTTTGTCAATAATGTTTATTTTGTTCAATAGATTTTTAGTTGGTATGAAAATTCTTCCTTGATTTTCTTATTCAACTGTCTATTAATAATGCATAGCTATGCTTTAAAAACAGTTGTTGAAATCTGTATTAGGAACAAAGTTTCAAGTAATATTTACTTCAGGAATTAGCAGTTGTAGCTTTAACATTTAAAATAGATATCATGCATTATGAAGCATAAATATTTGACTAAAAACTGAAATATTTTAAGCGTGTAAAGCAGTGTTACGTGGATTGCAAAATCGCTCGACATGCTTCTCTAATGAAGTTTTGTAATCATTAGAAAAGCATGTCATACAAATCACAAAATATTCATTGGGTGTGGGGGACATGTCATATTTTTTGCAAAATCTCTTTATTCTATGCTTTTTTTCAGTTTAGTTTAAAAAAATATATAGAACTGTTATTTTATCAAATTCCGAGGTATGTTATGCGTAGAACTGCATTTTAATGGACTAATAGTAACTCCGAAACCAGTTAATATTATTATAAACAAAAACTGCATGCATATATTATATGGAGGATTGATGGTTAAATTTTTTACCCATTCAGAGTATGCTTATTAATAGATTCTTTGAGTGACTTTAGTGTGGTTATATCTTATCTTGTTTTATACAGAAAGAAGTGTACATGTTTTAGCTTTAAGGGAACATCATTATGGTAATGTAATAAAATTGATTGTATAAGACAAAAAGAAATACTCTTTGGAAAAAACGTTATCTTCAGAATTCAAATTATATCTATATACTTACCTTGTATATTAACTGGTATGCATTTGGTTGTGACGTAACAATTCTCAAGTTTCATTTTTTAAATTGAATTTTTAAAAATTGTAGGATTTATGGAAATATATTTATTATGGACCTAAAATTTGCATTCTGATCATATCTCATGCCTATTTCTCTTTCGAGTTACTCAGCCTTTTTCTTCATCCAAATATGCAATTCGAACTGCAGTCGAAAAAAGCAGTCAGTGTATCTGTTCATTGGGGGGGGAGGGGGGGAATCAGTGTATTCAATGAACTGCATCTTAAATAATGTTTTCCTACTTTAGAATTGTGATTGAATTCAGTTAGTTCAATCTGTTAAGTTGAGTTGAAATTGCTTTTTTCTTTCATATCTCAGCTATGCATCTTCATCTTTTTTTATGGTATGTTATCATACATAAGCAACGTGTAAGAGTTGTCTGCCTTCACATATTACATTGAAATGTTAAATTTTTATCTATGCATCAGTGTGCCACAGAAAATTTTTATCATCATTACAAATTATGGAAAAAAATTTTATTATTGTTTTATGTGTTTAACAAAAGTACATTTTGGTGTAAATGTAATTGCTTTTATGTTATTTAAAATTAATTACAAATGTTTAAGCAATAAGACATACATCTAACTTAATTGTATTTATATGGGAAATACATAATTAATATTCTGTTTACAGTATTTTGTGATTACCATTACTGGAATGGTAATTTTTTTTAATTAGAAAAATAAGTGTTCTTTTACCCTGTTTATTGAATTTCTCATGGTACCTCTGTATTAATAATTTTGAAATGGTGAATGCTGTGCTAACTTTGAAACAGTGTCTGAAAATAAAGCTGGGGCATCAGATTACTTTTTGCTTTCTTGTACGGTTCATTTACATCTAAGCACTTGGCCATGTGCTTGCTAAATTTTGTAGATAGTATATTTATGTATTTGAAATCATGTACATATTTATTTAAAACTAAATTTTTAACATGTATATATTTTCAATTCAGTCACAATAGTGCAAACACATATGCAAGCCTTGTATATATTCATTCTCATTTGTAAAAAGTTTTCATTATGTACTTGTGTATACTCAAATTAAATACTTTTTGATTTCAGTTTGTTTCCTCATATTATTTATACATTAGAATGACACCTATTACTTTTCTTTCGATACTTATCTGTCAGTAATGTATCCTGGCGATTGCCTATGATGCTGTTCAGTGCTGGAATTTGCATGTTCGAGTCCTGCAGGTGGCTTGAATGCATGATGAATGTCCAGGGCCCAATTTAGAAAATTCTTGACTATAGGCACAACTTGGGATGGGGGCATAAATTTTCCAAAATTTACAACAAAAAAAAAATAATGATGAATCAAAAATGATGGTGAAAGTACCATGTTACCAAGAATTGGCTATTTAAAGTGTAGAAGCCTAGAACATTATCAAATAACAAAATCCAAATAATCCAAATCAAAGTACTGGCTTGCATCCCAACTTTCAAAAGAGGGGATTAGGTGAGATGCTTGGAATAGAACGAGTCAACTTCAAAAGAGCGCCATTAACAATAGACAGGGGTTATGGAAGTTACCACAGATTTTCATGTATATCAGGGGTTCCCAACCTTTTTATAGTACTGTACCTGTACGTTGTAAACAATTTGATGACGTACCGGTAGACCAAGAATTTTGAAATGGGGAATAAAATGCAATGGAGAACATTTGTAATAAAGACAAGTAACTTGGGATATATTTTTATTGCTAAACATATACATAAAATATAATACTCACTTTAAAAAATATATAATTAGTGAGAAGGTTGGGCCTGTTTATTATTAACTAAAGAAGTAATACCGGGCTCAATGTTTGTCAGTTTAAGGCGAAGATCCGATTGAATGTCCAGCAAAGCTCTATATTTAGTTTTCATCGCAGTCATTGCAGAAAATTATTTTTCACATAAATATGTGGTCGCAAATGGGATTCAAAATTTTACTGCTTGGCAAGAAACTTCTCAGACACAGTTATAATTCGCAGGCGAGTGCCAAATTTTTATGGGGCGGTCATAGATAACACATTCAGGTGTAGACAGCATCTTTTGAGATTAGGTAAATCCCAATAAAGTATTACAACACAAACAATGGATAAGAAATTCTAAACTAAAATATTAAAACATATGGATTATTAGTAATTATAGTCATTTCTTTTCTTTTTTTGTAATACAGATTTTTTAATAGATTTTTGTTTTAAGTTGTAAAATCATTCGCGTACCGGTACTGGTACGCGTACCCAAGGTCATATGATGAACCAATCGATCAAAATTTGAAAGGATATATAAAAAAATTGCTATAAAAAAGGTAAAATTAAAAGAAATTTGAGTTTGGAATTTTTCTTTTTTTCCTTTTAAAATTAAAATTTTTTGGGAGCCCATAGGCCTAATGGAAAATCAGGGCCTGCGAATGTCTTTAGATATGGGATATAGGAGAGGAAATGGATGTAAATCTGCTGACGAGTCATCACTTTCACATTAGATTACCTAATGCCTGTACATTTTGATCTTACCTTAGTTTCGTATTTTCAGCCATGCCGTAACATCGTTCTTGTTTTCGAGAACATTTTGTGTATCCGCATGCTCTTCGGTACTTTCAAAATTGTGTATGTCATTTAGAAGTCCATAAAATTCACCGTCGGATCACTCAAAAATATCAAGTTCGGAAAAATAAAATTCGAATCGGCTGTTTTTATCGAAAACTGAAAAGATTAGCAAGAATTTCATTCATCGTCCTAATTTTCTAATCCTGTGTTTTCACTGGGAGGATAAAAGTATACACCGATATGAATGACTACTCGTTCACCTGCTTGCTGCTTTATTTATTTAGAGACGACCACTTCAATTTGTTCATAGGCTCGTTATGTTAGTTAGGCAACCCTTCCCCAGTTTCGGCTTTCATCACGTGACCGACGGGGCTGTTTTTAGAATACAGAAAGACAGATGTTTTTGATTCTTATAGCCGAAATTTAGGTTTTTGGACAGGAACACACACACCTATATATACATATATTAGATAATTTACCATAAAATACTCTTTAATTTACGTTAATTATCTTTTATTAAAATTATTCTTTATAATTTTAAAAATACAACTTAATTTCTAGACCTATAAGTAGATACACGTGATTATAATAAGAGAATAAAAATAATCCAGTATTTGTTACAACATACCTGCTTAACAGTTTAACATTTCAACTACAGGAAGGGTGCAAGAAAAAGTTTTCTATGGTAGTTTGACGTCATGAAGTTTTCGGGAAGCTGTTTATACCTCTTTCAATAGCAATAGTCTCAGACCAAGAATCACCTTCTAGATTACGTTTCAGGGTTTGATAACGTGCTGAATCTACTAATGTCACGTTTGACTAAGCCTAAGTGATAGTGGACACTTCGCAGAAGATTTATGTGTTTCAGGGTCCAGGAAGCAGCAACCGGGATGTGGGAGGTGGGAAAAAAAGAGTCCCTGTCTTTGTTTGTCAGTGGAGGAAAGTGAAATCGGACTCGGACGGGTTAGATGCCCCTGGATCAAGCTGAAAGGGCAGTATTTAGCTAAAGTGTTTAAGGGGAAACCATTATGTTATTTCTAACAAAGATAGGATGCATTTTACGACTGTATTCCATCCCATCTTATCACTTTCTTAAAAAAAAAAAAAAAGAACTTCGTGCCTTTTAAGGATTTAAGTGGCTTTTTTCGAAAAATGAAAGGAAAGAGTGTAAGCTGATTCTTAAAACCGGTGGATTGATTCTTTAAAGCGAAAATTTTAACATGGAAATAATACATTTGTTTTTGTTTTTACGATATTGATTGTTATAAACGGATGATTCTTATAACCACTGATCACTATAAGCGGTGGTTACTGTGTGTATATATATATATATATATATATATATATATATATATGTGTGTGTGTGTGTGTGTGTGTGTGTGTGTATGTGTGGTAACCAATGTACCACGGGGCAAATGAAGAAAAATACGCAGACAATGAAATAAAATCCTAGACGCTAGGCTTAAAACAAAACAACAATTATATTCAAAATAAAACGTTCCACCGCCCCTCCGAAGCGGGCGACAAGAACGAGATCCCTAGACGACTTGCCACACCAATGGCGAAGTTCGTTCTCCCCGTTCAATGACCTTTTCTCTCCCTCGATCTCCTGCAGCCAGGGGGTCGATGTGGCCCGATTCGTAGGGCTCGTGCGTAGGGCATCAGGGTCCGAGTCTACATCCTCGGCCCTTCCTGATAGGACACTGACCCCAGAGTCTGCTACCATATTGGAATATAACCCCGAAAAAACTAAAAATAACAAAGATTAGAAAACTATGTACAACATTTTTTTCTCATCAACTGAGGGAGCTAGTCTTTCCGCGGCTTCATAAAATCAGCTGCTGTAGTCGTGGCATTAGGTCCTTCATGCTGACCCACTTTCTGCACTGTCATTTCACTTGGCGGTTTTTAATTTGGTATGGGCCATAGAACTTGGGACGTAGTTTGAGTCCGCTTCCGTACTGTGTACGCTGAATAGCTACGAGCTCCCTTTTATTATAGATGCGTGCCTCTTTCCTGGTTTTATTGAAGCTTTTGCGGTTTTCGTCCTGTATTTTGAGGATGTTTTTCTTAGCTTCTTCTCGCAGTTTTTCACGCTCTTCCATCACTGTATTGATTCGTTCTTCTTCTAGGATCTTAAGCATTTCTGCGTTTTCTTTGCCCCTCATTTTTACTCCAGTGAGTAATTGAAATGGTGTTCTATTAGTGCTTCTTGAAATTGTCGCATTCATGACACGTTGTACAGCATCGACATACTTATACCACTTCTCTGGGTCGTCGATTGAAAGTTTTGCTAGGATTGGTATCAGTGTGCTGTGCATGCGCTCAATTTGTCCGTTTCCGCGAGGTATTCCGGTGGTGATGCTTACGTGCTGAATATTTTCACTAGTGCAGAATTCTTCGAATTCCTTTGAAGAAAATGCAGCTCCTCTATCCGTAATTATTCTTAGAGGGTTTCCAAAGACAGTCTGCTGTTGTTTCAGCTTTTGCAAAGCATCTTGAGTGGTTGTCGATTTTACGGGATAAAACCATACGAACTTCGAAAAAGCGTCTACCACGGTGAAGATGTGTTTGTAGATTTTGTTTGTTGATGGTAAAGGTCCAATAAAATCGATATGATAAGTGTCTTCCTTCGGGATAGGATGGAGAAATCCTTCACCCTTTCCTCTTTTCCTATTTATCAAGATGCATTCAACACAACATTTTCAACGCTCTGTCGTATGTTTGGGAAATAATAGTCTTGTTTGACCAAAGTCTCGGTGTTAGTCACCCCAAAATGGTTTGTATCGTGTATTTTCTTGATTACTTCCGTTTGCATAGCTGTCGGCACAACTAGCCCATCGCGATCATTCTCTATCTTGTACAGTACTTGGTTTTTAAGAATGTACTGGTCAACATTGCCCGCAGACATCAATTTTTAAATCGTGTTGATATATTCATCTGTAGTTTGAACACGTACTATTTTGGATGTTATGTCATCAACTCTGACCATCATTATAGGGTAACGACTCAGTGCGTCAACGTGTCGCATTTGAGCCCCTGTTCGATGCACAATTTCGCAATTAAAGTTCTCTAGAAACAATGCCCATCGAGCTATTTTTGGTGTCTCTTTCTTCGTCATGGTTTGAGTAGAAGCAGAACAATCCGTCACGATTTTAAATTTTATCCCTAATAAGTAACTTCTGAATTCTTCATTGCTCCGATTATAGCAAGAACCTCTAACTCGTAACTGCTATATTTCTCTTCTTGTGGAGTGGTCTTCTTACTCGCGTAGTATACTGGGTGAAATTTATTATCAATAGCTCTTTGCATCAATATTGCGGCATATCCAAACTTGCTGGCATCTGTATGTAATTCAGTTTCTGCCTCCTGTTTGAAAATGTGAAGTACTGGTTGTTTGATAAGAGTTTCCTTCAAAATTTCAAAAGCAGCTTGCTGTTCTTGCCCAAACATAAATGTTGAAGTTTTGCGGAACAGGTCACTAAGCGGTTTCGCAATGCTCGCGTAATTTGGGATAAATTTTCGGAAATACCCAGTAAGTCTGAGGAAACTCTGTACTTGTTTGACAGTCTTGGATTTCGGGAAGTTTCGAACTGCTTTCGTCTTGTCGAGTGACGGTCGTACAGTACCGTTTTTGATAATGTGGCCTAAAAACTCTATTTCCCTTTTTAAGAATTGGCATTTATTCAGATTTAATTCTAACCCATATTTAGAAGCAACATCCAATACTCTCTTCAGTCTCTTCACTCCCTCTTGTTCGTCTTCAGATGGCACTATTACGTCATCCATGTAAACTAACATAATTTCTTCATTAATTAATTCCCTGAACACCTGACAGATATACCTTTGGAACATACTTGGGCAATTCGTTAATCCGAATGGTGCTTTCTTGAACTGATATTGCCCTCGGTGGGTAACAAACGAAGTAAACTTACGACTGTTTTCCTCCACGTCCAAATGAAAAAAAGCATTCTTTAGGTCGATTTTGGTAAAAACCTTCCCCATTTGTAACTGATCTAACACCTCTTCAATTATGGGAAGTGGGTACCTGTCTTTAACTGTTTTAGCATTCAACTTTCTATAATCAATTCACAATCTTTTTGTGTTATCCTTTTTTTTTCATTAGAACCACGGCCGATGCGTAATCAGAATTGCTATCTTCTATAATTACCTCCTTTAACCATGTTTGAATCTGAGAATCCACCTCTTTTTTTCTGCCAGAGGCAATCTCCGAGAACGATTACAAACTGGAATATCATCTGTTTAGACAATAGATAACTTTAAATTCGTGCTGAGTACTTTTTCTGGTTTATAATTATTTACAATACCTAAGACTTCTTTTCTTATGTCCGAATTCTTTACGTGGTCTAAATCGATTATATCTTTACCTTCACTATCACAGGAAATCGTGAAAATGAATCCTTCTGATTCTTCATTCACAACGTCGCCGTCGCTAAAATTTTCACTCCGACGAAACTCAGTTCTTCTCCCACCCTCGCTTTCAAATTCCGTAGAAGGCAGGGGTTGTTGACCTTCGGGGCTGACGGTGTTCGGCTCTTCTCCCCCCGCGACGCATTTTTGAGGGGAATCTAGCAATTCGTAAACATTTGGGCTTAGAATACAGTCTATGCATAATTTATCTGTTACTGCAGAAACAACTTCGATAGGATTGCCATTTTCTAGAGATATATTAAATTTTACGAGATTTGCTGTGGTTGAACCTCCAAGATAATCAACAAGGTTAATTGTTTTGTTCAGTAACTTCATATTTTTGGTGTGTGTACCTTTTATGACCGTGATTTGGGCACCAGAATCTTTCACTGCGTGTACGCGTTTTCCGTTCACATAGACATCAATATAATATAATTTATTTACAAAAATATCTTCGGAATTAGTTACAACACACCCAATATAGGATTCATTCTTCGTGGTGTTTAATGAAATCTGGGGATTACGTGTTGGACACACCCTTGCGAAGTGGTTACCTCCGCAGGAAAAACAGACAAGTTTGTCCGAATAGCTTCTCTGGTCGTTAATATCATATTTATAGTTTCGCCTAGAATTTTCACCCTTATAATGCTGACTGTTTTTGTTATCTGTCCTACGCGTGGAGTCGCCTTTCTGGTTACGATATGCAAATTTACTACTTTCTTTAGTGCGAGTCGTATCGCCCAATGATTTATTCTTATTCGCGAAGTAAAAATCAATCTCCTTCGCTAGTTGAACAGGACGATACCAGGAGTCACTTTGTTTCATTCCGATTTGAAATACCGTGTCATTGTCCAAAGTTTCCATTAATTTGTCCGCAACTATTAATTCGCAGAGCTCATTGAAATTCGTTACTTTCCGCAGTTTCAAATAATACTGGAAATTAGCAGTAAGTCGCGAAGCAAATTGAATATGTGTTTCATCTGCATATCGCTGAGCTTTTCGGAAATCATTTAAACATTCCTGTGGTGTCGGCTGATATTCTCGAAGTACCATTTTTTTAATTT
>OU015492.1:227879962-227887462 GCA_907164885.2 Dolomedes plantarius | reverse complement strand
GTTACAAAAACCAAATTTGACAAATCTACAGATTACAATCTTTCGTTTAAGACCAAAACGAAGTCAATGGATGCAGTAGTTTTCTCTCACGGACTGCCCAAAAAGTTGGCTTAGCAACTTAAATATAGAGATTGTGGTTACAAAAACCAAATTTGACAAATCTACAGATTACAGTCTTTCATTTAAGACCAAAACGAAGTCAATGGATGCAGTAGTTTTCTCTCACGGACTGCCCAAAAAGTTGGCTTAGCAACTTAAATATATAGATTGTGGTTACAAAAACCAAATTTGACAAATCTACAGATTACAGTCTTTCGTTTAAGACCAAAACGAAGTCAATGGATGCAGTAGTTTTCTCTCACGGACTGCCCAAAAAGTTGGCTTAGCAACTTAAATATATAGATTGTGGTTACAAAAACCAAATTTGACAAATCTACAGATTACAGTCTTTCATTTAAGACCAAAACGAAGTCAATGGATGCAGTAGTTTTCTCTCACGGACTGCCCAAAAAGTTGGCTTAGCAACTTAAATATAGAGATTGTGGTTACAAAAACCAAATTTGACAAATCTACAGATTACAGTCTTTCATTTAAGACCAAAACGAAGTCAATGGATGCAGTAGTTTTCTTTCACGGACTGCCCAAAAAGTCGGCTTAGCAACTTAAATATATAGATTGTGGTTACAAAAACCAAATTTGACAAATCTACAGATTACAGTCTTTCATTTAAGACCAAAACGAAGTCAATGGATGCAGTAGTTTTCTCTCACGGACTGCCCAAAAAGTCGGCTTAGCAACTTAAATATATAGATTGTGGTTACAAAAACCAAATTTGACAAATCTACAGATTACAGTCTTTCATTTAAGACCAAAATGAAGTAAATTGATGCAGTAGTTTTCTCTCACGGACTGCCCAAAAAGTCGGCTTAGCAACTTAAATATATAGATTGTGGTTACAAAAACCAAATTTGACAAATCTACAGATAGCAGTCTTGAGTTTATGACCAAAATGAAGTAAATCGATGCAGTAGTTTTCTCTCACGGACTGCCCAAAAAGTCGGCTTAGCAACTTAAATATATAGATTGTGGTTACAAAAACCAAATTTGACAAATCTACAGATTACAGTCTTTCATTTAAGACCAAAACGAAGTCAATGGATGCAGTAGTTTTTCTCTCACGGACTGCCCAAAAAGTCGGCTTAGCAACTTAAATATAGATTGTGGTTACAAAAACCAAATTTGACAAATCTACAGATTACAGTCTTTCATTTAAGACCAAAACGAAGTCAATGGATGCAGTAGTTTTCTTTCACGGACTGCCCAAAAAGTCGGCTTAGCAACTTAAATATAGAGATTGTGGTTACAAAAACCAAATTTGACAAATCTACAGATTACAGTCTTTCATTTAAGACCAAACGAAGTCAATGGATGCAGTAGTTTTCTCTCACGGACTGCCCAAAAGTCGGCTTAGCAACTTAAATATATAGATTGTGGTTACAAAAACCAAATTTGACAAATCTACAGATTACAGTCTTTCATTTAAGACCAAAACGAAGTCAATGGATGCAGTAGTTTTCTCTCACGGACTGCCCAAAAAGTTGGCTTAGCAACTTAAATATATAGATTGTGGTTACAAAAACCAAATTTGACAAATCTACAGATTACAGTCTTTCATTTAAGACCAAAACGAAGTCAATGGATGCAGTAGTTTTCTCTCACGGACTGCCCAAAAGTTGGCTTAGCAACTTAAATATATAGATTGTGGTTACAAAAACCAAATTTGACAAATCTACAGATTACAGTCTTTCATTTAAGACCAAAACGAAGTCAATGGATGCAGTAGTTTTCTCTCACGGACTGCCCAAAAGTCGGCTTAGCAACTTAAATATAGAGATTGTGGTTACAAAAACCAAATTTGACAAATCTACAGATTACAGTCTTTCATTTAAGACCAAAACGAAGTCAATGGATGCAGTAGTTTTCTCTCACGGACTGCCCAAAAATGTCGGCTTAGCAACTTAAATATAGAGATTGTGGTTACAAAAACCAAATTTGACAAATCTACAGATTACAGTCTTTCATTTAAGATCAAAACGAAGTCAATGGATGCAGTAGTTTTCTTTCACGGACTGCCCAAAATGTCGGCTTAGCAACTTAAATATATAGATTGTGGTTACAAAAACCAAATTTGACAAATCTACAGATTACAGTCTTTCATTTAAGACCAAAACGAAGTCAATGGATGCAGTAGTTTTCTCTCACGGACTGCCCAAAAAGTTGGCTTAGCAACTTAAATATATAGATTGTGGTTACAAAAACCAAATTTGACAAATCTACAGATTACAATCTTTCGTTTAAGACCAAAACGAAGTCAATGGATGCAGTAGTTTTCTCTCACGGACTGCCCAAAAAGTCGGCTTAGCAACTTAAATATAGAGATTGTGGTTACAAAAACCAAATTTGACAAATCTACAGATTACAGTCTTTCATTTAAGACCAAAACGAAGTCAATGGATGCAGTAGTTTTCTCTCACGGACTGCCCAAAAAGTCGGCTTAGCAACTTAAATATATAGATTGTGGTTACAAAAACCAAATTTGACAAATCTACAGATTACAATCTTTCGTTTAAGACCAAAACGAAGTCAATGGATGCAGTAGTTTTCTCTCACGGACTGCCCAAAAAGTTGGCTTAGCAACTTAAATATAGAGATTGTGGTTACAAAAACCAAATTTGACAAATCTACAGATTACAGTCTTTCATTTAAGACCAAAACGAAGTCAATGGATGCAGTAGTTTTCTCTCACGGACTGCCCAAAAAGTCGGCTTAGCAACTTAAATATATAGATTATGGTTACAAAAACCAAATTTGACAAATCTACAGATTACAGTCTTTCATTTAAGATCAAAACGAAGTCAATGGATGCAGTAGTTTTCTCTCACGGACTGCCCAAAATGTCGGCTTAGCAACTTAAATATATAGATTGTGGTTACAAAAACCAAATTTGACAAATCTACAGATTACAGTCTTTCATTTAAGACCAAAACGAAGTCAATGGATGCAGTAGTTTTCTCTCACGGACTGCCCAAAAAGTTCGGCTTAGCAACTTAAATATAGAGATTGTGGTTACAAAAACCAAATTTGACAAATCTACAGATTACAGTCTTTCATTTAAGACCAAAACGAAGTCAATGGATGCAGTAGTTTTCTCTCACGGACTGCCCAAAAAGTTGGCTTAGCAACTTAAATATATAGATTGTGGTTACAAAAACCAAATTTGACAAATCTACAGATTACAAGTCTTTCAGTTTAAGACCAAAACGAAGTCAATGGATGCAGTAGTTTTCTCTCACGGACTGCCCAAAAAGTCGGCTTAGCAACTTAAATATAGAGATTGTGGTTACAAAAACCAAATTTGACAAATCTACAGATTACAGTCTTTCATTTAAGACCAAAACGAAGTCAATGGATGCAGTAGTTTTCTCTCACGGACTGCCCAAAAAGTTGGCTTAGCAACTTAAATATAGAGATTGTGGTTACAAAAACCAAATTTGACAAATCTACAGATTACAGTCTTTCATTTAAGACCAAAACGAAGTCAATGGATGCAGTAGTTTTCTTTCACGGACTGCCCAAAAAGTCGGCTTAGCAACTTAAATATATAGATTGTGGTTACAAAAACCAAATTTGACAAATCTACAGATTACAATCTTTCGTTTAAGACCAAAACGAAGTCAATGGATGCAGTAGTTTTCTCTCACGGACTGCCCAAAAAGTTGGCTTAGCAACTTAAATATAGAGATTGTGGTTACAAAAACCAAATTTGACAAATCTACAGATTACAGTCTTTCATTTAAGACCAAAACGAAGTCAATGGATGCAGTAGTTTTCTCTCACGGACTGCCCAAAAAGTCGGCTTAGCAACTTAAATATAGAGATTGTGGTTACAAAAACCAAATTTGACAAATCTACAGATTACAGTCTTTCATTTAAGATCAAAACGAAGTCAATGGATGCAGTAGTTTTCTCTTCACGGACTGCCCAAAAAGTTCGGCTTAGCAACTTAAATATATAGATTGTGGTTACAAAAACCAAATTTGACAAATCTACAGATTACAGTCTTTCATTTAAGACCAAAACGAAGTCAATGGATGCAGTAGTTTTCTCTCACGGACTGCCCAAAAGTCGGCTTAGCAACTTAAATATATAGATTATGGTTACAAAAACCAAATTTGACAAATCTACAGATTACAGTCTTTCATTTAAGATCAAAACGAAGTCAATGGATGCAGTAGTTTTCTCTCACGGACTGCCCAAAAAGTCGGCTTAGCAACTTAAATATATAGATTGTGGTTACAAAAACCAAATTTGACAAATCTACAGATTACAGTCTTTCATTTAAGACCAAAACGAAGTCAATGGATGCAGTAGTTTTCTCTCACGGACTGCCCAAAATGTCGGCTTAGCAACTTAAATATAGAGATTGTGGTTACAAAAACCAAATTTTACAAATCTACAGATTACAGTCTTTCATTTAAGACCAAAACGAAGTCAATGGATGCAGTAGTTTTCTCTCACGGACTGCCCAAAAGTCGGCTTAGCAACTTAAATATATAGATTGTGGTTACAAAAACCAAATTTGACAAATCTACAGATTACAGTCTTTCATTTAAGACCAAAACGAAGTCAATGGATGCAGTAGTTTTCTTTCACGGACTGCCCAAAAAGTCGGCTTAGCAACTTAAATATATAGATTGTGGTTACAAAAACCAAATTTGACAAATCTACAGATTACAGTCTTTCGTTTAAGACCAAAACGAAGTCAATGGATGCAGTAGTTTTCTCTCACGGACTGCCCAAAAAGTCGGCTTAGCAACTTAAATATAGAGATTGTGGTTACAAAAACCAAATTTGACAAATCTACAGATTACAGTCTTTCATTTAAGACCAAAACGAAGTCAATGGATGCAGTAGTTTTCTCTCACGGACTGCCCAAAAAGTCGGCTTAGCAACTTAAATATATAGATTGTGGTTACAAAAACCAAATTTGACAAATCTACAGATTACAGTCTTTCATTTAAGATCAAAACGAAGTCAATGGATGCAGTAGTTTTCTTTCACGGACAGCCCAAAATGTCGGCTTAGCAACTTAAATATAGAGATTGTGGTTACAAAAACCAAATTTGACAAATCTACAGATTACAGTCTTTCATTTAAGACCAAAACGAAGTCAATGGATGCAGTAGTTTTCTCTCACGGACTGCCCAAAATGTCGGCTTAGCAACTTAAATATAGAGATTGTGGTTACAAAAACCAAATTTGACAAATCTACAGATTACAGTCTTTCATTTAAGACCAAAACGAAGTCAATGGATGCAGTAGTTTTCTTTCACGGACTGCCCAAAAAGTCGGCTTAGCAACTTAAATATATAGATTGTGGTTGCAAAAACCAAATTTGACAAATCTACAGATTACAATCTTTCGTTTAAGACCAAAACGAAGTCAATGGATGCAGTAGTTTTCTCTCACGGACTGCCCAAAAAGTTGGCTTAGCAACTTAAATATATAGATTGTGGTTACAAAAACCAAATTTGACAAATCTACAGATTACAGTCTTTCATTTAAGACCAAAACGAAGTCAATGGATGCAGTAGTTTTCTCTCACGGACTGCCCAAAAGTCGGCTTAGCAACTTAAATATAGAGATTGTGGTTACAAAACCAAATTTGACAAATCTACAGATTACAGTCTTTCATTTAAGACCAAAACGAAGTCAATGGATGCAGTAGTTTTCTCTCACGGACTGCCCAAAAGTTCGGCTTAGCAACTTAAATATAGAGATTGTGGTTACAAAAACCAAATTTGACAAATCTACAGATTACAATCTTTCGTTTAAGACCAAAACGAAGTCAATGGATGCAGTAGTTTTCTCTCACGGACTGCCCAAAAAGTCGGCTTAGCAACTTAAATATAGAGATTGTGGTTACAAAAACCAAATTTGACAAATCTACAGATTACAGTCTTTCATTTAAGACCAAAACGAAGTCAATGGATGCAGTAGTTTTCTTTCACGGACTGCCCAAAAAGTCGGCTTAGCAACTTAAATATATAGATTGTGGTTACAAAAACCAAATTTGACAAATCTACAGATTACAGTCTTTCAGTTTAAGACCAAAACGAAGTCAATGGATGCAGTAGTTTTCTCTCACGGACTGCCCAAAAGTCGGCTTAGCAACTTAAATATATAGATTGTGGTTACAAAAACCAAATTTGACAAATCTACAGATTACAGTCTTTCATTTAAGACCAAAACGAAGTCAATGGATGCAGTAGTTTTCTTCTCACGGACTGCCCAAAAGTCGGCTTAGCAACTTAAATATATAGATTATGGTTACAAAAACCAAATTTGACAAATCTACAGATTACAGTCTTTCATTTAAGATCCAAAACGAAGTCAATGGATGCAGTAGTTTTCTTTCACGGACAGCCCAAAATGTCGGCTTAGCAACTTAAATATAGAGATTGTGGTTACAAAACCAAATTTTACAAATCTACAGATTACAGTCTTTCATTTAAGACCAAAACGAAGTCAATGGATGCAGTAGTTTTCTTTCACGGACCTGCCGAAAAAGTCGGCTTCGCAACTTAAATATATAGATTGTGGTTGCAAAAACCAAATTTGACAAATCTACAGATTACAATCTTTCGTTTAAGACCAAACAGAAGTCAATGGACTGCAGTAGTCTTTCTCTCATGGACTGCCCCAAAAAGTTGCTTAGCATACTTAAATATAGAGATTGTGGTTACAAAAACCAAATTTGACAAATCTACAGATTACAGTATTTCATTTAAGACCAAAACGAAGTCAATGGATGCAGTAGTTTTCTTTCACGGACTGCCCAAAAAGTCGGCTTAGCAACTTAAATATATAGATTATGGTTACAAAAACCAAATTTGACAAATCTACAGATTACAGTCTTTCGTTTAAGATCAAAACGAAGTCAATGGATGCAGTAGTTTTCTCTCACGGACTGCCCAAAAAGTTGGCTTAGCAACTTAAATATAGAGGATTGTGGTTACAAAAACCAAATTTGACAAATCTACAGATTACAGTCTTTCATTTAAGACCAAAACGAAGTCAATGGATGCAGTAGTTTTCTTTCACGGACTGCCCAAAAAGTCGGCTTAGCAACTTAAATATATCGATAACTTCGGAACAAAGCATTGCAAAGTGATGAAATATACATCAAATTGAAGAGAAAATATCCAAGTTTCTTACCTGTTCAGAAGACGTCGATGTGTGCTCCCTGAGTTACCCTGCAGACGATATTCAGTGTCCCCCCATGCGCGGCAGAGAACGAAACAACTTCAGTGATCCTTTCTTTTAAGTGGTCCAGATTTCGTAGATGGATGGAATACACTTGTGTTTTTACATAACCCCCAGAAAGTAGAAATCCATAGGGGTAAGAAATTCCCCCACGATTGTAGAAAAATGTGGAGG
>OU015492.1:227864962-227874962 GCA_907164885.2 Dolomedes plantarius | reverse complement strand
CTTTCATTATTTTTTTATTTATTTAGTTTTTCATGCGATTGGAGTAGTAGACTGCCATCCAACCCGTCATTTTGACGTCATCGAATACTAAAAATGACGTCATAATGAAAAATTTATATGAAAGTTAAAAAATTTTTTTACAGTTCACTACGGATCATTCACATTCAAGTTTTTGTTTACCTTTCAGAATTCATCGCAAAAGTAAACAGATTTTTAAAAACTGTTAATATACAGCTAAAAACATCCAATTTTTTTTAGTTCTGAATGTTTTATAGAAAAATAGGCTGAACAAACGTGATTGATGGAGAAGATATTTGTTTTTAGGTAAGAAAAAAGTTCTGATCCAATCTGAAATTGAAATTAAGCCTATCTGTCGGTTTGTTTACTGAGGGCTTCAATGAAAGATGCAGTACAGCCCGGAAGTGTCATACAGAGACAACGGCTATTATATATAGGATTTCAAACAAAATCACATGTAATGAAAATGAAAAAATTCGTCATGAACAAAAAAAATTCCGTTTCACACATAAATTTTTTTACCATGTTTTTGTTAAACTTGCTTCTTGTGTGTTTGTGGTGAGTTTGTCTTGCAATCGATTTTGAACCTAACTTCCCGACATTTTTGAAACTTTTAGAATAGCTCAGAACCTCAGAACACGGTGACAATGCATTTTTAATACTTTGCCATCTTTAAGCAGAATTAAATTAATTTTGAGTTATATTTTGATTAGTCACGCTCCTCCCCCACCCGCTAGTCCAAAGCGATGTGTGGAATATGAACACTAGACTGTCTTCCAGACATTCCCCCATTTAGAACACCCCCCCCTCCCAAGGTCCCTCGTGTCTCTTTATGATCTGTGCAAAAACCGCTCTGACGAGGGATCGCTGCAGAGCGCTCTGCCCCATAAATAACTGGTTTGTTTCCCGCAGAATTCTGCGTGAGTTCTGCATATGTGTGGACGCCGTATAAGAGGATGTCAACAACTTCAGTTCACGTTGAAACTTCCCAGCGCGTCCCTCGTTGGGGTCGATGTTTCCGACGCCGCGAACGCACATTCGAGAAAAGGGAGCGAATTGTAGGGGGAAACAGTGATTTATGGGTCTTCGCCTCGCCACTCAGGCTCAGGAAGGCGGTTTTCTGACGAATGATCAAAGGAACGACGGACATTCTCCCCACGTTGGGGGGGGGGGTCAAAGGGGGAGTCCCCTAATTGCGCTTTTCGTAAACAGATGAAGGGGAGGGGTCAAAGAGCAAAGAGATAATGGCGTCGGGAAGTTGCGATAGGTGGAAAATTGAGAACGGACGGGTCGATTAGTCACGGTCCAGGAGCGTGACTAATGTGTTGCGGCTGGACGGGGGGGGGGACTGAATCGCTTGTGTGTATATGCGGCCTGGCAAAATGATTACCCAATTTTTTGGCCAGTTCCAGACCTTCTTTTATTATCCCTTAGTTACGGGGCCCATTCCTCTTATTGCCTCTTTAGAAACGGGAAATTTCATACCCCTTTGTCAGGACGGCCATTGAAGGGATATATATATATATATATATATACAGTCGAACCTCCATATATCGAACTTCCCTATATCAAATTTTCTATATATCGAACTCTTAGCAAATCTCCATGTTCATTACATAGAAAAACTGTTTCTATATATCGAAAAAATCTCTATATATCGAAATTTTTTTTCAAGACAAATGGGAGATTTTACTCCACTTTAGAATGAAATCTCCCAATTTTTAGCATTGAAAAATACGTCTGGACTTCAATTCGCGGAAAAGGTCCCTGAGTGAAGTTTTTAGTGGACTGAATAAATACGAACATTTCTTTGAACTTTCCGCAAAACTAACTGTTCAGCAAAATATTTGTAGTTTTTTTTTAAAGAATGTAACTGTGATCATTGTAACCACTGTCTGCATTATTGTTTTTTAAAGATATGTAGTAATCAATAAATCTTTCATATTAATTCGTTTTTTAGTTATTAACTTTCATTTAATGCGATTCGCATATAAATTAGAAATGGAGTTTCGTATACGAAAATTAGCTTTAATTTTTTTTTTTTTTAGGAGAATTATGATTAGACTAAGCTTAATTCTATATATCGAAATTTCTATATATCGAATTTTTTCCTCGCAATTTGCTACTTCCATATATGGAGGTTCGACTGTATATATATATATATATATTCATTCTTGGGCTGTATTCTTGGGATACATGCTATCCCATCCCGTAAGGAAAAGGTTAAATCTGCATTTAAACAGGATCATTTTCTTCATTTTTGATAGAACAAAAGAAAATGTTTTTGAGGACTGAATTCTTGAATCAAAACAGAACTGGATACACTGTCGCCAAAAAATAATTCGCCACAAATAAAATTTTGTTTTCTTAGAAATTAAGGGGAAAAAATTGAGAAATTGGATTGGACAGCTCGTGTTGAATCAAAATGATTCGCGTAAAAGGAGAATGAAATATTTTTTTAATTCGTTTTAAATCAAATTCGTGTAAAAAAAGGTTCGTGCAAAGACAGAATTAGGTGTACATGTCTGAAAATAACCTTTGCGAGAACCAAAACAGTTAATTAACTTAGATTCCCCATATGTTTTTATTAACTTTTATCTTCTGTTTGACAAACATGAGGAAACGTTCGTGTATGATATTACATTCTGTCGATTTTCTCCTGTACTTTTTTCGACACTTAAATCGTGAAAACTTTCAGATAACTGGCCTCGTTTTTATTTCCCTTAATTGGATGGTGGACATTACAAAGCGATTTTTATTAACTCTCTTTCTTGTTTGTTTGTTTGTGTGTGTGTTTGTCCCTTACAAATCTTGCTATCGGTTTTTAACTAACTTCCCGACTAGCTAGACATTTGAAACTTTTAGAATAGCTCGGAGCACGATGACAATGCCTTCTTTTGATACTTTTAGCCAATTTTAAGCAGATTTGAATTCATTTTCAGTTAATTTTGTTTTATAGTCTTGTGCAGCCATCTATCGGCCGGGACGGGAACGAAAAGTGAAACGTGAGTTAACTTCCAATTAACTTCACTTTCTTTCAAGTGGATGGGATAATTCATCCAAAAAATTTAAAAAAAAGTATTTATTAATACGTAGAATTGTCAAGTTTATAGGATTCAACAGAAAATTTAAAAACGTGGTATGTAAAAGTTCTTTTTATCTTGTAATTATTTGCACTTAAGTTAAACTTTGATAATCTGAATGATGTCGAAACCTGAAATGGATACATAATTTTATTTTGATGTATTAGAGGAGTCTTCATTACAAATTTTATAAAATTTCGTCAAAAATTATGACGCAAGGAGCATTTCAAAGACTTGCAAATCCGGAAATGACTCGTTTCGAGAAAAAGCCATTTCAAAGATTTTTTATTCACCTACCTTTAATATTTACTTTTTTAAAGCCACCAAGCTTTCTTTTTACTTTTCATTGCATAATTTTAAATGCATTTTATTCCAGTAAACACAATTTTTGTTCGATTTTTGGTAATTTGAAAGTACACCACCGATCTTCAGGTAATGCTTTAGATATGTGCATATATATGCGCATAATACGTACATGACGGAAATTGGTAGAAAATGAAAACGTTAAGATCGATTACATTAATATTATAATCAATCGATTTCTGCTGATGAATCCGATCGATAACCTCGAAGAAAACGCTTCTGCATTCGACTCTAAACGAAGATCGTATTGCGCAGTATGAATTTGGCATCCAGCTATTTTGTACTTTAAATCGCCATAAAAAGCAATATCTCAACCATCAAGCTAAAGTAGGAGCGTAAGCGTCAATGGGGAATTCTTCGATAAATGGACCAATTATGGTCGCTCACCGGCAGATGGCGCTGCATGTAAACAGAGGGCGGAATTTTCATTGTGTTGTATGGCCGTGTGGTTTTTAAATCATTTAAAATTTATATATATAATTATATATAGATATATATATATATATATATATATATATATATTATATATATATATATATATGATATATATATGTATATATATATGTATATATATGTATATATATTATGTATATATATATATTGTATATATATAATATATATGTATTATATATATATATGTATATATATATATGTATATATATGTATATATATATATGTATATATATATATATATATATATTTATATATATATAGTATATGATATAATATGTATATATGTATATATATATATATAATATTATATATTATATATGTATGTATATACCGGGTGGCCATAATTAAACTGACAGTGCTCACAGTGTTCTGTAGCGCGATCTATTTGCGAGAATGACGCCACATTTTGTAGGAAGATTAAACAAGACGGGGGACGAAGGAATCCGCGAAAAAATAAATTAGTTCCAAAAGTCACCGCTAGGGGATGTTCTCATAGAAGAATAGACCTACGATAAATTCCGCTGTGAACCCACACCAAACAGTTACCTTTGGTGAATGTAAGGGAATTTCTGTGACTGCATGTGGTGATTTGTCATCCCAAATTCGGCAGTTCTGGGTATTCACAGTTCCATGCAGGTAAAAGTGGGCCTCGTCTCCCCATAAGATTTTCCACGGCCAAGCATCATCCACCTCCATTCTGGCAAGAAAGGTGAGAGCAAAAGTCAATCGCTTATCATGGTCGGGTACAGTAACTCCTGTACACGGCTGATCTTGTACGGATAGAAGTTGATAATCTTTCGTAAGATTTCCATACCGTACTGTAAGGCATATCCATATTCCGAGCTAATCCACGAGCGCTAGAGGTGGCAGCAATATTGTCTGGTCCTCTGTCGACAATCGCCGGGCAACTGCTTCGATTGTATCCTGTGGTACAGGTTTTCGTCCTCTGCCTGACTGAACCTTCAGAGAACCTGTTTTCTCAAACGTCGCAACCATTGCTTTAGCCCATTAACTGACACAGGGACCGTTACCTTTACGCATTTTTTGTGCGTTCTAAAAGCACGAAGAGCGGCTGACGCGTTGCACTGGTTGAGGTAAAAGAATTTGACCAGTAACACACGCTCGACTAAGAAGGAGACATTGCACATAAACTTTCAATCCGATGATTCGAAACGTAACACATTGCCTTTTAAAACCCAAGCAGCTGGCACTGTGCCAATGGATGTAACGTGAAATTTGAATAAAGAACTTCTTCTGCTCAGCGTACGTGATATTGCAGATCACGAGACTTGATCGGTGTTTATGTAGATTTTACGCTTTTTTAAAAGTGTTGCCATATTGCACTTGAACAAATAAGAAAATGTGCATAATAAAAGGTAATTTTATTCCGTATTAATTTGCATTGTTAACACTCTATTTTCTATTAACAGCGCCAAATATTCCCCTAGCGGCGACTTTGGAACTAATTTATTTTTTCGCGGAATCCTCGTCCCCCGTCTGTTTAATCTTCCTACAAATGTGGCGTCATTCTCGCAAATAGATCGCGCTACAGAACACTGTGAGGACTGTCAGTTTAATTATGGCACCGGTATATATATATATATATATATATATATATATATATATATATATAGATATATATATATAATTAATATTATATAATATATATATATATAGATATATATATATATATATATATATATATATATAGAATATATATATATATATTATGGTATAAGCTATATATATATATATATATATATATATATATATATATATATATATATATTATATATATATATATATATAATATATATATATTTGCAATATTTGATGGTAAATTGTATATACATAAGGAAGGGATACGATACAGATAAGGTTTTTTACTCCACCTGGACCGATGGACCGTGTAGGTATTCCGACAAGGAAAGGTGGGTCGCCAGCTGAAAAGGTTGGGAACCACAGCCTTTGGTATTTTTTTATCTTGATGGGATTTCGATTTTCTGCCGTCTCCTTCTACTAATAAGAATTGGGCTTTCCGAGTAAAAAAGTGTACTGTTATATTTTTTGACAGTGTCGACGAGCTCTTATGGCTGTATATGTGCCTATTATGATAGCTTACAATTATCATCACAAGTTCAAACCTTAGAATTGCTCCGAATTTCATTCAAGCCACGTCAGTCGCTGTTCTTGAGCACTCTAAGAATCAGCAAAGCCTCAGTGAGACAATTACTACAAACTTGAATATACAGGTAACCCTCTATGTCACGGTAGGTAGATTCATATAGAAAATGCCGTGTTACGTGAAACCGTGTTGTATGAGACCAGATACAGTATTAAAAAGGGGGGGGGGTTACGTTCTCAAAACTTATTAAAAACAACATTTTGGACGAAGTTCTTTTACGCGGCTTACAGTAGAGTAATCTGGCAGGAATCGTCACGTAACGAAAAGCGTTTGATCCCTCATAAGAACTTTTTCTTAAGGACTCTGTGGCTGAATGGTTATCGCATCGGATACGGGGTATCGGACTGTCGGAGCGAGAGGTCCCTGGTTCAAATCCCCGCACAAGCGCTGGCCGTTTCTATTCCACTTATTCTGGGAATAGTGCAGTGTATATATATATATATATATATAATATATATATATGCATATTTATATATATAATAATACATAATATACATTATACAAATCGTTCATATTCTGGATATAGATGGCAGTATAGAAGTGGAATGGTATAATTCCCCACGGTGTGTGGCCAATAACGGATATGATTATATATAGATATATATGTGTGTGTGTGTGTGTGTGTGTGTGTGTATATACGTTAGAGTTGAAAAAATAACTAAAGGAACTTCGTGATGACGGGGGTGCCCCGACCGCACAATTTTTTTTTTTTTATTCCATATAACGTACTTAATTTATTACAAATATAAATGGTGTATATAAAACAAAACGAAAAAAAAAAAGAAAAAAACTATTATTTTCATTTAATGCGACCTTGATTTAATAAATTTGTTCCTCGGTACTGTGATGTCCTTCCTTGCTATTCTGTGAACTGGGTTAAATTGTCTGCGCGTGATGTGGGTAGACGTAATTACCTCCATTCCTCGTGTGTTCTGTGGGTGACATAAAGGAGTTCAGTTTCATGGCGGCAGATGATCTAATAATATGTTCTGTTCCAGTATGTTTCCAGAATGTTTCTGTTCCAGAGAATTGACATTTTGAGG
This sequence comes from Dolomedes plantarius, assembly GCA_907164885.2. Taxonomy (NCBI): domain Eukaryota; kingdom Metazoa; phylum Arthropoda; class Arachnida; order Araneae; family Dolomedidae; genus Dolomedes; species Dolomedes plantarius. The sequence continues at coordinate 227,867,817 of OU015492.1, read as the reverse complement.
CCAACAAAGACCCGATGCAACCTTTCAGCCAATAACGGTTAGGTAACTTGGAAAAGCATCGTTAACTTTTCCTTACGGGGGGGGGGGGGGGATAGCATGTATCCCAAGAATATGGACCTAACAATGAATAAAAAATAAATAATATATCTATATATATATATATATAGATATATATATAGATATATATAGATAGATAATATATATATATATATATATATATATATATATACATACATACATAATATATATGTATATATAATAATATATATACATATACATACATACATATATATTATATATATATATATATAATATATATATATATATATATATATATATATATATATATGTGTATATATATAATATATATATATATATATATATATATTAATATATATATATATAATATGAAATTATTATATATATATATATATATATATATATATATATATATATATATAGTCCGACCACGGAAGCAAGGTCCCTGGAAGCTGTTGCGCATGCGCGAGAAAGCTAGTCTACTTAGAAATAGGGGGAAAACGTCATATTTTCGGATGTGTTTGTTTATGAAATACGGAATGCATTCAGACTACTTTTGTCCGCAATTTAAAGTTATTTTTTAAAACTTATTTTGATCGAATATGTGAATAATAATTCAAAATAATAAAAAGAAAGAAGCAGATCTATTTAAAAAATAGGAGTTTTATAGGAGTGGATATTTCGGATTACATCACAATCAAAATCGTCTAAAGCTAAGTTTTCGGTGGTTCTTTTTTCTGACGTTTCCTCGGAGATTCAAATTTTGGAGTTTCTTCACCCTTGCTTCTAAGTATCTTTTACATGGACATCGATATCCGGTCATTTTACTAGCTCTCTGGGGATTGCGAAAACTGGAACAATAAACATTTCCTTCTGTGCTTCTTTATACACAATTTATTACATTGTGAATTATACGTTACAATCACTACGGAACGGCTTATTCCGAGCAGTGTATTGGGTAAAGGATGCATTAATTTAATATAATAATCAAAATAACCAGACGAGGAAAAAGCAAGCAAGCGCAGTTAGTAACTGATTCTAAAGAATGTCGAGAGAATACAAGACTTTTTCCCCTCCTTCCTAAGCAGCCTTACCTAAAGCGTGAATAATCGCTTGGCACTATGCCAACCGTGGTTCTTGTACTGTGGTCGGACTGTATATATATATATATATATATATACATATACATACATACATACATATATGTATATATACATGTATATATATATACATACATAAATATATATACACTGCTGGCCACTGTAAATGCAACACCTTGAAGGAAACATGAAAATAACATGAATTTACAACATGCATTAGCGGAGGTGCGATATGCACAAATGATTTAGAATATGTCAGCGCAGACGCACATCACGCGCGCCTGTGGCGCCACTTCAAAGCGTTATTTAAGGCTTGGAGATTTCGACGATATCAAGTTTCGGCAATTGTGTTTTTCTTGTGGTTTTTTAAAAAAAACGATCAATTATGCCTCGTCGAAAACAGCGATTATCTTTTGATCAGTATCCGAGTTCGACAGAGGAAGGATAGTGGCCTACCGATATTGTGGATATCTTTCAGGGAAATCGATGTCCTGTTGGCCAAAACCAAACAACTGTAATGCGGATATGGTGATCGTTGGATGCAGGAGGGTACGACGACCGGCGTGTTCGATCGCATCAACCTCAGCGCACCACTTCACGTGATGACAGGCAAATTGTGCGCATGGCAGTGGACGGATCGTTCAGTCCATCACGAACCATAGCACAGCACATGCAGTCGTGTAACGCATCATCCAGTGTCTGCGCGTACCATTCGACGCCCGTTTACAGCAGAGTGGTCTGTCCGCAAGACGTCCATTGCTTTGTCTACCTTGACGCAGAACCACAGACGTCTCTCGCCGCCAATGGTGTGATGACAGAAGGATGTGGACGGCAGAATGGAATGAAATTGTCTTTACTGACGAGTCACGCTTCTGTCTGCAACACCACGATGGTCGCATTCGAGTCTGGAGACACCGTGAAGAGAGGATGCTGAACAGCTGCGTTATGCACCGCCATACTGGTCCTGCACCGGGTATTATGGTATGGGGCGGTTATTGGATATCACTCTCGCACACCTCTAGTACGCATTGCCGGTACTTTAAACAGCCAGCGCTACATCTCCGACGGTGTTGGAGCCAGTTGTCCTTCCTTACCTTCAGGGCTTGCCCACAGCCATATTTCAACAGGATAATGCGCGATCCACACGTGGCACGCATTGTCCTACGTCAATCGCCAGATTGAATTGCTTCCCTGGCCGCCTCGCTCTCCGGATCTTTCGCCGATAGAGAACTGTGGTCCATGGTTGCTTACGATTGACCCAGATTCCATCCCCGCTGCCACAGCAGATCAACTTTGGCAACGTGTGGAAGCTTCTTGGTCTGCTGTAGCCCAAGAACTCATCCAAAGTCTCTTTGATTAATGCCGAGGCGTGTGGCAGTGGGTGATCTCCAGCAATGGCGGCTACTTGGCTACTGATTTTGGCAGGAACCACACTTCACAGAAGTCTATAAATTAATCATTTGATACTTGGTCAACATGTTATCTACAAAATAAATTTTGTTGTGATATCTTATCTTTCTTGGTGTGTGCAATTTGGGTGGCCAGCAGTGTGTATATATATATATAATATATATATATATATATATATATATAGTTATTATATATATATATACACTCATGGACAAAAATAAGCGCAACAAGAAATAATTGCGGGATCGTAACGAAACTTGCATGAAGGTACATGTCGGGGAGATATGCAAATGATTAGAATGCAGC
>OU015492.1:227816734-227864462 GCA_907164885.2 Dolomedes plantarius | reverse complement strand
ATAGCGGAAAAAATAGATAAGTATGAAAGCTTGCAAGACAGTTTCCGAACAAGAGAATTCCCAAAGGATCAGAAGTCCACAGATAAAATTAATAAGCCATTTAAAAATAATCATAAATTTAAGGAAGAGAAGAAAGAAAAAAAAGATGTGGAAAAAGAAGCTTCTAGTGGACAAAACAAGGAAAGAATTTTTGAGAAAAGAAAACAGCTCCGTTGCTACGAGTGTGGTTCTTATGACCATCTGCGACCACAGTGTCCTAAACTTAAAGAGACGGAAATTATCGCGGCAACAGAAACTAGTGGAGGAGACTCGAGTGGCGTGATGACTCCATATATCAGTCAGGGAGTCGTTAATGGAAAATCTACGTCTATTCTGAGAGACACAGGAGCGAGCATTGATCTGATTTCTAAAAATTTGGTACAACCCCATATGTACACAGGAGAGCACGTTTATGTCAGTGCACCTGTGTTAGATTCATCCGTTTGCTTACCTATAGCAGAGGTCGATTTAAAATGTGAATGGGGCCACACCAGAACTAGAGCAGCTGTCAGCAATACGGAATTCGAGCAGAAACACTATTTGTTAGGAAATAAAACGGCAGCCTTGCTTGAGAAGATCAACAGGAATGTTGAAGTTCCGGTGAAAAGTACTGTGCAAACTCGGGCCGAAAAACTAAAATTTGATAGAGAAAGACGAGACACGGGAGATGAAAAAACGAGAATAGAGCAAGTGATTCCCGGATCAGAAGCGGTAGAAGAAATCACTTCGGAAGAGAGCGCGACTATCTTGTCTCTCCAGGAGAAACGAATAATTACTCCCGACTTATTAAAGACTTCGCCCGAAGAATTTAGAGTTGCACAAAGTGAGGACGAAGAATTAAAAGTAATTTTTGATAGGGCGAAAAAGAAGACGCCCGAAGAAAATAAGTACGTGGTGGTAAACGAGATGTTATTTTACCAGAAAAAAAATAACGATGGAACCACTAGAAAACTGCTTATTGTGCCTCGAAAGTATCGAGAGAAATTAAAAAGACTCTGCCACGAACATACTAATGTTCATTTAGGCGTTGCTAAGATGAAAGAATCATTAAATCAGTATTTTTACTGGCCATATTGTCACTTAGATATAAATGATTACGTGTCGGCTTGTGACAAATGTCAAAATGGGAAATGCCCTAATGTTAAGAATTATAAGAAACGTCTTAACACTGTAAATTCCCGCCGAACACCAGGCTAAGCCGAAGTTTGGTCCTAAAAGTTTAAATGTATATTATAAGTATGTTGATTAATTGTAGTTTCAGTGTAAAAATGTGACCAGAAATTAATGTGTATTCGTTTGAGTAATGTATTTTATGAATTGTAACATGTAATTGTTTGTAAATTTGAACGACTCGACCATAGAAGTTGAGTTTTGCTTTAAAGGAAAATTCAGGTGAAATTCCTTTGACGTTATCATAATATAACGGTTTTGTAGTGGCAAACGCCATATGACGGTTTTATGTATGCCGTGTTGGAATGCCTCAGATAGGTTTTAATTAAGGTTCAATTGTAACATTTATGTTCTGTTTGTTTGTTGCATAAGCCAGTAGAATGCCTCAGAAAGGTATGGGCTAACTTTTAAATGCAGATGTGTATGTTTTTGTGTATACCTAAGAAGGTAGTAATTGGAGTCAAAATGCACTCCGTACGGTGTTTGAATACCGCAATTGATTGATTTATTGTGAAATCGATAAGTTTTGTCTGAAGAGTTGTTACGACAACAGATAAATGTAAGTGTTGTCAAAGAAACAAAGTGATTAACAGGAATGTGAAGTTTGTGAATTTTTTTTTGATAAGGAATGAGCCAATGAGCTATTTTGTTATAATTTTATATCAGTCAGTACTGAAAAAAATTAGACTCTAAATCGATTGTGAATCCTATAGTAGGATAAAATGAATATTTAAATTTAGGTCACTGATGACTGTCCACTTAAATGGAAAAGTTTGGATCACAGGTAATCGTGAACGAATTAAGTTCCCTGATCCAGGATTTACGGAAAGCCGAGTATTAAATTGTTTCATGACGATAAGTGTTAAATGTATTAAAAGATAAGTAAGAAATTTAAAATTTTCATGTGTATTAGTAACCATGATGATATGTTCTGTATGAAGTTTAAGTATCCATTTTGGATTTGTGTTTAATTTTATTTTGTGTAAAGTTGTTTCATTGTAACTGTGTTTAATATCAATTTGAGAATTTATTTGTGTCATGTGATCACAATTAAGGTAAATTATGGGATCCCAGTTGAGTGATTTACTAGTTATAATGTTTTTTATGTAGTGTCATGTGTATGTACTAGTGTTCTATGAATTTAAAGTTTTTTGATATGACATGTATTAGTATACGATTTTATTTAAATTTTGCCAGGACGTGTTATATTATTGTGTAATTTTATAATTTCTTTGCTACGGCATGTTCTCTTATTAGAGATTTTAAAGTGCGTAAATTTTAATTATAAATTCCTTTTGATGTGCTTTTAAAATGATACTTTGAAGTACAGTTAAAAAATTTTCTTTCATGAAGGTAAAGCCAGAGTTTGATCAAAATTAACGGTCTACTCGTAATGTCAATTGGGTGTGCATTTGCCTTCGGGAAAAGTTTTATAATTGAAATTGTCCTGAGAAGGACCATGTTTTTGTTCTGTTTTTTGCAGGTGAAAATTTCTGCAGAAAAACATCTAGGGAGGGGAAGAATTATAGACTGTAATGACTTGACGGTCCCTACGGGTAAATTCCAAGGGACACCCGTCTTTGTCATCTAAGGTGTTTTATCAGTGCCGAAAGGTGACCTTCCGTTTAGTTACACAAAGCCGTGTCGTAGTGACTCTTCGATACACTTCAAGAAAGGAACCTCTTTTGAAACGATTCCCTAGTTGACAATGGAGTCCAGATGAAAGGCTAGTGTCGGCTGGTCAGACGCTTGAAGGAACAAAGCGGCAAGCGGTAACTTATAAGGAACCACCCAAAGAGGGGCGAGGATATATATTCGCCACCTTGATGTAAATGGGGGCAGATGACCCTTTTTTTTACAGGTGTGAACAACCTCCATCGTCGGACGTGTGCCAGAGAAGGAGAGCCTGCAATGTTCCATCATGGTATCCTGAACCCCGCGAAAATAGCCTCAGATAGTGCTTATTTTTTTTGTAATTATTGTATAAAGCCTATATTTAATCGGGATGCAAATAAAGCATTTTGTAAATATTAAAGGCTGTCAGTCTTAGTTTTAGGCAAAGTCCTTACAGTATATATATATATATGTATATATATACATATATAAAAAAATATAGTCTATATAGTCTCCTTTATTACTACCTAATTTACATGTGGCCTCTAATGGTAAAAAGGTTCCCCACCTCTGTTCTACATAATTGAAACGCAGAAGAAAGTTACTTGATTGCAACGGTAAATTGTTGTTTCAGAAGTAAGTGCTTGCGAAGTAAGTCGGTTGTAAACCAAACAACCGAGTCCTATATTTGCAATTACCAGTGGCGTAGCTAGGGGGGTGCGGTGGGTGCGGCACATATTTTGGGGCGGCATATTTTTATTTAGTATTAGTTGTAAAAAACCACTTGTTCAATTCATAAGTTTACTATCCGATTTCCACGAATTATGAATTACTATATGATTTCGAATATTTTTCCTCGTCGTCAAGTCAATGTAGGGTCTTTATAAAAGTTGCATTTGTAGGTATATCAACTTAAGCGGCCTCCTTTATTACTGCCTAATTTAAATATGGCATCTAATGGTAAAAAGGTTCCCCACCTATACTGAGTCTCAATTGCAACTATTTATTTATGTTTATTAATTTATAAAAACCACCAATTGATTGACTTACAAAGGGCGGCAAATTGGAGGCCGCCCCGGGAGGCAAAAGTTCTAGCTACGCCACTGGCTATTACAGTGTATGGCTGATAAGATGAAGCATTCATGAACATCAAATTGAAAACGCCTTCTGCCGTACTTCTGATACAACCTGATAGTTTAGCATTTTTCCTAAAGCAGAAAGCGAAATTAAAAACTTTCACTTATCTATTTTAGTGTTGAGAACAGGGCCTTTTTATCGCATGGGCAAATCGGGACTTTGCCCAGGGCCCCCCGATGCTAGGGGGGCCCCAAAACCCCCTTGGTGTATGCACATAATGCTTCTAATAGTATGCATAGCCCATGGATAGTTCTTATTTTTATAAATGTTCGTAAGGGATAGCATCTGCCCAGGGGCCTCCAGCGTTCATAATCGGGCCCTGGTTGAGAAACATCGTTAAAGAGATTTTGCACGTTAAAGAGGACAGTTTTGGGGGCCCCTAGCATCAGGGGGCCCTGGGCAAAGTCTCGATTTGCGCATGCGATAAAAAAAAGCCCTGGTGACTGGGATTCTTCTCAACTCTGCTCAGCGGTTGGCACTTTTAGGGCTTTCTAAGTCTTCCACCATGTCAAATTCAAGAGTTGGTGGCGCCATCTAGTACCCGTTATGAGAAATTTGAAGAGAAGGAGAAACCGAGAAAAGACTGCTGTAATAATTGGCTAAAATTGTTTGTGTTTTGTGTTACACTTGCAAATATTTTTTAATAAATTAATTTTATGATTATTTATATCAAACCTAATTTTGTCCTGAACGTAATTAAATTTAATACCATAAAGCGTATTCAATAAAATCATCAGAGTAAAATTCTTTTCAAGTGAATTATAAAGGATATTATTTTAAAGTATATAATTGCTTAAATTTATTTCTCCATAGTCTTTTAGAATTTTTTCGAATATTTGCACAGGTAATATAACTTTCTGAAGAATTCAACCTATTGTAATTTTCAAGCTTTCAAGTTTCATCGCATATTCTACATTTCCTGTTCCGCTGTAGTGTTGGGATTAAAATCTGATACATTTGGAAGACACAGGCTTAGCGTACTTCTAACTTTTTTTTTTTTTTTTTTTTTTTTTTTTTGGGGGGGGGGGGGGGCACAAATATAATTCAGTCCTCAGCGCATTGACTCCCGGATGGTCCTTAAGATATCATGGACGCCCAGAGACTTTACGGGGTTGGGTCAAACTTCTGTTGGGGGCGCCAAGAAATCTGATTAGTCGAATTTTTTTTTTTTTTTTTTTGTGGGGGGGGGGGGGGGGGGGGCCCTTTTTTCAGGAGATTATTTTGAATTTTGAAGTAGGGTACAAGTTTCAGAATTTTATTTCGGAGGAAATCTAATAAACAAATTTAAAAAAAAATTTTTGGGCCCCTCCGGCAGTTGGGGGCCTGGGTCAAAGTGCCCCAGTTGCCCCCCCCCCACCCTCTAGGCGGCCCTGTAAGATATGATATATTATGATTTTTTTTTAATTGAATAATAGTAGAATTGATGCTTGAGTAGTATTCTAAAGTTATACAATGAGAAAAATATATAATATAAATAAAATGAGAAAAAAAATATAGCATCGAATTTTTGTTATGGATCATATCATTGTTAAAAACTATGTTAAGGCTAAAGACATAATCGGAATCTTCAGTTTCACAGTTTGAAAAAGGGGGAAAAAAACCAACTTTCTTAAAAGTTTTCTACAATTCTCCGATTTTAACTGAATTTCTATTAACGTTTTTATTTATTTCAACTAAAGTTGGGGGGGGGGGGGGGGGCACTTCCTTCTCAAAAAATTCTCTAGAATAGTAAAGTAATTGTTGGTTAAATAAGTAATTATTCACTGCTGAAAGTAAGAATTTTTCAAATATTTTCTAAATTCGTTGAAAGCTTTCTTAAAGCCATGATAAAAGTTATTTTCTCAAATTTTTAGAGGTCCTATGTTTGAAATTTATTTCCTTAAAAAAGTTTCGAAAATTCACAACAGACTCCTGAAATCTTCCGGGTTTGAGATTTAATATCTTCAAATATGTCCATAAATTCTAAAATATATTTGAAGTTTATGTCCTTGAAATATTTTTTTAAGTTCTGGAAAAGACTCCAAAAATCCTGGGACTGGAGTTTATAGCTATGCTTTGTTCAGTTCCGAAAAATAATTCTAAAATATCATGTTTTAAATTTCTTTAATTCAAATACTTCCTTTGCAGAAATTAGATCTTAAAAGGTCTTGTTTTTTATTTAGTATCTCCAAATGTTTTCTAAGTTTTGAAAAAAAAAACTTTAATACATCCCATATAACGTTATTATAATAGTCCAGCTTTTCCTTAAAACGCTTTTATTAAGTTCGCTGATTTTTTTTTTTCTAAATCTTCTTTTGCTTGATATAAATTCTATGAAGAAACATAATCGTGGAGAAAATTTGCTACAATGATACATTCATCATTTTAAAGATCAAAGGAAATGGTGGCGCCATCTAGTTGCATGTTTCAAAACATCTAAAAGGACTTTTAGGCGATATAGAAAATACCATGTTTATTTAATTATCAACATTTATGTAGCTGTAAATAGTAGTAAAATAAAAATATTTAATTCTAAATGTTTTCTAACGCCTAATTTTAAACGCCTGTCAACATTTATGTGTTATCTATCGAGAAAGGGTTTGAACGCTCAAAATTTCCTTTGCTGGACGAAATTTATAAAATGAATCTTCGCAGAATGAAGAAAAGTGAATGTGATATTTGAAACTCAGCCCACCAGTATGACGTAATATAATATTTGCTAGATTCCTGCACCTGCGATTGTTTGCACGCGTGATATTATATTTTGTATTATTCGTATTTTACAATAACTGAAGATGGCAACTTGTATATATTTTTAGTCAATATGATGGAATACTTTTTTAAGGTTGTATTTAGGACAAGGAACCAGTTATGTACAATTTAACTACGCTGGGATCGCCGATTAGGGCATCTCAGTCTCTTGTGATGTTTTCTAATTCTCAATAAATGTTCATGTTGTTCAATACGCCATCGGGGAGACCTTTGGAGAACAAAACTAAGAAACCCTAACATCGACTCCTTTTTGCGGAGACTCTTGCTCGAAACCTATCCATACTTAAAGAAATGGAACAGATGTATTACACGCACCTCCCTTGGCGACAATTTGGCGACAAAATTTGACGCCAAATACACGTCAAAAAAAATTTGTCGCCAACTTGTCGCCAAAACAGGCCTACGCGGACATTTTACACTTAAAATAACAAATATACACAAAATATCAATAACAACTCAAATATAAAAATAAATTCAAAACAAACTTACCAATGGCAATAATAAACTTTCAAAAACATGTCACAAAACCACAACAGCTACTTTAAAACATACACGAATATATCTAAAAACGGCTGTATTAAAATTCAAAACCTAAACAGAAATGCTCAACCGCTACTTTAAAACATACGCAAAAATATCTAAAAACGGCTGTATTAAACTTCAAAACCTCAACAGAAATGCTCAACCACTTATTTAAAACATACGCAAATATATCTAAAAACAGCTGTATTAAAATTCAAAACCTCAGCAGAAATACTCAACCACTTATTTAAAACATACGCAAATATATCAAAAAACGAAGACATTAAACTTCCAAAAACATTAGAGAAATCCTAAAGCGCTACTATGAAACGCCAACAAGAATATCGAACACCGGTATATTAAACTTCCAAAAACTTACTACACTATACCACAACACTATACCACTACACTATACCACAACACCTATTCAGGGTTGCAACAAAAAACAAACATCACGCCAAATCGCATGGCTGCCAGACCAAACAAAAAAATCGCTAAAAATAAAAAAATCGCCAAACATAAAAAAAAATCGCCAAATTGAAAAAGGTGCGTGAAACACATCTGTACCAAAGAAATTCCTACTATGTAAACCTTAGTTTATTTAAAATCTGCGATTTTTTTTATCAAAATTACGCCTAGACACGCTGTTTTTAATGAGAAAAACAATAAATATTATTCACTTTCGAATTTCACTTTGCCAAACACTGCCTAGTAGGCGATTGAAATAGAAAATTATGATAACCCTCGTATGGTAACCTTCTAAACCAAAGATGCCTGTACGATCATTAAGAATATTTAATAGAGAAAAATAAAATAAAACGAACAATATTTAAGAATAGAGAAAAATAGATAACTGACATAAAGAATAGAGAAAAGAACAATACACACAACTTTTCTATTTACCAAAACGGTACTTTGGGATTATCCCGTCGACTATTTTCGCCAAACCCGATTCATTTTCGCCCGATATTATCACCAAAAGGTAGCTTTTGCGCCAATAACCGCAAATTTTATCACATTTACTGTGCAATCCTTGACTACGCGAGTTAGTGTTCTTTAGCGTGTTGAAATATACTGTTTTCTTTACTCTGCTGCAAAATGATTCGAATTTAGAATTTGCCCAGCACCTAAGAGAGTGCAGTGGCATATTTTGAAGAGTATGGAATCATTTCTTTTAAGAAAATGCGCGTGAATGGCGACTGCACAAGGATAATGACTCGTTTGTTTGCGCTTTAAAAGCCATCAAGGACTTTTGGCAGCCGAAATGATTGATAATAATATATATGGTTAGATTCAAGAATAACTCAATGTGTAATTATAAAAAAATAGAGGTTTTTATTTTGTTTTGATTCTTTTTATTAATAATGTGTTTTAATAGTATTATTGTATTAATAATAAATTTAATGTGTTTAGAATGTTTATTTTGGAAATTGCTTTTCATTATGATGGCGCCAAAGGATTTGCATATTTTCGCGAGCATTGACAGATCGACGGAATAATCCTAAAGTACCGAGGTTATTAACGCAAAAGCTACTTTTTGGCGATAATTTCGGGTTTGGCGAAAATGAATCGGGTTTGGCGAAAATGGTCGACGGGATAATCCCAAAGTACCGTTAAAACATATTTATTTTGTTAATGAAAATTTATAATAATATAACTGCAATGCCATGGGAGTTTATTTTTCTATAATAAGCAGAATTTACTTACCAAAAATGCTGTGGTTGAATATTAGGAAATCCATTTGTTATTTGCTATAAATACGTTTTAGAATAAAATGCAATAATGTGATTTTAGCAGTTAACCTGTATGTTCCGATTTTTAAATAAATATTTGGAATTTTTCAAAAAATGAATGAATAGATAACATAGAATAAATAGCAACAGCGTTTTTTAAGAGAAAATTCCAGTATAAGCATAGAACAACTCAAAATCAAATCGCATTCAAAATTACCCAGCATGCATCGGTCTCTTTTTTACAATGAAGAGAATAAATAATAAAAGTTCTATTAAGTTTTAAAGTAATAAATGTTTAAATAAGTTATTCCAAAAATTCTTAAAAATCTAGAAAGTAATTTACCAATTTAAATATTAATCTTTAAGCTATTAATTCTAAAAAAATACATATAATTTTTAAACAAACAAACAAAACAATTTTACATGTCCTGCCATCTTTTGGCAGATAGGTGAAGCAATACTGAACAATGCCAAATCAGTTTGGGATTGTTTAGATTAATTCATTTCCGGTGTTTGTTAGCCGTGTGCAATGACGACAACTTACGATATTTGTTCTCTTTTCATTGTGTACCTAGGGCCATTGTGTACCTAGGGCTACCATGCTTTATTTAAATAATTATTATTTTACAGCATTTTTACTCATTGGAGTGAGTGACAACATTGTTTCAAATCATAACAGCCATTTTTAATGAAAGCAAGAAGAAGCTATAGTTAAATAGAAAAGAAAGTCTTGATTTGATGATCAAAGCTAAATTTTTTCACTTCAATTTGAAGTCTTATTTTGTGAAATTAAGTGCAAACTTCTGTTTTAATGTATAGCAAATATTTTTTGTAATCATTAAAGGAAAAAAATGATATAAAAACAAAGTTTGGTTTCTACAGGTCTTTAGCTATGGAAGCCATTTTGCCAAAAACAACATCTTGTACCTAGGGCCATAATCTTGTCTTGTACCTAGGGCCATGGCCTCTGGTAGAAAAGAGGTGGACGAAAACTTGGCAAGTGTAGAATTCTCACTGATACCCCCGAGAAAAATTAAAATCAAGCACAATTATTGAAAAAAGTAATTGATAAAAAAAGGTTACGAAATCTGTGTTTGAAACAGAAAATTTATGCGGGATCATTAAGAAGACATTGGAGAAAAACATACATTAGAAAGTGATGAAATAATAAACATTTTTTCCTTTAATACATTGCCTACAATTAACATTTCTTCCTTACGAAGATTTTAGAAGATGTGCATGAAAGAAATAATGTTTTTTTTTATTGTAAACAACAATTTCAGTGTTTGGAAATAGCTGGCCCTAGGTGCAATAGTGTTATTGTACCTAGGGCCATTTGCAATTTTTTTTGTAAATTTTCACTATCATTTACAAGTTTTTTTTTTCTACACTTGATGTGATTTTTATTTAAAGAGAATAAAGCACGTAATGTATACAAACTATTTTTATTATTGTAAGTTAGTTATAAGTAAAGATACTGCCATTTGAAAATAGCCGGCCCTAGGTACAAGGGTTTCCCCTACTATAAAACATGGTTAAAAAGTTTTAAAACTCACTATCGCCATTTTGTATCTTTTCGGAGTACCTGGGCTAAAGGCTTATCCAATGATGACGATGATTAATTTGAGTAAAATTGGCCAGTAGAGGTTTTTTAAGCTGTAATTATTGCTGAGTTAAGAGAATTTAAATTTAAATTTAAATTTTTGCTTTTAATTAAATAAAAAGACGTACACACAGAGAGAGGAAAAAAGAAAGGAAAGGAAACGTGCCTTTTGGGGTCGATCAAAACAGAAATAAAATGGGATTTTTTTTAGCACAAGGGATTCTTCAATTATTGTCCATTAAATAGAATTTTCTTCTATTTTAGACCTTATTTCTTTTCACCAAAAACACCGACATTGCCCCCCCCCCCGGCCAAGCATTAGTGCTGTTTTATTATCTGAATTTGAGGGTTAAACTTCAACAGAATACATGACATAATTTATAGGAGCATCGTAGTTTGAATATTAAGTTGTTGCCTCCCAAAAACAATTTAAAAATTCTCTTTTTTTTTGTTTATTAATTTTTTCAAATCTTAGTTTTTATATTATTATAGTTGAGTCCCTATAATCCGAAAGGATTGAAACCAGACCCTTTTCGGATGAAGCGAAATCATTCTTAAAATAAACTTAAGGGGACAGTGGACCTTCAAACCTAACTTTCTGTTTTGAATGGATTTGCTCGAAATTTGAATATGTGATTTGTACCATAGATAAGTAAAAGTGGTTAAAATTTAAAGTTGAAATATTAATAATTTGTGAATTATGAATTATGAATTATATCAAAAATTGGCCTCATTGAAAATGTTCCACGCGCATTTCTTTTGCATATAATATGGTAATTTTTATTTAAAGGATACCTTATAGAACTAACAATGAAACTTATTGCTTATTTTAAGCATTCATTAAAAATATAAAGAGAAAAAAATAATAATCTTGAAAACACACTTTTTATGACGGAAAATACCTGTAAATCGTCTTTTCCATTACAAAATTTAGAAATTCCGAGCTACGAAACATCATTTTTTTCAATAAGATTTATTTGATGTACAGTTAAGTATATAAAACTTAAATTTCAAAGCAATACGATCGTTAGAAATGCGCCCGGAGCAGTTTGAATATTCGTATGACACGGAATTGTTTATTTTGATAAAAACACATTTAAAGTTATTGCTATTAGTAACCCCATAATATTTAAATTAAATACAAATGCCTATAACTAGAAAAGTAATCGCAGAAATTGAAAATTCTTTTTGCGACACATTCCTACTCGTTCACAATTCAATAAAATAAAATAAAAATCGAATTTTTGGACAAATGTCACAATTTTAAAAGTCCACTGTCCCCTCAAATTCCATAATAACGTGTGATTACACAAATCTATGTATATAAAACAGTTCCGTAACTGACTCATTCATTCACTGACTGACTGACTGACTGACATACAACGCACAGACCAAACCGCTGGTCCTAAAGGGCTGACATTTTGCATGGCGATTCTTCTAATAGTGTAGGGGTGCACTAAGAAAGATTTTTCAAAAATTCTTCTTAGATTTTTTAAAATTAAATTTTTAAGCTGTTTTTAAACTTTTTTTACGTTTGCATTTAAAATAATACATTGAGGGTTATAAAATTTATATCACGAGAAAGATCCTAAAAATTCCTTCAAAATGAAATTTTTTTCGAATTTTTACCTCCATTTCCCGATTTTTGGTGAATTTTTAAAGATTCATTTTTAGAATTTAATTTATTAAATGCCGATCACGTGATTTCTTTTTCTGGTTCTTTCAATAAATGTATCGTCACGTGCGTAACAACTAAATAGACAAAAAAAATATTTTTTTCTCTTTCTAATGCGGCAGACGATTGGATATTATCCAAAAAAAATGCATATCCGTTACGATTTTTTTATAAATATATATATATAGATAGATATATATTTTACATCAATTGTATACATTGATCATCGCATTTATTATAAATATATATATTTATTTTTTGGCATAAATTCCATACGTTGACCGTTGCATTTAATTTGAATGTACTCCGTAGCGAAGCGCGTGTTTTCAGCTAGTATTACATATTACGTGTGATTACACAGTTTATTTTATAAGGTCTGTAAGAGAACGGAACGCTTCCTAGTATGGTACAAGATGTTCTAACAATACGTCACAGTGCTCGGCAGTTGGAAAGCTGCGTCGTTACTGTTAGTGTCAGTTTAGCATTAGCATAAACACGTGTAATTTATTCTACATTATTATACTACTGTTGTCTAACGTTGAATTTTCTTGTCATTTTCAGAAATATACTTTATACTACTTAGTATGAGTGTGTAGTTTTATTGTAACCTTAGTTCTTTTTGACTTTTGATTTCGGATTAAGCAGAGTTTCGGATTACCGAAGTTCGGATTATCGGGACTCCAATGTATTTTTTCCATGTTTTTATTAACTCGCTTTCTTGTTTGTGTGTTTGTCCAGTACAAATCTTGCAATCGATTTTTAACTAACTTCCCGACTAGCTAGACATTTGAAACTTTTAGAATAGCTCAGAACACGATGACAATGCATTCTTTTAATATACTTTTAGCCATCTTTAAGCAGTTCCAATTAACTTCCTTTTCTTTCAAGTGGATGGGATAATTCATCAAAAAAAAATTTTTTTAAGTATTTATCAATACATAGAATTGTCAAGTTTATATGATTCAACAGAAAATTTAAAAACATGGTATATAAAAAGTTCTTTTTATCTTGCAATTATTATCTCTAAGAAATCCGTAAAGAGTACGTATTTTTTGGGAAGATTTCCGTATCCTGTGCCGCTTGGCGCTATTTGGCGCGGTTTCTGATTTTTCCGCGTTTGGCGGAAAACTTAGATTATTGCAACCTATCAAAGCGACGCCATCTTTTCGGTGTCACTTAGGCTTAAAAACAAAACAAATAGAACCAAAATAAATTTTATAACTTATACAGAGGCTGTTCACACATTTTTTAGACGATGTATATTGTATTCACAAAACTAAATTACATAAAATTCTTGTGTTTTAAATGTTCTATTTGACATCCCTTATTCTGAACTATCTTTCGACATCGCAATTTCCAGGATAATAATGCCTTTTGAAGTGTCAGAAGAGGAATTCTATCCCATTCTTCCTGAACAGCTTTCCAGAGTCCTGTAAGGGTTTTGGGACGACGTTTGGATAATGCAGATTTTAAAAGTCCGAAAGCACAAAAATCCATAGGTGATACATCGGGAGATTTAGTAGGGATATCAGTGGAGGGTATGGCCTTGATACCAGTTTTTTGTTCCATTTCTTTTGGGAAATTTACAGTGGATTTTGATGTGTGACTGCTAGCTTTGTCCAGATGGAGTCTCACAGATTGATGGCACTGTGGGTAAAGGGATGGTATTTCATTCAGAAAAATTGGCGAGAAAATATGTTCCTGATAGTATTTGGAGTTAATCTTGACATTTTTTTCCACTCTCTTTATTTTTAACTTGACATTATAAGAAAAACCAGCAACAATCACGAATCCCTTAGAAAAACTTTCTTTCGATTCTTTGAACCATGAACTTAATTTTTTTTCTCCCCTTTTATGATAATAAATGGCTCTTTTTTTGTTGCAATCATTTAAATACACCCATGATTCATCTATTGTGACAATTGTTTTCCATTTTTCTTTGGATAAGTGTTTCTCATATAGAATTCTGCAGCGTGTCCTGCGTTCAGCGATATGATTTGGAAGAAGACGATGCACATTGCGTTTTTTCGCTTTCTTAAGATTTAAATCAACGTTTATCATTTTGTTTACAGTGGACACCGAGCATTTTAATGATTTTGCAACTGTCCTTCGACTAGGGGGATTTTCTTTTAACATTAAACAACGTACATTTGCAATAGTCGAAGATGTCCGTTTTTTCCTTGGATACTTGTTTGACATTTTTGTCCCACTTGAGGCTCCGATTTGACGTTTTTTTCCTTTCTTGTTGACGATATTACCTATCGACGCTTTAGATATCACAAAACCATGACTCTCACATCGTTTTTGGATAACGGAGTATGCATATTTCTCTTCGGAAAGAGCATAAATGTAGCCTTCGAACCACTGCTTTGTTAAAAACGCCATTTTGAATAAAAACAAAACTTTCAAGCCGCAGACGATAATTTTGATTGCAATTATTTCTTTTGCAGCAAACGTTTTTTCATTACCGCTTACCGAAATCGTCTAAAAAATGTGCGAACAGCCTCTGTATATATATATATATATATATATATATATATATATATATATATATATATATATATATATATATATATATATATATATATATATATATTTAAATACCCAATAAGGGTGGGTGGGTTTGGTGTCTCAGACTTCGTCAAGAAAGGTCACATGAAATGAGCTCCTGTTTATGGACATTTCTATGAGAATCTACCGGTAAAATGTTATACATTTTCGGCATTCGTTATTCAGCATTTACGGCAAGAGTTTCTCTCTCTCTCTCTCTCTATATATATATATATATATATATATATTTATTCATTTAAATAATCGCGAGTGAATCCCTGAATGGTATTTTAGAATTTTCAAAAAAAGTATTATCCACAGGATTTACGGAGCCATAGCAAGGAAACAAACAATTCAACACAGCAAACAAAGAATTCAACAAACACGAATAAGAAACCACCATAAAAACCTCGTAACACAACCGATAACGGCACAGGATACGGAACTCTTCCCTATTTCTTCTCATGTTGTATGAAACTACTTTAAAAACAAACAAACAAACAATTGAAGTACTTTTTAAAAATGAATTGTTAAAAATGCATTTTATATTTTCTCATTCTATTATCCAAAAGCATATATTATATGCTATAATTATTTAGTAAATCAATCTGCTTACGGATCGAATTGGATGGTTCGCGGATTTTATCAGCAACATGCTAAGGGTAGAAATATTTGCCACCATATGACTGTTGCTGCATTGTACAGCATTAATATCGCATCAACAGATATTTCATGCAGTTCATGCAGAGTCTAGGGAAAGATCCTGCGAAGGTGAAAGCCTTTTCGGTGAATCCAAACTAAAAGAATACCTTCAGCAGCACGCAAAGAACTGCCATGAAAAAAGGAACTGTCATCTCTTCCTCTATTTCAGTTCCTGGGTGGCAATGAAGAGGAAAACTCACATATATGTAAGAAATAGATCCAGTAATTATTATTTTTAATGACTCACTTTGAATACGAATTAGAGTCAGGAGTTGGTAGGGGAACCGGTTTCTCGCCGAACGACCGACTGGTATTTTTGCTGTTCGGAGTTGGCAACGGCTAGAAGGGAGATGAGTGATTTTGGTGTGTGCGCAGAACGAGGAAAAACTTGATGTGTGTTGGGGATACGTGCGGTCTCTGAACCAGCATGGTTATGTTGCGATTATTGGAATTAATAAACGAGTTAAATTAAACTTGTTGTTTTCTGTCATTCGTCCAAATCACGACATATATATATATATATGTGACATTATAAGTTAAATCTTGACATTATAAGTTGAATCTCGTCTATTTCTGTAATTCGGGTCCCCACATCCGTTAAGAGAGGACCCTTTTCTCAGAATAAGCCCACCCAACAGCAAGTGAACATCTGCAAATTCCAGTGAGACAAACAGCACAATAAATTCTTTTCAGTTGATAGGAATAGAGGCCGTGCCGCCCAGAAGGAGTAACAAAACCCCGTCTCTAGTCATCTAAAATCCGCAGTTCACAATATCTCAGAGATAATGGCTGCAGGTGCCAGAGATAAAATGATCAAAAGTGTCAAACAATACCATAAAGATAAAACGCACCCAATGTGCTTTTTTGTAGTATACCACCCACGACAAACATCTGTGTTGATGTAAACAGTCACTGACTTTTAGTACAGCCCCTGGCCAAACGAGTCAGGCAGGCATTCTGTTGTTGGCTGTGTATGTGAAAACACATGTATGTTTCGCGTCATGCTAGAAGGACGCTCTGATATCCGCTATCAATTCTTGTTAAATAAAGAACTGTACTTTTAAAAGAACTGTTCCTCTTCATTTCTGCATATTGTGTATTATATGGAAAATCATGTGGTGAAATGCCACATATATATATATATATATATATATATATATATATATATATATATATATATATATATATGTAAGAGCATATGTTAGAGCATACTGTTCTAACATTTGACGAGATTACATCCCGTGAACAGTATCCGTCAGCTGCAGATAAAGTGGCTTTCATCCTCGAGAAATTTAAGGTTACAGAAAATCAGCAAAAGTTTGGGTAAGACTGTATAAGACGGTCAGATTTGGCGACATTTGGCTCGATTTTTTTTTTTCGCTAAAGACTTGGCGCGTTTTATTATTTGCCGTAAAGAAAAACTCGCCAACGGATTGGCGCGTTTCAGGGTTTGCTAGAAATGAAAAACAAACTCCATAAAATAAAACAACGCATAAACACAACAAACATGTTAGAAAATCTAACAAATAAAATTTATATATATATATATATATATATATATATATATATATACATATATATATATATATATATATATATATATATATATATATATATATATATATATATATATATATATATATATATATATATATATATATAACTGTTTGTACTATTAATTAAACTGTCCAGTACCTATATAATTAAATACCCAATAAGGGTGGGAGGGATTGGGTGCTCAGACTTCGTCAAGAAAGGTCACGTGAAATGAACTCCTGTTGTATGGACATTTCTATGAGAATCTACTGGGAAAATGTTACACTTTATCGGCATTTGTTATTCAGCTTTTACGGCAAGTGTTTCTATATAAACAAACATCGTAACACAAACGAATGATAATACACCATATTGAAATATTTTTCGCCCAATAAAAATCGCCAAATTTCCCGGCACAGGATACGGAACTCTTACCCAACACACAAATACCATCGAATAATACACAAAATTTAAACTCACCTATCTAATCGGTCGAAATAAATCCCCTGTCAAAATCATGTATACGAAATAATCACATGACATATACGTCAGAAGTTTGCAGTAGAAACAACCTTGGCGCCATAATCGTCCAAGCCTGCCAACAAAAACCTCTCGTCAAATTGGCGAAAAATCTATCTGACCGTCTTATACAGTCTAGCCAAAGTTTGTCTTTTCTATGACATCTGGACAAGCACAAAATCCATTATGGGAAGCATACCGAAAAGGGCGGTTTACTTCGAGCAAACTAGCTTCAGTTTTGACTGCAATTGAACGAAGCTATAAACCGCCTAGTTTGCTAAAAACACTGAATGGCGAATATGGAAATTTTTTTTCAAAAGCCATTCAGTGGGGTGTGGGTGCATGAGAAAACGGCCCTATCTATTTATGCGGATGTGAAGAAATGCCGTGTAGAAACTAGTGGTCTTTTTCTTCATCAAACTGGTATATTAGAATGCTCACCAGATGGTCTTATTATATATATAATAGCCGTTGTCTCTGTATAACACTTCCGGGCTGTACTCATCTTTCAATTGAAGCCCTCAGTAAACAAACGGCCGGTTAGGCCTAATTTCAATTTCAGATGTGGATCAGAATTTTTTCTTACCTAAAAACTAATATCTTCTCCATCAAATCACGTTTGTTCAGCCTATTTTTCTATAAAATATTCAGAACAAAAAAAAATTGGATGTTTTTAGCTGTATATTTAACAGTTTTTAAAAACCTGTTTACTTTTGCGATGAATTCTGAAAGTAAACAAACTTGAATGTGAATGAATCAAGTAGCTCAAGTATTCATATAACGTAGTGAGCTGTAAAAAGCTGGATAGCAGTCTACTACTCCAATCGCATGAAAAATTAAATAAATAAAAAATAATGAAAGGGTTCGCTTTTACAAGGTGTGGATTAAATGCAATATTGTTAGATAATTCGGGATATTTTTTAGCTTTCATATACTTTTTCCATTATGACGTCATTATTAGTATTATGACGTCAAAATGACGGTTACCTTCTAGTTAATAATAAGAGGATCATTGAAATTAAGTGTCCTGTAAGCTTAAAAGATGACTCTTCTTTGCTTCTGGTAAGTGGTATTTGATTATTAAGCAGAATGTAAAAGCCACTGTTCATTCATCTGACAATGAATTTTCTGTTGGAGATATCGCCTTTAATTGGAAAACTCCTCAAGGTAAGGCATACTATCATCAGATTCAAGGTATACTCAATAGAGATATTTGTGATCTCATTATTTGGACACCAAATGTTGTCCCAGTACTGAAAAAAAAGCTCAATGGTCATGTTAACATAAAAAAGTTTATTGATTTTTATGGAAACATATTTATTTATACTCTTATAAAATGATTGGTGAACATAGTATGTCGTAACATACATAGTATTCAATCCAGCCCAACTTAGCCATGTGCCACTTAAATTTTGACCAAGCATCCCCAGGGGTGACATCGAGGGGGGGGGGGGATCGTGCCTTCTCCCACCCTCTTTCACCTCATAGAAGGATTTTCGGGTCTCCGGATGTAACCTGCCCATATCCGGCCTAGACACGAAGGTATTTAATGGCGCTCAGTATTCGATTCGAGAACCTTCAGTACCGAAAGCCGACGCGCTACTACAAAGCTACCTTGGGCCATGGGAGAAGAAATGAAAGTCATGGCAGAAAGACATGTGTGGCACCTTGCAAAGTTACCGTCAGATACAGATGTCATTGGATGCCGGTGGGTTTTTACATTGAAAAGAGATGAAAACGGCAAAGTGACCAGGTATAAGGCAAGACTGGTGGCACAGGGTTTTAAACAAGTTAAAGGAGTGACTTACGAAGCCCAGTCTAATTCGTTTCTTTTTTTCACTTTTAGTAGTTTTACAGGGTTGGACCCACAGGCATAAGACCCACAGGCATAGGAGCCACAGACAAAAGATAACATTTACATGTCTCAGCTAGCCGGTTTTGCTGTGAAAGGTTTGGTTTGTAAGTTGGATGGACTACACCAGAGTGATCGAGAATGGTTTTTCGAGATTCATAAAGAACTTGGATTTAGCAAATTGAATTGGCGTAACTGTGCATATGATTTTAATTGTGTGTTAATTTTGCTTCTATATGTTGATGACATAGTTTTGTTTGGAAAGGACGCGACAAGGCCATTGGATTGTTGGAAAAACATTTTGACTTGGGAAACTAAATTTTTGGAAAGACTAGAAAGTTGTTGGGGGTTGAGTTTGAGGGTGAAGTTTTGTTAAGCCAGTCGATTTATATTGAGGATATTCGTAAAAGGTTTACTAGCTTCTTCATACCTGTTTCCTCACTTCCAATCAGCAAAGGTACAGTCTATTTCAACAGATGTTGAAATAGAGGAAATGTCACATTTTCCTTATAGGAATTTATTAGGCTGTCGATCTTTTCTTGCTGCCCGAGATAAGTTACGCCGTTAACATTTTTAGCCAGTACCAGAGTAATCCTGGTAGGTTTCACTGGGACGGTCTGATAAAACTTTTGGGCTATGTCATACACACACGCAATTGTAAACTTAGACTTACATGCAACAAACCTAGTATAATGGTTTACAGCAGGAGTGTCAAACTCGCGGCGAACATTTTTGCGGCCCGGCCAATATATTGGCACACAATAATCTATATTAATAAAGCAAGGTCCGGGTCTTCTGTCGGTCACACTCCTCCTGGTGTACCGCCTCAATGTGTGCTTGTGTGCGGCCTATGAAACTTACAGCCATGAAATTTTGCACACGGGTAGTGCAGACTATGGGAAAGTGCACCTCGAAGCCCGAATTTTAAATTTGATTCTAGAAAATTTTTTATTTTATGTTTTTTTAACTTCAGATTACGATATCTCGGCAAAAAATGATCGTAGAATTTTGATCTTTTTACAATCTAAGACTACAGACATTTCTCCTTCAAACAAGACCTCATTGGTTTAAAAATAATTTAAAACAGACTAATATTTTCATCAAAATATTAAACCCACAATTTCGAGAAATTTACGCGGTTTTGAGGATCTACGGTCGATGCTCTTCGAGTTTTTATCTTACAAAGAATATATAATAAAATAACCGACGCAGAATTATAATAAGATAGGAAGAATTCGCTAAATGTTTTTTTTAATGATACTCTTTTTTGCTATTATTAAACAAAATGCATATATTTATGTTGAATATACTGTAATTAGGTAAATAAACCTACGTTTCTATTAATATTGATTTTTTTTTGTGGCCCACCTATAGTTAAACCTTGTTTGTTTGGCCGAAGGTAGCCTTTGAGTTTGACACCCCTGGTTTAGACTGGTGCTAACTTTGCTGCCAATAAAGACGACAGGACATCTATGGGGGGGACAGATAGTTTTTTGGGGGAAAGCTCCAGTCATGTGGAGGACTTGCCAACTATGGAGAGTGAATTTTATGCTATGACAGAGGCCACGAAGGAACTTATGTGGTTTGATAGAATCCTAAACGAGTGTTATGCCAGAAAGTTAGTTTTTGGTGAGAAATTTAAGTCGATTCTATATGTTTACAACACCGCTTGCATAGACTTTGTCAAATCCCCAGTCGAAAACCATAGGATGTCCGGTTATTTTTTTGTTCGTGACTTAGTTTATCAAAATATTTTTGACATAAAATATATAAAGAGTAAAGAAAATGTAGCTGATCCTTTTACCAAACCTCTGACCAGGTTCGAAATGAGACGTTTATGTTGTGAAATTTTCTCACGAGTCTCTGGAGTTGTAAAATCGCTTTGTTTCTTTAGAACTTTGAAAAGTGGAGTGAATTTTTTTTTTATCTTTACTTGTTTTCGGTGGACTTTTCGGTGGACGTCTGAACGTGTTTAGTGGCATCTTTACTGTCTATCATCTGGATCCGAACAGCCTAACGTACCGTCTCGGGTTAGGTGAAAATGTAATTTGCTTGAGTCGTTCAGGTGGTACATTTGTGAATTTCTCGCGGCACCGGAGGGCCTTTGTTCGCGGGTATGTTATTTTTACTTTGGTGAATCCCTGCTTTGTTTATGGGACTGCCCCGTTAATTGTCCCGTCCGACGAATCAAGGAAATTTGTTTAATGTAAACTTGTTTAATGCTCAGTGTCTGTTTATCTGAATTGTTTTATTTGATAGATATCCAGTGCAATATTACTTCGTGATACTTTGATCTTAAATATTTTGAAATTCTTTAAAGAAAAATTTTAATAACTTGAAAATGTTATGATGTACATTGATATATTTCTTCTAGATGAGAAACCAATTTGTTTTATGTTTATGAATGAGTTTGTATGAGTGGGCGCCCAAGCATGTATTGATAGAGGATCATGATTGAATGGAGTGATGTCCTAGTCATTATATGTTTTAACTCTTTCCTGTAGTTTGTAATTTGTAGTATTGTGTATATTGGTTTTTGAGATAGCAATTGTCAAAACAGAAGCAAACACAGAATGTTTTTTTTTTATTTTGATAGAGGTCCTCAAACTTGAAAACCTGAGATGTAAACTGTGATGGATTTATCTTCTCCCGTTGCTTGTTTTGTGTCGAAAAGACAAGTGGGGGGGGGGATTTGTTAGCAATTTTAACTAAGAATTACTTTGAGGGTCCATTAATTACTTGCCTTTCCAAAGTTTGACGTCATATTTTGCATTTCCATTTTTAAGTCGATTCAAGTTAAGGCGATTCAATTTATAACTAAGCCGAATCACCGACGCAAGTTTCGTTTAGATTACGTCACGTTTGGCAAACTGCAGTGCGTCATATAATTAACCATAAAAATCTTCAGTTTCCAGTAGATGGCGTATTTCGGAGAAGTTACAACCCGATATTTGAATATCGGCTTTTGACACGAGTATATAATCCGTGAACACTTTCAGGAAATCATCAAGGAGCTTGTGCCCGAGCTGATGAGATAACAGGAAGTTGTATCAAGCCTGCCTACAGTAAGGTGAATTTTGTATTATTAACGTATTAAAGCCCCATGATAGTCCATCCCAGTATGGGAATAAACAGATTTTAAGAATTGATTTAATAGAAAACCCCGGCTTACATCACCAGTTGTTATTAGTGAAAAGGAAGATATTAACATAGTTGTTTTAACTAATTTTTCAAATGAATAAACTTTTATTATGTTATTGTTAAAAGGCTTGTCGCCTATACATTATTTTGAGCATCTTTAATGGTTTTAACGTATACCCTTTCTTAACAAACATGGCTTTTACTGCACATTTTTACTCTGCTGTTTAAAGATACATATTAGAAGGATTATAAGAATTGCTGACGTACATGTTTTACACGTACGATAACAAACACTTTGGCAACGTCCACTTTTTCCCGTCACAAAACGACGTAAGTATAAGTTTTTTTATGACCACCCTGTATATATATATATATATATATATATATATATATATATATATATATATATATATATATATATATATATATATATATATATATATATATTTGTATGTATGTATATATATATTTGTATATATATATATATATATATTTGTATATATATATATATATATATATTTGTATATATATATATATATATATATATATATATATATATATATATATATATATTTGTATATATATATATATATATATATATATATATATATATATATATATATATATATATATAATATATATATATATATTTGTATGTATGTATATATATATACACTGCTGGCCACCCAAATTGCAACACCAAGAAAAACAAGAGATATCACAACAAAATTTATTTTGTAGATAACATGTTGACCAAGTATCAAATGATTAAATTTATAGACTTCTGTGAAGTGTGGTTCCTGCCAAAATCAGTAGCCAGAGTAGCCGCCATTGTTGGAGGTCACCGCTGCCACACGCCTCGGCATTGATTCAAAGAGACTTTGGATGAGTTCTTGGGGTACAGAAGATCAAGCAGCTTCAACACGTTGCCAAAGTTGATCTGCTGTGGCAGCTGGGGATGAAATCTGGGTCAATCGTAGAGCAACCATGGACCACATGTTTTCTATCGGCGAAAGATCCGGAGAGCGAGGCGGCCAGGGAAGTAATTCAATCTGGCGATTGACGAAGAACCGTTGGACAATGCGTGCCACGTGTGGTCGCGCATTATCCTGTTGAAATATGGCTGTGGGCAAGCCCTGAAGGTAAGGAAGGACAACTGGCTCCAACACCTCGGAGATGTAGCGCTGGCTGTTTAAAGTACCGGCAATGCGTACTAGAGGTGTGCGAGAGTGATATCCAATACCACCCCATACCATAATACCCGGTGCATAACGCAGCTATTCAGCATCCTCTCTTCACGGTGTCTCCAGACTCGAATGCGACCATCGTGGTGTTGCAGACAGAAGCGTGACTCGCCAGTAAAGACGATTTCCTTCCATTCTGCCGTCCACATCCTTCTGTCATCGCACCATTGGCGGCGGAGACGTCTGTGGTTCTGCGTCAAGGGTAGACAAAGCAATGGACGTCTTTCGGACATACCACTCTGCTGTAAACGGCGTCGAATGGTACCCGCAGACACTGGATGATGCGTTACAGACTGCATGTGCTGTGGTATGGTTCGTGATGTGACTGAGCGATCCGTTACTGCCGTGCGCACAATTTGCCTGTCATCACGTGAAGTGGTGCGCTGAGGTGGATGCGATCGAACACGCCGGTCCGTCGTACCCTCCTGCATCCAACGATCACATATCCGCATTACAGTTGTTTGGTTTCGTCCAACACGACTACCGATTTCCCTGAAAGATAATCCACAATCTCGGTAGGCCACTATCCTTCCTCTGTCGAACTCGGATACTTGATCAAAAGATGATCGCTGTTATCGACGAGGCATAATTGATCGTTTTTTTTTTAAACCACAAGAAAAACACAAAAGCCGAACTTGAAGTCGTCGAAATCTCCAAGCCTTAAATAGCGCTTTGAAGTGGCGGCACAGGCGCGCGTGATGTGCGTCTGCGCTGAAATTCTAATCATTTGCATATCTCACCTCCGCTAATGCATGTTGTAAATTTCATGTTATTTGCATGTTTCCTTCAGGGTGTTGCATTTACAGTGGCCAGCAGTGCATATATATATATATATATAGCATTGAAACGGTACGTGTATCACAAAAAATGGACGCGTTATGCCCGCACAAAAAACAGCTCTGCAAACGGCCTGCAAAAACATGACCGTGGCGCACGGAGGAAATTTGCGTATGACAGAGGCAAGACACCCATCACTGATGACGACACAGATCGGACAAAAGAAAACTTTCATTTGGATTACACATTTTCCACATGGGTGCCATCATCGTGTAACGCGTCCGTTTTTTTTTTTGTGATATACGTACCGTTCCGACCCTCTTTAGGGTTTTCGCATGCGCTGAGCATTTTGCGACGGGAAAAAGGAGGCGTTGCCTTTCGAAAATTTCTGGTTTTTATACCTATAACCATAACCGTGAGTGCCACTTTGTTGCCGTTCACAGAATCCGGAGATTATACCTCTGAATGATTAATACTACATCCGAAATCTCAGCTCGATCGGTTGAATGGAACATCCGTTAGAGGTCCATATATCGTCCATATAAGTTTTTTTTTTATGACCACCCTGTATATATATATATATATATATATATATATATATATATATATATATATATATATATATATATATATAGAGAGAGAGAGAGAGAGAGAGAGAGAGGAGAGGAGGGTATTATGGAATAGTCAGTTAATATGTAATACCGAGGCTTCGGCTCTGTTTGGTGCTGCTATCCAAGAAAGACTCCCATGATGCAGTGCACTGAGAGTTGACTGCTTGTTGTTGTCGTACCACTCGCTAGAGAACAAAACGTGTTTTGTGATTTTCAAGAGTTTTTGCAGCTAAGTTTTCAAACATTTTAACCTACTAGTACACATGTGACTTGAACATCGATGTTAAGCATAATGTACACTAAAAGAATTGTACTTTGTTATACTGTGGTCGTCTTTCAGCTGACAATGTTTTGTCCACCAGTTTAAAGGTTTATGTTCCATGATGGCGTGTCGGGAATACTAGGTATTCCATAATCCCCTTAGAAGCAGGAAAGCTGGATCCTCTGTAATAACCTACTCCCCATATAGAAAAAGAGTTAGAGGATGAACTGAAAGAAAAGGACATAAAGAAGGAACCAGAAGCTTCAAAACAACAAAAGAAACCGAACATTCAAAGACCCCCTGTTAAGAAATTAAACTTGACCGACCTTCTAGACCTAAACCTATAAGAGATGACTCCTGCGTTAGCAGCGATGAATCGTTCCATTCTGGTGTATCATCTGTAATGGACTTGATGCCGTCAACTGAAGAACTGGAAAACAAAGACGCTGAATGTATGATGTGTAACGGAAAATTCTCCGAAGATCAACGAGGGGAAATTTTGATTCAACGCTTCAGCTGTTCTCTGCGGGCTCACCTTGACTGTACCGGAGCAGAGAAAGAAGATTATATCTGTGACTTTTGTAAATAGACTAGAAGCAGATATGACATGCCCATAATCTTAAAAATATGGTTTTTATACTTAAAAATAACTATGTTTTATGAAGTCTAATTCGTTTTTTCAATAGTTTAAATCACCTATTCCATATTACCCGACTATTTCATATTAACCTCCATTTGTAACTTTCTTTTAAAATAATTTTTTTTATAACAACAAAATAAATAGTATTATTTTACAAGTGACAGTTCATTACAATTAGTTATAGTATGTACTCATGATTATTTGGGGTTTTTTACTCAAAAAGCAGTAAAGTTATTTTTAGAAATGTAAATGGTATTCCATAATACCCTCCTCTCATATATATATAATATATATATATATATATATATATATATATATATATATATATATATATATATATATATATATATATATATATATATATATATATATATATATATATATTTAAAACATGTATCGTTAAAATCCCCAGTATGTAAAATCACAGAGTCTCCAGTCACCTAGTTTAATTAAAATTTATTTGTACACAGCGAAAAGTTGAGAAAAACGAACACAGTCCAGAAACGAGAGAGTCCTCCCAGCAGACTCACTTGTCTGCGAACTGGAATGGCGGCACCCCGGGCAGGTAGGGGCAGGAGGAGGGGATGAATCTGGGGAAGGCCCCCCAGCAGTGCACGGCGGGGGCGGGGCATCGAGGCATCACGAAGGGGTCCGGCATGGACCGGGAGTGACCTGCGGGAGAGAATATAGATTTAGTCATGCATACAATCATGTCCATACCGTGAAGCTACTGAATAGGATGCAGGTTATCAAACCTGCATCCTCTTCAGAAAGTTCCCCTTGAGCTAACTGATTTGGTTAGGCTCCCTGATGTCGAGACCTGTCGGTTATCTCGTATTTCTGGTTGAGTTCCGGCACTATTCCAGAATCTTGCGTCTGGTGCGTGGAGCCCTGAGTGCTTGATTTCTGTATTGTTTTTGTCTACATTCTTCTTATAATTATCTAGCTGTGTTATATTTAGTTATATATATATATATATATTTATATTTATATATATATATATATATATATATATATATATATATATATATATATATATATATACATACAGTGGGTGATCGGTTTACGAACATAATCCGTTCAATGACTATGTTAGTAAACCGAAATGTTCGTTAACCGATCATCGATTTACCATAGATTTTTATGGGACTTCGATTAATTCGTCCAGGAGGCCCTAAAAATTAAATTAAAAGATATATATATATATATATATATATATATATATATATATATATATATATATATAATTATAATTTCTTAGTAAGTTTATTTTTTACCAAAATAATACAGTCTCGCACATTAATCAATCATTTTTTTTTTGGTTAAGGTGTCGCTAAAGAACATGTCCAATGTCGATTGCTTCAGAATTTTCTGGAAGTGATTAATAGCATTGTCGTTGTAGAGATCCCCAACCCTATTGACATCGGCTTGGTTTGGCCGTTGCTCTGACATCCTCCCACTTCTATAAAAGATCTTAAATAGCAGATGTCGTCATTGTTCCTCTTTAGTCTTCTTCTTTTTCAGAAGGAGATACATTTCGCTGGTGTTCTTCATTCAAGATTTCTTGGAGTTCTTCTGTTAGCTCATCTTCGTGTTCCACTATGAGCTCTTTAATGTCCTCCTCGTTCACCTCCAATTCCAGATCTTAAGCAATTGTCCCAATTTCATTCATAATTTCAGGGTCATTATCTCCGTCTCCCTGAACACAAGATGGACACAGTTTTCACCAAGCAGAAATCAACTGTCGTGGAGTGAGTTCTGACCACGCCTTTTGAATGAGTCGGATAGCTTCAAGAATGTCAAATTTTTCTTTCCAAAATGTTTTTAGTGTTATTGTTGAAGATAATTGGCATGCTTCGAAACACCGACGAAACAGCGCGAGAGTCTACAATTTCTTGAAACTCGCAATAACCTCCTGATCCATTTGTTGAATCAACGAAGTCGTATTCGGAGGTAGAAACTGAACTGTCAGCCAGGGAAAGTCTATCAGCTATCAGATTATCTTCAAGGTCCTTTGGGTGTCCTGGTGCATTGTCCAGTAGCAGCAGTGCTTCTGGATGTCATTGGCAAGTCATTGGTGTCAAGGTAGTCCTTGATGCTAGGAGCACAAACTTCAAACAGCCATTCTTTGAAAAGAACCTGCGGGACCCATGCCCTCTGATTTGATCTGCACATCACTGGCAGTCTTTTCTTGATTATGGAAATTTTTTGAATGCTCTAGGATTCTCAGAGTAATGAACGAGAAGTGGTTTAAACTTCATATCATCAATAGCGTTAGCTCCCAAAAGTAACGTCAATCGGTCTTTCATGGATTTATGCCCAGGAAAACTTTTCTCATCCTTTGTGATGTAGGTACGGTTCGGCATGCGCTTCCAAAACAAACCTGTTACATCACAATTGAAAATTTGTTGTGGACAATACCCTTCTATTTCAATGAATTCTTGAAATTTGAGACAGAACTTCTTAGCTTCTTCTTTATCTGCACTAGCAGACTCACCATGCATTACCACATGTTTAATGCCATATCTCCTTTTAAACTTTGCAAACCAGCCAGTGGTAGCCTTGAATTCTAACTTCTAGGATGACGAACCTGGAGTTTG
The DNA here is from genome assembly GCA_907164885.2 of Dolomedes plantarius. NCBI lineage: Eukaryota > Metazoa > Arthropoda > Arachnida > Araneae > Dolomedidae > Dolomedes > Dolomedes plantarius. Next base: position 227,835,784 of record OU015492.1, on the reverse strand, counting down.
TTCCTTCAACTTCTCAAAAATTTCTCTAGCCTTCTCTTGAATGATGAGCGTACTAGTTACATCTCTTTTCACTTCCCTTTCTTTTATCCAAACCAAAAGCAACCTCTCCATTTTTTCATGGATGGCACTTATTTGCTTCTCAGATGTGATTTTCGTTACTCCTTTAGCTGTTGAGTCTTCTTGATGATATCTTTCTTAGCTAAGATTGTGCCTACTGTAGGCCTGTTCAAGCCATATTGCCTAGCAACATCAGATATATCTTCTGCCCACTCTCTACATTGGCTATAATCTCTTGCTTGGTTTATATGGTGAGCACAGTTCTTGACACTCCACTTTTTTTAGGCCTCATAATATTGCCAGATTTTCTAATATTTTTATTTTTACTTTAATTTATTTTTTTATAAGGGTTTCAAAAATTCAGAAGGGCAAACACCAACTAGCGTACATAAAGGTTAGGTGTACAATTCACAAAGTCTCGACGCAAACTACGACCGTGTCGAGTGCTCCGAGCTCTGACGAGAGGTTGTGACGAAATGTATGGCGTAGCGAGCAGCGCCCCACCGTTTTTAGAATTCGACTAGATGGAACTTCGTCATGTAAGCATGGATCTTAGATTAGTGGTAATTTGTAGACCCCCTTTAAGGGTTGTACATACATGTCAAATAAATGTTTATAACTAAAATTGTGTCGTTTGTAGACCTCTTGATTAGAATTATTAGATAAACTCACTGAACCAACCCTTCGTTGATCTTGGACTACTAGAAACTTTTTTCGACCTTTTGTCACAAAGGTGTTCGGTCGAATTCGTTTTAGTTCGTTATCCGAACATATGTTCGTTGTCCGAACACAAAAATCATTAGTGAAAGTGTTCGTTATCCGAATTGTTCGCAGTCCGAACTGTTCGTTAACCGATCACCCACTGTATATATATATATATAGATAGATAGATATAATAGGCTATATTCTAACGACAATAGGAATAAGCATATTTTAGACTTGATAGCTGTGCTAACACGTAATTATTACCTCGATAGTCTTTCCAAGCACATAATTGGTTGTTTTAGATTTAATGAATAGTTTGTTCTGTTGCAACTAATAAGTAAATAATAATAATAAGTTTAATTAGAGCAAATAATTGCCAAAAAGAAAATAAATAAATAAAATTAATATCTTAAGTAAAAATGAAAAATAATAAAATAATAAATTACTCTTAGTAATAATAATAAAAAAACTAATTTAATTTAGGTTTAATTGTCCTAAAACACAGTTTCCATAATAGGTCAGTTTCTGTGTTTCCATTTGCTCGTTGGTTTTGTGACGTCAGTCATCTTGCGGTTACCTATTCTTAACTTCCACTCTGTCTAGCGCCAGGCTTGGTGTTCTATGGATAAATAGCTCTTTATTCAATTCTACAGTTTCTCATGGATTGTACGGTGTCTAAGTATGTTTATTGTTTAGATCATACTTATCGGAAACAATCCATTGATTTTTAGACAGTATCGACACCGCTGATGAAGAGATGCTGTCAAAAACCTCTTTCATTCTTATCTTTTCATGTTTTTAGTTCGCAAGTTTTCATGTTTAGTTTTCATGTTTAGTTTGCAAGTACTTTTAGTGCTCATACTGGTTTTTCTCTTTCAACTTTGTCTTATATATATATATATATATATATATATATATATATATATATATATATATATATATACAGTCGAACCTCCATATATGGATATATCGAACTTCCACATATCGAAATTTTCTATATATCGAACTCTTAGCAAATCTCCATGTTCATTACATAGAAAAATTGTTTCTATATATCGAAAAAATCTCTATATATCGAAATTTTTTTCAAGACAAATTGGAAGATTTTATTCCACTGAAAGATTTTATTCCACTTTAGAATAAATCTCCCAATTTTTGGCGTTTGAAACAATATGTCGGGGACTTCAATTCGTGGAAAATGACCCCGATTAAATTTTTAGTGGACTGAATAAATACAAACATTTCTTTGAACTTTCCGCAAAACTGGCTGTTCAGCAAGATGTTCGTACCTTTTTTTTTAAAGAATATAACTGTGATCATTGTAACCACTGACTGGATTATTGTTTTTTTTTAAAGGTATGTAGTACTCAATAAATCTTTCATATTAATTCGCTTTTTAGTTATTAACTTTCATTTAATGGGATTCGCATATAAATACGAAATGGAGTTTCGTATACGAAAATTGGCTTGATTTTTTTTTGGGGAGAATTATGATAAAACTAAGCTCAATTCTATGTATCGAAATTCTATATATTGAATTTTTTTCCGGCAATTTGCTACTTCGATATATGGAGGTTCGACTGTATATATATATATATATATATATATATATATATATATATATATATATATATATATATATACAGGGTGTCCATAATTAAAGTCCCACTTTCTAAAGGCTGCAAAAAAAGAACCACTGGTCAGAATGACTTCAAATTTGAACAGACTATACTAGAAGAAGGGTGAAACGATTTGGCATAAGAAAAAAAGTTCCAAAATGTATCAATAGATGGCGCTGTAACAGTTTGGAACTCTTTTTCTTTTTATTATGCCAAATCGTTTCCTTCTTCCAATATATTCAGTTCAAATTTGAAGTTATTCTGACCAGTGGTTCTTTATTTGCAGCCTTTTGAAAGTGGGACTTTAATTATGGACACCCAGCATATATTTATACACATATGTATATTAATGTATGTTATATGTATATTATTTTATAACTCACCTTCCTTGTCTTCGCTCCTTCTCTTCCTGTCCGGCTTGAGTAGCTCCTCGATGGAGTAGCCCCCCGTAGACCCTTTCGTCTGCGGAGCCGCGTCCTCGGAGGGGGGCTCAGGGGGGAGGAGGGCAGGGGGGGCCAGCCGATGGAGGGCCGGACCTGCAACACGGACAGATTCAGAGGGTTCGAAATATTCATTTATTATCAAGATATATAAAACAGTTCCGTAACAGAGTGACATACAACGCACAGACCAAACCGCTGGACCTAAAGTGATGAAATGTTGCATGGCGATTCTTTTTATGGTGTAGGGGTGCACTAAGAAAGATTTTTGAAAAATTCTTCTTAGATTTTTTTAATTAAATTTTTAAGCTGTTTTAGTAATTTTTTTGAAGTTTGCATCTAAAGTAATAGTTTGAGGATTATAAAATTTACATCACGAGAAAGACCCTAAAAATTCCATTAAAATTAAATCTTTTTCGAATCTTTACCTCCATTTTCTGATTTTTGGCGAATTTTCAAAGATTCATTTTTAGAATTCAATTTATTAAATGCCGATCACGTGATTTCTTTTTCTGGTACTTTCAATAAATTTATCGGCGGTGCATAACAACGAAATAGACAAAAAAATATTTTTTTTCTTACTAATGGGGCAGACGATTGGACATTACCAAAAAAAAAATAATAAAATACAGTAAAAGATATGTTCCTCAAACTGTACTATATTAACCGTACTATATTCTTTAGTATGTTCTATTAGATTTAATTTGAATATTTTCTTTCACATTATTTTGTCTATATAAATATCCCTTACGATTTTTTTATAAATATATTTTTTTGTTTGTTTTTTTACATCAGTTGCATACATTGATCGTCGTATTTATTATAAATATATATATTTTAGCATTAATTGCATACATTGACCGTTGTATTTAATTTGAATGGACTCCGTGGGGGCTTTCAGCTAGTCGTCCTTTAAAAGAAGCATCCCAGAAGTATGGACACAGCGCTGCATGGACCTCAACGCCCGCATGGAAGACAGGCGGCAGTGACCGACACGATGTCGTCTCAGACAAGAAATCCCCTACCTGTCAGTGGGATCTATTTCCCTTATGTTGGTGGGGTGATAACTTGACGTGGAATTCACCCCCTGTTTCGCCAACACTGAAATTTCCTTCCCCCTTCTCGTTGACAAATTCCCCCAAAAGAGGAAAATCTTCATGTGGAGAGCAAATGCTATAAGGCCTGGGTAACACGACTCATTTTCATGGATTGGATTATTGAGGTCTCCGCAGCAGCTGTCAAGAAATATCGGTACTTTTCCGTCAGTGGGGCGCAAGGGATATGTCGCCAAATATGGTTGGTTCACAAGTCGCATTTTCTGTTGTTTTGTCTAATTAACTGTAACTCCCGTAAAACATGTGCGTGAATAATATAAAATATATAAGTAACCATGAATATTTTGTTAATTTAGTAAATACACTCGAACCTCCACATATCGAAGTAGCAAAATGCCGGAAAAAAATTCGATTTATAGAAATTTCGATGTATAGAATTGATCTTAGTTTTATCATAATTCTCCTAAAGCATTAAAATTAAAGCTAACTCCATTTCTAATTTATATGGGAATAGCATTAAACGAAAGTTAATAACTAAAAAATGAAATAATATGAAAGATTTATTGAGTACTATATACTTTAAAAAAAAAAACAATAATCCAGAGAATGGTTACATTGATCACAGTTACATTCTTTTAAAAAAACTACGAATATCTTGCCGAACAGCCAGTTTTGCGGAAAGTTCATCAAAGAAATGCTCGCATTTATTCAGTCCACTAAAAACTTCACCGGGGACATTTTCTGCGAATTCAAGTCCACGACGTATTGTTTCAAATGCCAAAAATTGGGAGATTTCATTCTAAAGTGGAATAAAATCTCCCAATATGTCGTGAAAAAATATTTCGATATATAGAGATTTTTTCGATATATAGAAACAGTTTTTCTATGTAATGAACACGGAGATTTGCTAAGATTTCGATATGGGGAAGTTCGATATATGGAGGTTCGACTGTATTTAGTTAGGAGACCAAATTTGTTTAATATCTTTGAAGGTGTCATGAAAAGGACTGTCGCCACAGAACTACAGCTAGGTACGATTGCAAATGGTGGCGTGCTGTTCGCCAGTTACATTGCCATTCGGTACTCCGTCACTATTCCTCAATATTGTGAAGAAAGCAAATATAGTTTATGGTTAATCAGTTTCCAGTTTTTATTCATGGGAATTTTGGGGTTATTTAGCTGGGTGTCCGAACCCCAGATTTAAACCCGCTGATCCGACCTCTTCGTCCAACGTTTCGTGTGGTACAATACGTCTTCAAAATGTAGCCTGTCTATCCATTAACCCCTTAAAGCACGAGTTGTTTTCGGAAAAACTGGTAAAAAAACGATATAGCTATAGTCTATATATATATAAAACAGTTCCGTAACTGACTCATTCATTCACTGACTGACTGACTGACTGACATACAACGCACAGACCAAACCGCTGGACCTAAAGGGCTGAAATTTTGCATGGCGATTCTTCTAATAGTGTAGGGGTGCGCTAAGAAAGATTTTTCAAAAATTCTTAAAAAGTTTTTAAAAAGTTCTTAAAAGTTTTCAAAAGTTCTTTTCAAAAGTTTTTAAAATTAAATTTTTAAGCTGTTTTTTAAACTTTTTTTACGTTTGCATTTAAAATAATACATTGAGGGTTATAATCAAAATTCTTCTTATCTATATATATAAAACAGTTCCGTAACTGACTCATTCATTCACTGACTGACATACAACGCACAGACCAAACCGCTGGACCTAAAGGGCTGAAATTTTGCATGGCGATTCTTCTAATAGTGTAGGGGTGCGCTAAGAAAGATTTTTCAAAAGTTCTTAAAAAGTTTTTAAAAAGTTCTTAAAAGATTTCAAAAGTTCTTTTCAAAAGTTTTTAAAATTAAATTTTTAAGCTGTTTTTTAAACTTTTTTTACGTTTGCATTTAAAATAATACATTGAGGGTTATAATCAAAATTCTTCTTATCTATATATATAAAACAGTTCCGTAACTGACTCATTCATTCACTGACTGACATACAACGCACAGACCAAACCGCTGGACCTAAAGGGCTGAAATTTTGCATGGCGATTCTTCTAATAGTGTAGGGGTGCACTAAGAAAGATTTTTCAAAAATTCTTCTTACATTTTTTAAAATTAAATTTTTAAGCTGTTTTTTAAACTTTTTTTACGTTTGCATTTAAAATAATACATTGAGGGTTATAATCAAAATTCTTCTTATCTATATATATAAAACAGTTCCGTAACTGACTCATTCATTCACTGACTGACATACAACGCACAGACCAAACCGCTGGACCTAAAGGGCTGAAATTTTGCATGGCGATTCTTCTAATAGTGTAGGGGTGCACTAAGAAAGATTTTTCAAAAATTCTTCTTACATTTTTTTAAATTAAATTTTTAAGCTGTTTTTTAAACTTTTTTTACGTTTGCATTTAAAATAATACATTGAGGGTTATAATCAAAATTCTTCTTATCTATATATATAAAACAGTTCCGTAACTGACTCATTCATTCACTGACTGACATACAACGCACAGACCAAACCGCTGGACCTAAAGGGCTGAAATTTTGCATGGCGATTCTTCTAATAGTGTAGGGGTGCACTAAGAAAGATTTTTCAAAAATTCTTCTTACATTTTTTAAAATTGAATTTTTAAGCTGTTTTTTTAAACTTTTTTTACGTTTGCATTTAAAATAATACATTGAGGGTTATAATCAAAATTCTTCTTATCTATATATATAAAACAGTTCCGTAACTGACTCATTCATTCACTGACTGACATGCAACGCACAGACCAAACCGCTGGACCTAAAGGGCTGAAATTTTGCATGGCGATTCTTCTAATAGTGTAGGGGTGCGCTAAGAAAGATTTTTCAAAAGTTCTTAAAAAGTTTTTAAAAAGTTCTTAAAAGTTTTCAAAAGTTCTTTTCAAAAGTTTTTAAAATTAAATTTTTAAGCTGTTTTTTAAACTTTTTTACGTTTGCATTTAAAATAATACATTGAGGGTTATAATCAAAATTCTTCTTATCTATATATATAAAACAGTTCCGTAACTGACTCATTTATTCACTGACTGACATACAACGCACAGACCAAACCGCTGGACCTAAAGGGCTGAAATTTTGCATGGCGATTCTTCTAATAGTGTAGGGGTGCACTAAGAAAGATTTTTCAAAAATTCTTCTTACATTTTTTAAAATTAAATTTTTAAGCTGTTTTTTTAAACTTTTTTACGTTTGCATTTAAAATAATACATTGAGGGTTATAATCAAATTCTTCTTATCTATATATATAAAACAGTTCCGTAACTGACTCATTCATTCACTGACTGACATACAACGCACAGACCAAACCGCTGGACCTAAAGGGCTGAAATTTTGCATGGCGATTCTTCTAATAGTGTAGGGGTGCACTAAGAAAGATTTTTCAAAAATTCTTCTTACATTTTTTTAAATTAAATTTTTAAGCTGTTTTTTAAACTTTTTTTACGTTTGCATTTAAAATAATACATTGAGGGTTATAATCAAAATTCTTCTTATCTATATATATAAAACAGTTCCGTAACTGACTCATTCATTCACTGACTGACATACAACGCACAGACCAAACCGCTGGACCTAAAGGGCTGAAATTTTGCATGGCTATTCTTCTAATAGTGTAGGGGTGCGCTAAGAAAGATTTTTCAAAAGTTCTTAAAAAGTTTTTAAAAAGTTCTTAAAAGTTTTCAAAAGTTCTTTTCAAAAGTTTTTAAAATTAAATTTTTAAGCTGTTTTTTAAACCTTTTTTACGTTTGCATTTAAAATAATACATTGAGGGTTATAATCAAAATTCTTCTTATCTATATATATAAAACAGTTCCGTAACTGACTCATTCATTCACTGACTGACATACAACGCACAGACCAAACCGCTGGACCTAAAGGGCTGACATTATGCATGGCGATTCTTCTAATAGTGTAGGGGTGCACTAAGAAAGATTTTTCAAAATCTCTTCTTTGATTTTTTTAAATTAAATTTTTAAGCTGTTTTTTTAACCTTTTTTACGTTTGCATTTAAAATAATACATCGAGGGTTATAAAATTTATATCACGAGAAAGATCATAAAAATTCCTTCAAAATGAAATTTTTTTCGAATTTTTACCTCCATTTTCCGATTTTTGGTGAATTTTTAAAGATTAATTTTTAGAATTTAATTTATTAAATGCCGATCACGTGATTTCTTTTTCTGGTACTTTCAATAAATTTATCGTCACGTGCATAAAAACTAAATAGACAAAAAATAATTTTTTTTTTCTCGCTAATGCGGCAGACGATTGGACATTATCCAAAAAAATATTAAAATACAGTAAAAGAAATGTTCTAGAAACTGTACTATATTAACTGTACTATATTCTTTAGTATTCTTTATATTAGATTTAATTTGAATATCTTCTTCTACATTATTTTGTCTATAAAACTATCCCTTACGATTTTTTTATAAATATATATATATATATATATATATATATATATATATATATATATATTACATCAATTATATACATTGATCGTCGTATTTAATATATATATATTGGCATTAATTGCATACATTGACCGATGTTTTTACTTTGAATGTACTCCGTAGCGAAGTGCGGATTTGCAGCTAGTGTAGATATATAGCTATAGTGTAAGTTATTTTTTGCAATTTCAGTTGTGGGGAGTGACTAGGGAGCGGGGGGTGGGTGTTGGGGTGAAAGTTATGAAAAAAAATTATAGGAACAAAGTGTAAACGATTTGATTACATGTTTATTTTGAATTTCAAAATATTAAAATCAAATTAAATCAAATTGTGATACTTACAAGCATAAGAATGACTAAAATTTCAGTTTGGTATGATATACCATGAAACATGGTACGGTACAAAGTCCAACATTACAGTTCCTTCAATAGTATCTTGTTTCTTTCCTTATCTTTTAACCCCTCGCTCATTATCAGATAACTTTTTCTAAACAAGTTACAAAAACACTTAGTAAAAATTAATTTATGGTTAACTGTTTACTTTTATGATATTTAACGTAATAAAAATGGATATATTACCTTTTCCACGCCAAAAACTACTTTATAACAAAGAATTCCTAACAAACTTGTAGCTAATCATCAAAATGCACCACGTGGTTTACACAAGAAAAATGCTGCATAGTGGTGCCATCTATGGTAAATAAGTTTAACTATAATCAATTTTTACTAGAACGGATCTCAGACGGGCATTAGAAATAAAATAACGCGAGATACAAGAGCGCCCGTGTGAGACACGGGCATGTGCAAATTTGCCGGTAACTTTCGCCCGTGTCAGACACGCGCAAACGCGTTAAGGGGTTAAATCGTTTTCCTAGGGTTGTTAGACTGGCAACTTTTCATTCTCGCCAATGGCGATACTTGTTAGGACGAACGCCAAACGCGCCCAGCGAAGGGAAAATATCTTCAGGATAATTGTCTGCCCTTGAAGTATCTTCTCGTGGATAACGCTCCTGATCATCGTCCAAATTTCGGAAACAGACCTGGACATCAAGTATACCTTCATTAAGGCAAAATTTCTGGCACCCAGCAGAGCTCCTTTGCTTCAGCCTATGGACCAGAGGGTTATTTCTAATTTTTTTTTAAAATTGTATATCATGGCACTCTTTTCAAGGTGTTTTCAAGTCAAAAATGACCCCTACAAGATGCGCCAATAAAGTAACCGGACAATTTTTTTATAAATAAGAAAAATATGACTCACCTTCAAATAAATTTATCTCCTTCAAAATAATCGCCAATGGAGTCTATACAATTTTTCCAACGTTTCTCTAAGTCATCGAAACACTGTTTATAGGTGTCGGAACTGACCGTTCGCAAAATACGCGTAACATTTGATTTACCATCCGAGACGTTTTCAGATCTCTGTCCTTTCTTAAGCTTCGGAAAAAGGAAAAATCAGCTGGCGATAAGTCGGGAGAATAGCGTGGGAGATTTATCACTGTAATTGAATGCTTAGCAAGCTACTGTTGTACAGAAATTGCTGTACGAGGCCTAGCATTATCGTGTAAAAGAAACCATTGCCCGGAATCAAACAGTTCCTTCCTGACTCGCATTATCCTGCTTCTTAATCGAAAAAGCCTCTCCTTGTAAAAATACTGATTAATTGTTTGATTTTCAGGAACAAATTCGTGGTGAATAAGTCCTTTGTAATCAAAAAATACAAAATCCTTGAAAGGACAGAGATTTCAAAACGTCTCGGATACTAAATCAAATGCTACTTGTATTTTGCGAACGGTTAGTTCCGACGCCTATAAACAGCGTTTCGATGACTTGGAAAAACGTCGGAAAAATTGTATAGACTCCTTTGGCGATTATTTCGAAGGAGATAAATTTATTTGAAGGTGAGTAATATTTTTCTTCTTTATAAAAAATTGTCCAGTTACTTTATGGGCGCACCTTGTATTTGACCCCGAGAGATTTTTGGAACGAGCACTTCGATATCCCCAACTGCATCAACATTATTGGTACGGCCTGGAAAAAGGGGAGGTCTCTCATCGTACCTTGCAGTCTGCCTGGAAGAAACTTTGGCCAACTTGTGTGCCAGAGAGTGACTTCGAGGACTTTTATAATGAAGAGGTGGGAGTTGTGAATTAGATAGAGTCCGTGGGCAAACGTATGGGCTTGGAGGACGACTGTGCAGATGTGGAGGAGCTGGTTGAAGAACACAGCGAAGAACTCACCACGGAAGAACTTGTTGAGCTGCAGAGTCAACAGGTGAACGCTATCCATGAAGAGCATTTATCAAAGAAAGATAATGATAGGGAAAAAGTTACCATTGCCCCAACTGCATCAACATTATTGATTAGGCCTGGAAAAGGGGGAGGTCTCTCATCGTACCTTGCAGTCTGCCTGGAAGAAACTTTGGCCAACTTGTGTGCCAGAGAGTGACTTCGAAGACTTTTATAATGAAGAGGCGGGAGTTGTGTGAGAGATAGAGTCCATGGGCAAAAGTATGGGCTTGGAGGACGACTGTGCAGATGTGGAGGAGCTGTTGGAAGAACACAGCGAAGAACTCAACACGGAAGAACTTGTTGAGCTGCAGAGTCAACAGGTGAACGCTATCCATGAAGAGCATTTATCAAAGAAAGATAATGATGGGGGAAAGTTACCATTGCCCTGATAAAAGAAATTAATAACAAGTGGAGTGAAGTGCAATCAATATTCTAAACGACAATGTGATGTCCACTTCTGTGAAATTCTTCAGAAAAGAAAACAAATTTCTATGGACCGGTTTCTTGTGCCAAAATCGGCTAGGGAGATTGAGAGTAGACGAAGAGAAAAACCCTAAAACCAGAATTGCCTAGTGATATGACTTACTTTCCAAGCAGTAACATCTGCAGTCATCCCTCACTTTTCAACAATCAACCATCTGCACCAGCAACTATCCACTACAAAGCTAAAGTCCTTACTGAGCAACTATCATGCGTTTGTTCTTCATAATAGAGTCTGCAATCATTTATGTTAACCATTTTTTTATAACTAAACCCATAAAAACGAGGTTAAAAATAATTATGTTCTAGGGGTGAAAGGATTAAGGGCCTGTTCACATAGGAGTCCGTTGCGTAGAGATAAGGAAAAGATGACGTTGAGACGAAAATAAACCAATCATAGGCGTTAAAAATTTCATTGCTAATCGTTTGGAGGTTTGTCATTGGTTAAATGTATTTCATTACTTTAACGCTCCGCAACGGACTCCTGTGTGAACAGGCCCTAATTCTTCATCCGTTAATTTATATGGGAAGATCTGCTTCGGTTTGCGAACCAAGTCCCAGACCGAATAAAGTTCGTAAACCGAGGTACCACTGTCCATAGATGCGTCCATCTGTACTCACCGGACTGTTGGTCGTCCGCTGTGACGAGGTGTCCACTGTTGCGCAGAATGCGGTTGATGGAGGACACGCTGGGGATGGCGCTCTCGTCGCATTGGCCCCTCAGTAGGTCCCGGATCTCCCACGCGAAGATCGACGGGTTCTCCTGCTTCAGCCGCAATATCCGCCTGACCACGTGGGGCGTGGCCACTTGCTGAAGGGGAGGAGAGTCACATCACATACACATAAATGTACTACACGAGTACCATCAGTTATGTCATATCATTTCAATTCACTCTAGCAATCATTCTTCCCGCTGGTAATCTAACGACATGCATTACGGGTGTCTCTATTTGGGGAGGTTTAAGGCCATCTGCACACGGAGCGACTCAAAGGAAACTGAACTGGTTAGCGATTGAAATTGCTTATCGGTTGCAAACTCGTTAGTGATGCCAACTCAAAAGTGATTCAAATCAATAGTTTGCTACCTGTCATGGAAGGAAGAACATCATTATTCAGGGCACTTTTTAGTTAAATTATTATCAGAAATTAACTGTTTTTTTAAATTGTCAAAATTGATTGTCTTTGATCAATCGTTTAAAAATGGACTGTACATATGGACGCACATATTCCATACAACAAAAAACGTTATAATTTCATTTCATCGCTAGGCATAAGTCACGTGACTCTCGTATACGTCATTTGGCAGCTTTCCAAAAGAGCGGCTGTAACATAGATTGTGTAATAACACGCACAACGCAAGAGAAACTGGCGACTGAAGTTGCTAGTGACTCGACACATTGAGTTGACTGCGATTGATTACAAACGCGTTGCTGACGGGTTTGTAACCAGTTGCGCCGTGGGCGTGGCTCCATTCAATTACATAGGTTACGACCCATCACGGACTGGTTTGTGACTGGAGTCAGTTATCAGTTTCTTTTGAGTTGCTCCGTGTGCAGACGGCCTAAGTCTCTTCTAACTCTCTGCGATTAAAACAAAAAAAATTTACAGTAGGTATGTAGGACCTAAGAGGAGCTCCCCTGCAACATTTCGGCTTCCTAGGACTTACGGTTCGACAGATACGCTGATCAATCAGTGAGAGGTATTTGGCATTTATACTTTGAAATATCCTTAAAAATTGGGATGCCCGACGAATACCAGGTAGATCCATCTCTGGATCAGCACAAACAGGACGGGGCATGGATTCCTTTCGAGGAAGTCTGTAGACAATGAACACAATGCCTCAATTGTCCCCAATTTTGAAATATTCCTAAATGGGGATGTCTGGAGACTATGAACACTATGCCTCAATTTTCCTCAATTTTAAAATATTCCTAGATGGGGGATGTCTGCAGACAATGAACACTATGCTTCAATTGTCCCCAATTTTAAAATATTCCTAGATGGGGGATGTCTGCAGACAATGAACACTATGCTTCAATTGTCCCCAATTTTAAAATATTCCTAGATGGGGGATGTCTGCAGACAATGAACACTATGCTTCAAATGTCCCCAATTTTAAAATATTCCTAGATGGGGGATGTCTGCAGACAATGAACACTATGCTTCAATTGTCCCCAATTTTAAAATATTCCTAGATGGGGGATGTCTGTAGACAATGACCACCATGCCTCAATTGTCCCCAATTTTGAAATATTCCTAGGTGGGGGATGTATGCAGACAGTGAACACCATGCCTCAATTGTCCCCAATTTTGAAATATTCCTAGATGGGAGTTGTCTGCAGACAATGAACACCATGCCTCAATTGTCCTCAATTTTGAAATTTTCCTAGATGGTGGAAGTCTGCTTTAAACGGAACATTGCATGGCATTCCAGATATGTTCAATAAAGTTGATACTTTGCCGACAAGTGGGTTACTTCATGTTCCAAAACTCGAATAAGTGTTCCTCGAAACATCCTTTGGTGGTCGTGGATGCGTGCGGTGGCACATTGTACAAACCCATGCGGGTGAATTCATGACACGGGTGTTACAGCCATTCATGAAAAATGGATGTAACACATCTGAAAGGATGTTAACGTAGCGTTCACCGGTCAGAGAAGTTGGGGGGGGGGGCTATCTCGTACCAGTTCAACACACCCCATACCACTATAGAGGCACCACCAGCATTGGTTTCTGGCGTGTTCTTCACATGTCGACCTTTCCAGCTGGAGACTCGTGAGACCAGGTCTCTCGTTTTCAATCTTCCACCGTTCCACAGACCATACGAGGGGCAATGGCTATGTCTGGTGCTGAACGCTATGCCTCTCGGGTTTTATGCCAGCTATTAAAGAACATATCATGCAGTGAACGCTGACGTCAGTAGAGGCCTCACCGTTGAACTGCGATGTCATTTACGCCTAAAATGATTCTCAAAATAAGTCACTCTGATCCTTCCCCACTGTTGCCGTGGGATCGATGCTTTACCTGAGTTCTTGCAAATAGAGTTGATCCCTGGGGACCCAAGTTGACTCCACTCTAGGGTACTCCCACAAAAAAGTAGTCATAAACATACGAGGGTCATTTTTAAAGTCAGAACCGTTTTGTAATGGAGTAAGAGAAACTTTAGTTATGAACGTAAATTCTATCACAAACTAAAATATGAACATTTTTTCACTTTTCAACATAGTCACTATTAACATTTAAACATTTGTCAAGTCGCGTCACCAGCTTTTGCATCCCACCATCAAAGAACTTTGCCGCCGGACCGTTAAACCAGTTAGTAACAGTTTCTATCAACATGTCATCATTTTCCAAGCGCTTTCCACCAAGAAATTTCTGAAGTTTTGGAAACAGATGAAGGTCTGATGGTGCTAAGACAGAGCTGTATGGTGGATGATTCAGTAATTCTCAATGAAAATTGTTCCCAATGAAAATTGTCAAAATCGACGGCGGGGACTGCTCTCTAGCGGTGTTGTTCTGCTTCACGACAAAGCTCGGCCTCACGTTGCGGCAAGAACAAAGACGCAACTGGACAATTTTCATCGGGAATTACTGCATCATCCACCATACAGCCCCGACTTAGCACCATCAGACTCTCATCTGTTTCCAAAACTTAAGGAACTTCTTGGTGGAAAGCGCTTGGAAAATGATGACACGTCGAAAGAAACTGTTACTAACTGGTTTAACGGTCCGGCGGCAGAGTTCTTTGATGATGGGATGCAAAAGCCGGTGACGCGACTTGACAAATGTTTATATGTTAATGGTGACTATGTTGAAAATTGAAAAAATGTTGATATTTTAGTTTGTGATACAATTTACGTTCATAACTAAAGTTTCTTTTACTCCATTACAAAACGGTTCTTACTTGAAAAATGACCCTCGCATGTGGTACACGGGTTCATGGACCACATATTATTACAATGACACACACATGAACGCGTTCACATTTCACGACAACCACAACACACATATAGGACAGAGATGAGCTTGAAATACCTTGGGCTTGCTTCCCCCGATGGATCCGGGCCTGATGGATCCCGTCTCGTAGAAGCGGGTCAGTATCTTGGAGACGCATCCGTGCGAGACGAGCAGCTGCCGCGAGATGTCGCAGGGGCGCACCCCCACCAGCGCCAGCTCCACGATGCGGCGGCGCACGAAGTCCGGCAGGGGCCGGCCGTTCACGAACACGCCCCCCAGCTGGTTCACGCCCGCCTGACCTGCGAGAGAGAGAGAGCAGATTGGTGGGAATACTCTCATTAAGATAGAAATAGCATTTACAATATCAAACGACTATTGAGCTGCCCGAGGAAATAGAACTGTAAAGCATATTTATTATACTGTACCGTAGTCAGTAATAAGACAAACCTTTCGCTTCAACTATCTACTACGATACGTTAAACATACTACAACTATTACATTTAAAACAAGCATGTACGGCGAGTTAGAATATATAGTTAGATCGTCACGTTGGCCTTTTGGGGTTCCTCTGGCCTAACAAGGCCTCCGACCCTGCACTCAAAATCCGACCTCTGCCTCGTGGACTCTTGCCGTCTATCTTTATACTGTCGGCGAATTCAAAGGGATTCCTCTGACGTTTGAAGTGCTGGCAAGTGTTCGAAGTTTATGAGATTCCAGCCGTCACTATAGTGTCAAAATCTGAAGAGCCCTCGAACCACTCTGGGATTTATGCGTTCTATAACGTCAAAAAGCGCACATTACACAAGAACTTTATGGACACTTATCCAAGAGTTTATGAGACCGCTCAGATCAAGTGTTCGCAGATAGATCGCACATGTTATGGGGTAGGAATGGGGCATCACATACTTATATAAGTACTAATTTCGTTTAGTAATTGAAACAATGTCACAATACCATTGGTTCTTAACATTTTTTTTTTTTTGACCCGCCCCTCGAGTGGTAATAAACGGATCGTTTGAGACGAAAAGTTCGGCGAACAATCTAATGGGTCGCATTTAATGCATTTCTATTGATGGCTCCCGCTGTATCCCTCTGCCCTTCTTGAGGTGATGGTAGTCATCAGCTTCCCCGTTAGGTAGGTGACCAATAGTGGCATTTCGTAGAATGATAGATTATCCGGGTGAATGATCCGGGTGAATGATTCGAAAAAGATTTCATTTTAAAGGAATTTTTATCATCTTCCTCGCGATATAAATTTTATAACCCTCAAATTATTATTTTAAATGCAAACTTAAAAAAACTTACTAAAACAGCTCAAAAATTTAATGTTAAAAAATGTAAGAAGAATTTTTCCAAAAATCCTTCTTAGTGCACCCCTACACCCTGCGAAGAATCTCCATGCAAATTGTCAGCCCTTTAGGTCCAGTGGCGTTGTCTGTCAGTCAGTCAGTTACGGAACTGTTTTATATATGTATAGATATGTGTGTATGTCGGAAGAAATGTGCAGGAAGTTTTAAACAAATTTGAGTAGGTATTATGAGATAAGGATTTCTGTGTGTGTGTGTGTTTCGTGCATCCCTTTATGTCGCTGGATGCGTGTAGAGAGAGGAAAGGCACCACCTGTTTGCGGGCCAGCCCCTCCGCTCTCGTTGACAAGCATGCGAGCGCCTCATTACCGCATTAATAGAAAAAGACCGCAAGGAGGAAGGACAGACGTCACAAATTGATAAAGAAGAGGACACCTGCAAAGGAAGTGCGCGCAGGTGGACGCTTTCAATCGCCACATACACACACACACACACATACACACACACATACACACAGTCGAATCCTGTTATAACGAGCTTCAAGGGACTAAATTTTTTGTTCGCACTATCCGAACCGTTAAGAAAAATGCTAGAGTTGACAAAATGTATAACTCATCAGTTGCGATGTGTATTCAATAATGATGTATTAAAAGAAATGATGAAATCTATTAAAAAATGATAATTAAAAAATTATTTAAATATATTATATATATACATACATACATACATATATATATATATATATATATATATATATATATATATATATATATATATATATATATATATATATATATATATATATATACATTTATATATATATATATATATATATATATATATATATATATAAATATATTATATATATACATACATACATATATATATATATATATATATATATATATATATATATATATTATATATATACATACATACATTTATATATAAATATGTTATATATATACATACATACATTTATATATAAATATGTTATATATATATATATATATATATATAGATATATATATATATATATATATATATATATATATATATATATATATATATATATATATATATATATTATATATATACATACATACATTTATATATAAATATGTTATATATATATATATATATATATATATATATATATATATATATATATATACATACATACATATATATATATATATATACAGTCGAACCTCCATATATCGAAGTAGCAAAATGCCGGAAAAAAATTCAATATATAGAAATTTCGATATATAGATTTGATCTTAGTTTTATCATAAATCCCCTAAAACATTAAAATTAAAGCTAATTTTCGTATACGAAACTCCATTTCCAATTTATATGCGAATCATATTAAATGAAAGTTAATAACTAAAAAATGAATTAATACGAGAGATTTATTGAGTTCTACATACCTTTAAAAAAAACAATCCAGACAGTGGTTACAATGATCACAGTTACATTCTTTTAAAAAAACTTCGAATATCTTGCTGAACAGCCAGTTTTGCGGAAAGTTCATCAAAGAAATGCTCGCATTTATTCAGTCCATTAAAAACTTCACCAGGGACGTTTTCCTCGAATTGAAGTCCACGAAGTATTGTTTCAAACGCCAAATATTGGGAGATTTTATTCAAAAGTGAAATAAAATCTCCCAATATGTCGTGAAAAAAAATGTCGATAGAGATTTTTTCGATACATAGAAACAGTTTTTTTATGTAATGAACAAGGAGATTTGCTTAGAGTTCGATGTATAGGAAATTTCGATATAGGGAAGTTTGATATATGGAGGTTCGACTGTATATATATATATATATATATATATATATATATATATATATATATATATATATATACAGGTAGCCCTCCTACAGCACGGCATCTTACAACACGGTTTCGCTCTAACACGATAAGATAAATTGCGGAAACCCTCGTATCACACTGCAACCTGTAACACGGTTTCGCTGTAACACGATAAAAAAAAAATTTCGAAAACCTTTGTACAACACTGTACTTCTATAGCACATGATTTTTGTTTAACACATTTAAAATCTAAATTACCTTAAAATGATGACGGGAGGAATAACGAACTATAGTGGCTTTACATGAAAATGTATAAACAAATTATAATTTATTCATTTATAACTCTATAAAATGACAACAAGGCCTAAGCTTAGCTGAAAATCTTGAATCCTTTTTCCTCAATGCAGATCCTTCCACTAAAAGAAGCCGAAAATTCGAAAGGGGGCTGCGAAATTGTCTATCTGCAAACCGTGAATCTACAATTTCCTTGTAAGAACCAGCAAATAAACCAAAGTGACAGATTTTTTTAAAGAGGATGGAAGGTACAAAAATCTACATGAAGAAAAACGTTCTCAAAGAGAAGATGATATCGTTGTACCGAAAAAACGTTCTCGTTTCATTGTACCGAGCAGTGATGAGGAAGAAATTTATTAAATTAAGGTCGCATTAAATGAAAATAATATTTTTTTGTTTCTTTTCGTTTTGTGTTATACAAACATTTATATTTTTAATTAAATTTAAGTTGCTTATATGGAATTTAAAAAAATGTTTGCTTTTAATAAATTTTCAGAACGTAACCACCCCTTTTTTTTAACTGTCTCTCGGTCTCTTACACGG
>OU015492.1:227809234-227811734 GCA_907164885.2 Dolomedes plantarius | reverse complement strand
TATATATATATATATTGACAGATCGTCAGCATGCAACCCTAGTCTTAGTGCCCCTAGTCTTATTACTAGTTATTTTACTAAATCTGTGCCTAATTTAAGTGAAAGCAAAAAAACTGTAATTCATAATACTTCTCCCGCTTCCTCACTAAAATTACCTTTATACACGAATAGGAGTTTTTATCCTAACATGGGTCTTTTCAAATACCGACGTTGTAACGACAAAAGATGTAAATTGTGTCCTAGTGCAAACCCTTCTCAGGTTAACACTGACTTAAAATCTAAAATCTTTTGCAAAGTTTATAATTGTGTTTACAAATTGACTTGCAAAGTATGCAATTTATCTTATATAGGACAAACTAAGAACACTTTAAACATCAGATTAAATCAACACCGTAGCAGTATTTATCGCTGTGATACTAATACTGAAGATTGTTCTTTTGAAATCATACATTTTAAAAATCATGGTGTAGACAGTATTATTGTGTCTATTATTGATGTGATTCCTGACACTAAAACTAGACTTTGGTGGGAAGGTAATCATATTAGATTACTTTCAACTGCTTACCCTTACGGTCTTAACACCAACGTTTACGATAAAAATTACAATTGGAATTATATTACTAAATCCAATACACAAAGTGTATTGAAACAGAATTCTAACTATTCCAGTAATAATATCTATCTAAAGCGTAAGCAAAGAGGTGGTCGTCGTAATAAATATAAATATAAAGATTATATCGACTCTTTCAACAGGCTATGTAAAACTATAAATTTAAAACCGGATTATCCAATAAAATGGATTAAAAACATCATTTATGGTTGTAAAAAAGTTTGGCTAAATAATCTGTGGAAGTTGGTTATTGGGAAGTCTTTAAAACATCTTTTTCCTAATAATACACATTTCATTCCTATTATTATAGATCTAGTCAAAAATAAAAGCTCTGATTGTGGCATAAATTTACATGAATACGAGACTAAAAGCTGTAGCAATATTTATTGTATAACTGAGTATGCAAACAATGGTTTCGATAAAATACCTTTTACAAAAATTTTAAATCAAAATTTGCAATATTTTCCTTTAAACAATATAAAAATACTTAATAGCTTCAAATATAGTAGACCGTTTGGTCGCTATGTTTTCAACTATAATAATATATCTAAAAATGTTGTTGATGCTTCTCCTGAAAATTGTAATTGTAAACATAATATGACCGGTTACAATGAACACTACAACCACATTATAACAGGAAATACTCAAATTACTGACAATACGGCTTTGTCTAATTTAATGAATTATGGTACTGGTTTTCACATAGGTTATAAAAAGAATGTATTCCAAATTTTCAAACGTAATCTTGATGAATTTATTTATAAAACAGCTATAAAGCATAGTATACCTGTAAGTACTTTCGAACAGTGGAAATTTCATTATTTAAGTGATTTTAAAATTGCTTATCTGAGAACTAAACCAAAAAATCTTCATGTAAATTTGAATACCTTAAAACCGGCTATAACTGCTTTACAAGATCATTTTGCTATAACTTATGTTGATAAAGTTTCTGCTAACTATGCATTTATATGCAAAAACTTTTATTGTGAAAAACTATTACAGTGCTATAATGATAATACTGTTTATAAAAAACTAGTTTCTACGTCTTGTACTATACAAAATCGTATCAAAGCGTTATATCGTCGTGCAGGTTACGATATTAAAAATCTTAGGTTTCCTTATTTAGTCTTAATCCCTAAATTTCATAAATCGCCTGTTAAATTTAGAACTGTTACTGTGGGCTGCAATACATACTTAACGCTTGCTAATAATAAACTTTTAAACATACTTAAAATAGTTTATAAAAAAATAAGTAAAGAGGGTGGCTATTTCATCAATAATAGCTTAGAAATAGTTAAACAGATAAAAGGTAAAGGTGATATAACAAACGTTAAAAGCTACGATTTTACGGATCTTTTCAACTCTATCGACCTAAAAGATCTATATAGTATTATTCATGGATTATACGATCAATATGATTTAAAGACGTATATAGCTGAAAATAAATATCGTGCGTTATTAGATCTTGTACTTTATGAAACAGTTTTATATAATGGTAGTAACTTCTTCAAACAAATACAAGGAATACCAATGGGTGGAGGATGCTCATCTGCTTTAGCAGATATATACCTTCACTTTTATGAAAGAGGTGTAATGATTCTAAATGAACTTATGTTTTTCCGATATGTAGATGATATACTCATATGTTTTAATGAAAACTTAAAAGAAATAGATATTAATTTTTACCCTAAAAATCTTAAACTAGTGGAGACTGATAAAGATAACTATGGAAATTTGGTATTTTTAGACTTGAGTTTAAATGTTAATCAAAATCTAATATCATACTGTCTATATGATAAACGCGAGTTTTACAACTTTAAAACTGTTAGGATTATGAATTGGAATAATGCTCTACATTTAAATATTAAACGCAATATAGTTACTAACCAG
>OU015492.1:227801734-227806734 GCA_907164885.2 Dolomedes plantarius | reverse complement strand
CGACTGTGTATATATATATATATATATATATATATATAATTTAGTGGTATTCTAGAAGTGATATTTTGTGATTTGTTCTTTTTATATTCATATAAACTCTTGTATATGAAGTGCTCTTGTATATGATTGTGCAACTTCCCGACATTCACCCCTTTGACCTTTGACCTCCCTCCCCGTCGCCATTCCTCCCTTTGCGATCCCTTTGACCCCCTCCCCCCCCCAACATGGGGGGGACGTCGGCCTCGCCCCTTTGACTCGGGCCGAAGCGAGCGCCACGATTGGGGAGTTTAATTTCCCCCTATTAGACTCTCCTCGTTCGCGTCTGTGTAATCGGTCCCTTATCATCCTGTTTCGAGTCTGTGTTTTGGGTTTTGTTAAAAACACGATTGTGTTCCATTCACGTTCGAAATCTGGACCATCTAGAAGAAAGGACCATTGAAGCTGTTTCGTGTTCCCTGCCGTGTATGGGAAGAGACTGAATAGCGTCTGCAGGGCAACCGAGGGAACTCACATCGAAGTCTGCTGAACAGGTAAGATTATTTTTCTTAATTTTGGCGTATACTTTATCTCTCTACAATGCTTTCTTCCGAAGCTACAAGGTGCGCGCATAAAGTAACCGGGCAATTTTTTTTTTAAATAATCACCTTCAAATAAATTTATCTCCTTCAAAATAATCGCCAAAGGAGTCTATAAAATTTTTCCAGCGTTTCTTCGAGTCATCGAAACACTGTTTATAGGCGCTGGAACTAACCGTTCGCAAAATACGCGTAACATTTTAATTTAATATCCGAGACTTTTTGGAATCTCTGTCCTTTCGTGGCCATCTTAAGCTTCGGGAAAAGGAAAAAATCAGCTGGCGATAAGAATATGGTGGGTGATTTATAACTGTAATTGAATGCTTAGAAAGATATTGTTGTACAGAAATTTCCGTACGGGGCCTAGCATTATCGTGTAAAAGAAACCATTGCCCCGAATCAAACAGTTCCTTCCTAACTCGCCTTATCCCGTTTCTTAGTCGAAAAAGGCACCTCCTCGTAAAAATACTGATCAATTGTTTGATTTTCAGGAACCAATTCGTGGTAATTAAGTCCTTTGTAATCGAAAAATGCAAAATCCACGAAAGGACAGAGATTTGAAAACGTCCCGGATATCAAATCAAATGTTACGCGCATCTTGCGAACGGTTAGTTCCAGCGCCTATAAACAGTCGATGACTTGGAGAAACGTTGGAAAAATTGTATAGACTCCTTAAACGATTATTTTGAAGGAGAAAAATTTATTTGAAGGTGAGTAATATTTTCTTTTTTTTATAAAAAAATTTCCCGGTTACTTTATGGGCGCACCTTGTATAACCATTTAAAACCCAAACATTATTTTACGGTACTGAATTGTCAAAGTTCAGTTAAAATCGTAAAATTGTAGACAACTTTTAAGAAAGCTGGTTTTTTTCCCTCTTTTTCAAACTGTGAAAACTGAAGATTCCGATTATGTCTTTAGCCTTAACATAGTTATTAACAATAATATGAACCATAATAAAAATTCGATGCTATAATTTTTTTCTCATTTCATTTATATTATATATTTTTTTTCTTATTGTATAACTTTTGAATATTACTCAAACATCAATTCTATTGCTATTTAATTCCAAAGAAAATCCTAATCTATATATATAAAACAGTTCCGTAACTGACTGACTGACTGACACTGAAATGCAACGCACAGACCAAAGCGCTGGACCTAAAGGGCTGACATTTTGCATGGTGATTCTTCTTATGGTGTAGGGGTGCACTAAGAAAAATTCTTCTTAGATTTTTTTGGAATTAAATTTTTAAGCTGTTTTAGCAACTTCTTTTAAGTTTGCATTTAAAATAATAATTTGAGGGTTATAAAATTTACATCCCGAGAAAGATCATAAAAATTCCTCTACAATGAGATCTTTTTCAAACCTTTATCTCCATTTTGTGATTTTTGGTGAATTTAAAAAATAAATTTTTAGAATTTAATTTATTAAATACCGATCACGTGATTTATTTTTCTGGTACATTAAATAAATTTATCGGCACGTGTATAACAACGAAATAGACAAAAAAATATTTTTTTTCTTGCTAATGCGGCAGACGATTGGACATTATCCAAAAAAATATTAAAATACAGTAAAATGTATGTTCCTCAAACTGTACTATATTAACTGTACTATATTCTTTTGTATGTCCTATTAGATTTAATTTGAATATTTTCTTCTACATTATTTTGCCTATAAATATATCCCTTACGATTTTATATATATATATATATATATATATATATATATATATATATATATATATTACATCAATCGTATTGATCGTATTTATTATAAATATATATAAATATAAATATTTATTTTTTTGGCATTAATTGCATCCATTGACCATTGTATTTAATTTGAATATACTCCGTAGCGAAGTGCGGGTTTTCAGCAAGTGTTTCATATTTTAAGGGCCTTCCGGCAGTCAATGCACCCCTAAAAAAAAGTTAGAAGCATGCTACGCCTATGGGTGTTAACGCATCCGGGTATCTCTAATTGTCAGATGTGGTTGTCACAATCAGGGTGTAGTATGACCGGTGGTTGTCACAATCAGGATGTAGTGTGACCGGTGGTTGTCACAATCAGGGTGTAGTGTGAGCGGTGGTTGTCACAATCAGGGTGTAGTATGACCTGTGGTTGTCACAATCAGGGTGTAGTGTGACCGGTGGTTGTCACAATCAGGGTGTAGTGTGACCGGTGGTTGTCACAATCAGGGTGTAGTATGACCGGTGGTTATCACAATCAGGGTGTAGTGTGACAGGTGGTTGTCACAATCAGGGTGTAGTGTGACCGGTGGTTGTCACAATCAGGGTGTAGTGTGACCGGTGGTTGTCACAATCAGGGTGTAGTAGTATCTGACTTGTCGCATTAGCCACCACTTGACAGGTATAAGAGCATTTCGAAATGGGCAAGTCTGTTCGCTTTGCCTATATGTGAGGGAATGGGTTTTTAAAATGTGCAGCTATGAATACCAGACATTGCTGATGTGAAAGTATCATTACCAAATATTTCACCAAATATTGGAATAATATTATGTGAGGTTCAGGGTCACCCTTCACTCATTCTTTTACACTAATATTTCAGTTTCATATCAATAAATGAAGTTCCTTCATAACGGTCCACTGGAAAGAAAATTTCAGATGTCCGTCGTCGCGGGTTATAATTTTGGCAGCACACCAAACCCGTTTTTTATCGCATGGGAAAGCAGTAAGCAGTTAAACAGAAAAGTACCAAAGTGCATCAAAATTTTGACATATATAAATAAATAAATAAATAAATAAATATATATATATATATATATATATATATATATATATATATACATATATATATATACATATATATATATATATGCATATGTATATGTATATGTACATATATATACATATACATATACACTGAAGTGCCACTGAATTAGGGATACCTACCTAGTAACGAGTTGGGCCTCCTCTGGCCTTGATAACGGCTGCCACACGACGAGGCATAGATTGAACAATTTTCTGGAAACGTTCCACGGGAATGGCTTGCCAAATATTGGCTAAAGCTGTCCATAATTCAGTAAGGTTCTTTGGTGCTGTGTGATGGCCTTTCACGCCTTGTTTCAAAACATCCCAAAGATGCTCAATAGGATTTAAGTCTGGGCTTCTAGGTGGCCAATTCATGACAGAGATGTCAGAGGAATGCTCATCCAACCAGCCAGTAGCCAACCGGGACTTGTGAGAGGTACAGTTGTCTTGCTGGAAAACTCCATTACCGTGCGGATAACAGAACAGCATAAACGGATGGAGGTGATCACCCAGCAACTCTACGTACCGAATTGCATTGAGGGAGGTTGGTACACGCACCAAAGATCCCAAACTGTGCCACGAAAACACACCCCAGACCATGATTGAGCCACCATGCCCTTGTACAGTTCCAGCCAGGCATGCAGGATCCATGGCTTCACGAGCCTGACGCCATATTCTCAGCCTCCCGTCGGCGTTAAGTAGTCGGAATCGAGACTCATTACTCCATGCTACTCGTTTCCAGTCCTCTACACTCCAGTCTCTGTGCTCTCTTGCGCAGGCAAGACGTGCAGCCCGATGGCGAGTATAGAGACGAGAGTACCCAATGGTACTCTCGTAGGTCAACGGCTCCCAAAACCCATACGGTGAAGCGAGCGTTGCACAGTCCGTTTACTGACTGTATGACTGGCACCGTCATTAAACTGGGTGGTAATTTGAGGTAATGTTTGGCTTCGCTGGCTACGTACAATACGCCTGAGCCGTCTCTCACCACGCACTGTCAAGGCTAATTGTCCTTTGCAGTTTGCCCGATCGCTAGTTTTTTTTCCACCATCCATGTATTCTTGGTATACTCTTGAAACTGTCGACCTTGAAAATCATAGCCGTCTGACGATTTCGGAAATTGAATGGCCCATGCGTCGCGCACCTACGATTTGTCCGCGATCGAAGGCGTCTAAATCAGGCAGTTTAATCATACTGGCAATTCCAACAACTAATTCAGAACAACCACAGTACGCGCTATATATGCAGTTACCACAGCGCCCTCACTTGCGCATACATGATGCGCAGAGCTACACAATTTGCATAGGCTTTGCTATTCCTAATTCAGTGGCACTTCAGTGTATATATATACATATATATATATATATATATATATATATATATATATATATATATATATATATATATATATATATATACATATATATATATCTATACATATATATAAAGAGAGAGCGATTTTGTACGTTGAGGATAATCTCCAGAATCACTGCACCTATTTGGAAAATTCTTTCACTGTTTGAAAGGTACAGTATTGCAGATGGACATAGGCTATATATTATGTATATCTGATCAGTAGAAATAAAGTTAGGGGCTTAATCCTAACAATCTCTATTGTTACCGCTACTGTCCTCTACCGCTTTTTGT
>OU015492.1:227769351-227801234 GCA_907164885.2 Dolomedes plantarius | reverse complement strand
TACATATTTATCTGAGCAACAGCTTGCAGCTCTCAAATTAAAAAGGAATGAAACATTTTTTTTTAGCACATTCAACTTGTCTAACTTAAAAATATATGCAAGATTAAATTATTTTGCATTGTTTGAATTGCAATAACAAATTTGCACATATAGAAAAAGAAAGACTTATTTCCAACCATGCATTGCACAGGTGGGGGGTCATTTACCAATGACCAATATTATTCAAAAGCACCATTCTGGGTGTTGATCAATGGAGTCTTCTACAAAAACAGAAGCACACTTTAAAATCTTATGTAACTGCGAGAAATGTCTCAAACATTTGATTATTTACAGGTAGTCTGTACAGAAATTACAACTAAACAATGTATAAATATGATTGTGTATACACAAACTCTGCTTTCATTCAACTTAAAAGTACTTATAAATGACTATGTACTAGACCCACATTAAAATGAGAGCTGTATACAGGGGAACTCATACCTTTTAAAACTATACTGAGAAATAGAATGCTCAATTTTTAGGCTATGAATAACACAAAATATCATAGCTACCAACTCAGGAAAAGAACTTCCAGGAGATATTTCCACTGTCCGCCACTACTCAACTGTACAATTAACAAGACTACTTTATCTCTGATCAAGTTTGAGACCAAGTTGAAAATGCGTTTCCTTTCTTCTACAAAACCTTTGTTTCTTTAAAATACGTATACTAAAGATATTTGCAAACCGTAATTTAAAAAAAATCAAAGAAGGAAATTAGTCTACAAACGAAAACAGTGAATTAAACCAGATTTTCCCTCATATAAGATATTGCAGGATTTTTAAAATACACAATAGGCCCTTAAAATAGTTTCATTAAGAAAAAAAGATACATTACAAAGTTTCATAAAATGTGCATACAATTTAAAAAAACTTATTTTTATTATGAAATACAGAACTTTTTGGGGGCGAAACAGAGTTGGCTGCTACAATACATATAAAAAACAAAAGATTTTAAATCCTATTCTTCTGAGTAAACTAGTATCAACAAATGATACCAATACATTCTCATGATAACGAAAAAGTGTATTTTTCCAAAGGTATTAAAGGTATGATTTCCTCAAACACCTCCTCCATTCAACTTTTGTACACTGTATGTGAACATTGAAATGATAAACAAAGTCATGAATGGGCTTTTTTACAATTTATATCAGGCAAATGTAGAATCACAGGATTAGTTCTTTATTAATGATTGGCCATGGTTTCACACTGGATCACAGAAATAATTTTAGAATTTACTTTTCAAAGAGTTACTCGTCAACTTCATTTTTAGAATCTGTCTCGAGTACTTTTAGCTTCTCTTTCAAGTTTTCAACTTATCTTGATCGATGGCAAATCGTTCGAAATGGTTTCGACATTCCAAAAAAAGGCAGAAGAGGAGGTGACAGAGGATGTTGTGTCTAATTTACATAGTATGTCCACTACATGCAACCAATCTTTGTCCTGGTGAGAAAAAAGGAAGAAATTTTAACATTGGCAAACCGAACATCAAGTATAATTTGTTGGCAAAGATCCAATTTCTATTAGATAAAATTCCTGCAGTTCAGTTGCGTTTAGAGAGCAAATGCAATTTAGACTCCTGGAGTTGAGTAGTCTATATATATAATATAAAACAGTTCAGTAACTGACTCACGACTGACAGATACGCACAGACCAACCGCTGGACCTAAAGGCGACATTTTGCATTGCGATTCTTCTTATAGTGTAGGGGTGCACTAAGAGAGATTTTTGAAAAATTCTTCTTAGATTTTTTAAATTAAATTTTTAAGCTGTTTTTAGTAACTTAAGTTTTGCATTTAAAATAATAATTGAGGGTTAGAAAATTTATATCGTGAGAAAGATCATAAAAATTCCTTTAAAATGGAAATCTTTTTCGAATTTTTACCTCTATTTTCTGATTTTTGGCGAATTTTAAAGATTAATTTTTAGAATTTAAATTTATTATATGCTGATCACGGGATGTCTTTTTCTGGTACTTTAAAAAATTTATCGTCACGTGCATAACAACTAAATAGACCAAAAAAATTTTTTTTCTTGCTCATAGCGGCAGACGATTGGACATTATTTTGTCTAGAAATATCCCTTATGATTTTTCATACATATATATATTTTTTTTCTACATCAATTGTATAATATTGATTCGTCGTATTTATTATAAATATATATATATATATATATATTTTTGCCATTAATTGCATACATTGACCGTTTGTATTAATTTGAATGTACTCCGTAGCGAAGTGCGGGTTTTTCAGCTAGTTTTCTCATAAAGCCTGTACTTTTAGCACAAAACATTTCTTTAGGAAATGCCATTTTTAATTCCTAAAGTTGTGTATGTAATTTTCCTGACTTGGATATACCATTTCAAGATTCTCTAATGCAGAGCTCAGAATAAAATCATACTCAAGTAGATTATTCCTTAATCAAAATTTATTCTACTTTTAATTATAAAAACAAAATAGGTGTATCTTACTAACATAGAACATGATTTACATATGACTGTCTCATGCATAGTTATATGATAATTTTAAAATAGTCCCAAAATTGTACGATGGTCTTTTTTTTAAATCGTGCTTATAATGGGTTTTGAATTCATGGTAAAATACAAATTCATGAAATTGATTCTTTTGCAGAATTTACTACATTGAGAAAAGTATTTAGTTTTTTATATTAATTGATGACTCAGGCATATTCTAGACCAGGGGTGTCCACCTTTTAGCTTCCTTGGGCCACATTGAAAGAAGACGGATTGTTTTGGGCCACACAAAAGTATACCCAGCATTAAAATAGTTGAATAGTAAAAAAAGTATAATATATAGTTACATATTTATTTCAATATAAATTTATTATAATTCTAAGAAAACTATAGGAGTCATAAATGGCAATGAATTTGAGAGACTAATGCATGAATATCTGGGTCGATTGGAAGTGGTTGCAACTCTCAAGATTTTCATCTGATATGTTGGTTTTAATTTGACTATTATTGTGCTTCACTCGTAAAAATAGTTGTTCACAGATTACGTGCTTCCAAACAACACATGACTATGCCTCTGGGCAGGTATGATTTCAAAGGTCAACAAAGAGACTTCTCTTTAAGTTGGATATCCATGCATTCCATTTTAAATTTGCTGACAGCATATCTATATCGACTGCAAATAGAGTAGCAATGATGCAAAACAACTGTTTATTTTTCAACAAAGTGGGATCTGTAATAGCCGCATAGAGGAGGGCTGCTGATATTTCCCCCCCCTTTCTGGGCCACATGCGGGCCTGCGGGTTGGACACCCCTGTTCTAGACCAGTGATTCTCAACTGCTGGTCCATGGAAAAATTTGACTGGTCCTTTGATTTTTACCTGTCTGTGTTTAAAAAAAATCTTATTCATATAATAAATACCAAAACGCTGGACCTAAAGGGTTGAAATTTTGCAGGATGATTCTTCTTATAGTGTAGGGGTGCACTAAGAAAGATTTTTGAAACATTCTTAGATTTTTTATAAAATTAAATTTTTAAGCTGTTTTTGAAACATTCTTCAAAAGTTGCATTTAAAATAATAATTTACGTTAAAAATAATTTATGTTTAAAGTTTGCATTAAAATAATACAAAATTTTTGAATAAGAAAAATTTTGAAAAATTATTAAGATTTTTAAAATAAAATTTTAAGCTGTTTTTGAAACATTCTTTAAAGTTGCATTTAAAATAATAATTTACGTTAAAAATAATTTACGTTTAAAGTTTGCATTAAAATAATAAAAATTTGACTGGTCCTTGGATTTTACCTGTCTGTGTTTAAAAAAAAATCTTATTCATAAATATAATAAATTTTGTACAATATTTTTACGTTAATACTATAATTTTAGGATATAGAATCCAATATTTTGTATTTGAAGGTGGCATTGGAGTGTGCTCACATTTTTTCGCTTGTTACGTCTCACATTTTTAAAAAAACTGGACTAATCACGAAAGGGTTGCAATAATAATATGACAGTAATAAAAAAATAAATTTAAAAATCAGCTTTTGGTTGTTTCAAAGCTCCGACTTAGCTTGACTAATTTAGAAAACCCACAATTGAAAAGTTCGGAGCAGCAGCAATCTGCTCATTAACATTATATGCCAATCTAAATACAATGGTCAATGTATGCAATTAATGCTAAAAAAAATAAAAATATATATATTTATAATAAATATGACGATCAATATATACAATTGATGTAGAAAAAAAAATATATATTTATGAAAAAATCGTAAGGGATATTTTTATAGACAAAATAATGTTCAATCGTCTGCCGCATTAGCAAGAAAAAAAATTTTTTTTTGTCTATTTAGTTGTTATGCACGTGACAATACATTTATTTAAAGTGCCAGAAAAAGAAATCACGTGATCAGCATTTAATAAATTAAATTCTAAAAATGACTCCTTAAAAATTCACCAAAAATCAGAAAATCAAAGTAAAGGTCGAAAAAGATTTCATTTTAAAGGAATTTTTAGGATCTTCTCGCGATATAAATTTTATAAACCCTCAAATTATTATTTAAATGCAAACTTAAAAAAAGTTACTAAAACAGCTTAAAAATTTAATTAAAAAAATCTAAGAAATTTTTTTCAAAAATCTCTCTTAGTGCACCCTTACACTATAAGAAGAATGGCCATGCAAAATGTCAGCCCGTTAGGTCCAGCGGTTTGATCTGTGCATTGAATGTCAGTCAGTCCAGTCAATGAGTTGGTTACGGAACTGTTTTAATATATTTAGATAAACAAAAATTACAGATATTTAATTTTGTAGTAATCAGACTGATTTTTATTTGTTTTGTTTCTATTTGCAATCATTTGTGATTTTTATAATTTTCTGTGATTTTTCTCAAAGGATTATGTACTTATATATAATAATTACAATAATTACTTATACTTCACATTTGAATATTATTGGAAGTAAATGATAGTAAAAATGTTGCTTTTAACTTATGTAGTAGTTCTTTAATACCTAGTAAAGTTTTTTGTTAAAAAACCACCAGTCTGAAATTTTTCTACAAATTTTTACCGGTTCAAGGGCCAAAAAAGGTTGAGAAACGCTTTTCTAGACATTAGAAAGGTAAGAGAAATAGTCTCAATCTATATATATAAGCAGTTCCGTAACTGACTGACTGACAGACAATGCACAGACCAAACCACTGGACCTAAAGGGTTGAAATTTTGCATGACGATTCTTCTTATAGTCTAGGGGTGCACACTATAAAGATTTTTGAAAAAATTATTCTTAGATTTTTTTAAAATTAAATTTTTAAGCTGTTTTTGAAACATTCTTTAAAGTTTGCATTTAAAATAATAATCAGAGGATTATAAAACTTATATCACGAAACAGATCCTATAAATTCCTTTAAAACGAAATCTTTTTCGTATCTTTACCTTCATTTTCTTATTTTTGGTGAGTTTTAAAAAAATTCATTTTTAGAATTTAAGTTATTAAATGCTGATCACATGGTTTCCTTTCTTTTTGTGAAACTTTAAATAATTTATCGTCACGTGCATAACAAAGAAATAAATTGACAAAAAAAATTTTTCTTTTTCTCTTTCTAATGTGGCAGACGATTGGACATTATCAAAAAAAAATATTAAATACAGTAAAATATATGTTCCTCAAAACTGTACTATATTTTTAGTATGTTCTATTAGATTTAATTTGAATATTTTCTTCTACATTATTTTGTCTTTAAAAATATCCGTTACGATTTCTTTATAATTTTTTTTTTGCATTATTTGCATACATTTGCGAAGTACAGGTTTTCATCTAGTCAACTATAAAGATCAAAGAACAGATCCAGAGAAAAGATGAAACAAAAACAAAATGTCATTTTACTTACCAACGGCTTTGGACATCATCATCAAACAGATCATATCCAGAGTATAATTTTTCTGCTGCTTTGACCATACAACATATCACAGTTGATCCAAACTAAAACAATTAAACAAATTTTCTACAGTGAATTACTTCCTACAGGAGTAAGCCACATGTAATACAAAAATGCTCTCAGGAAAACTACTTCTCACATTCGTTGTAAAAATAGTTTTATATCTAAATCAGACTAGGAACTGATTGAATTCACCTCCTTCAATAGTTCCTAATATATACACAATAACAATCCTATTGAGATAACTGTAAGCAATATTTTACAAAACAGAATAAAAATTGTATACCATTGCATTTTGATTTAAAAATGAGTGAGAATAATGAAGAGTCCCATGATACAATGTCCAGTCACATTACCTGTCAAAAGATGGAATAAACACCTCTCACAGTGTGGACTGCTGGAAGGTACTCACAGGAATGTGGAGCCGGTTGAGGATCCATGGCACAAACAACCCAATCAAGATTCTTGGGAATTTGGGGCCATCCTGATGCTCTTCCGACTCGCACATATGCTGCATCATCGTCCAGAGGAGAAGCAATCCACATGTAGAGGTGGACATGGTCTGCAAGGGTAGATCCATTCTGCCTTCCCCTTTCATGAAACGCTACTTCCTCTAGCTTTGGACCCTTTCGGCAATTGTTGCAAGGTGTCTGTTTTCTGACATTTCATGTTGTAAATGCCTTGTCCATCTGTCTAATGGAGCATAAAACATGAAAAAGCCACCTGTCGCAACTCAATGGACATCCAGCATGCAAATTCCAGCCTTCGGTGATGATGAAATGCATAAGGGCATTAACCAGCCATCTGCTGCCGAACTGTCGTTAAGAATACACTCTTGGTGTTCACCTGGGCAGTCAGTCGGTTGACAGTTACGCGTCTATCTCCACAGTCGTCATTCATCTCTTATCTATGGCCTGTGGTGCATTCACACTTTTACCACAGCGGCACACGAATAATTCTCAAAATTAGTCATTTCAGAAATGCTGCCACCCTTGGCCAGGAAGCCAATGATTATGCCCTTTTGGATATCAGATAAATTGCTCTGTTTCTGCATTACTCCAGTGACTGCTATGTTTTCCGCTTCCTACACCTTCAAGTGCTGGTGTCTTCTGCAATTGGTTATTTCACGCTGACGTCGGATGTAGGCATTAATTGATGGGACTGTGTATTTACTCAAGTTGTGGAGCCTTTTCCCTTGTGTTACATATAAAAAAACATTTGTTTGAAAAGAATATAAAAACACCACTTTTCAAAGGTTGAATGGTTTTATGAGATTGGGTGATTTAACAGCTATAGGAAAAACCTCTTCTGCATTAACAAGTAAACTTAGTTTTTACCTCAATATTTTAATGTTAAATTGAACCAAAAATTGCTGTAATATATTTAAGATAATTTAATGAAATCTACGTTGATGATTTACACTACTATCAACAAATATCAATGGGTAATCAGAGAGACATGACATAGTGAAAAGTACAAGTGGATCTGCTAGACATTGTATGTGTTCTTGTCAGTAAATACACATGAGCATGTTCAATCCTAATACAGATACACATAATGACTACCAGACTTTTAAATATGCATTCATTTCAGAAAAGATGTATTATTTACAAAAATATAACCTTATCTTTCTTCCAATAGCTTTAGCTGACAAAGCACACCAAGGTTCATGGTTATCACTTTGGATCATCATACAGGTTACATAAAGGTAATCAAACTTCCACTGAACAGTTTGAAACTGAGAATTGCAATATCAACAGGTGACAAGGTAAATCCAACACATTATCACCTATTCAAATTTAAGGGCTGCCCTAACAGTGAAGTGGAAATATTTTCATGACTATCAACATCGCTAAACAAAAATTTTAATTTCCTGAGGTAAACAATGAAAGTCCCTACCTGAAAAAAGGTTTTACAAGTACACAATTGATATTTACTTCAAATACCAAACTCAAGAATTAAAATAAACTAACGTTATAAATGTCAGACTTATTAACATATGAGCTGGTCAGCCATTCACTTACCAAATCAATTTACTCTATAAAACAAAAGGTGGAAAAAAGTGACATAATATACATTGTTTTTTAAGATTCCTTTTAAAATAGAAAATTCAAATACACATTGTCGAATGTATTATTGAAGATATACATTTTATGTTATCAGATAAAAACTACAACATGGAATATTCTTGGAGAAATTATTTCAATTTTTGCATTACTAAGGGAGTTAATCGATTAGGCAAGTGAAAAAAAGTAATAACATTCAATTCAGTCTTTAAAATTATTTTTTTATTAGAGAAAAAAATAAAAATAATTGTTGACTAATTTACAAGTACAGTAAAACCTCTTTTATCCAGACTAACTGGGATCATAGACAATCTGGACAGTTAAAAATCCAGATAATATGGGTAATAAGCAAAACAAATCCTTAACTAAGCAGACTTACCATTATCAGATAAAAACTACAACATGGAATATTCTTGGAGATATTGTTATTACAATTTTTGCATTACTAAGGGAGTTAATTGATTTGGCAAGTAAAAAAATGCAATAACATTCAATTCAATCTTTAAATTATTTTTTTTATGTTATACGTAAAAAACTATGTTTTGTAAGAAAATTACATAGTATTGTTTACAAGACATTAAAAAATACAAAGTAACTTTTCACATCATTTCTTAACAAAGAAATGGTAAGTCTAGTAAAGCTTTCTTAAACTCAACAAAAGCAATTTATTACCATAATTTATTGTACAATTTATGCAGGAACTATACATTGAATCAAACTAAAAAGTGAATATTTGGCATACTTGTAGTGATGTTCTTGCTATCATGGTTAAAAATTATCTAATGTGAACGTTAAATAAAAATAATGTCTACAAATCTGATCCAGCTTACCCAGAAATCTGGATCAGCAAGGTTTTACTGTACTTACTTCTGCAGATCAATTATTTTAAATCTTTTTGTGAAGAACAACACTAAACGATTTACTGTTATCATCGAGTACTTGCTTTTGTGATTGAATTATATTATTACAACAATTAACATTAAAGTATGGAGTTAATTGGATTGGCTTCTGACCTATTATTCAATGGCCATTTAGTGATGTTAATCCTTATTATCAGAAAAATTTATTATAAATATGAAAAGTTAGGAGTCAATCAAGTGCTTTGAGACTAAAATTTTAAAAAATTCAAAAAGTTAAGTGAATTGATATAGCTTGTGAATGGCTCAAGTTGCAATAGTAATCATTTGACTATCAATTACACAAGCAGAAAGTACCTCATAAAGCAATAACTATCCTCCTCACAGATGATTCGCTGAATAATTTTTTATACAGATGCATACTAATAACTTTTAATTTATATATTTAAGTTGCTAAGCTGACTTTTTGCACAGTCCGTGAAAGAAAACTACAGCATCAATTTACTTCATTTTGGTCTTAAACAAAGACTGTAATCTAGAGATATGTCAAATTGGTTTTTTAGTAACCGCAATTTCTATTAATGAGCGATAATTTACAATTAAATATTGACTTCTGCGCATGCTCAGTTGCATGTTTAAATCTGTCTTTAGAAACTCACTGTGTCATGTTTTAATGATAAGCACGTTATTCCAAGGAGTCTCTCTAGATCTCTCTATGTCATTTTTATTTTTATGATAATTATGTTTGTAAAATATAAGATTAAATCTCATGGAAATTGTTTATTTTGAGCTATTTAATTAGCGATAATTTACAATTAAAAAAATAATTGCTTTCTGCGCATGCTCAGTGACTTTTTAAACCTGGCTTTAGATATTCACTAAGCATGAGGCCGCTTAAACACATTAATTTGTTTCTGTGCATTATTATGATTTTCAACATTTGGCAATGATGTGTTGAGTATAATTTGTGTATTAGTACATTTATATACTATCTAGCCATCATGTTTTGATGGGTATCAATTTGTAGTAATAAATCAGCAAACTTAAAATTCTTTATTCTTTGAGCTGTGTCAAAGACTCTTTTACATTTTGAATTATACAACATGTACAAAAGGAAGGAAAATTATAAAATAAAAATTAACTTAAAATATCATCATCATCTATAAACAGAATTAGGAGAATTAGAATACTCACTTTACTTTTTAAAGCAGTAATGAAGTTATTTTTGTCTCTCATAGACTCTAGGCCTGATCCATATTCTAAAGCTTCACCTAGCTGCACTAACTCTGATAACGAGCAGTTCTCGATTGGCTGTGTGATTATTTCAAAATTTTTAACCAAAATTAAATCATTCTGGTCTCTTTTAAGTATTAATGATAAGGAGCGGCAAAAACAAGTAAGACACTGAAGTTGCTGTACCTGAAAAAGATCAGAATGAGAACATTTCACTATTCAAAATACAGAACGTTAAAAAAAAAACATTCTGCATATTGTCTAGTATTCCTAAAAAATAAAATGTTAAAACCTGTGAAGGCATTTGTAATACTAAAAAATGGCAATCGCTTGGAAACTTAGTAAAAATAGATTACCGTAAAATCTCAAGTATAATACATACTTATTTTTCATATTTTAGTCCGCAAAAATGAGGGTGCGTATTATAACAGCGAACAAAAATAAACATAGTTTTAAACATTGAATAAACGAATGTACAGCAGCTGTAAGACATTGTTGCAACACGGGTACATGCGCTTCTCCACTCCTTTACTAAGCAGGTGTTCCTTTTAAACAAATGGAACTCGCAGTTCATATCACACACATGTTAGTTTAATAACAGGTCCCTTTAAATAGTGATAGTTCCCGGTTGTTGCAAGTGCAAAAATTTATTATTTTATTTTATTTATTTCCCTCAAAATGACTTCAAGACAGTCCTATACGGCATCAGAAAAGTTATCTTTATTTGAGCAATTTTTAAATAAAACATTGAAAAGTTATGGGTGCGTACTATAGTCTAATTTTAATTTTTTCCGAAAATCAATAGTTGAGATTTTCTGGTACTTGTAATGATACATGGATGGAGTCTGACACACGATGGATTTTCCTGTCGCTGCCATTCCAACAGTAGACCACAGAAGTCAATTGGAGGGGATAAAACGATCGTTCAATCTGTCAAGTGCCACTGGCACCAATGGAAGTTTTAACGTCAACTTCAACTAGTGTGACCTTATACACGCTTACACACAGTGCGCTTTGACCTTTCGTATTGACAGGTGTACCAATAACGTGAGCCAGATCATTAATAATCAAATTCTTAATCCAAGACAGACCTATTTGTTAGGAAAGTGCGTCACCCGAAGCATTCTTTCCACTTTTACACGGCCGCCCACTCTTCGCAAACCGTGTTTGGCAACGGGAAATATGCAGAGTGAATTGGCATAAAAAGCCAACTGCGGCAGACATCGGGCAGTAAATCGCTTGAGCAGTGATGTCGTTTTAAGTTAGGGCAATGGAAAGTTCTATATGCCAATGTTTTTCAATTTTACTTTTTCTGGTGCAGAGCTTATTCCAATAGTATGTTTAAAAACTTTTATTAAGAATAAAGGACTTTTATTCCTTTTTTTCATAAGTCTCTTACTGCTCAAAGTCCACTGACGACAACACTATTATATGGGATATGAGAAATTATTTTATGTAAAAAAATATTGTTTTATGAAAAATGAGTCTTAGGTCAATGCATTGTGAACAGATTTTTTTAAATCTATAGGAGATACATATTAAATTATTTGTATATATTCTATCCATACGTTATACTACACCTAAAATAATTATTATATTTCACATAAAAATATGTTTTTAGGCAAATGTATTGTATTGTACAAGAAATATAATTTTAAAAAAATTTGCTGTTAAAAATCAGTAATATGTACTTACCTATAGATCAACTTTGTGATTATGCATATATGTCTGTAATAATTATTGAAAATTTATTTTAAAGCAATTGTTGACGGTATTTTACTGTATATATATATATATATATATATATATATATCTTATTTTCATTGAAAGTTCCGAGGGCCACACATCTGTGAAATAAGCAGTATAGGCAGAGAAAAAAATGTATTATTTACAAACGAGCCTCAGCCTTTGAGATGATTGTTTGATTTGCTTTTTAAAGCATGATGATGGATTAATTCCTTCAAAACACGTCACTGAAGCCACTTATGTATATGGTGTGTTTTAAAAAGTATTTTGTACCTTTATAACCATTAATTAAAAAATATGTTTATTTATTATTTTCTACAAAAAACAAAAAATGATAGTTGAATCAATGGATTTTGTACTTTATATTGCATGAAACAGAATAAATGCAGGAAGACGAGACACATGTGAGGTTCTGGTTGCTTTTTGCATTTATTTTGTCTTAAGATTCTGAATAGAATTACCAGTTTATTATATTGATAAGCCTATGAGCCGTGGGCTACTTTTCCCTGTGCATTCTTGATATTTTTTGTGTGAGAGAACTTGCCGTTCTAAGTTTCTTTTCAAATTTATATCAAACTTTCGTTTTACATGATTGAAATGTTTTGGCAGGCCACTAAAATTCCGTCAGCGGACCATCAGTTGAAGACCCCTACTGTAGAGCAACAAGTAAATTTTTAGAAATGTTCTCAATATGGCAAATAATTTGCCATCTTTAGTTATATAAAAGCCTAGAGTAGAAAAAGTGTAGGTAACCATTCCGGGAACATCTTAACATTGCAACGCCATTTTCTGAAATTTTTCTCAAAAAATAATATCACAAAAGTGACATATTTTGAAAGCCCTTTAAAAAATATGAAAATTTCAAGTGAACACCCTAGCTCAAAACCGTTTAGTTTTTGAAAAATCTTCGAATTAAAATATTCATTGAAAAGAATCATTTATTCAATCGAGTCATTCACTTGAATTTCGAATTCATTCTACTCCATGGTTTTCCATATTCCCTTAAAATAACTATATTTTTAATGTTTAATTTTAATGTTAATTAAATTGTGCTTCACGTTTTGTTTTTGTTTTATTTTATTGTTGTTTACTGCTGTTTAAGTATTGTTTTCAGCAATGCCTGCTGTGTGGTGAGTCATTCACTTTTGAAACAGCTTTGGTTTAGTTTTGATTTAGTTTAGTCTTGTTTTGTTGTTTACTGCTGTTTAAGTACAGTTTTCAGCAATGCCTGATGAAAATGATGAATCACCTCTTGAAACGCTGATCAACATTCCGTCATTTTTGACGGGAGTTATATACTAGTATTTAATAAAACTGAAGGCATCAAATCTTATTAAATTAAAACTTAAAAAAAAAAATAAGCAAAAAGGCTTACTGGGTCAAATATAGTGAAGACTCGCACTAGTAGATTTCTGCCTTTCCTTATTGTCATGATATTTTGAAAATTATCTTCACTAGAATTATCCAAACATAGTCCATTAAATATTTTTAATGTTAAAGCTTTAATATTATCCCGATGAGGTCCTTCACCAGTATCAGGTTTGGCAAGAATTCTTTTTTCTTCATCTTCTATCTCCAAAAAGCAAGTGTAGAGTTTTTCAATGTCCAGTAACAGGCGACGATATTTCATCAGACATTGGTTTGTAACAACTCTGCCTTCATCATCTTCAAGTGGTCGAGCTACTTTAATGTCCAAAACCTTTCTTGGATAATTTACACTGACTGCTTGAAGCTTCCCTAAAGAGCCCTCAAACTGAGCTAAAAAAAAATTGCAATCAAATGAGTTAGATTTAAAATCCCCATAAGGTTTTTAATTAAAGAGGATAAAGACCATAGCTTTTACATACTGGGTACATATACTTTATTTTCAGGTTTGGGTGCTTCAGGAAGAATAAGTTCAGGAGCATCACCACCACCTTTTTTGGCATTCTCAGAATACTTCTTTTTGCATTTTCTGGCAAGTTGAGTCTGTTTAGAAAAAAAGAGTTTCGTCAGTGTAAAGACCAGATTAATACACATAAAACAATGCAATATATTACCCGGGAGAGCAGAGAATGAATTTGTTGATTTCAGGGAATAATTCTATTCAATTTTTAGGGCTACAGGCTCAATTTTTCAACTTTTCTAATAAATTCAGAAAGTAATGAATAAATATTAACTTTAATATTTTATTCCTTGAAATCATTCCTTTGGTAAAAACTCCTCTCTGTTACCTCCTCTCTTGGCTCTCTGTTTAACAACTTTCAAGGGACCGTGAAAAATCGTCCTTAAGTAGAGATCGCCCTTAAACAGAATTTGTGAAAAATAACATTTCCCATAACGTCGGAGGGGCCGGGACTGGGAAATATCGCCTTTAAAGAGAGATTGTCATTAAACAGAGAGCCAACTGTATTTAGTCATGTTGCATCCTTAGAGCAATATAAATTTTCACTGAATTTAATGTTGAATCCTAACAAACTAAAAACCAGAACTACTTTCATTATCCTATTAATCATATGAACACACCACAAGAATAGAATGGCATTAATCATTCAAACAAATTGCATTCAACCACCTTAAGACTTAGGTGCCTGGTGACCTCACTGTTAATGGCCACTAACACCAGCTCAAAATGACATTTGAGAACAGACCATGAATCAAGTTCATGTGGTTCACCTAAAAAGGGTAACAGTTTAAACCAATCATCTTTGCCTACTATTTAAAGTAAAGGCACCAATCTACAGACAACAGTACCAAAGACTAGATATGACAACAGGATATTTGATTAAAACAATGCACAATTCAGGGTATCTTACCTCAGAAGGGTTAGAGCTTAAATTACATGCTAGGTAAACCATGTGCAATAATGTATGAAATTTTAACTTCTGCAATAGCTGTGCCCAGTCTCCAGTACTAATAATCACTACCAATAGGTCACCTTTACTGAAAATATGGACTTGATTTCCAACACAGCAGGTACTTCTGACAAATCCACACCATGAATTGGCTACTTTAATATAGAATACTGCTCCGTATGAGGAGACAGCAGATCAAGGCTTTGAACCCGAGCCTACAATATGTAAGCACGAAATGCTAATCAGTATGCAATTTGGTTGGTTGGTTGTTTGGAGTTTTATGGTGCAAGGTCCAAAGAGGACATGCTGCGCCAAACATATGGTAAGACCCGAAAAAGCATAT
The DNA here is from genome assembly GCA_907164885.2 of Dolomedes plantarius. Classification (NCBI taxonomy): domain Eukaryota; kingdom Metazoa; phylum Arthropoda; class Arachnida; order Araneae; family Dolomedidae; genus Dolomedes; species Dolomedes plantarius. Next base: position 227,786,209 of record OU015492.1, on the reverse strand, counting down.
AAATATAATATATATTGTTACCATTTGTAGACCAACAAAATCCATTAAAACTATGAGGGAACACACACAAATAGAGTAAAGTAATAAAACGATCAAAAAATCAATCAAAAAATACTATATAAAAACACAGATATAAAGTAAAGTTTAAAAGTGATGGATAGCCATACACAAGGTTAAAATATTCATATTAAAAAGGTGACAAACACAGTAATATAGGTGATATAAAAGTCAAATACAGAAGGTGATAAGTCTAATATAATAGGTGAGACCAGTCATGAAAAGTGGGTGACAGCCACAGCCATATATACAACAGGCAGTAAAACTAGTCCAGTGTAACCGATATATAAAATGATGAAAGCCGTCAAGCAGTTCATAAAAGTAGTCAGCAGTAAAAGTGATAACTATAGTGATGTGAAAATGAGAAAAGGAAGAAAAGCTAAAACATAAAGCTCTGGATAGGGATTTCCCCAATCCTCTAAAAACCAATGAGAAAACAAAAGAGTTAAGCAAAGGCGAAAAAGAAAAATGAGGAGTTAGGTACTCCTTGCATACAACATTATTTCCCGAGTCAAAAGAGTCATAACACAGGTAATAAAATAGGTATGAAAAAACGGAAAAAATAGTAGTATGCAATTTGGACAAAGCATTTTTTACAAAACTAAACAAGCATTTCAAAAATATAGATTTTTTTACACAGTAAAACTACTGTAGTAAATGGGTTGTGGAAAAGAAAATTAAACCATGAATTACATCATATTTTAACAAGGTCCTGACATCATTTAGTTTAATACAAAGAGTGAAATGGACCAGTCATCTGTTGCGAGTGCCTGATTATTTTTTTATGGCCCAGTCTACTGGAATTGACAAAAACAAAGCTGTCTTGATTCTATTGACATGGACTTTCACCATTTAAATTGTAGGGATTAGAAAACTATTCCTGGGAACAAGGCAAAATGGGAGAAACTTTTTGAGAAGGCCAGGGTCATACCAGAAACGAAATGAAAACTACCATAGATCTCAGCTAATTATTTATGAATTCTGAATTATGCATTTTCCCCCAAAAAAATTAAAAACATTTCCTGAGCATATTACACAATGTTTATAGAGAATTAACATGTCCACTGGAGGTATTTGATTTGTGAACTTACTGTATAGTAATAATCTTCAATATAGGGATTTTCTGATTTCAGTAATAGCATCTGTATCTTTATTAGCCACTCTTTTTCCCTTTGTGTCATTAAGCCAGCATACTCATCTTCTACATACTGCAATCCATTTCTGTAATTTTCCCCATCGTACATTTTATCATAAACAACTATAGGCTTCCAATTCCTGAAAATGAATTAAGAAAAATGCACTTCACAAATATCATTTATTTCGGAGTAAAGAAAAACAGTGTTTAATGCAACTTTTTATACAAATAAAATGTGAAATGACTCAAACTATGCCTCAGCTATCATTTAACATTGTTCTTGTTAATGGCACAACTTTTGTGGTTTCAGTAGGGGTTTTATTCACACTTAAAAGCATGCACATGGATCACTTTTCAAAGATTTCATTCATTATACATGAATTCAAATTTATAATTGCAGAAGAGCAAGTGAAATCAGAAAAAATGAGGGCTGCATCAGGGTTGCCAAATGTCCCAGATTTTAAGGGACAGTCCCTTATTTGTACATTTTGTCCCAGGGAACTTCGAAATGAGAAATTTATTGTATACGAGTTGGGCGCATATAAGGGTCTGTTCACATCCGGATGTATTTAACACAGTAAAGCACAATTCAATGGACTGTGGGAACACGCTAATTTGAAAGCTTTTTTATAACTCAAAAGTCAACCCAAAGATTTACTGCTCACATTATATTATGTACATTGTACAATAATAAAATTACAAATTGTTAGGAAAGTGCGTCATCCCAAGCATTCTTCCCCCTTTTACACGGCCGTGTGTGGCTGGGTTGGCAGTCCACTCTTCGCAAACCGTGTTTGGCAACGGGAAATATGAAGAGTGCATTGGTATAAAAAGCCAACCGTTCTATTGCTGAAGCGGACTGCGGCAGACATCAGGCAGTAAATCGCTTGAGCAGCAAAGTTAGGGCAATGGAAAGTTCTATATGCCGATATTTTATTTTATTTTTTCTGGTGCAGAGCTTATTCCAATAGAATGTTTTAAAACTTTTATTCTGAATAAAGGGCTTTTATTCCTTACTGCACAGAGTCCACTGAAGACAACACAAATTTTACATACACTTCCCTAACACTTTATAAGGGCACTTACTTAGTTGTACTATATGCCTAAACCAACTTAAAATTGTTTTTGATTTGCAAATTTTCTATGTAATTATGTTATTGTTTACTTAACCTAAACTCTATGTAAGTTGCAAAACTGAATGAAAAATGCACTGAAAATGGCTATTTGAAAAATTTCCGGGCTAGTACCCCTGGGGGTTCCGGGGGTATTTCCCTGGGGAGTATGGAATTTCCCCGGGGGTAGTTCCCTGGGGGTATTCCATACTCCCCAGTAGTATAGTTATCAAAAACCGTCCCTTATTTTTGGTATTTTTATTTGGCAACCCTGGGCTGCATATTAAACTCAAGTAAGGCTCAGCTGACTACAAGTTGAAAGATTTAAGCAAGGCTTTAGGCCATACACAGAAACAACCAGTACACTTTTAACAGTGAAAAATATTCACTTTTTCTTCTTTTATTTAAACTTACATAAATGCTCCTTTATGTAAATTTTGAATTTTTTACTTTTTTTTCTAAACTCTGCTAGGATCAGCCAGCCTCACCTCTTGTCTATATTTGAGGAACAAAGTAAACAGTTCTTTGACATTCTTTGTAATCAAAGTTAACTAAACAAATAAATATCAATAATTTAACAAGCATAAAAAAAAATCGTACATGTTTGGTCATTTACATAATTACCTACGTACGAAATGCTTTTAGATATGCCTCCCAACGCAATTTTACATCTGAGACCCATATAATACCCATTTTTCCACAATGCATTCATTTAATATTTTTGATAATAAATGGGGGTTTTGGCATTTATGGGCTTATTTCTCACATCCATTAGTAATTTTTAATTCAGATTTCAACTAAAATTTCACAATACTTGAGTTTTGCAAATCTATATTACTTACCATACTTAGAAAGAACAATTAGATACCACAGCTTATAAATTTTCCTCTTTGAAATCATTCTTTGATAAAAAAATTTAAAATTACAAAGCTTTGGAGAAAACTTTTCTTTAAATTGAAAATTAAAAAAAAATATTGCATACTGAATTAAATTTCTCCATAGAATAGATTGTTACAAATTGGCAGTCAACTAAAAAATGATTTAAAAGCCAGTTTTCAGCTCCTTTTTGCAATAATATATATAAAATTATTTCAATTCATTGAGCTTTAAGATTTCTAAAATAAGAGTCAAAAAGCATTTAAAATATTTCATTGCCACAGCTACCATTCCTAACTTTTAACACACTCTAATGTTTTATTAAGGCAAAAATGATTAAAAGTTTAATATTTGTAAAACAAAAACAAAAATACTCATGAATTATTGTAATTCAATCACAGTTTAATATTTTCTTGAAAAGAAATTATGGCTTTTTAAGAGCCTCTTGACACCATACACACAAAATCAAAAAATTAAAGATATTGAAGATCAAGAAACTGTGGATGTTAATTTTTCACAAATCAAATAATGATTTGATCACAAGCTTAGTTTCAAAAGTATACTAGATTACCCTATGTTACATTCAAAACAGCAGTTTTAAATGTACGCCTGAAACATTTATTCCCAGATACTAAAATTTTACAGGCCTAGGATAGAATCCATTTCCTATTGTTGGAAATATAAAAATATGACATTAATTACTAATATGCTTGGATTGCTTTGAAACGAGTAAAAATGTTAATTACATAGACAACATCTAATGAACCAGAAATGAATGGGTGGTTTTTGTTTTGTTTATAATTTTTTTTTGTTTTGTCATATTTTCTAACAAACACTTTTAGACCCCCCCCCCAAAAAAAAAAATAAAAATAAATAAAAAAAATAAAAATAAAAAATATGAAAATTTTTTTTCTCAAATTTTTTACTGTAATTTTGTTCTATCACAGAAATGATTCTCAACAGCTTTACTAAACCAATCATTCATACATCAGTAATGATAAATATATTAGAAAATCAGAATTTTTCTTACTGCATTAATGGATGATTTATAGGCCTCGTCAAGCCCATATATGGATTTATTACTCTGAAAAAGAAAAACATAAGTATACCAATTACAAAGTTTACACACAGTGATATAAATTTTAAAGATAGATGGTTATTAAAATTTTGGTACTTTTCCATTTGCCGGGCACTTTAGGCAAAAATGTCCCATGGGCCCGTCTACTACTGGCTATGCCATGAATCTGCTGTCAATACAATTACAATTAGTACAGTACAACCTCCCAAATATGAACGTCTAAAATCTGGAATGTTTTAATAAATGACCAATTTTACTTTTCTATTTTACCGATAGATGTCACTACCAAAATGATCAGTAAAAAAATGCGCTTCCTTTCAAGGAAGCGACAGCAGCAATTTTGAGGGCTTTCAAATGTCTGGGAAAGAAGCTGAAATAGCAGAATGTGAGAATAAAGGCAACATTAACTTGGAAAATTTGAATATACAGGAAGTTTTAGACATCGACAAAAATGTGCCGATCATTTGTTCTCTGAACGATTCTGAAATTATTGATATTGTGGTAAATAACAAAGGTTATGATGACAGCGATAGTGAATTTGATTCAGAATGCCCTGAAAACAAAAGAATGTCAACGGAAGACCTGATAAAATCATTAGATAAAACATTAGGCTTAGAACACTGGAATTTTATCTCGGAACATGAAATTAAGGCACTATATAGGATTCGAGAAAAATTTCTAATAAGCTGAAAATAAAGCAATAGACATTACTGACAGAAAAGTTTAAATTATAATGTAATTATATGTTCGGTATTTAGGTTTATTTAATAATTAAACCATTTTACTTTTTTTTAAGTGTGTTTATTTTTTCTCCTAAGATTTTGTAGTGTTATTTAAAAACCTCTCAAATCTGGAAAATTCCTAAATCCAGAATTGCCGTGTCCTGAACGATTCCGGATTTGGGAGGTTGTACTGTATAACAAAACACACATGCATGAAGTTAGTGGGAAACACAATTAAGTCCAGAGACTTAGCTGAATAATGCCAAAAACAGCAAAAGCACATGAATAAAAATTTAAAACTATACTAGATTACCCTATATAGTTGATTTTTTCAAACCATTTAACAGAATCTGAGCCGTTTACCTTACAGCACCAAGAAAACCTATCAATTCATATTCTTTGAGATCATATTGCACAGGTGAAAGCCACCACTTTAAAGTGAATCACAAGTATAATTTTGAGGATCCAGAAACAGGGACATACGCAAAAGATTGAGTGACCAAGGGACTGCAAGCCGTCATTTGCAACCTTGCTGAATTTCTGAGGTCACAATAAATAGAGGACCATTTTACGCCTCCTTTAAAATATAAATTTGAAATTTGATAAAAATGTGTTTACTTAGAAAGTTGGATTCAAAATCTTATTCACAAAAGATGTAACATATGCATTTCCCATAGAAATATAATAAAATAAAAGATTTAATTTGAAATTTAGATGGATAAAGTATAGTTTGAGACTTTTTTACTGGGCTTACATTGGATGCTGAATTGAAATTCATAAAATTCAGATATGAAATTTCTAAATTTTCAACTGCATGCTCCACTTAACAAAATTAAAGGACTTGATTTATATTTAGAAGAAAAGAAAACATATTTTCACTCAATTCAAGACAAATATTCCTGTATTAAGTAAAAGGGTTGACAGTTCAGGGATATTTAAAACTATATGAACTTGTTAATAGATTTTTAAAAACGGAAAAGAAAAAACTTTAATTACTTTGGAACTAAACTGCAGGAATAAGGTGATGAAAATCCAACAAATCTAAGTTTTAAGAGAATTAAGTTTCACTTGAAGTTTTTATTAAATTCCAAAACATTTAAGTTTTCTGATTTTTAAATCTATTTTATTTTTCCGGATAGTTACCAGTTATAGAGATGTATACAAACACAGCACAACAAAATCTGTAATTGATACCAAATTTCTACAAGACAAATTACTAACCAAACCCAAGTTGAATAACCAAAATTTAAAAACACTATTGATATTTGTAGAAAATGAGTAATTTTATCACTAATATTGATTTTCATTTAAGAGACAAGAGAAAATACATTACCCTCCCATAGCTGGATTAGATAACATATAATCAGATCTTGGCATTTGGTGGTTCAGCATATCTGTAATGAAACGTTACTAGTAATGCAATTTTACAGGAAAACTATGGATTATGAATACAGTTACACATTTAGTATAATATATAATTTACCAATCACCACTTTCCAAAAGGCCATCAAAAATAAAATATGCTTACATATTACTTTCAATACACAGCAAGAAATCAACATAGGCAAGTGCCTAATAAATAAAACTGCATTTTCTTCTTTAGTTTTACCAATAGTTATAAAATAAAATACATCTTTCTACAAATTTATTCTTAATACAGACCTGCCAACCTCAGTAATAGCAAAATCCTGCAATATTCTACCCTGCATAAAATAATCGACATAACACAAAACAGTTGAGTAAAAGAATTATAATGTATACTTATAGTTTATAGGATCTCTTTAATAATATTAGATAGTTAAAAATATTTCTGTATTGTTTAGCTCATCTTGAAATTATAATATTAAACAAAAGTTATACTTTACATTTGTAATCATACATTTTAATGTCACATCATATTTACACTAGCAGGGACCCCAACAGTCTATATTTTGAGTATTTCTATTTCTTTATAATGTTTGTTTTAATTAATTGCAGAAAATCTTGGAATTTTTATAACATTAACTGTACCTGATTTTGCTCTTTTTAAAAATTCATTGTCAAATTGTTCTTTATAACAGAGTCCTTGTGGGTTTGATTTGCATATTAGCAAATTTTCTAAGGATTCCCTTGACACAGATGACCTAAACTGATTAGGTAGTTTTGTTATGTAACTAAAAATCCTCTCACACCCTGCATTACTGTGAGGGATTGTTAAAACCAGCATTATTTTTTTACGTTTCGGAATCCGGTAATAATAGTGTCCATCCTGGAAACCCGGAAGATGCAATAAAAATCCGGCATTGCCAGGGTATATCCGGAAAGTTGGCAGGTCTGTTAATACTTTTTCAGCAATGTTGAAGATATTATTGATTAAGCTTTTATTCTTTTCATGAAATTGTCTATAGAGCTATCAATGAGTCTTACTTTGAGGATGAAGATTGCTGGAAAATGGCACAAAAGGACGTTCAAGAGCACCACCTACATTCATGTTCAAATCAAAATTTTAATAAACACAGTCATTTAAAATTCATCATTTTCATGCACAACAAGCATCAAATAAAATAACAAGTCAAAGAATGCCACTGATATTAAAACAGTAAAAAAAAAAAATTAAACAGGTTTTCATCACAGCACTAAATTAATGAACCTTCATCAATATATATATTACATTAGTAAACACTTATCCAATAACTTTCTGATATTACCCTAGTATTCCTTATGACCTTTCCCCCTTAATATGTACTATTTTAATGTACAGTTTGCTCTCTGTTTTATGACGATCTCTATTTAAAGACAATATTTCCCAGTCGCGGCTGCTCCGACATTATGGGAAATGTTATGTTTTCACAAATTCTGTTTAAGGGTGATCTCTACTTAAGGACGATTTTTCAAGGTTACTTGAAAGTCGTTAAACAGAGAGCCAACTGTATTTAGTTATTTTACACAAAGCAATGTTAATATTTCATTTTATATTTAGAACAAACAAAAACTATTCCATTAAACAAACATGCAACAAAATCATTCAATATATGGGCTTATATCCAAATAAAGTAAAAAATATTAATGTAAATTACCTCCCTCATGAACTATACTTTAAATAAAATAATGAGAAAACCTCAGTAAAATAAATATAAATAAATGCTAATCAGTAATGTCGTACCTCGCTAACCTATAAATTTGATTTTACTTGCTTTTTGCACAAATTCTTTCAAACTCAAAATAAATCATTCAGCCAAAAATTTAACATTGAATATTAAGTTTTACATGAATTATGCTGTTCCCTTTTTAATTTTATATTATGCAACAAAATTTCTTAAAAATTAACTATAACAACCAATTGAAACTAGTTTTTAGAGGCTCCGAAAATTGCCTTTGCTTTCTACAGAAAGTAAGAAAATACCTATAATTCCACGGCATACAAGCCTTTAACCCTTCAGAGGGCACGCCCGTGTATAAAGTGCAACCTTTGCAGAATTTGGAATGGTTTGGTTTTACATGTAAGGTTTGGATGTTCTAAGCAGTTTCTATTTATAGCTACACCCTCTAATGCAGGTCTGATTTCCTGACCTTTGTATTCCTTTCCATTCATTTTTAATCGTGATTCCAACAGAGGATACTTCTATTTGTTGCACTCTGTTCACAGCGCACCTAGTCATGTAAGAAAGCATTCCATATTTTATTTTTGGTTATTTCGCTAAAATAATTCTAAGATTGCTTTTCTATGATTATAAATTAAAAAAATTTATCAATTAAATGTCCTGATGAAGGTTTAAACACTAAATAATTATTAATAATTTTGTTTCTGATGTTAAAAGTAATTTTACTTTTCATAATGTTCCTATGCTATGAAAAAAATAAGGGAGTCATACTTTTGTCGACAATGCATGATGGTGCAACAGTGCATGACGATTCTGGTAAACCAGCAATTATACTGGATTACAATACGACAAAAGCAGGAGTTGATGTAGTGGATCAAATGTGCAGCTATTACATGGTATCCTGCATATCCCGAAGATGGACTCTCTCGTTGTTTTTTAGGTTTTTGGACATATGAATAGATTCACAAATTGTCCTTACAACCAATAAACCGGACAGTTTTGAAAGAAGGCGATTATACCTGCATTATTTGGCTTTAGAACTTCTCGAAAGCTAGTTGAAGATAAGGGCAAATATTCTATCTCTTCCTCCAGACATAACTGGATTCTTACTAAAATATAAAGTGGAAACTTCCCGAGAAGCAGAACCATGCGGATGGCTAAATAATATAACTACCATGATAAAGTGTGATAAATGTAATAGTTTTTCATGCAAGGTGCATTGCAAAATCTGAACTACGGGCCTGATTCACGACAAACACTTTTCTCCCGCAATCCTGTTTTCTTCCGCAAGTTTGCGGTGCGAAGGCAATTTGCCATTCACGACAAACGCGCACAACGTTTTCTCCCGCAACACAAGTTCACTGCTTGCAGCTGCTACGTAGATCTCGCAAGCGAAGGATAAACAGCAATGGCGGACGTCATAGCAATTGGTAGGCTTCGGCGGCGGCAAATTAATTTATCATAAAAAAATGAATGGAGATTCCGTGATCGAGACGATCCATTTCAAATGAATGAAAATGAGTTCTTTTGTCACGGATGGCTGTAAGAGATCTATGTGAGGAACCGAGACCACATTTGCAGTCTGTACACGGCGGTTATTCAATAGAAATGCAGGCATGTTCAATGTTTTGATTCTTATTCTTCCAGTTTTAAGCATATTAATTATAAAATAATTTTATAAAGGGGACAGTACACCTTTTAAAATGGTCCATAAATTGATTTTTAGAATTTTTTGTCATTGGATAGGGCATTATAGGTCTTTAGATGTATTGATTTTTTTAAATCTCAAAGTTGAGTCAAATATTTAGTATTGGGTAAAGGTGTATTGACCCTTTATAAACTGTTACTATGTTTTTTCATTCTTTCTTTATAATTTCCCCATGGACAGATTAATGTAAGAATACTAATATATGTAATGCTGTGTATATGATCGGTTTGTGAAACAACGGTTATTTGTAATAACTATATCATGTGGCTTAAATAGCTTTACTTATATACTTGTATTGTTTATATAGGTCCTCAGCAGCCTACAGGTCTTGGGAACAGGAAGTTTTCACAGTGCTGTTTCAAGCACAAACTTTTCCCAAATATTACAGCCCACTCTTTCAAGAAATGTAAACAAATTTACAAAAGCTGTATGTAAAATTTTAAAAAATCATGTACAGTTTCCGCAGAAAAGTAATGAGCTGCTGCAAACAAAAGAAAACTTCTATTTAAACACTGGATTTCCAAATTGTGTAGATGCTGTTGACTGCACACATGTGAACATCATCAAACCAACAGATTTTGATTGGTTTGTTTTCATTAACAGGAAAAGCAAATACTCAATAAATGTGCAAATGGTAAGTAAAGCCTGTTTATCTTCAACTATTAAAAAGTGATGGTGCATTTCACATATTTCAGTCAGTGTATAACCATAGGTGCCATAGGCCCCCAAGAGTACTTACAGCAGGGGGGGGGGCAGGGGGGGGGAGAAAAACAACTGATGAGCACTAAAAAGCATGAAACTGGTCTTGGAATACTGTTGATATGCGAAGGAAAATTTACCTGCGTTTGTCTTTATCAGATTATTCAATTGATAATAATACTGAATAATATACAGTGGACGCTCGTTAATTCGAACTCAAAGGTTCTCGAAAAAAAGTTCGAATTATCCGATGTTAAGAGAAAATATATAACTTTAAAAGTGTATCACTGAAGTAGAAAAATCTCCTAGTATGTATAACCCCAGAAAACATATTATACTACGCTATCTAAAATTAAACATATTAAAAAGCAATACAGATTTACCTTAATCATAAAAAGGAAGCAGAAGATATGCAGCAGAAAGTAAACTTTAATTAAAAATATGAATTACACTTTGGGGAAAAACTATAAAATGGATGTTTGGTTTTGTTTATGATGTTCACATTGTTCAGCCAGCTTCTCGATTTGAAGTAAACATTTCAATTCATTTTCAGAGGAAGGTTCCATCTGAATAAATGCTTTCAGAGTTTTAATAGAGTCCATTATGACTTGATCATTAGGATGCTTAACAGTCTCTGCATTCTCATCTGATTTCGATAAGGTCTCTTCTATTTCATCTTCTCGGATAGTTTTTATTATGTCATCATCGCTCAGTTTTCCACAGACTTCCACGTCTTCATCTACCCTTACATATTCAGAAAAAGTAATGTTATCACCGTTAAATTTTTTAAATTCAGATCTTTTTCAAATCTGTATCAATATTGTCACATTCTTCGATATGATTGTTCTCTTCGGCGTGCATGAATGTAGCATGACGAAAGCAATTACTAATTGTGCTTTCTTCAACAACATCGCATGCAGCGTATAGATCATTTATAGCTGTCAGCATAGTAATGTCATAATTTTCACCGCAATCTAAACAAAAATACAATAGCCACTAATGTTTAGCAGAAATGCAATAGTCTAGGAATGCAGGCATGTGCCTCTTTACACAGAAAAGAAATTCAGATGATTTTGACACACAAAATAATAAATACACCGTGTATTTTCTCCTTAAACGAGGAAAAAGAAATTTAATTTGTCAAATTTTTAGTTCGAATTAACCGAAGTGATAAAAATTTAGTTCGAATTAATGAGATATTTTTAACATTAATCACAATACAAGTTTTTGGGGGCCTTTGGATTAGTTCGAATTAACGAGCGTCCACTGTATTAGGAATATTGTGCAGTTATCCAACTTGAGTACATACATACAGGGAGATTATTTCAACATTTTTCATCACCTAATATTTTAGGGCTGCTTACATTCCATACTAACCCTACACCAAAGATATTTCTTCATACCTTTTCATCACGTATGGAATTGCATATCTCCCAAGCAAAAATATTTTTAAACTTATAGATTTGGACTGATATTAATTCCATACATTCTAGCACCCTTCTCATTTTCTGAATTATCATTTAAAAGTGTACACTGTTCTATATTTGTATTATTACAACACATATTTTAAAGTTTACTTTCAGACCAAAATGGCTCAAAGATCATTTAGAATTGGCTAGTGTCCGAAAACTCATCTTTGTATACCACAAAAGTGCTTGTCACAAAAAATATTGTTTCATATATATTGAGGAAAAAGAGTAAAAGGTGTGGTGTTCTTTTCAATCTTAAAACATTCAAAATACTAAAGCTTATATTTCTTTTATTTCAGGTATGTGATTATAACATGAAGATATTGGATGTCGTAGAAAGATGGCCTGGGAGCACTCATGACTCCTCAATTTGAAGAGCAGTGCTCTCCGAGAGTTGTTTTTAAGTAAAGTTATCCCTGAAAAGAACTTCTTGCTTGGGGACAATGGTTACCCATTAGAACCATGGCTGATGACACCATACTTGTATGAATCCTCACAAAGCAAGCAGAAATTTAATGAAAAACACAGAAAAGCCCGAAATGTCATAGAGCGCTGCTTTGGGATATTAAAATCAAGATTTAGATGTCTGGATCAAACAGGTGGTACACTTCAGTATACACCTTAAAAAGTATGTGAAATCATTATTACATGTTCTGTATTACATAACATCTGTTTGAAATATAATATTGAAAGTGCTGTACAAACATGTGATAATGAATTTGATGATACTGATGATACTGGAGTGTTCCCATCTGTGGTAAATTCTGATAATCAGAATACTCTGAGAAACAGAGGAAAAATGTTACGCGAAGAAATCTGTACAAATTTATAAATTTAATTTTTTGTTAATCATTAAATAGTTTTTTCACACTTGAACTGGTGTTTTGTCTTATCAATTTTTAACATTTATTTGGCACAATTTTAATATGACATTTTTAACATTTTTAAGATGTTGACATACAGACATACATTGTATTATATTATTATAGACTAGCCTGGCTATGCTCGGGCCATCCGTCCACCAGACAGACGGCTTTGAATTGATTGACTGAGAGGGAGAATTTTCATAAGAGGCACTATTAATTTGAAGTCCCCCCCCCACGAAACAACAAAAAGAAAAATGTGTTACTCGTATTAACACCCACCACCACCTGGTATGATATGAGCATACCTGCAATACAAAAAGATAAATTTTCATGTGAAAAGAAATTGGCTGGCTACTTTAGCCTATATTCCTGCAATACAAAAATTCAAATTTCCTTAAATTTGTGTCATTGGTGACATAATAATGCAATGTACATTGAAATTATATGAGTGCATGTATTAGGCAGAATTGCCCATGTCTATGTTGCGAGATATTCTGTATTCGGTTTAGTCAAAAGATAAGCACAGTTGAAATATTAAACAGGCTTCCGGAGCATATGGTATTGTGGAAAAACAAACACCAAATTTCCTAAATATAAATATTTATATAAAGAAAATGAATATGCACTTTTTAAATATTTTGGTCTGTAATCAACAAAACAAAGAAATGATGAACTTCATAGAAAAATAGCTTAGTAGAATATTGATCTAAACCAAAAACTAAACTAATCAGCAAAAAAAGAAATACATGAAATAGGAACAGTTTTGGAAAAAAATCAGTAACATGAAAATAAAAATTAAAGAATTATTTGTTGTTTGGACATTCCAAACATGATCATTGTCAATTTTGTTAGGATAGAAATTAATTTTACAAAGTGTTTTGTTAGAAAAACCCAGCCTGTGTTACCAGTTATTAGTTAGAAGGAAGATATTTTAACATTGTTGTTTTAACTAATTTTAACATGTTTTTCAAATAATTTAACTTTTATTTCGTTATTGTTAAAAGGCTTGTCATGTATACATTATTTTGAGCATCTTCAATAGTTTTAACAAACATGGCTTTTACTGCACAATAAGATTAAGATTACTATCTGTTTCACTAAAAGTAATTTTCAAGATAATAAATAAGATCTATAATAGAACAGTGAAACTTAAGGGAACTTAAATTTTTGTAACATTTGAAGTAATTCTAAAACTAGTGTCATTTATATGATAGATTTTTTATTGTAGTGACTTTTTTTTTTAATCCTACGTTGGGGGAAAAGTCCATTGACCATAATTCCCCACTGGTAACTCAGTAGAGGTGAGATCTATTTAAAAAATCTGTGACTGAAAAGTACTTGTTTTGAAGAGAGGATCACGTTAAAAGGTGATTGAAATCGATAAATTCCCCAGCAGAATAAAGGTGGTAGTCAGGAGAGGATGCAACGTCAATGCGGTGCAGGTAAAAAGCCGTGAGATTATTCTATAAAATTGGATGAACTATTAATACACACACGAAATGACACAATCGTTTGAACAACAAACACTTGAAAAGACAGTTGTTTTGATAGACATACACGGTAACTCAGACACGCTAAAAGCGTTCTCATTGGCTGATTTCCGATGCAAATCTATTATCACTCCGAGTTATCGAAAGATTCGGTTCGTTTTGACAGCGTGACGTCAGTGGATGCGGCTGGTGGAAATTGTTTGTCGTGAATGCCTTTCAAGGTGTCTTCCCCTTTTCAATCGCAGATCTCCCTGCCTTGCAGCATTTGTCGTGAATCAGGCCCTAAATGTTTGCGATGTGAAGAAATTGAAGAAAACTGAAGAGAATTGAACAAATTATTTGTGTTTTAAAAATAAATCTTAATTTTTTATGAAAATTTCTTCTTATACATTTTTGGCCTTTGATTATAAATAATCTCAATATTATCAACATTTTATATCTTGTCATAAACGCAGAATTATTATTTCCAATTTGAAAACAAAAGTTAATTACAAAAGGAATAATCAAGGTTTAAAGAGACGTTGCACTTTATGCAACGCATGCAAGGTGGTGTTACAAAAATTGGCGTGCCCGCTGAAGGGTTAAAGATGCTTCCACTAATAGTTTTTTTTCTCCTACTAAGGAAACTTTTTTTTAAAAACTCAAGCAGAGTTTCAACCAACTCAGAAATAACTCAAAATTTTGCTTTTTAAGTTTTAGTGGACATAATTTATAAGTTTCATTAAAAAATGTATTACATAGATATAATAAACAACTTTTTGATTGCTTATGTGCTCGATTTTTAAGAAATATAAAAATACCTACATTTAACAATTTTGTTTTCTAGAATAAAATGCCAATCAAGAAGTAACAGATTCTATTTCCTAATTTATTTATAAAATTGTTAGGATTTTTATCGAAAAGTAACATACCTTTAGTTTTCCCGTAGTTTAGTATTATTGTTTCGATTTTGACAGCTGCCAAAAATGATCAGGTAATCAACCATGTTAACCTAGTAAATTCTTCTGTAAATGATGTCATTACCCCAGGTTCTGTTGTATGACGTCATTTGCATTCATCAAATGTTAGTGAGATTTTCCCCCAGTTGTGTGCTGTTTATAATTTCTACAATATATATCAACTGTGTAGCAAGTTTGTTTGCCTTTCTTTTGCCGACTGAGGTACAGCCTATAAGAAGGGTTGGCAAGTTTCTTCCAAAGTGGAAAAAACTGGCTGGAAGAAATAGGTTTCTTCCACTAGTGGAAGAAATGGAAGAAACTGTTTTTCTTTAAGAATTTTCTATAGAAGTTGCAACTTTGAAGATGCAGTAAATGCATTTATCTTATAGATAACCTTAAGTAAATTTAATTAGACCTATAAAAATTTAATTAATTATATATGCTAAATTAATAATTACATCAGTTTTTTAGCCAAGATCAGATCACACACACCTGAACAAAAGAAATTTTACCCAAAATACACAAAATCCACTAAAAGTTATCCATTTCAATTTAATCAGCATAATTTTTTATTATTTAAACCAGGGGTTCTCAAACTTTCAGGCTCTGTGCCCCCCTTTGAACACTGATGTGAGGTCATGCCTCCCCCACCACCACCACTACATGTGGTCAATACTAGTAGTACAATTGGAATTTGAAACTGAAGCTAGTTATTAAATGAAAATATGGAATAGTAGTAATATTATATGGAATTAATTATATGGAATAATTATATGGAATAATTATATGGAATAGTAGTAATAGTAGTAATATTAAATTTTCATACACAAAATTTAATATTACTACTATATCTTAATTTGGAACATATTATTAGAACATATGAAATCAAAGAATTAAATACAGATCAAATATATTTGAGGTAATCAAGGATCTAGGTGAGGTTGGCATGTTATACCAGTCACTTTCACAACATTAATGAGAGGGCTGGCACTGTTTGTCCTTGACAAGATTTTGAATAGTTTTCTTGTCAAGGAAATTTTGTCAAGGACAAGATTTCGTTGACAAAATTTTGAATATTAAGTTGTAACTGTGACTAAGCACACCTGAGGTCACTTTCAACATCCAGCTTTGTTTGATATTTTGACTTTATGTATGCTAATGCTGAAAATCCAGATTCTCAGAGATATGTGGATGTAAACTGCACTAATAACCTCAAAGCTTCCAAAGCAACTTCTGGGTAAACCAGAAAATAGCGTAACCAAAAATATCAACATCCATGTTTTCGAATTCCACGTTTCCTTGAGAATCACATCTTAGGTCGATTGCCTGTTCCTGGATATGATCAGGAAGTATATCCACATCGATTTTAAAAGGATCTCTTATCAACTTAAACTCCCAATTCTCCGAACTAATATCTGGAAAATAGTCTGCAATTTCATTTTGCAATGCTAACCAAATGCCCTGATATAAGGTCTTGCAATTCATTTATCTGTTGCAATGGGAGATTTTTTTTTTTGTCATCGAGGAGGTCGTTCAATCTTGGAAAGGATGAAAAGTTTGGCTCTGAACTCTGAAGATGGCGTTGCTAAAAAGTTATCTTCTCTGTGAATCTTCTCTGTTATCTTCTC
>OU015492.1:227694351-227764351 GCA_907164885.2 Dolomedes plantarius | reverse complement strand
TTTCGGGATCAGGTAATAATAGTGTCCATTCCGGAAACCCGGAAGATGCATTAAAAATCCGGCATTGCCGGGGTAAATCCGGAAAGTTGGTAGGTCTGTATAAGGGTATTTATCCACAAGAAATTGAAGGACCTATTTTATCAATAATCAACAGAAATTCTATTAAGTTATGAGCTGTTCAGATTTTCCAAGGAAGGATTTGGTAGCCACAATCCAGCTTTTAACTGGTCATAACTGCTTAGCTAAACATCTGAACTGCACTATTTGCGATAAACCACAAGTTATGGACATTTTCCAGCCTCCAGACCTGTGAAGCACTGTTGGCTCAAGATAGCTCACTCTAACAAGTACATAGCATTGGCGGCAGCCCCAAAATACCCGGCCCATTGTTTTTTCCCATAGCCTACAATTATATAATCGTAGACCTAATACTAAATCAGTTTAAATTTAAAATGATGCGATGTTTATTTCTTATATACTCGGGGCCCCACAAAAGAAGAAAAAAAAAATTGTGCGGTCGGGAGACCCCCGTCAGGAGCGAATTTCCTTACGTTATTTTTTCAACTCTAAATGTGATTTAATATGTAGATTTCTATTGACTATATATATATATATATATGTATATATATATATAAATATACACATACATACATACATACATACATACATACATATATATATATATATAAATATATATATACTGCACTAGTTGCGAGTGGTGGGAAAGTGAGAACGGTCGGTCGGGTCGATTAGTCACACTCCTGGAGCATGACTAATGTGTCGCGAGAGGACGAGGGGGAGCTGATTCGCTTGTGTGTACATGCGACTTAACAAAGGAAGGAATGTATTTTACAACTGTATTCCACCCTAAAGTCTTATCAGTCTTTCTTTTCAAAAACTTAAGAAAGAATTTCATGCCTTTTGAGAGTTTAAGTGGCTTTTCTGGAAAAATGAAAGGAAAGCAAAGAATGCAAGCTGATTCTTAAAACAGGTGGATTGATTCTTTAAAGCGAAAATTTTAACATGGAAATAATATATTTGCTTTCGTCTTTGGGATATTGATTGTTATAACCACTGATCATTATAAGTGGTGGTTACTGTATTATATATATATATATATATATATATATATATATATATATATATATATATATATAGTAAATTTCCACTATATTAACATGTTTAACAAACATCTCCATACAGCTATGTTTTTAATGAATTAAAAAGATTGTAGAATATAGAATGAAAGAACGACAACTGCTAGACTAAACAAATTATTCCATCATTTGACTACTGTAACAGGACAGAACATTTCACCTGTTTCAATGCACCAAAACTTATGATTTAAAACAATGCAACTGCCAAAAATATCTACTTAAATGATGTTGGAGGTAATTCTACAAGCAAGTTATTAGAGCAGCATCATATATAAAAGCAGAGAAACCAGACAATTTCTTAAACTATACATCATACAAAATGTAACTTTCAAAAATACGGAGAACATAGAGCAACATGCTATTT
The DNA here is from genome assembly GCA_907164885.2 of Dolomedes plantarius. Taxonomy (NCBI): domain Eukaryota; kingdom Metazoa; phylum Arthropoda; class Arachnida; order Araneae; family Dolomedidae; genus Dolomedes; species Dolomedes plantarius. The sequence continues at coordinate 227,762,830 of OU015492.1, read as the reverse complement.
ATCATAAACAATTAAACAGTTTTTATAAAAAAAAACACTTACTAAAGGTTTGCTATTACGTGATATAGTCATTATAGCAGGATCATCTAAATCATCTTCTAAACCTAATTGAGAGATACTCTTTGATACTATTTCCTGAAAATAAAAATTACAATTTATGAAGTCAGATGATGCATATATTATACGGAATTCAATCACATATACCTTTCAGAGCAAAATGAATAAACTTACTTCTTGACTATCATCATTCTCCAAAAGAGAGTCATTAAAATAAGGTTTTACATCAATGTTATTATTTTTAATTAATTCGGAGAGTTTTTCATGAGCTTCTTCCCAGTCATCTACAACACAAAAAGAGAAAAAAAAGCTTTATACATTCATATATATATTGTTATACATAATTACATGCATACACATATATACACATACTAGCTGAAAACCTGCACTTCGCTACGGAGTACATTCAAATTAAATACAACGGTCAATGTATGCAATTAATGCCAAAAAAATTAATATATATATATTTATAATAAATATGACGATCAATATATACAATTGATGTAAAAAAAACATATTTATAAAAAATCGTAAGGGATATTTTTATAGACAAAATAATGTCCAATCATCTGCCGCATTAGCAAGAAAAAAAATATTTTTTTGTCTATTTAGTTTTTATGCACGTGACGATTAAATTATTTAAAGTACCAGAAAAAGAAATCACGTGATCAGCATTTAATAAATTAGATTCTAAAAAATTCTAAAAATGTTACCATTACCTGTCATCATAAATATACGCTGTTAAGGGGTAGTGGGAGCTCAGCTAAAAAAATTTACAATCACTGCTAAATTCACTATAAGGCTGATTCTAACACATTGTGATTACTTCAGAACAGAGTTCAATATAAGATTTGAAAACTTACACCCCTCTCTGTATGTACAAGATATCTACACTTTATCATTACATCAAATAAGAAATTGTTCCTGAAAATTTTTCTCACTTAAAAATGGAGTCCTAAAATATAGTGTGGGTTACATCACTCTCTGTATGTACTATTGTTCACAATTCAAACATCTACACTTAATCATATCAAACAATAATTTGTTGGGAAAATTTCTTCACTTATAAAATGGAGTAAAAATTCAGCAAGTACTAAAATATAGTATGGACAGGGGTCATAGCAAGGGAAGAAAAAAATATAGGAATTTTAAAGAAAAAATATAGGAGTTTAAAAGAAAAAAATATAGGAATTAAGTAGAAAATAGTTTGTTGATGCACATGTACACAAACAAAACTGAGTACCATTATCAGCACAATTCTACAATGTGTGAAGTCATTGGGTGCCAGTAAAATAATCTATATTTAATAAATGCAAAATAATTTATAAAAAGAAGTTTAATAATGTACTACATGCTTGCTGAATGGACATACGCCAATATTACAGATGTTAAAAAAATAAAAAATAAATTATTTTTTAACTTTTTTTGCCAACATATTAATTTGCAGTTCAACTTTTATGAGTTCTTCTCCCTTTTCAGTAAGCATTTTGTGCCCTGACTGTAGAAGGGCTTGTGCAGAGCATACTTCTGCCATATTATTATTCTGAACTGCTTTTGATAGTCTTGTATTAGCTTCGCCAATTAAAGAATGACTAGAATCCACTGCTTTTTGTAAATGTTTTTTCATCACTTCTAAATTTTTCAATTCATCATCACATTTCCTTTTTGAATTTAAAGCCTCTCTTTCTTCTTCTTCCTTTTCATCTTTTTCTAAGTATTCTTTATACATCTTGGGAGAGACGGGAATTTTTGTTACATCACCACCTCTGCTTCTGCCTCAACTGTTAATTGTCTTTTCATTCAAAGAAGCACGAGAAGTTGTCACATAGCGACAATTTACATAAAAACCACGTTCAACATCAGCCTGTCCATGATATATACTCAATACTGCTTTAATAAGTTTAGTGAGGTAAGGATATTTGACACTGCCAAAATTATTTCTCATTTGTAGTTTAGTCGACCAGTAATCATCAATTCATTTAGTGCAACCTGAGGGATTTTCTATATTGACTAAATCATCATCTGTTTCCTCATTCATATAAATTTTCCACTCTTCACATACTTTATCGATATCCTCTTTCTTAATTACAGCAGGCATCTGTTCGGCAACTTTTGTCAAGCATCGTAATGAATGCTGTTCATGCTTGACATATGGATATAAAATGTGAATATTTTTCAGCAATACATTGTTTAAAGGAAGGTGTTTTAATAAATAATCAATAACAGCAATGATGAAATTTTTTGCTTCCAAATAAAAATATTTCCTACCTTTTTCTTTAAGTTTCTGAGCTTCTTTTTTAGCAAGAAAACCAACGGAAATATTTTCTCCTTGTAGTACATTATCAGAATTTTTCAGGTCAGGAGAAAGCAGTCTGGATATAGATTTCTCTTGCGTTTTCTCGGGCTTTACAACCCTTGTTAAAAAGACTTTTTATTAACTTGCAAAGTTCATCATAAAGAATATGAATCAACGGTTCTTCTACTTGCATAATTTTCAAAAAACTTTCGAAGCTTTCGCCTACCAATTTCAGAAAATGTAAACGAGTCAAAGTTGAAGAAACAATAAGAACAGATCTCAAGAATTGATATGAGTGGGATTGCAACTGGCTCTTAATTTTACTTTCTGGTATGAATTTTAAGAAATATATGCTTCCCACTGGTTGATAATTCTAGTAATGACTGGTATCAGTATCAGCCACCTATTACTCACAAATCTCATTATCATTTCTTCCTCAGTCCCAACTTCGATTTGGACGCCTTGGAAATCTTCTTTGCGAGCTGGATATTTATGTAGAAATTTAAATACAGTATCCAAAAAATCTTCAATGTTCCAGTGATTTGCTGCATGAGTCATTGCATGCTTAAAAGAATTGTGCACAATATGCAAGTTACAAGAACCTACTCTTATAAGAGGCAGACAATCTTATCTTTAAGTCCTTTGTCAATTTCTTCAAGGCATTTTTGGTTAACAGGTGGTCCATCAGAGCTTAGGGCTAACAATTTGTTAACTGGTAACTTATCAAGTGCAAGTGTCAAAAATATTTTGTCTTTCAAAGTATCTGCTATAGCGTGACCCAGTTCAAAAGTACGCAGGAAATGACTAACAATTTGGTTACGGTCTTCATTCCAAAATCTTGGTGTCTCAATGTGCTTGCAGCATGGTTTTAAGCTTAACTCCAATAATGGACAACTTTTCTAAATCAAAACTTGCTGTTGAATAAGAGAGGAGATGGGGAGGAAAAAAATGGCTCAAAGCTCACAGCATTCAAACATATCCATCAGTGCAGCCATTTAGTGAGTTAAATCAGAAACAATCTTCCACTTTTTAGATGTTTTGTGGAGGTATGAATTTTTAAATTTTTGGATAGCGTCTAACAGTATATGTAAAAAAAATATAGGAAATATAGGAATTGGTGTGAAAATATAGGAGAATATCTGCCAAATGGAGAAAATATAGGAAATATAGGAGGACTATGAGGCCTGTATGGATTACATCTATGATATTAATAAAACTTCTAATCTATGATATTAATATATACAGTTGAATATTTCAGAAGTAGGAGATACTACAGTGACAGAATCAAAAGAATGGACTCTAGATAAACCTACATACAACTGTCCATGACTAAGCACTGGATTTGATAGGTCTAAACAGATTTTGTTAAAAGATCAGTGGTTGTAATAAATGTCACCACTACACACACGCAGTTTTCAATAGGGCAGTGTCTCGCAGCATGTCACATCTCAACTCTTGCAGATTTTACTTCTTGTTTGGCGAGGAGTGGCAAAACATTGCATAATTTAACATGGCATTCAATGAGCATTCTTACAGCTTGTTGAATAAAATGCTCTCAGATTACACAAAGTCTTTAGATACGTTATCTAAACAAAGGTATATCACTAAATTAAACATCCAGGTACAGTCCGGAAAGGTTTATTCAGTATGTGACCTGTATTTATTGACAGAGGAAGACTGGAGTTATGATACAAGATGCTGGCCTGAAGTAACTTATCCTGATATCTATACATATCTCAACATAATAATAATCATTCTCGATGAAAGAATAATTATATTCTCTTAAACCTTGCGAAATATTGAAAAAAAAGTGTTAAAATACCTGTTACATATCACTAATATGAGGAATTTTATAAATAAACTTAAATCATTTAACTCAAAATGAAGGTATCGTCCAGAAACACATGCAAACACATAGGAACGACTTCTGTTTTCTGCCACCCGATAATCACGTGATCTATAGTAGACGAAAACTGACGTAGCCAGTGACGTTGCAACATTTCACCTTATTGCAGACGGCCACTAATGTTTACATTCGGTAGTTGCAGCTGTTGCCATTTGAAGTGTAAAAATATCCTTGATTTTTATGCCGCATACCTACATGTTTTATATATATATAGATTCTGCATAAAATATGTTAACAGCAACATATGTTTATTTTGTTTACATTTGGCACTAAAGCCTTATACACTATATTTTTAAGTTATTGAATAACGTTAAGTCATTTTAAATGTTTAAAAAACAAATAAAATTTTTCACATTAAATTTAACGTAATAAACATACAATATTTAAAGTCGTACAAAATTACATTGCCTAATATTTTCACCCACTTGCTACAATTATGTTCTGCTGCATTTTCCAGCCCCCCCCCCTTTTTAATGAACAGCTAAAAAAATTATGAAAAAAAAAAGCAATTCAGAACCAAGATGTATAGAGATAAAATTAGTTGGTCTTTTATAGCTTGTAACACAATTGCTTAAAACAAATTCTGAATTGCTACAAACACGCATTTCATTCACAGAACTCAAACCAATAGATTCATAATAAGACAATACATTCTGTTATGTCATTGTTATTGCCTATCCTCCTGTGTCTGATGAAGCAGATGAAATCCTTAAGTCCGTTAACTCTCAGGAAGTCAAGCACAAATTTTTCTCTCTAGAGAGGCCCATGCAATCCAATATATGCTCTAGACCAGGGGTGTCCAACCCGTGGCATGCGGCCCAGAGAGATCTTAAAGCGAAAAAGAATATTAATAGCCTGCCTCGATTTAAAAAGTAAATTTTGCAGTTTTAAGCTTTTCTTTGTCGATGGATAAAAGTACTGACGCTACTGACACGGCACAATTTGCATTTTCATTAGACGTATAAAGGACGAGTTTATTATAACTGAAGAACTGGCTTCTTTATTACTGTTAAAAGACACGACAACCAAGAGTTTATATGAAGCAGTGAAGAAAACATTGGCGCGATTCTCCAGGGCCGCTCAGAAACTTTACGGGGCCTGGGACAAACTTCTGTTGGGAGCCCCAAGACTATTTTTCAGAAGACTATTTTGTAGTAAGAGAAATCTGATTAATCGAATAATTCTTTATTATTTTTTGGGGGCCCCTTTTTTCAGTAGATTATTTTGAATTTTGAAGTACGGTACAAGTTTCAGAATTTTCTTTCGGAGGAGATCTAATAAACAATTTTAAAAAAATATTTTTGGGGCCCCTCCGGCAGTTGGGGGCCTGGGGCAAAGTGTCCCAGTTGCCCCCCCCCCCCTCTGGGCAGCCCTGCGATTCTCGTTGTTGTTCCTAATGCCTCCTGGCCGGAAGTCCCAAGAAGTAGTACGGCACCACGAGGGTCAGAGTCCGACTTTGCTAGATGACACCACAATTTTCACCGAGCACCCCCAGGAGCAACATCTGCTCCACCCACTGACCTCATAGAAGGATTTAACGTGCCCATATACGGCCTTGACATGAAACACTATTTTCATTAACAATCTCGCATAGTTACAGATAGTGCCCCAGCTATGATAGGTAAAAAAAGAGGGACTTGAAAGATTAATAGAAGACAATGCCATTGCTAATGAAAATTCTCGTTTGATGAAGTACCATTGCATAATACACAAGGAAAATATATGTGCAAAGTCTTTAAAAATGGACCATGTCATGCAAATCGTCGTCAAAATGGGGAATTTTATGAAGGCTTAGGGACTGAATCATCGCCAGTTTGAGGAATTTCTTAAAAGCTTAGATGCTGAATATGGTGATGTTGTATACTTTAAAGAAATAAGGTGGCTCAGTGGAGAAAATATTAAGCTTTAAAAAAATTTACAGCTTACTTGATGAAATCAAATTGTTTATGATATTCAAAAATATCCTGTGCCTGAACTTGATAACTGGCATACAGATTTAGCAGGTTTTGATACACTGGTGTAGGAAATTAAGAGAATTTGCAGACTTGGTCGATTATCTCTAGAACTATTGTACCGATTTTAATAAAATTTGATACGTACATACATTGATACAATACAAAACAAATAACCATTCAATAATTGTAATACACATGCATGATCGTGCGTAACACTCGTTGGAGTCGGAAGGTATGAAACAGCGGTTGTAGAATAAACAAAAAAATGGGTTAATAGGGGATATGGTCCCCTCTTACAGATATACAAGTCTCGAAGCGGGATTTCATACTTGAAATAAGGCAGTTCCTGTGGCAATTGGTCCCACTCGTTCAGCAACGCTGTTTTCATTCCCTGGATGGGTCTTGGAGGGGGTTTGTGAGTTGCAATTGCCCTCCCCAGAGCATCCCAGACATGCTCCATATGGTTAAGGTCTGGAGATCTGGCTGGCCAATCCATCGGTGATTATCCTCACTCTCTAGAAATTCGTCGACCAGAAGAGCTCTATGTGGCCACGCATTATTGTCCATTAAAATGAACTCGGGGCCAACTGCACCCCTGAAAAGGCGAACATAGGGCTCCAAGACCTCATCCCTATACCTCACACCAATCACAGTGCCTCTTTCAAAGACATGGAGAGGTGTGCGGCCATCCAACATGATGCCTGCCCAGATCATTAAACCTCCTCCGCCATAATGGTCGATTTCGTGGACATTGGAGGGTAGGTAGCGGGTTCCTGGTTCTCTCCATATGAACGTTCGGCAAGAATTGGTGTTTAGGCTGAACCGGGACTCATCAGTGAAGAGAACGGTCGCCCATTGATCCATACTCCAATCTCTATGCTCTCTGCACCATGATAAACTGAGTCTCCTGTTCGTAGAAGTGAGCAGGACGCAAACAGCAGGTCTTCTTGCAAACAACCCTCTCTCATGAAGTCTTTTGGAAACAGTCACCCTTGATACACGGGTTCCTGTGGCTGCATACAAGGCACGAGAGAGCTGAGAAGCTGTAGCACTCCTGTTACGCCTCGCTATAATTGAAAAATGGCGATCTTCTCTGGCTGTCGTGGCTCTTGGACGACCTGGCCCAGGGTTTCTCTCGATGGATATGGTATCTTGGAACTGCTTCCGTAAGTTACACATGACGCTGGGCGTTAAATTGAACTCTCTACAAATTTGGACTTGATATTGGACTGCTTCTAGCCTCCCCACAATTCGCCACCTCATTCCATCATCTAAACGTTGGTGGTTACTCATTTTTACTGTTACAATTCGAAATTAACTGATTGCTGCAAAATAACACCATCTATTAACCCATTTTTTTGTTTATTCTGCAACCGCTGTTTCATACCTTCCGACTCCAACGAGTGTTACGCACGATCATGCCTGTGTATTACAATTATTGAATGGTTATTTGTTTTGTATTGTATCAATGTATGTACATATCAAATTTCATTAAAATTGGTACAGTAGTTCTAGAGATAATCGACCAAGTCTGCAAATTCTCTTAATTCTTTCACCAGTGTAGATTTGAATGCCCATTTAAATGACTCAAACACCCGCCTTCAGTGTAAAAATCAACTTATCAGTCCGATGTTTGAATCCATTTGAAATTGAAATTATGGCAAGCCCAATTAAATGTTAACAATTTTTTGCATTTAGAGATGCTGACTAAGCATAATTCTAAAAATGGTTTAAAATTCGCAGCCTTACTTTCCGATTTAGTACAAGAATTTAAAAAAGAATTTCAGGACTTTTAGAACAATAGAGTAGCAAAGGTACAAAACAATTGTTTAAGTCAATATAGATATAATGCTAGCAAATTTTCAAATGGAATGCATAGAGTTGCAATTTGACATCCAACTTAAAGAGAAATTCAATCAAGTCTCTGTGTAGTACTCATAAATCATATCTGCCCAGAGATTAATATCCCTCACTGCATAGTCATGCATTATTCTGGTCATCAATGTTTAGAAGCATGTAATCTGTGAGCAACTATTTTCAAGAGTGAAGCACACTAAGAGTCAAATTAGAACCAAAATATCGGATGAACATCTTAACAACTCCCTGAGAATTGCAACTGACCCAGGTATTGAAGCTTTAGTTTCTCAAATTCCCTGCCAAATATCACATTAATTTTATGACTCCTATAGTTATTTTAATTATAAATAAAATTTATAATGAAATAAATACGTATGTTAACTATACATTATACTTTTTTTACTCATCAACTATTTTTAACGTTAGGTATATTTTTATGTGGCCCAAAGCAATTCGTATTCTTTCCATGTGGCCCAAGGAAGCTAAAAAGGTTGGACACCCTGCTCTAGACAATACAATCTGAAAATATGTACTACATCACAGACTTAGTTCAATAAGGTTTAACTAAGTGTTTAACTGTGCTAAGAGTTTTAATTTTGAGATTATTACAGATGACTTAACTAGATTGAAAAAAAAGAAATACCTATAATAATAAGTTCCTCATTTAGATCAAATGCTGGCAAAATTTTAATTCTAATTTGCAATTTATGAGATAGGATCATAACCCTTACCTGCCAATAAAAATGAAACTAACAGATTAGTCATGCATTGCTTGCTATGCATGTATACTACAAAGATTACACCTTTTTAAGGAATTTTCCATACGAATACACTGTTCAAGAACATAAAATCTTTAAGCAGAAAATTTTGAAAAAAATTCCAGAGTTTTTAAGGAGTATCAAGTAAATTAAGGAGTGTTATGGGTCTCAGATATGAAAACCAAATTTCAAGAGTTTTTAAGAGCTTTAAGAACTTTGCAATAAATAATGTTAGTGTAAATACTGAATAATTCTTAACTGACGAATATTTTTAAATATGAACATCAATCAACTACTTAAAAAAAAAAAAAGAATAAATACAAAGAAATAAGCTAATATTGACGCCTGATGCAGTAACATAACTGATAAGATTTTTCAACAATAAATAAACATAAAATTATAAACTATTACCATTGGCTGCTTGATTAAATGTTTCATCATTTAACGCATCATATTCTTCTTCTACATCACCGGTCAGCAAATCATCCTCTATTCCAGCTCTTCCCAGCACCTAAAATAATACAATTTTAATGACAAATCAAAAAAGGATGAAGGAAAAAGTTTCTATAAATAATGAAAAACGATTGTGAAACATAGAATGATAAAATGCTTTATTTAAAATTAAGTTTATATATATATATATATATATATATATATATATATATATATATATATATATATATATATATATATATATATATATATAATATAAATAAATATATATACAGACCTGCCAACCTCAGTAAGAGCAAAATCCTGCAATATTCTACCGTGCATAAAATAATCGACATAATGACATAACACAAAACAGTATATAGTAAAAAATTATAATAAAGAATTATAATGTATACTTACATATAGTTTATAGCATCTCTTTAATAATATTACATAGTTAAAAATATTTCCTTATTGTTCAGCTCATCTTGAAATTATAATATTAAACAAAAGTTATATATTTGAAATTTGTAATTGTACATTTTAATGTACATCATATTTACACTAGCAGGGACCCCAGCAGTCTATATTTTGAGTACTTCTATTTCTTTATAATGTTTGTTTGTTTTAATTAATTGCAGAAAATCTTGGAATTTTTGTAACATTTACTGTAGCTGATTTTGCTCTTTTTAAAAATTCATTGTCAAATTGTTCTTCATAACAGTGTCCTTATGGGTTCGACTCGCATATTAGCAAATTTTCTAAGGTTTCTCTTGACACAGATGACCTGAACTGAGTAGTATTTTTGTTATGCAACTAAAAATCCTCCTCTCACACTCTGCATTACTGAGAGGGATTGTTAAAACCAGTGTTATTTTTTTATGTTTCGGAATCCGGTAATAAGTGTCCATTCCGGAAACCCGGAAGATGCATTAAAAATCCGGCATTGCCGGGATAAATCCAAAAAGTTGGCAGGTCTGTATATATAACAATATTTGGAAACAGAAGAACAGGGATTTACAGCTGGCAATGGCTTCCTGGACTGAAAAGTTGTAGTCTGGTTTAAGCAGCATCAAATTCAATCAAACAATCCCATTGATAGGAATAAGTTTATTAATTTGTACACATTATCTACACTACTGATATTTACTCGGATAACAGTTATAAGAAGCATAAAGAGGGAAATTTCTTTACATATTTACAATGAATACAGGAGACTGTCCTGTCCACCTCATATCCAAATGCTAAGTGACATGCAGTTCAACTCTCACACCAGCAAAAAGGAAGGCTTTGTTTGTCCTCATGATCAACTATGGTGCAATATGCCCAGTGACACGTAGATGCCACACAGAAACAGAAGTAGTTCCATAAGGGGAAAGACAATATTAAAAGTAGAGAATTAATGGAACAAAATTAATAACTGGTGGGGTGTTGTAATATTTATATATATATATATATACTTAATTAAAGTCCTATAAATTGTTCAAAGGTACAACATCAGTGACAGATATCCTAAATTAGAAGTAAATATATAATCACTGGTTAAACACTCCAGTTAAAAGCTGAGTTATTTAAAATTACAAAGATCTTTACATTATTGGTTATGAAGGTTTTAGAATATATTACTTTATATATGATAAGAAATACAAATCCATATAAAAAAATTTATAAATTACAAGTTATTTTTAAGTACTAGTAAAGTATATTCAGTAGCCATTCTGCTTTACTAGGTACACAAAATACAGTTACTCAAAATCATAGACAATAAATAACTGCTGCCAATTTCTGGTTGCCTTTGGATATCCTGTTGGATTCTGATTTTATTTTCTAGAACAAATAAGAACTAACAATTATTTAAACTACATCATGTTTCAAGAAAATTACAAAATAGTTAGGAATAAATACCCAATGGTTTGAATTTCCTTAGATTGTCATATTTACTTTTACTGTTAGATTAACCAAACTTCAATTATTAAGCCTTATATATATTTACTTTTGTATGACTAGAAGTCAAAAGATGCAGAAAATGTTTTTGTAAAGATATAGTGAAAAAAACCTAACTAGTGTAAAATAAATTCCAAACTTCAAAAATCAGTTTAAGCATCTCTATAATTCTATTTAAATTGGTATGCTCTGATTTATTTCTTAATCCTAATCCTAACTCATATAGCTATATAATTTATGGCTATATTTTTAAAATTAAAAATAGGATTTCTAGTAAAATTTATAAGAAAAACAAAATTTGAATGACTTTTACCCTTCTTTTATTCAAATAAATTTGGATACCTAGTTTTCTCATACAAGTAATTCACTTTTCAAATCTTTAACTATTAAATTTAAAATGAGATTTTTGAATTTTCGACAGAAAAGTCCTCAGATCTGAATATCAGGACAAAAAATCTTAATGACCAAACATGGTAGACTAAGTCCTTATACAAAGTGTATAGAAATTTCATTAGAATTTAAGACAAGAAAAACTATAAAAGCAGTCATGTGAGTAAAAATCTCACAGCAAACAAGTTTACAATATAAAAATCAGTCATGATTTAAATTAAAATATTCAACATATTACGTTTGTAACATGTTGTAATATGTATGGTAAAAAGAACAAATGAGCATTAATTTTTTTAAATATTGTTACATTGTTGAACGATAAAATGCTTTAAAATATCATTACATTGTTGGACCACTTTTGGTTACAATGACTACAATAATGCTTCTGGGCATGCTTTTGACCTATTTTAGGTATGTATCTGCAGGAATATGCATACATTCCTTGATTAAAGCCTCTGCCAGAGAGCCCAAAATGTCTTCAGTACAAGATGAATTTGGTGATCTAACTCATCCCATAAGAGTATGAAAAGTTGAGATAGATACTGAGGCAGCCAATTTAATTTTTGCCTTCAAACCAGGCCGTTAAAGAGCTCAAAATTTGGCCTGTGACCAGGTCAGGATCTGTTCCAGGGTAGAGCCACAATGTAAAAAGTGCACAATCATCTAAAATTTGTTTGTACATCTCAGATGACATCAATCACCTTCCCACCAGAAATAAGTCCAGACCATCACAGTGATTGCTATGAATTTAAGAGTTAAAATAATGCAGTTAGAGAGAAAACACTCCCTTAGCAAATCCCATATCAGGGCACATCTATTTGATTGGAAAAGTTTGAAGCATGATTTACCACTCTACATAACCTTTTATCACTCTTATATTTTGGGATGAAAAAACTATATGGCTGTTATAACACAAAGGTAAGTTTTTTTTTTTCAGTATATGGGGCCAGTTTTCACTTGCCCTGACACAAAATTTTTATGGGGTAAGTGAAAACCCTGCAGAACTGAAGTAATATTGAAAAAAAAAAGTTTTAAAATATTTTATCTGTATTCTTCATTTCTTAATGAATAAGTGGGTATTTTCAAAATAACTATGTGTTGTGGCTAATCAGTTACATTTTTTTTGGCTAATACTCAAACTTGGGCCCCTGAGTTAAAATGCCAGGGTTTGGTAGCTATAAAAATTTTCCTTATAATTTTTTTTCTGTAAATTACTATACATAACAGTATATCAAGAATTGTCCTACAAAGTACACTTGATATTTTTTTAGGGTTTTAAGCATACATTCTCACTTATCCAACTTCACCCTAACACAGACAGTATTTAACAGATTTTTTTTCAGTGACAGACACTAACAATTTATTGCCATCAGCCAAAAATTAACATTAAACTGATTAGTTATTATTAGTGCTTGTTTTCATTTTATTGTGTGCATTACAATATCCTGTTCTTTAGTTTCAATTATGAGGAATGAATAGATTTATTCTGAAATATTTATGCTATTTAAATTGCCTAAAACTGGCTGTATATTCTATATATACATGATTATTTTGTTTTCTGCTATGCTGCCATTACCTTCGTCTTTTTACCATCTGATTTTGATAAATTTTAAAAATTCCACTAAACCACACCAAGAGTACACTTATCTTTACACTTAACCAGGGCTTCACTCATGTAAGTACCGTACGCCTCCTTTTCTCAAATGACTGCAACAGTTGATTTGGGGGTACCAATTAGACCAGCAATTGAACACAATGACAGTTTGTTTACGTAGGATACAATGATCATACTTTTTTGGAAATATGTAAATTCGGCACTGCACATCACAACAGATTGAAATGGAATTTAAGGTTTTCGTAGCCTATCCTGCTTAACCATAGAACATAAAATGTACTAAACATCATTTACACATGCAAGTTTGCCTATATTTGTTATTTTCAGTGATGTTTGACAACTTTTAGCAATATTGTATATCAAATCAGGCTTAAAACTCAGAATATCAATCAATTATATAGCATAATTATATAAAAAGTTCACACCTAAGAGAGATCATCATTTCCAAACAATCTTGATCAACTTAACTCAGAGCCAGAGTTTGTGGACATTTTTTTCAAAACAGCTTACTTAAAAGTTAACACACTACTATTTAAAAAATAGTAGCACTTATAATTATTACTGTAACACTAGGCTATAGGCAATACAAAATTCACATTCACACACACATGTATTTGGGCATTTACATATATATGTGCGTGTGTGTTTGTCCAAAATGTATATTTAAATGTGTGTAAACTTTTAATTTATCCATATATAGAGTGACATGTTTAGATATACATAAATAAGATAAGCGAAAAGGATGAACTATTTTACAGTAAATAAACTTAAGTACTTACGCCAAGTTCCTTTGAGAATTCAGTATCGAAACCAAAAAAGTTATCAGCCATAGCAAGTTTCTAAACTTGAATTTTTAACGTCATAGTACTGTAAAGGCAAATAAGTAAATAGTGTATAACAAATAACGTAAATCTATCTTTACGCCAATTCAACGTAAGTAGACTAGGCCTAAATCATTCACATTAAAATCAGAAATATTCAAATGATAAGATTTAGCATATGTATTCAGATATATGCAAGATTAGGGAGGAAATTTCCGCACATTCGACAAACTCGCGCTAATATGTGCTACACATAAATTTACTTCTTTCAATTCTCAAAACAAACTCACATGATTTTAAAGGAACTCTAGTATTGATATTGCCAAACTTCAAATTGAAAATGTATGCAATAAATACAGAATGTTATTGCCAAATAAAATTTCTTAAAACAAAAGAAATTATTGTTGCCACAGGCTATTAAGTATCAAATTGCTACATTTTCCTTTGGGCAAAAAATTAATAAAAGAGAAATAACTAATAACGTAAGTCCAAATGACAAAATACTTTTGAATCCCATGTGACAGCATTCAAACTTCAAGATTTAGGACCTTAGTCTCAATTGGGCATACGAAAATTTCGCCCTGTGAAAATGGCGTCATCGTGACTTACGGCCGAATTCAGTGTAACGTTTTAGCTCCTTAGCAAACCTCAATTTTGCTAACTCTAAGGGCCTGTTCGCATAGGAGTCCGTGCGTTGCGAAAGGAAAAGATGACGTTGAGACGAAAATAAACCAATCATAGGCGTTAAAAATTTCATTGCTAATCGTTTAGAGGCCTATGATTGGTTTATTTTCGTCTCAACGTCATCTTTTCCTTAACGCAACGCAACGGACTCCTATATGAACAGGCACTTAGCACATCGGCATACAAATGACCCGTTCGCTCTCCGATCCGAGCACCACTCTCCGACGAGGGAATGTTCGGCAAACCTCGGAAGATTTAAAGCGAATGCTCTCAGTAAGCCAATCAGACAGCCCAAATTCATCGTCAGCGTTGCCACTTAACGATTTTAAGCGAATGCCACTTAACAATGAAAATTTTAACGCCTATGATTGGTTTATTTTCGTCTCAACGTCATCTTTGCCTTAACGCTATGCAACGGACTCCTATGTGAACAGGCCCTTAGCACATCGGCACTCAAAAGACCCGTTCGCTCTCCGATCCGAGCACCACTCTCCGACGAAGGAATGTTCGGCAAACCTCGGGAAATTTTAAGCGAATGCTCTCAGTAAGCCAATCCGACAGCCCAAATTCATCGTCAGCGTGACATCAAATGTAAACAAACATGCAAACTTCGGAACTGATAAAATAAAAATAATAAAAACGAGTAGTGCCTGGATACACAACAAAAGAAAAATGAATCAAATAATTTTAAATTTGTGGATATAATACTTACAAATATTTTCATAATTCTATGTTCAACTTTATTTGAAATATTTATAATTCACTGTTAAATTACTAGAAGTTTTCTTTCTTTTTCTTTAGTCAAAATGCCACACTTTTTAAAAGTAATTAGTAAGAGAATACAGATGATGAAAAATATTACGAATATGGAGGATATGAAGCAAAATATATTTAAAGCAAAGTTTTGCTAAATGTTAAAATATTAACATCATTGTATTCAGTAATCTAACTTTCTTACAAAAGCTATTTATTTTGACATAAAAAAGAAGTTTCTGATAAAATGATACTCTAAACTTTATGTGATGTCCTTGTTTCAATCAAATACATTAATAAAAGCTTTTAAAATAGTTATCACAATGAATTAAACTATTCAAAACATACCATCTGAAATAAAACACATTCAGATCTCTGAAATTTATACTAACAACATAGTATTTAAAACTAACAGTACTGTATTTAAAATTTTCAAATATACACATCATGTTATACAGACAAACTTTAAATTAAATAGTATTATTTAAGATGTACTCACCTGATTATTCTCAGTTAAGATTTAGAGCTCATAACATTCGAATTATGCATCACAAATTTGAATTACTTGTAGATAAAAAGATTACAAGTACAGACATTGCTTCTGTACTGCAGTTACGTGACTTTTAGGATGGACAGGTTGAGCATGTCTGTACTCGCAATGCGGGCATTTATACGGTTTCTGCCCCATGTGTACTGCTGTAACGTGCTTTTAAGATGGACAGGTTGAGCAGCTCTGTACTTGCAATGCGGGCATTTATAGGGTTTCTGCCCCATGTGTACTGCAATTACGTGACTTTTAGGCTGGACAGCTTGAGAAGCTCTGTAGAACCCAAATGCGGGAATTTATAGGGTTTCTGCCCCATGTGTACTGCAGTTACGTGACTTTCAAGATGGCCAGGTTGAGCAGCTCTGTACTCGCAATGCGGGCATTTTTCACCTCTCTGGCCATTAAGGATGGTCTCGGGATGTGGGGTTTGGATCGTTTCGGGACTATTCTTCTGAACGTGGGTCTGTCGATGCAATTCAAGCTCCATCTGTCATTAAACATCTCGCCGCAATTTATACACGGCACCATCTTTCGACACACTCGATCTAATTCGGTTTCGCCTCGAGTGGAGAGTCTTCGCGCCAACGGAATTCTTGAGTGGAATGAAGGCTAAGGGGGGAACACTTGCTTCCCGATGCGTCAGAATTGATCTTCCTCAAGCATCTTGACGTGGAACTTAAATGGCCTTCGTCCGTTTCACTTCCGTCTCCTGCGTAAGAGAAAATAGAAGTACATCTTTCATATGGAAAACCTTCATATTAAGTGCGATGGGCCACGAAGCAGTCACGTGGTAGAGAAATGTCAACGGGTGGGGAAAAGTGCGAGCCCTTCAGATGTCTTCCCTGGGGTTGTTTGATTAAATTGAAGGTAGCACCAAGGAAGCAATGTAGACTCACCTGTACTCGCAAATAAAAAGTCTATAATATCCGTGGTTCCATGCGAATGTCTCGCGAAAATTGCCTCCAAACCTGCGAAAACGCGAAAATTGCCTGCAAAAATTTTAAAAATCTGAAAACGGAGCTAAAGGAAAGACATTTTGAAAAAACGATTTTTTAAAATTATTATTTGTCTATTCTTGTTACCTAATTGGACTGAAATCATTCATTTTGACTCGAAACTGAAAAGCAAAATGTGAATCATTAGGGCCTGTTCACATAGGAGTCCGTTGCGTTGCGTTAAGGAAAAGATGACGTTGAGATGAAAATAAACCAATCATATGCCTCCAAACGATTAGAAATGAAATTTTTAACGCCTATGATTGGTTTATTTTCGTCTCAACGTCATATTTTCCTTAACGCAACGCATCGGACTCCTATGCAGGCCCTTAGAGTGCATTTCTTTTGACGTACAGCAGTAGGTTTGTAGTATAAGATTTTTGATGGCTGTTATCTTAAAAACTTGAACTAAAAAAAACAATTTTCCGGCGCTTTTTGATTAGACGATAGGAAAATTTGATTTTTTTTTCAATAACTATCTCCCGCATTTCGGTTTAATGCTGGGAACTAATACTGTTCTTGTACAGTTTTTTTTTATTTATTTACTCTCATTAGATTAAAAAAAATTCTCTCAAATGTGCATCTGTATAAATTTCGTTACGAATAGAAAGCATTTTTGACCAATTCCACAGAAAATTTGCCTGTTGTAAATTCAAAATTTATAACTTTTGAAATATCGGCCAAATCTATTTTTTTTTTTCATTTCGTACGCTGGAAAGACTTTAATGTTATTTTTCTTTCGGAACTATAAAAGTTGTTATCACTTTTAACATCAAGAAAGAGACATTTTAGATACATAAACTGGTACAATGATGAAAGACTGCATCTACCTAAATACTGAGATGTGTATAACATTTCACATGCTTTTTTTTGCTATGTAATTTATATATATATATATTTATAATAAATGAGACCATCAATGTATACAATTGATGTAATATATACATACATACATACATACATATATATATATATATATATATATATATATATATATATATATATATATATATATATATATATATATATATATATATATACAGTTGGTTCTCTGTTTAACGACGCTCTACTTAACGACGATCTCTATTTAAAGACGATATTTCCCGGTCCCGGTCCCTCCGACGTAAAAAAATTCTATTTTAAGACGATTTTGTTTCTATTTAACGACGATTTTTTCTTACATGATAAACTTTTTCTTCAACATTTTATCTACTGGAGGGTTACTTTCTGTGGGGGAGTTTGGTTTCAAAAACAGACCCGGAATTTCCTTTATGTTTGTTGCAATCATAGACTTGTTGCAGTGGAAAAAACCGGGGGAGGGGGGGGGGTTACTGTTTCTCGGAAGATCGAACATTCTTCCCTGGTGGATCGAATTTCTTAGTGCGGGTGTGGAATCACTCTATTGTACCTACCATGTTGTCATGTGATTTACGAACTGTCCAAAAGCACCCCTCTCTCACTCCTTCTGGGAAGCACGTGTTCATGTTTAGAGAATTCATGGTTGGGTGTAGGAGCTCATTCCAGTACGAATACGAGGTGAGCAGAGCAAAATGGCATCAAAGCGAAAGCATCTTACGCTACACGAAAAAGGGAAAATTGTTGAAAACTGGGAAGAAAGTGTTGGAATAACAAAACTCCAATTCGCAAGACAATTTCAGCTACCCGAGTCTACTCTCAAAGGCATTTTAGCAAGCAAATAGAAAATTCTTGAAGTAGCACAAAAATTGGGTTTGAGATCGAAATCCAAACGGCAGAAAATTCAATGTGGCCGATCAGAAGAGTTTGAGAAGGCAGACTTGCAATGGTTTCATCAAGCAAGAGCATCTAACATTCCAATTTCCGGAGTGATATTTAAAGAAAATGCTATTATTCTGGCAGAAAAGTTTGGAATGCAAAATTTTCAGGCTTCGGCTGGTTGGCTAACAAAGTGCAAAGAAAGATACGGGCTTGTATTTAAAAGCATATCTGGCGAAAGTGGCTCCGTAGATGAAAAAATAGTGGATGAATGGAAAATAGTGCTGAAGGGGAAATTCGATGGATATGATAAGAACATATTCAATGCAGATGAGACGGGCCAATTCTACAATATGGTGCCTAATAAAACCTTAACGTATATGGGCGAAAAGTGTTTTGGTGGAAAACAAAGTAAGGAACGATTGACTGTTTTACTGTGCACTAATTCGGATGGATCTGAGAAATTTCCACCACTAGTTATAGGCAAATCAAAGCAACCAAGGTGTTTTAAGAATATCACCAGGAAACCTTGTGAGTACCGCAATAACAATAAAGCGTGAATGACATCACAAATTTTTATTGACTGAATTAGAACATTTGATTCAAAAATGCATCGAGAAAGGTGAAAATTTTTACTTTTAATCGACCGATGCACTGCACATACTCCAAATATCCCTGGACTTACAAATTTGACTATCCATTTCTTACCAGCTAATTGCACTAGCAAGTTGTAGCCATTAGACCTGGGTATCATTCGCAGTGTGAAAGCATACTACAGAAAGTCTTTAA
This sequence comes from Dolomedes plantarius, assembly GCA_907164885.2. NCBI lineage: Eukaryota > Metazoa > Arthropoda > Arachnida > Araneae > Dolomedidae > Dolomedes > Dolomedes plantarius. The sequence goes on along the minus strand of OU015492.1, from coordinate 227,743,294 downwards.
TTAGGAAATTAATAAACAATTCGGCTGACAGTATAAAAATTAGAAAATTTACAATCTTGGAAGCAATGCACATGATAACATCAGCATGGAATGAAGTTTCTTCATCCACAATAAAAAAACTGCTTTCGCATTGCTGGAATTCACAAATAACTTGTAGTGGAACTGCAAAGTACGGATGTAGAAATCAACGAAGATGACATTAGCCCTGAAGAATGGAGAAGTCTTGTTGAAGATGAGGATGTTTCAATTCAAGATTTCTACAATTGTGATAAATATGTTTTAACAACAGAGTTCCGAAATGTAGAACAAATTTATTAAGATATTGTTAACGAAAACACAGTGTCAGACGAAGAAGGTGAAGTTGAAGACACGGAAAACGAGACACTGCCACCGTCTTACACAAATGCAATTTATGATCTAGATGTTCTCCGACGCTATATTACATCGAAAATGGAAGGTGACTCATTTAACATGTTGGAAAATCTGGAAAAGAGAATAACGAAAACAAGGCGAATGAAGCAATCAACACTTTTTTAATTTTTTAAAACGTAATTTATTGTATTGTTTGTACTCTTATTTTTCAATGGAATTTAAAATAACTTTTTGTGAATAAAATAATGATGATAATAAAAATAACATTTCTAAACACGCCAATATATTAAGAAATATATTGACAGTCCTAAACCTCTAAAGTGTGAAGGGAAATGTTATTTTTTCACAAATTCTGTTTAAGGACGATTTTTCACGGTCCCTTGAAAGTCGTTAAACAGAGAACCAACTGTATATATATATATATACAGTAACCACCGCTTATAGTGATCAGTGGTTATAAGAATCAACCATTTATAAGAATCAATATCGCGAAAACAAAAACAAATGCATTATTTCCATGTTAAAATTTTCGCTTTAAAGAATCAATCCACCGGTTTTAAGAATCAGTTTACACTCTTCGCTTTCCTTTCATTTTTTTAAAAAAGCCACTTAAACCCTCAAAAGGTACGAAGTTCTTTCTTTATTCTGTTTAAAAGAAAGAGTGATAAGATGGGATGGAATACAGTCGTAAAATGCATCTCTTTCTTTGTTAGACATAACTTAATAGTTTCCCTTTAAACGCTTTAGCTAAACACTGTCCTATTGTCTTGACCCAGGGGCATCCTAACGGTGCGGATCCGATTTCACTTTTCTCCACTGACAAACAAAGACAGGGACTCTTTTTTCCCACCTCCCACATCCTGGTTGCGGCTTCCTGAACCCTGAACACATAAATCTTCGGGGAAGGGTCCAATATCACTTAGAAAAACGTGACATTATTAGATTCAGCATGTTATCAAACCGTGAAACGTAAGCTAGAAGGTGAATCTTGGTCTGAGACTAGTGGTATTGAAAGAGATATAAACAGCCTCCTGAAAACTTCATTACGTCAAACTACCATAGAAAACTTTTTCTTGAACCCTTCCTGTAGTTGAAATGTTAAACTGTTAAGCAGGTATGTTGTAACAAATATTGAATACTAAGAAAATAATTTTTTCTTCTCTTACTATAATCATGTGTATCTACTTATAGGTCTAGAAATTAAGTTGTATTTTTAAAATTATAAAAATAATTTTAATAAAAGATAATCAACGTAAATTAAAGAGTATTTTATAATAAATTATCTAATATATGTATATATAGGTGTGTATGTTCCTGTCCAAAAACCTAAATTTCGGCTATAAGAATCAACCGCTTATAAGAACCAAAAACAGTAATAACAAACGTGATTCTTATAAGAGGAAATCACTGTATATATATATATATATATACCGGGTGGCCATAATTAAACTGACAGTGCTCACAGTGTTCTGTAGCGCGATCTATTTGCGAGAATGACGCCACATTTTGTAGGAAGATTAAACAAGACGGGGGACGAAGGATTCCGCGAAAAAATAAATTAGTTCCAAAAGTCACCGCTAGGGGAATATTTGGAGCTGTGTAATAGAAAATAGAGTGTTAACAAATGCAAATCAATACGGAAATTACCTTTTATTTTTCATTCAAATGAGGTTCGATGTGGCTGCCGTTGTTGTGGACCACATATTGCATTCTGTGCACAGTATGCACAACTGCAGAAAGTAACATGTCTGCAGGAATATCCCGTACAGTCCGTGATATGTTATCCTTCAACGTAGCCAGGTCCTGGACCACTCCTTGATAGACCTTGGACTTAAGGTAACCCCATAGCCAGAAGTCGCATGGGGTAAGATCAGGCGACCGAGGTGGCCATGCAGTTGGAAAGTAGCGGCTAATGACTCTTTCTGTTATGAATTTCTGTCGTAGCAGCTGTTGCACCCGTACAGCAACGTGTGGAGGGGCTCCATCTTGCATGAAAATGATTTCCCCCAGGCATTGTCTTTGCTGAAGTGCCGGAATGACAAAGCTGTTCAACATGTGGCGATATTTCTCTCCGGTAAGAGAACAGGTTTCCGGTCCTGTCGGGGTAATGTTCTCATAGAACTGACCTACGATAATTTCCGCTGTGAACCCACACCAAACAGTTACCTTTGGTGAATGTAAGGGAATTTCTGTGACTGCATGTGGTGATTTGTCATCCCAAATTCGGCAGTTCTGGGTATTCACAGTTCCATGCAGGTAAAAGTGGGCCTCGTCTCCCCATAAGATTTTCCACGGCCAAGCATCATCCACCTCCATTCTGGCAAGAAAGGTGAGAGCAAAATTCAATCGCTTATCATGGTCGGGGTACAGTAACTCCTGTACACCGCTGATCTTGTACGGATAGAAGTTGATAATCTTCCGTAAGATTTTCCATACCGTACTGTAAGGCGTATCCATATTCCGAGCTAATCCTCGAGCGCTAGAGTTGGCAGCAATATTGTCTGGTCCTCTGTCGACAATCGCCGTGGCAACTGCTTCGATTGTATCCTGTGGTACAGGTTTTCGTCCTCTGCCGGACTGAACCTTCAGAGAACCTGTTTTCTCAAACGTCGCAACCATTGCTTTTAGCCCATTCACTGACACAGGACCGTTACCTTTACGCATTTTTTTGTGCGTTCTAAAAGCACGAAGAGCGGCTGACGCGTTGCACTGGTTGAGGTAAAAGAATTTGACCAGTAACGCACGCTCGACTAAAGAAGGAGACATTGCACATAAACTTTCAATCCGATTGATTCGAAACGTAACACATTGCCTTTTAAAACCCAAGCAGCTGTCACGTTACATCCGGTGCCAATGGATGTAACGTGAAATTTGAATAAAGAACTTCTTCTTCTGCTCAGCGTACGTGATATTGCAGATCACGAGACTTTATCTGTGTTTATGTAGATTTTACGCTTTTTTAAAAGTGTTGCCATATTGCACTTGAACTAAATAAGAAAATGTGCATAATAAAAGGTAATTTTATTCCGTATTAATTTGCATTTGTTAACACTCTATTTTCTATTACACAGCGCCAAATATTCCCCTAGCGGCGACTTTTGGAACTAATTTATTTTTTCGCGGAATCCTTCGTCCCCCGTCTTGTTTAATCTTCCTACAAAATGTGGCGTCATTCTCGCAAATAGATCGCGCTACAGAACACTGTGAGCACTGTCAGTTTAATTATGGCCACCCGGTATATATATATATATATATATATAAATCGTAAGGGATATTTATTTGTTTTTGGATAATATCCAATCATCTGCTGCATTAGAAAGAAAAAGAATATTTTTTTTATCTATTTAGTTGTTATGCACGTGACGATAAATTTATTGAAAGTACCGGAAAAAGAAATCACGTGAGCATTTAATAAATTAAATTCTAAAAATGAATCTTTAAAAATTCACCAAAAATCAGAAAATCGAGGTAAAGATACGAAAAAGATCTCATTTTAAAGGAATTTATTTGATATTTCTCGTGATATAAATTTTATAACCCTCAAATTATTATTTTTAATGCAAACTTAAAAAAAGTTACAAAAATAGCTCAAAAATTTAATTCTAAAAAATCTAAGAAGAATGTTTCAAAAATCTTTCTTAGTGCACCCCTACACTATAAGATGAATCGCCATGCAACATTTCAGCCCTTTAGGTCCAGCGGTTTGGTCTGTACGTTATATGTCAGACAGTTATGGAACTGCTTTATAAATATTGATAATAGACTTTTACCCTCTTACGTTTATGTACAAATTTCGAAAAAATTCCCACAAGCATTGTACTTTTACCTTGATTGTAACAATTCAATCAATATAAAACTTTATCAACAATATATGCTGTCTCGCTGTTTTGTTTAGAGCGGTTACTTTTTACAATGATTTTTTTAAACAATTATTTGTGATAATAGATTTTATGTGGGATAATTACACCGGAAGAGAGAAGTAAAATTAGCCTTTCCTGGATATCTTACGCTTTAAGGAAAAAAACCGAAATCAAATTCACTTTTTCTTCAGAACAAATTTTTTTAAGAAATTAATCTAGCTTAATCTATTGTTCAAACCAGAAAACAAAACAGTCGGCGAAATATGCTACAAAAATGTTGCGTGCCTACTAGCGACCGTTTCAAAGCATGACTGGTGATATCACTAATCCTACTGGCGGTTGTATTCTGCCGTTCAGAATAAAGTTACTTGTAGACTCAATATACAATGGGTAGTGACATTTAATACGGTAATTTTTCCTCCTTTCCTGGATCTCTTATGCTTTAATCAGGACAAGAGAATGAAATATGCTTTTAGTTGCTCGATGATACAAGCCTCTTAGCGCTTGCGACGTATTTTTCCGTCGCATACTTTCCGCTTGAAAAGTACGTGAGACAGATTATTCTTTCCTTTGTTTAGTGCTCAAAATTATCTCTGCTGGGACAAATTCGGCGCACTTGAATATCAAAGTAGAGCATGGAATAGTAACGCGAGAAATGCTTAAGAAAGAGAGAATAAAAGGCACATTCAGTTTAGGGGGTTAAATAACGATCTACATTGATTTTTTGTTTGCCAAAATAAGCATTCATAGCTTGTGTGCTTTGATGTGAAAACTTTTAGGGGTGTCATGCAAAAGGCAAACCACTCACGCTAATCCTTAGTGGTCGACTGATATAGTCAAAAAAATTAAATTTTGGGTATACTGAAGTGTCAATCTTATTTTGATTCCCCCTTCTTCTATTTTGTACTCACTGATAAACCATTCGAAACGTGAAAAGAGTCAGTTGTCTTCTAAACACACTGTTGTGTTGATAATTAATAGTGTTGTAAATATACTGACGTTTATTTTAATCTCGGGGTTTTAGGTAACTAACCTTAAGTAAAATGATGCTTTGTATGCGGATAATTAATGCGGATAATGATGCGGATAATTAACTGGACTAATTTAATCATTCATTAACTGGATTAATCTATTCGGCGTATTATTGTCAGTAGCTAGAACTAGCGCCTGCTTAAGACTCCTGGAAACAGAGGATGATGTTATTTGCTCAGATTTTCAATCTTTGATTCGTTTAACCAACACTTCAAATTAACGTTGAAATAGTAGGCTAATCGGGGCACTGAAAGTTAACATGTTCGACGTCATCTCATTCGCTCCCATGGGAATAATCGATATGCCGATTATTCCCAAGTAGGTATATGCCTACCCTCGCGAAAATTTTCCAATTTAAAAAAAATATATTTTAAATTAAATTTCAAGCATTTAGGATTTTAAAATTACTTTACTTTTGGTTTAGCGATAATTAGGAGAAAAGTTCTAACCTAAATTATAAACAGGAACTGAACGTTCTGAAACCAAAAGGGACCTTTTACAGGGCCACAGAAATGTAAACAATGCATTTAAACAGCCGTTTCTTTACTTTTAATCTTGCTTAGAACTTTGTAACCAGAAATTACTAAAAAGCGTGACTCGGAACAATTGTTCAACTGCAAACATTGTCATTAGGGGCTTTTATTGCAGTGATACTATTTAATTCAGGTTTTATTGGTCTCATACCTGTTTTTAATTTTTTAGGAATGAAAACTGGATCGGAAATGTTAAAAAACTAAACTGGTGAAATAAATTAAGAGAATTTGCATATTTTATCGAATTTCATGAAAAGAACTGAACTGAATGTAAAACCACTGCTTCTAGACAAAAATGTAAATCTTGTACGTCAAATACGTAAGCGTACACGTTGTGTGTCAGTAGAGAAACAGAGGTCCATGTCGCTGGCCCGGCACTTTTGGAATTTCGAGTTGAAACTTTCACAAAAATTAGTACCTAATTAGTACCAATTAGTACCAAAATATTAGAATTAGTACCCATCAGGATCGCGAGCTATAGCGTGTCCGATTCTGCCGGGCCAGCGACATGGTAGCCCGGCACTTTTGGAATTTCAAGTTGAAACTTTCACAAAAATTAGTACCTAATTAGTACCAATTAGTACCAAAATATTATAATTAGTACCCATCAGGATCACGAGTTATAGCATATTCGATTCTTCAGGGCCAGCGACAATCAGGTCGCTTCCGAGCCCGACGCTTTGGAATTTCGAGTTGAAACTTTCACAAAAATTAGTACCTAATTAGTACTAATTAGTACCAAAATATTAGAATTAGTACCCATCAGGATCGCGAGTTATAGCGTGTCCGATTCTGCCGGGCTACCATGTCGCTGGCCCGGCACTTTTGGAATTTCGAGTTGAAACTTTCACAAAAATTAGTACCTAATTAGTACCAATTAGTACCAAAATATTAGAATTAGTACCCATCAGGATCACGAGTTATAGCGTATTCGTTCTTCCGGGCCAGCGACAATCAGGTCGCTTCCGAGCCCGACGCTTTGGAATTTTGAGTTGAAACTTTCACAAAAATTAGTACCTAATTAGTACTAATTAGTACCAAAATATTAGAATTAGTACCCATCAGGATCGCGAGTTATAGCGTGTCCGATTCAGCCGGGCTACCATGTCGCTGGCCCGGCACTTTTGTAATTTCGAGTTGAAACTTTCACAAAAATTAGTACCTAATTAGTACTAATTAGTACCAAAATATTAGAATTAGTACCCATCAGGATCACGAGTTATAGCGTATTCGATTCTTCCTGGCCAGCGACAATCAGGTCGCTTCCGAGCCTGACGCTTTGGAATTTCGAGTTGAAACTTTCACAAAAATTAGTACCTAATTAGTACTAATTAGTACCAAAATATTAGAATTAGTACCCATCAGGATCGCGAGTTATAGCGTGTCCGATTCTGCCTGGCTACCATGTCGCTGGCCCGGCACTTTTGGAATTTCGAGATGAAACTTTCACAAAAATTAGTACCTAATTAGTACCAATTAGTACCAAAATATTAGAATTAGTACCCATCAGGATCGCGAGTTATAGCGTGTCCGATTCAGCCGGGCTACCATGTCGCTGGCCCGGCACTTTTGTAATTTCGAGTTGAAACTTTCACAAAAATTAGTACCTAATTAGTACCAATTAGTACCAAAATATTAGAATTAGTACCCATCAGGATCACGAGTTACAGCGTATTCGATTCTTCCGAACCAGCGACAATCAGGTCGCTTCCGAGCCAGACGCTTTGGAATTTCGAGTTAAAACTTTCACAAAAATTAGTACCTAATTAGTACTAATTAGTACCAAAATATTAGAATTTGTACCCATCAGGATCCCGAGTTATAGCGTGTCCGATTCTGCCGGACTACCATGTCGCTGGCCCGGCACTTTTGGAATTTCGAGTTGAAACTTTCACAAAAATTAGTACCTAATTAGTACTAATTAGTACCAAAATATTAGAATTAGTAACCATCAGGATCGCGAGTTATAGCGTGTCCGATTCTGCCGGACTACCATGTCGCTGGCCCGGCACTTTTGTTATTTCGAGTTGAAACTTTCACAAAAATTAGTACCTAATTAGTACCAATTAGTACCAAAATATTAGAATTAGTACCCATCAGGATCACGAGTTATAGCGTATTCGTTTCAATCTTTCCTTTGGACCCAAGAGTAGATCGTTGTGGTTTTGAGTCTTTGACCCACGAAGCTATCAACGTGTTCTATTCTGAGTCTGAATTAATGCTTGTTTATACAGATGGCGCTTCCATGGAAAACTGTATGTATGTAGGAGCAGAGGTTTTATGTCAGCGTTTCTCATTGACCAACTAGAAAACACTGGCCCCCTTTTCCGGTGGGCGGGTGGGTGAGGGGATGGGTAACGTTGGAACATGAACTCCAGAAAAGGGGAAAGTTAAGGCTGCTATGTAAAAAAAAATAAATAAATAAATAAATAAATCGCTGTTCGGACCTTGTTTCTTAATCTGGTAGTGGGCGGAGAAGAGTTGACAGTTGGAGAATTCCCCCCCCCCCCTGGATGGATTTTAATGAATCTCGCCATAGGGGCTGAAGATGCTACAACAATTTTCCCCTTTCCTGATAAGACAGTCAACTGATAACGTTTAGAAGTGGCGAAAATTCAAAGCGCGGCCTGCTTTAAGTCTGATGAGAAGTTTTTACAAGACTCTAGTCGTAGCCTACGATCGGCCCTGCTCGAAGTTTAAAAGTAAAATTTAGACAGACTTTCACAAAATTACCGATAAATTATATATATATATATATATATATATATATATATATATATATATATATATATATATATGAACTTAAAAAGCTTTTGGGAATGCACAACTCTTAAAAAGTCATTTAAATGGGCATTTAATAAACATTACACTATAAAATGTTGATTTAAAAAAAATTTCATTTTATAATAAAACCCATCATTTTTCTATTTCTAATTTTATGTTAAGAGTTTAAAAATAATATTTTGGTAAGACATTTGGATCAGATAGGAATGACGGAATGGAGCATTTTAACACGACATTATCTGTTTTTATGTGTGTTTTTTGACTGGTTTGCAGGGTAAACTACATATACTACTGTGATCAAAAAGTTTCCGGAATGCTTCATTTAAAATACGTATATAATAGATATGGTCTGCAAGCTTTTATCAAACATTTTTACGACTTCTATAAACATCTGGCAATAGTCAGTAATTTATTTAATTTTATCTTCCAAAAATAAAATTACTTTTAATTGTGGTACTAACTAAAATTTTTGCGGTACTAATCGGTACTAACGAAGTACTAACGAATGACACTAGTGAAATTCCAGAATTGCATAGGTGCGGGGCTGGTGAAATGCTGGCCCCGCAATAAAAAATTGCAATAAATTTATTTTAAATGCGGTACTAACGAAAATTTTTGCGGTACTAACCGGTGCTAACGAAGTACTAACGAATGGGATATGTTTGGATTAAAATTTGCTTAGGTGCGGGGATCCCTGCTTGTTTTATTAGATGTGACATCGCACATGTAATAAAAAATATAACATGTAATGACTTACGCCCCTTTCACACTCGGAATTCCTGAGAGAGCCTAACGGCAAGACGTCCATTATCAATCTACCGTATTCATCGGTGACAGTCGCTTTGTCACCAAGTTGTGGCAGACGCCGCGTCGCCATCGGACAATTAGGAAGCCGTCTTCTGTAAGAAATCCCCCTGCTTGCAGACAAAACCTGTCCCGAGGATAATCACCTAGCCTTTTAGCGGAAGACGCGGAATGGTCTGAAGACGGTCTACAAAAAGAGTTCAAAGGGAGCTCGCTTCAACCACCCACAGAGATTTGTGAGGATATATAGTCGCCACCTTGATGTAAATGGGGGCAGTTGACTTCGTTTTACAGGTGTGAAGAACCCCTCGTCGCCGAACGCGTGCCAGAGAAGGAGAGCCTGCCGTGTTCCATTATGATATCCTGAACCCCGCGAAATAGCCTCAGATAGTGCTTATTTTTTTTTTGTAATTATTGTATAAAGCCTATATTTAATCGGGATGCAAATAAAGCATTTTGTAAATATTAAAGGCTGTCAGTCTTAGTTTTAGGCGAAGTCCTTACAAACAACATGGCGGCCTGTTAAACAAATGTCTTCGGGAGTGAAGAATTTCTATGTTAGATGTTTAGCGGAAGTATTAAAAGCAAGTAATATAATAATCGCCAAAAACCTAATTTCTGCCATACTCATGGTTGCTGAAAGTGAATATATTGGCAAACTTGTAAACAAAGGCGAAGTAACCTCAGAAGATTCTCCTGCAGAGAAGTCTCGGAAGCTCCTCAAGAAAGCGATTTCCGACGTCCAGTTCGAGGAAAGTTATTTCGATGAAGAAGACGATTCAGATAACGAACAACAGTGCGAGCTGGATGAAAACGCTGGGGAAGATTCTCGAAGAATTGAAAACCCTTTTGAAAATTGGGTAAAGAGTATATACTCCAATGTAAAAGACAACACAACCAATACTGGAGAGCACCTAAATGCACTCTACTGTCCACCAATTATACCATGTGTCATCGATTTGGTTAAAGATCTGCCTTTAGTTGGTGCAGTAATGATACCAATGTTTGAATATGGTAAACCTCGCGCAAGCAGTGCGTTGGTGGAAAGTTCACTCAACAATCTTAAAAACAGAATGTTCAAAAACGACTCATTGCCGATGAGACTAGATTTGTTTCTGACAAAACACATATCGTGCATAGATGGGCTAGTAAAACTAGTTGCTCCCACCCAGTCGAATGAAAACTTTACAACAGCGGCTACCAGAAGCCTACAACAAGACTCAGAATCGGGTTCTCCACTAATTCCACCCCTTCCCCAGAGCCTATCTACAGAATATAGAACAACAGTGGCTCCCAGAAGTCTACAACAAGACTCAGAATCGGGTTCTCCACCAATCCCACTCCTTCCCCAGAGCCTATCTACAGAATATAGATCAGTCCAAACCAAAACACCTGAAAAACATGAACTAATTTTTAAACCTCCAGAATATATTACAAATGACGTGTGTCCGGAATGTTCAAAAGGACAATATCCAGGAGGTGCTCACAAGTGCATCAAATGCAAAAACCCAGTGCACATAATTTATAGCACATGCTCACGCCCAATTGACAGTGACGAAGGTTATAGCCAAAAACACATTTGCATAAAGTGTTACATAGGTACAGCATCTGAGGATGTCGTGAGAGAAAATTGGCGAAACCGAGGCTACACACCAATAAAAGAAAATGCTCAAAGACAAGGACCAGTGAAAAGACCAACTGACGATAGTGACGAAAATAACAAAAAACGAAAATTTAGAAGTATTAGATCATACTTAGTCCGCCAGCCAGATTTGTCTAATTTAGAAGTTTCAAACAAGGGGCCAAGAGGAGTTGGTCTGTTGAAGAATGGAAATAGAGCCTCTGAGTTAAAAGCAGTCGCTTACAAAGGCAAAACAGTGTCAAAGGTTACGTTGATAAACACTTGTGCCTTCGATAGTTTTGCCCAAGTTGTTTCTTGCGCTTACAATGACAGCCCTGCATTGAAAGAGTTAATTGAATCAAAAAATGATAACACATCTTCAGACAAATTTCTTAGCTTCTGCAAAGTTTTAGCTAACAAAGGTGTGACCTCTCAGACCTATAAACATAGATTAGAACTTCTAATGACAGCTTTTCCGAACTTGGAAGCATGCCCAGGAGAACTAAGTATGTTAAACACTGAGAGCACAGCGGCAGAAATGGTAGGCAAAATGACAGAAAAGTATCCAAGCATCAATGATGTGTCGTTTTGTCCAAGTTGCGAAACTCTTCAGCAACAAAGAACATCATGTCTCGCAATTACAATGCCAGCTACTGGCTTTTATGGTCTACCCAGCTGGATTGAAGAAATACTCCAGAGTCAGCAAGTGAAGTTCGACAATCCTAATTGTAGCGAAGGAGAAAAAACAATCACCAGAAAGCCTTCTAGCATGTGGTTGTTCATTGAACTAATAAATATTTTTGAAGGAACCTCTGAAAACTCATCGACGAATTTAGAAAAACTCAACAGGGATATACTGACTGAAATAGAGGTACGTTAAATTTGAAAATGTATATAAGTTAGTGTTTGGCCTACTGTGCTGGGTTATGCACGGAACATATGTCTCAATAACACCCCAATTAGAAAAAAATTCAAATAAGTTCTAATGTATATAATTGTCGTTATCTATATAACTATATAGACCTGGAGCCAGGGCCGAAAAGCATATATCCTTCTTGACATCAGCTTCCGGTTTACACACAATCAATCACATCAAATTTTCAAACAAGAGGTTATCAACTTCTATTTCTCAAGCTAATCTTTAAATGAAGATAAATAAACTGAAGGAGGTAGCACACTTGTCTAGAAAACCAGATTGGGTTGAAATCTTGGATATAATACCAGCTTTTTGAATATATTCACCCAATTAAAAAATTTAAAAAAAAACTTATTTAAATAAATATTGACATCCGTGACTTAATTACTTCTTTTTTTCCAGATAACCCAATGTGATTTACCTCTTTTTATTCCAGTATCTGGGATTCAGTACCAATTGAGAGGATTCATTGGATTCAGTGGACGCCGAACAAGCGTAAGCAGTGTAGGACATTATACAGTTACAGTGAGATGAGTCAATGAATTGTGGGAATTGTATGATGACACCAAAGACAAAAAAAAAAAGTCTGATATCACCTTCGAATAAAACAACGTGTCAAATTTTAATATATACGATTTGATCATTTTGATGATCAGATATTCAATTTTATGGTAATTTAGTTGAAATTACCATTGAATTACCTATGGAAATTCATAGGAGTTTATTGTTAGTTATATAGCCGGTAAGAGCCGAACCTTAAAATATAATTCTCTCAAACTAAAGGAAACCTCTCGTTTTGATTTTCCGTCTATTTGTTCACTTTATTTTTATCGAATCAATTCTTCGAGGCTTTAAAGGGAAATGCGACGATCATTGAAGTGAAATGACTTTTACCACAGAAGATTCAATTTTTTAAGGGACACTGTTTAAACAATTGATTTTACATCACCAATTTACTAATATCGCTTCTTGTGCTGTAATATTGCTTATTTCCACTGTCATAGTTTTAAATAATCGAGTTTTAATTTTTGAAACAGTCATGATCATTGTTCAAGCATTATCTCCAATAACTCAGGGAGCAACGGTGGTAACAACATATTTTGAATAAAACATTTCTGGTCAAAAATGAAATTGCCCGGACGTATTTTTTATTTTTACTTTCCTGTTAAGAAGCATTGATTTTTAAGAAATTAAAAAAAACGCGAGTTACTAAATTGTGTTTTTGTTTGTCTTACTCTTACTCATATTATGCATTGCCTGCATATGCTTGCTGCATTCTCTGATTGTTACTCTATTTTGTGTATCCCATATCACATGTACTTATAACTAAATATTATATCTGCTCTGGTGTCCTATTGCAATTGGCAATTCTGGCTCTGTAATATACTTTCGAACACTTTGATTTATGCAATTGTCTTCTAATAAAGATAATTTTGTTTAAAAAAAAAAAAATAAATAAAAAAAAAATCGGACGACATCATATCATAGATCGTAGCTTGGTGGTTGCCTAAGGGATATTTCCCGCAGGTTAACTAACTAAAAGGTGGGGTATATAACTTTAAGAGGTGTTATAATTGGGGCTCCGGCTCCTGAATGCTCTGGTGCGTGTTACGCTGCGGCTGACTTGCGTTGACTAGACATTAGGGTGGAACGAAAGAAACTTTTTTTTGAATTTTTCAATATGCTCTAGATTTCAAAAGTTGCCTTTTAACAAAATAAAGACGGAAATTAAATATTAGCGTAATTAGTGCATGTTTTCAGTTAGCGCAAGAAGGGCAAACTTTTGGTTTTTATTAAATTTTTGACAAATTTCGCAATTATTTTGAAATTGAATACACTTGTAGTACAAAAAAGCAGCAAAATATGTAATTTAAACATTCTTTTTAGTCAGGAGACCTGCTAAACTGATTATATAATACGTTTTACTTCATAAAAATAGTACACATAAAGGCACTGATTGTTACTCTATTTTGTGTATCCCATATCACATGTACTTATAACTAAATATTACATCTGCTCTGGTGTCCTATTGCAATTGACAATTCTGGCTCTGTAATATACTTTCGAACACTTTGATTTATGCAATTGTCTTCTAATAAAGATAATTTTGTTTAAAAAAAATAAATAATAAAAAAAAAAAATCGGACGACATCATATCATAGATACTCGGACATCACGGTGGAACGAAATTTTTTTTTTCAGAATTTCAATATGCTCTAGTTTTCAAAAGTTGTCTTTTAAAATTAAAATTAAGAATATAAAATATTTTTGCTCTACTAAAATATTTTCAAGTGCCGCAAAGGGCTTCAAAACGGATATTTTTATGAAAAAGTGATTATATTAGTATTTTTTGTTAATTTCTTTTATAGTATATTAAAATAATGTATATTTTCTGTAAATAAAATATTCAAAATATGATATTTTGACAGAAAACTCGCATATTCTAAGTATTTCTAATTTTTAGATGCCATAACAGAACAACTGATTTTGTGGAATTTCGCGATTTTCATGATATTAATTTTACAGTAGCATATTCTTATAATACACATTAGAATGAACGAAAAACAATTTTTAATTGAAGGAAACTTAGTTAAAATAAACAAATCACACTTAATTAGAAAAATATTAATGTAATGTCTATAAAGGCAAAACGTTATTTTGAAAAAAATATTCATGCTTTTCAAAAGTCCATAGTAATCACACATGGTTTCCATTACTTATTTCACTGATACATTGAATTGTTTTATTGTTTCAAATTTTGGCATTATCTTTTGAGAATGTATTTTTGTTTTTATCAATGCATCTCATGCAGAAGTACCACGAACGGACAAGGATGACACGGTAACGAATTTAACAATCCTTTCTACTACTTGTGTGTGACATGGAATGTTGTTGAAGTCAATAATTTAAATGAACTGTCCCTACGTCACCTATTTTGTTTCCTAAATGGAAAAACTAAAGGTCCAAATGAATTTGGAGGAGAAATAGGTAAACAACTAGAAAACTGCTATGAACTTCCAGTGATTGAATTTTCACCTATTGAAAATAACATTCCATTACTAGAAATTAAGGATGATTTAAGTGTGAACCCAAAATATTTGTTAGAAATGCATAATGCAATCTCTGTTGGAAAGTGCTCTTTTGATTTGTCCATGAGAAAACCAGGAAAATTTTGTCATTCACGATGGCTTACATTAGCAAACCGAATTCTTCGCTTGTATGTGGGAACAGAATTTCCTGCAAAAAATCTCTGAATACTGAGTACATTTTGAAAGTTTATGCACCAATTTGGTTTAACATAAAGTTGAAACCATCTTGTATCCGTGGATCGAAGCACTTGTGGAAACTTGTAAGCTATTCACGTTATCTCAATCAGACACTTAAAAGTGTAATTGACCCTGTCATTCAAAGAAATGCATACTTTGCCGCTTCTGAAAATCTCCTCCTTTGTATGATATTAGACGATCGCAGTCAAGTAAGAGAGCTTGGATTACGCCGGATTCTAAAAGCAAGGGCGGAAAATGAAGGAGGCATCAGAAAGAATTTAGATCAACGTATAAACTTTGATGCCAAAGTTTATATTGATATGATTTAATGGAATGGTATTAAAGTAACAGAACCTCCTATGATGAGGCATTTTTCTGATTTCAAACTAAAACAGTATATAAAGGAAGCAAAAGAATCTGATCACGAGAAACAAATTATTGACTTCAACAACGTTCCATGTCACACACAAGTAGTAGAAAGGATTGTTAAATTAGTTACCGTGTCATCCTTGTCCGTTCGTGGTACTTCTGCAAGAGATGCATTGATAAAAACAAAAATACATTCTCAAAAGATAATGCCAAAATTTGAAACAATAAAACAATTCAATGTGTCAGTGAAATAAATAATGGAAACCATGTGTGATTACTATGGACTTTTGAAAAGCATGAATATTTTTTTCAAAATAACGTTTTGCCTTTATAGACATTACATTAATATTTTTCTAATTAAGTGTGATTTGTTCATTTTAACTAAGTTTCCTTCAATTAAAAATTGTTTTTCGTTCATTCCAATGTGTATTATAAGAATATGCTACTGTAAAATTAATATCATGAAAATCGCGAAATTCCACAAAATCAGTTGTTCTGTTATGGCATCTAAAAATTAGAAATACTTAGAATATGCGAGTTTTCTGTCAAAATATCATATTTTGAATATTTTATTTACAGAAAATATACATTATTTTAATATACTATAAAAGAAATTAACAAAAAATACAAATATAATCACTTTTTCATAAAAATATCCATTTTGAAGCCCTTTGCGGCACTTAAAAATATTTTAGTAGAGCAAAAAGATTTTATGTTCTTAATTTTAATTTTAAAAGACAACTTTTGAAAACTAGAGCATATTGAAATTCCGAAAATCAAATTTTCGTTCCACCGTGATGTCCGAGTGTCTTTTAAGTTCCTCGTCCTTAAGTGCCCTTATGTGTACTATTTTTATGAAGTAAATCGTATTTTAAAATCAGTTTAGCAGGTCTCCTGACTAAAAAGAATGTTTAAATTACATATTTTGTTACTTTTTTGTACTACAAGTGTATTCAATTTCAAAATAATTGCGAAATTTGTCAAAAATTTAATAAAAACCAAAAGTTTGCCCTTCTTGCGCTAACTGAAAACATGCACCAATTACGCTAATATTTAATTTTCGTCTTTATTTTGTTAAAAGGCAACTTTTGAAAACTAGAGCATATTGAAATTAAAAAAAAAGTTTTTTCGTTCCACCCTACTAGACATCACTGGTTTCGCGATCGTGCCGAGCGGGATTGTACCGAGCGATCGGTTGTCAGTACTTTCTGGATGCCTCACGGTACGACAGGTTAACCTTGTGATTTCTACATGTTCGGGACTCCAAATTGCCATTTATTTGAGAATGACCCATAAGTTATTTGACTCTCTTACACCAGTCATTTGCTGTGAGTTGCATTAACTCAGCCAGCGTCACTGTAGTCCGGCAGATTCGAATACGCTATAACTCGTGTCATGATGGGTACTAATTCTAATATTTTGGTACTAATTGGTACTAGTTAGGTACTAATTTTTGTGAAAGTTTCAACTCGAAATTCCAAAAGTGCCGGGCCAGAGACATGGTAGCACTATGCATCACAGGCGTAGCTACCGTGGAGAAGTTGGAGCGAACTGCTCCATGCGCACGAATCATGGGGGTGCAAAATTAGAAAGGGTGAAATAAATATTTGTGAAAACTTTTGTATAAAAAATTCGATCTGTCAGATTTTCTATGAAATATACAAAAAATAAATGAAATAATTTTTTAGATAAATAAAACAAAGCTTTTAATTATATTAGTATGCACTTGACTGAAATCATAACTTTGATTTCAGAAAATATTCATTATAAATTTAGCATTTTATATACCTATAAAAATGCATGATGATTGCTAAGAATGTTTGAAATCACTACTATAGGCATTTACTATACGTACTGTAAGTTGCGTTTTACAGCAAAAAAGTTACATGCATCTGGGGAATCCCACGAGCGCAAGTTAACATCCACGCAGAATCGAGGCAAATATTCGGGATTTTTTTAAAGCAAGCGTAGTATTTAGAGTTTCATATTCCCTTTCTTTATTTTGTGCAGTGTAAGGATTTGAAGTTGATTCTGGAATGAATGTGTTACATAATTTTTAAAACTTATTGAGTGCACTGGGGATTGTAATTTATTGTTCCGTTTAATTGACTTTGTAAAATTTATGACTATTTTACTAAATTACTTATATACAGTGTGCTTTTGGATTCAACGACGTATAATTTTAAAAGTAAATGGTTTGTTTATAAATTATTATGTTAATTGAGGTTGCAACATACAGAATAATATTTAGTTTTATAACGTAAGAAAATAAAATGGTTTTTAAAATTTATAAAAGTAATAAATAAAGAACTATCAACAATTAACAGATATATTTATATATATTCTGTTAACTAAATTCTGTTAATAAATATCATATATTTATTAACATTGTAGTTAGAGATGTAAAAAAAACTAAGTGGGGCTCAGTTTAAAAAACGAAGAATAGAAATGTCAGAAGCCGAAAAGGAAGTTTTAATGAAAGTTGCTAAAATATGAACTTTTTTAAAACAGTCGATTCAAATAATGCACTTGTTGAATTTTAATAGAAACAAATCGCAAGCTCAAGGCAATAATTCTCCAGACTAAACAGATGCAGATATTACGAATATTTCTGCGCCTGAAACAATTCAAACAGAAAGTGAAATTCTTCCACAACACATTTATATAGAAATAGACTCGTCTGACAAAGGAAAATTTTCGGAACAATTATTTTGATAATTGTGCAAAGTAAAATATTCGAACCTATTAATACAGTCTCGAAAATGCTGCATGGTACTCATGAAGATATATAGAAATCCGCTGAGATGCTTTCATCACTCCTAACCCAATTTCAGAACTTAGGGAATAATTGAGAGTTTGTTAAAAAACGATACCCTTGAGTTATCAGCTGTATGGATTATTAAACCTTGTTTTCCCCCCAAAAAATGCGTCTTGTGAAAAAATTCTTTGCTGAATTACAAGTAGATGAACTCATTGAAGAAAGTGAACGATGTTTCAAAGTCGAGGTGTTTTATAAAGTAATAGATTTAATAATTAATCAATTTACTATTAGATTTGAATCCGTTCGACAGTTGTGTACACTTTTTAAATGTTTATCACTTGAATATCTCGCCGCGTCACTTGATAAAAGTATTCTGGAAGGATCAGAATTGTTACAATCGGCATATCTTTTCAATATTTCACCTAATTTTGGACCTCGATTGATTCGATTTAAAATGTGCTTTTATATTCAATTATAACAAATTACTTTAATACTCGAAATTGCTAAACTACTTTTAATTCACACCGCAGACTCAAGTAGCTTCTTTGACATAATTACAGCTTGCCTGATATTTTCACTTTACCGGTGACGACGACGACAGCAGAAATAAGTTTTTCAAAGCTAAAATTAATCAAAACATTTTAGAAGCATCATGTCACAACACCGTCTTAACTCTTTGACCACTATATAAATTGAAAAGAACGCAATTCCCGAACTCCCTGGCTGACACAACGGGGAAGACCGCTTGTTTACGAGTGGTGGGAGGAGTCGAATTGGCTGAGAATCCCCCCCCCCCCGCAACAGGAATGACACTTTGAACGACCCCCTCCCAACAGGGCCCCTTTTGTAAGAAGACACTCAAGTAGAACAGCTGGGTGTCGGATACCGATGTTTATTTCAACTGTTATCTACAGCTCTAGGACCCAATAATCCAAACGTTCTGTTCGAAACGAAAACGAAAGCATCTCAATCGAAGGTTCGGGCTTCGAGTTGGGCACGAATTTTTAATAAATGCATCCTCTAAGGCAGGGTTCGGAAATCTTTTTTGGTTCCGGGTCAAATTCAACCAAAATGTGTGTATTAAAAAAACGTTTCGAGTCAGTGGTATTATAATTTTAAAACAGTCTTTTTTGGTGAATAACAAAAATTTTCTTGAGAAGATAATGTCAATACGATTTAAACATTCAACATAAAAATTAAAATTCTAATTCTAATTATTATTTGACTCTCTTACACCAGTCATTTGCTGTGAGTTGCATTAACTCAGCCAGCGTCACTGTAGCCCGGCAGATTCAAATACGCTATAACTCGTGGTCATGATGGGTACTAATTCTAATATTTTGGTACTAATTGGTACTAATTAGGTACTAATTTTTGTGAAAGTTTCAACTCGAAATTACAAAAGTGCCGGGCCAGCGACATGGTAGCCCGGCAGAATCGGACACGCTATAACTCGCGATCCTGATGGGTACTAATTCTAATATTTTGGTACTAATTAGTACTAATTATTTACTAATTTTTGTGAAAGTTTCAACTCGAAATTCCAAAGCGTCGGGCTCGGAAGCGACCTGATTGTCGCTGGTCCGGAAGAATCGAATACGCTGTAACTCGTGATCCTGATGAGTACTAATTCTAATATTTTGGTACTAATTGGTACTAATTAGGTACTAATTTTTGTGAAAGTTTCATCTCGAAATTCCAAAAGTGCCGGGCCAGCGACATGGTAGCCAGGCAGAATCGGACACGCTATAACTCGCGATCCTGATGGGTACTAATTCTAATATATTGGTACTAATTAGTACTAATTAGGTACTAATTTTTGTGAAAGTTTCAACTCAAAATTCCAAAGCGTCGGGCTCGGAAGCGACCTGATTGTCGCTGGCCCGGAAGAACGAATACGCTATAACTCGTGATCCTGATGGGTACTAATTCTAATATTTTGGTACTAATTGGTACTAATTAGGTACTAATTTTTGTGAAAGTTTCAACTCGAAATTCCAAAAGTGCCGGGCCAGCGACATGGTAGCCCGGCAGAATCGGACACGCTATAACTCGCGATCCTGATGGGTACTAATTCTAATATTTTGGTACTAATTAGTACTAATTAGGTACTAATTTTTGTGAAAGTTTCAACTCGAAATTCCAAAGCGTCGGGCTCGGAAGCGACCTGATTGTCGCTGGCCCTGAAGAATCGAATATGCTATAACTCGTGATCCTGATGGGTACTAATTATAATATTTTGGTACTAATTGGTACTAATTAGGTACTAATTTTTGTGAAAGTTTCAACTTGAAATTCCAAAAGTGCCGGGCTACCATGTCGCTGGCCCGGCAGAATCGGACACGCTATAACTCGCGATCCTGATGGGTACTAATTCTAATATTTTGGTACTAATTGGTACTAATTAGGTACTAATTTTTGTGAAAGTTTCAACTCGAAATTCCAAAAGTGCCGGGCCAGCGACATGGACCTGAGAAACAGGCTTTATAAGCGCGCGTAAGTTAAGACGCATTTCGTTCGCTAGCACACCTCGGCGAATTTCTTGGTGTTATTTTGCAGCAATCGGTTCATTTCAAATTGTAACTGTAAAAATGAGTGACCACCAACGTTTAGATGATGGAATGAGGTGGCGAAATGTGGGGAGGCTAGAAGCAGTCCAATTTCAAGTCCAAATTTGTGGAGAGTTCAATTTAATGCCCAGCGTCGTGTGTAACTTATGGAAACAATTCCAGGATACCGGATCCATCGAGAGAAAGCCTGGGCAAGGTCGTCCAAGAGCCGGCCAGAGAAGATCACCATTTGTCGATTATAGCGAGGCGTAACAGGAGTGCTACAGCTTCTCAGCTCTCTCGTGACTTGTTTGCAGCCACAGGAACCCGTGTATCAAGGGTGACTGCTTCCAAAAGACTTCATGAGAGAGGGTTGTTTGCAAGAAGACCTGCTGTTTGCGTCCCGCTCACTTCTACGAACAGGAGAATCCGTTTATCATGCTGCAGATAGCATAGAGATTGGAGTATGGATCAATGGGCGACCGTTCTCTTCACTGATGAGTCCCGGTTCAGCCTAAACACAGATTCTCGCCGTACGTTCATATGGGGAGAACCAGGGACCCGCTACCTACCCTCCAATGTCCGCGAAATCGACCATTATGGCGGAGGAGGTTTAATGGTCTGGGCAGGCATTATGTTGGATGGCCGCACACCTCTCCATGTCTTTGAAAGAGGCACTGTGATTGGTGTGAGGTATAGGGATGAGGTCTTGGAGCCCTATGTTCGCCTTTTCAGGGGTGCAGTTGGCCCCGAGTTCATTTTAATGGACAATAAATCGTGGCCACATAGAGCTCTTCTGGTCGACGAATTTCTAGAGAGTGAGGATATTCGCCGGATTTATTGGCCAGCCAAATCTCCAGGCCTTAACCCTATAGAGCATGTCTGGGACGCTTTGGGGAGGGCAATTGCAACTCGCAACCCCCATCCGAGAACCATCCAGGGAATGAAAACAGCGTTGCTGAACGAGTGGGACCAATTGCCACAGGAAATGATAAACTGCCTTATTAAGTATGAAATCACGCTGCGAGACCTGTATATCTGTAAGAGGGGACCATACCCCCTATTAACCCATCTATTAACCCATTTTTTTGTTCATTCTGCAACCGCTGTTTCATACCTTCCGACTCCAACGAGTGTTACGCACGATCATGCGTGTGTATTGCAATTATTGAATGGTTATTTGATTTGTATTGTATCAATGTGTGTACATATCAATTTTATTAAAATCGGTACAGTAGTTCTAGAATTAATCGACCAAGTCTGCAAATTCTCTTAATTTCTTACACCAGTGTACAAGGAAATTGACATCGACCGAATAAGAAAATCGAGGCGACATATACTGCCAACTACAAAAACATCCAGAAAAATATTAAAAGCTAAAAGAAAATCAAAATTAATTAAAAAAGAAGCCAACGAAGGTTTGACCTACAAATATGATGAATTTTGAGGTTGTAAAATTTATACATAATTTTGGGGGCTACATTAAAATCCTAATTGGCTTTTTCTGGAAAACTGTATTTTTCATTTTTTACGTTTACAAAAAATTTCATTTCTTAAAAGGTTTTTAAGGTATAGAGATAAAATTATGTCACAAGGTTCTGCTTATTTATTGATATGTTATTAAGCAAAATATAGGTTGTAATTATGTATTTAATAATTTAACAGCTATTTTTATTGAAAAATTTATCAATTTTTTTAAAGAAAACCATGATATGTATTCAAAATTTAGTATATTTTAGTAAATTTAAGAGGCATTGGTAATCGTTTGTTTCATAACACAGATAAGTGATTTACTAATATATTGGTGAAAAAAAGTGAAATATATTGGTTAGATTTTGCTATAGAAGGTTTGGCATAAGCGATTATTTTTACTAAAATTAGACTAAATATTATCTAAATTTTAAACGTTAATCAAAATTACAATAAGTTTTTTTTTAATCCATAGTTTTGTTCCTTGTTTTAACTAAAAACACGTATTTAATAAAAATTTCACATTTTTCAAAAAAAGTGCCCAAAAGATAGGCACATACATTAAAATCTCCTTTATTACACACAGGTTACGATTTTCTTTCAAATGCCTTTTCAAACTGAAATGACGAGTGAAAACTTTGCCACAAAGCTAAAGCTTAAAATTAAAATTACAACGTGAAAATATGAATACAAATTACTGTATTCATATTTTCACTCCAAAAATTTGTTGAATTATCCTAAAGCAGTGCTTTACAAATTTATGGATATCAAGGCCTCCTTGAAAAAATTAAAAATATTGTACCCCCCCCCCCCCCCGGAATATTTACAGTACCTATATTCAAATAAAGATCGAATGCTAATATTATATTAGATTTATAATGAAAACTAGTTGCATATTTGAGCAAGAGATGGCGCCACGAAAAATATAGAGATTAAGGTGTTTTGATTAAGGTGACCAGATTTTAACGTTGGTAAAGCGGGACATCATTGACCAGGGGGGAGGGGGGATTCTTGATTAAAAATTTGGTATATATGGAGCAACAAAATTTTTCATAGAACGCAAAAACAGTATTGTAATATATTTTTTTTAAATTCCAACATAAGTACAATTTACAGATATAATAAATTAAAAAAAATATGTATAGTATTATTTTATTCTCTGGCATACAGAGGCTGTTCACACATTTTTCAGAAGATGCATATTGTATTCACAAAACTAAATTACATAAAATTCTTGTGTTTTAAATGTTCTATTTGACATCCCTTATTCTGAACTATCTTTCGACACCGCAATTTCCAGGATAATAATGCCTTTTGAAGTGTCAGAAGAGGTATTCTATCACATTCCTCCTGAACAGCTTTCCAGAGTCCTGTAAGGGTTTTGGGACGACGTTTGGATAATGCAGATTTTAAAAGTCCGAAAGCACAAAAATCCATAGGTGATACATCGAGAGATTTAGTAGGGATATCAGTGAAGGGTATGGCCTTGATACCAGTTTTTTTGTTCCATTTCTTTTAGGAAATTTACAGTGGATTTGGATGTGTGACTGATAGCTTTGTCCTGATGGAGTCTCACAGATTGATGGCACTGTGGGTAAAGCAATGGTATTTCATTCAGAAAAATTGGCGATAAAATATGTTCCTGATAGTATTTGGAGTTAATCTTGTCATTTTTTACCACTCTCTTTATTTTCAACTTGCCATTATAAGAAAAACCAGCAACAATCATGAATCCCTTAGAAAAACTTTCTTTCGATTCTTTGAACCATGTACTTAAATTTTTTTCTCCCCTTTTATGATAATAAATGGCTCTATTTTTGTTGCAATCATTTAAATACACCCATGATTCATCTATTGTGACAATTGTTTTCCATTTTTCTTTGGATAAGTGTTTCTCATATAGAATTCTGCACCGTGTCCTGCGTTCAGCGATATGATTTGGAAGAAGACTATGCACATTGCGTTTTTTCGCTTTCTTAAGATTTAAATCAATGTTTATCATTTTGTTTACAATGGACACCGAGCATTTTAATGATTTTGCAACTGTCCTTTGACTAGGGGGATTTTCTTTTAACATTAAACAACGTACCTTTGCAATAGTCGAAGATGTCTTCCTTGGATACGTGTTTGGAATTTTTGTCCCACTTGAGGCTCCAATTTGACGTTTTTTTTCCTTTCTTGTTGACGATATTACCTATCGACGCTTTAGATATCACAAAACCATGACTCTCACATCGTTTTTGGATAACGGAGTATGCATATTTCTCTTCGGAAAGAGCATAAATGTAGCCTTCGAACCACTTCTTTGTTAAAAACGCCATTTTGAATAAAAACAAAACTTTCAAGCCGCAGACGATAATTTTGACTTTTAAAAACATAGTACAATTGCAATTATTTCTTTTGCAGCAAACGATTTTTTATTACCGCTTACTAAAATCGTCTAAAAAATGTGCGAACAGCCTCTGTATTTCTGATTTGCGTGAATTTTTTTGGTAGTAGATTGCTGTCGTTGTTTTGATAGGTCATGAAATTTTTCACAAGAATTTGTTAAATTATATTTCACGCATAAAATGGCTTTCAAAGTCTTGACACTTAATTGTGATCTTTCTGATGTCCACGCTTTATTTATCGTAGAAAAAACGCGTTCAGTCGCAGCATTAGTTCCCGGTAAGGACAGCGCGTATTCCACTATTTTTAGCTCATTATTGTACAGAACATGGTTTGTTTCAAAATGATGAAATGTTTCTATCCATTTGTTCTCTATCGTGATTTTTGCTGATGCCCGATATTTAACCTTTTCCTTATCGTCGATATATATTTTTAATAATGATACCTCATTAAAGTGATCATTTTCGGAAATATTACTATATGGGAAATTTTGAGTAATGTGATCGAATGATTTTTGCACATCATTCCAATTGAGTTTTAATATAACCCAATGTTCATTAAGTCCAAACAATTGTGGTCGAATTCTAACAACTGATCAACAATGCGAACTTTGATAATCAGTTCTCAACAATTATTTGTGATTATTAATGTTTAACATTATAAAATTAGTAAAAATAATATAAAACTCATATGCTGGCTAAATAGCCACATGGCCTCCCTTCCGATCCCTAGCTTCTCGTGGGATGAATACCTGAGACCAACAATATCGCAGTAGAGACTAAATAGTCTTGCAATACTTTCTATAGAGCACGAGGATGTTAAAATTTGATCAAATCATAAATGATTTTACCGATAAAATAATCTAGAAATATTTATTTGTAGATATTTTTGTTCTGTAAACCAAATCTGGCTTAAATACTTTTTCATAACTAAAGGTCTTATATAATCGTTTTATGTTTAATCCCTCATTTCCAGAACTAACCGCTTATATCCCAAATAAGCACAAAATTCTGTAAAAAAATAGGATATGTAAGAAATGCCTTACACAAATCCACAAACTGAATTTGCCGAAACTCTGATAATAATCTGTACAATACATGCAATGAAAAAAAAATCCATCATTGAAAACCACACTTCAGCAGAGCCTGACTAAGGCAGGGGCATACGGGGCAGTTGCCCCGGGCCCCCACATCATTGGGGGGCCCCAAATCGAATAGAAAGTTTAGTATTAAGTATTAAGTTCTTCATTACTGAAGTAGTGAAGCAGAGGGGGGCCCCAAAGAAGTTTTTGCCCCGGGCCCCAATTAGGCTAAGTCGGGCCCTGCACTTCAGTAGTGTCATTTTTATCATTTATTCGTGCTGTCATCGGTTTCTGAAAGCCCATTTGTTTTATATTTGCATCAAATTGTTAATATAACTGGCCACACTTATTATTTTAAATGAAAACAAAATTACCGAATCATATCGCATCTCCTGTAGCGAAAGAAAAAGCTAACAATTTCAAAAACCGAAATACTCAGAAATCTGCATCTATAATAATAAATTTTTGTATGATCGCGTATTTATAAAAGTAAACAGGACTCTAAATTTTATTGAGGATTTCTGAAACTCCCTCACATTACTTCGGGAAATAGTAAGTAGAACGATGCATGGTTAAAAGTTTCAAAATACATCGATTACATGAAAATAGAAATCAAAACATGTGATTGTTTCCTAAATATTTAAAACCTTCATAATTTTCCTAATGTGTGATAAAATGCCAAATATGGCAATCCGCATTTTGTAGCGTTGGGGAGTTGCAGGTGTAAATTGGCCGCTGTAGTATGTTTAGTGCTCTCACGTTAGATTTGGGACACCCCCCCCCCCCCCGACATTGAGATATCCAAATTTTGAAAACGGCATTCGTTTGAGCGCCATTTGTAAAAGAGTTATGAGCATTTCATTTTTTGGCGGGAAAAGCACCTAGCCCCCCCCCCCCCCCGACATTGAGATATTCAAATTTTGAAAACGGCATTCGTTTGAGCGTGTAAAATTTTTTGCGCTCAAACGATGCTCAAACGAATGCCGTTTTCAAAATTTGGATATCTCAATGTCGGGGGGCCAACTTCACAGACGTCTACGCCACTGCTTCCCTCCTTCTGTTGTGCTGCATCCATAAACCAAACTTAATATCTTAGGTTACGATTCATAAAAATTAAGAAAATATTTATTCAGACTGATCTGATTCTTTTTCGAATAAATATAATTAATCGAGATAAGCCCATGTATTTCTTGTAAACGTAATACAAGATCGAGATTTATATTAAAATTTCTAAAATTAAAAACATCCATTTCACTTAGCCTGCAGTGTATCAGCAGAATAAATAGTAAGCATACAACGATCAATTTGCAACATTTATCAACTTTTCGTTCGCTCAAAGTGAAGTTCTGATATCGAACTCGGGACTTTTGATTTCTGGACAGTTGAGCTGTTAATGAAGTCCACGCCTTCATTAAAAAGTCTCCTTCGCTTGAGAGAAAGCGTTAAGCTCGACCACCAAATGCCAAATCATTTATAGAGTTTCTTTGCTCACTTCTACCCAGACTTGGGTGTATATAATTTGAAGTGGCACTCTATTTGAATTTTATACAAACGCAGTTTATACATGAAACAATGTTTATTGAATTCGTTGCACATATAATTGGCTTTTACAGCAATAAGCATACGTACACTTGTACGGAATATAAATACAGCTTTCAAGAACAATATATTTTCTATACTCACGAACAGTAAGTCAAACCAGCAGTACTGCCATGTAAACTTCTGGCCCGCTAAGCAGTAGCGCAGGATAACACCTTTTCAACCTTAACAACCTCCCCTTTTTTCATTAATGACGCTGCGTGGTATTTATACTAAGCGCGTATGCCGAAATTAGCATATCTAAAGCAGCTTCTTTAATTCACTCAAAAGTTCGATTCTTGTGAATCGAATCTTGTGTATACCTTACACATTGCTTACCGAAACACGCGTCAGATTATCCACAACAAGAATAAAATCCCGATCCCCCGGCGCCACAAAAACAAATCCTCTCGGCTTTTTGGTTTTCCTTCTTTCAAAATACAATTGTCAAGGCAAGGAATCGAACTCTGTAACTATAGCTCTCAACACAGATCGTCTATCAAGCTAAGCTCGGATCTTAAATAATGTCTCGCGATATTATTAATATTCTGCTTCGTAAGAATACACCGCCACACAAAGAAACGGATCATTCAATTTTTTATGAACACATAGAAAAGATTTAAAAAAAAAATCAGTATAGAAATATTTCGAATGGATTAAAAGCTACAAGTTTTAAGAGGATTTAAAAAAATCTGTGAATTACAGAAGGTAAGACTTTAAAATTCAGAAATTCTTTTTGTAATTTTACTTGTCAGAGAGCAATAAACTTATAATACTACAACTTTTCCTGGCCAACGGTATTTCCCATATATTTAATATCCACTAAACAATGTCAAAGCACAAAGGGGAAGGAGTTTTAAAATTTAATGATTCGTATTCTTATAATAGATGTTAATCTTCCCTACTTGGCCCGTATTTGTAGTTGGCCTCTGATACAGCTTATCCGAGCCAACCCTGTCGATGGCTATTCGAACACCTGCAACCACTGATAATCACGAGGCCTTCGTTTTCCGTTGTTTGTAATCTTAAGATCTGGCTGTCACATAAAATAGCAAGCCCGTTCCTTCCCTTTATTTTTTCATTCTCAGCGAAACACACTTTATGCACGGGTTGCAAGGGAAAGTAGAAAACACACTGTAGAGATGACACCAAAGGTTAAAATGCAGCTGCATGCAGTTTAAAGGAATGCGTTTTTTTTTTTTGTCGTTTAAAATTCTGTACCATTTCTAGTAAGTAGCATTTCATTCAATCCGTCGAATAAAAGACTTTGTTAACGTAATCATACAATTTTCTTGTCATTTCTGGATTTGGTTGAAAAAAAATTAATGACAAACAAGATACAGTCGGACCTCCATTTAACGAACCTCTATTTTGCGAACTTTTCCTTGGAACCAAGAACATTTTGTGAATTTCTTCGTAAAATAACCTCCAAATAGTGAAGTGCAGTCTCTATTTAACGAACTTTTTTTTTTGTGATCCAATATTTTTTTTTCTCCATATTTCTCAAAATATTTCTGAACATTTCAAACTTATTCTTTCTCTTAACACATTTAACATATTAACTTTCTTTTGACACATTCCGACGCGGAAAATACGCCTGAGGGTGTTTTTGGTGCATTGTAAAGATGAGAAACGTATGAGAGAAAACACTTTTTCAAACAAAGAACTCAGAAAAAATTAACAGACTTTATCAGTAATTAAATTTAAGGACGCATGTGGTAATGTATGCTTAAAATTACTTGTTATGATAAATGGGATAATGTCATTAAAATTCATTCATTTTAATATAATTTTTTTTAATCGAAAAAACAGTGCATTCCCGGAAAATGTTTTGTTTTATTCTTGTTTTCCTTGCACATTTCTGTTTGATGGGTAAGATATATAAAACAAATAGACATTAATTTACAAAATAAAGCTGTGATCAATTACTTATATTAATAATATTTAATGTTTATGAATTTGAAATCTGTTTTGTGTAGCTTAAAGTATTTTAAAAGGTGAATCTCTATTTAACGAACTTTTTTTCGGGATTTAGCGACTTCGTTAAATAGAGGTCCGACTGTATATAAAACGATATGCTTCAAAGTTGATACTCGAAATTGTAATAAATTTTCTTTCTAATCATTAAATCTAGACGAGGCTATGTGTCGAGGAGATTGCATTTCTGGATCACAAAAAGAAATATTTGGGTACTAATGTCGTTAAATAAGCGCAGAACACCAGTAGGATTATGCGTATGGCAAGGTGCATCTTTGGAAAGACTGATTACAAATTCGATAATTTAAACCAATTTTTTTAATATTTAGCTGCTGTCGCAAGAGAAATGTTAACACAAAGGAACAACAATGAAGTATATTTCAGTTTGGAGCACGCAAAACTGAGACGTTTCAAGTTCTTTTGAATCTTTTAGCAGCTTATAAATTAGTTTAATTTTTGATTTAGAAAAAAAAGGTGTAGAACAGAGGTGCGGAAACTTTTTAAAATTAGAGGCCACATGTAAATTAGATAGTAATAAAGGAGGCCGCATAAGTTGATGTACCTATAAATGCGACTTTTATGAAATTATTATACTATATATATTTATATCTCTAAAATATGTTAGTCCGAAAACTTGACACTCTGATTAAGATTACCATCTAGTTTATTTTTCAAATCCTGCGAAGCAAAAATCACTTCCAAAGTAATGTAATTATGTAAGCTTTCCTGGACCACACCATTGCATTTATATGCTTACGTTGTCTAAACTCCTTAATATTGCCTTAATGGCAATAGACAAAAAATTAATTAGTTTTACTACGAAAATACTTTTCTTTATATTTATTCCCTGTGTTTCAAAAATCTCAGAAATCAAAGAGTTGATCTTTCCAATTACTGCTAATTACCCTGTTCCAATTGATTCATTGGAAGTGAAACTAAACTCAAGAAAAGATCTGCTTTAGCCGAATTTCTGGAGTATATTAATATCCAGAAATGTCTTTGCCAAAGTAGGTATGAAAAAAAAAAGTTTTTGCAACTACGCATCTGTCAAGGTACCTTCTACTAAAAGTACCGTCAAAACAGGTATAGATTGTGTGAAGCAATGGCTTGAAGATGTACAGAGTGGGAATAATAAGTGTTACATAACATACTCTTTTGTGGCTATATTTACATATTGAATATAATTGTAAACGGTAAATAGGGTATGTAACATATGGAATCATTCTGCGAGTCATAAATTGAAACTTGATAGTCCTCTGTGCTTAAAAACCACTTTTGTGAGAATATTGATTTTGTTTAGTGCTGCCATCTATATGTAATTATTATAAGTTTTTCTCTCAAAATTTTATGCCTCATAAATTTACTTGATCTTAAAATTTAATTTTTACTTTTAAGGCTGCTATGTACTAACGCCAATGGATTCGCTCACCTCAGTATTAACCTATGGAGAAAATTTGTCCACGGATTGCCGACTTGGATTCAAAGGTTTTTTTTAATAAATTGCATTCCTTCATGGAGAAAAAATTTTACATTTGTGTACATTTTTCGTTTTTTTTTTAAAAAATGGAATTAATATTTTAAAATTTAAATTATTTTCGGAAAAATCTGGTATAGTGTGTTTTAAACGCTCATAAATTCCTTCGGTGGACGAAATTTATAAGATGAATCCTGTAGCGCTTTGCAGAAAAGTTCAGGCTATCTGACAATACCATTTTTATTTGATTATCAGCATTTATGTACCTGTTAATAGTCGACAAAAATATATTTTAAATAAAAAATTTGGGGGCAACGCTTAACCCCCCCCCTATATAGAGAGAGCCATTACAATCCCCCAAAATGTGAATCCTAAGGGGGGTGGAATTCTCGAACTGTCGACTGGACTCCTCCCACCACACGAGTCTGCAAGAAGAGGAAAAGGGAAATACGATTTTGTTACTTAGTACATAGCAGCCTTAAGCTAAGATTCTTTCATGAAACACTCCATCCTCAAGTAGAAAATATTAATGTATTTTTATAATTCATGCAATATTTCATGATAAATTACATTCGGTATGTACAATTGAATATTTGTGTTTGATAAAAGAAAGGTAAATGAATTATATTGAATTGTAATATATCTTCCTTTATTCCCCGTTCGAGCGAACAATATATATATATATATATATATATATATACATATATATATACATATATATATACATATATATATATATATATAAATATATATATATATATATATATATATATATATATATGTATATATATATGTATGTATATATATGTATGTATATATATATATATATGTATATATATATGTATATATATGTATGTATATATATGCATATATATATATATATATATATATATATATATATATATATATATATATATATATATATATATATATATATATACATATACACACACACACACACACACACACACACACACACACACACACACACATATATATATATATATATATATATATATATATATATATATATATATATATATATACATATATACATGCAAAGAACCTCCTTAAAATTAAGTGTTGAATAACCTTTTAGGCGATTGTAGAATATTATGCCTGGTTGGCATGATGGTTGTAGAGAATTAACGTTAACATATTACTTAAAATAAGCTGGGCCTGAAATTGTTCCAGTTTACCACGCCTCAGTAGCGTCAGGTCTGAGCAAAGTTCTAAGTAGGTCAAGTATGCTTACCCCAAAGAAAAACAGTGTTCCATCCCAGTTCATGTTTTGAAAATTCAGCAGCTTTCTTTCTGTCTTGATCAAGGAACGAAGGTAGGGGAGAACAGAAAATTGCAATCAAAGTTACATGAAATTTTCATAAAAGTCAGATTGATTTTATTTTGCCTGAAAATAATTTAAAACTTTGTGTCCCCTGATGATAAGTAATATCTTTCAAGTAGCGTAATGTTACTAGCGTTTCAATGTGTTCCATTCAATTCGCTGAAAATAACAAGATACAGTGATTTCCGCTTATAAGAATCACGTTTGTTATTACTATTTTTTGATTCTTATAAGCGGTTGATTCTTATAGCTGAAATTTAGGCATTTGGACAGGCACACACACACACACCTATATATACATATATTAGATAATTTACCATAAAATACTCTTTAATTTACATTAATTATCTTTTATTAAAATTATTTTTTATAATTTTAAAAATACAACTATTTTTAGACCTATAAGTAGATACACATGATTAGAGTAAGAGAAGAAAAAATACAATATTTGTTACAAGTTACAACATACCTGCTTAACAGTTTTAACATTTCAACTACAGGAAGGGAGCAAGAAAAAGTTTTCTATGGTAGTTTGACGTATTGAAGTTTTCAGGAGGCTGTTTATATCTCTACTAATAGTCTCAGACAAAGATTCACCTTCTAGCTTACGTATCTCGGTTTGATAACGTGCTGAATCTACTAATGTCACGTGTGCCTAAGTGATAGTGGACACTTCGTCGAAGATTTATGTGTTTCAGGGTCCAGGAAGCCACAACCAGGATGTGGGAGGTGGGAAAAAAGAGTCCCTATTTTTGTTTGTCAGTGGAGAAAAGTGAAATCGGACAGTGTTGTGGTAAAGCGTTTAAGGGGAAACTATTATGTTATGTCTAACAAAGAAAGGGATGAATTTTACGACTGTATTCCATCCCATCTTATCAATCTTTCTTTAAAAAAAAGAAAGAAAGAACTTCGTGCCTTTGAGGGTTTAAGTGGCTTTTTAGGAAAAATGAAAGGAAAGCGAAGAGTGTAAACTGATTCTTAAAACCGGTGGATTGATTCTTTAAAGCGAAAATTTTAACATGGAAATAATACATTTGTTTTTGTTTTCTCGATATTGATTCTTATAAACGGTTGGTTCTTATAACCACTGATCACTATAAGCGGTGGTTACTGTATATATTATATCGTGGTCCTCTTAAATACCCGTCTAGGCATTCAATAACGTCCAGTTGCTCCCCCGAAAATGCTTTCGTAATGTTGAGCTATAGGACTTGAATTATGTTCACGTGCAATTACAAGTTTGTAGCTTCATATGTTAAAAAGTTATTTATAAATTTTATGGCAAAGGCAGTTTTGGATCGCCCTATATTACATTCACTTTGGTCTCTGAAAATAATAATCAAAGCGTCATTTATTTGCATGTTTTTATTAAATCGCTTTCTTGTGTTGTTCGTGTGTTTGTCCAGTTCAAATCTTGCAATCGATTTTTAACTAGCTTCCCGACTAGCTAGACATTTGAAACTTTTAGAATAGATCAGAACACGATGACAACGCATTCTTTTAATACTTTTAGCCATCTGTAAGCAGAATTGAATCCACTTTCAGTTCATTTTGTTTTGTAGACTGGTGCAGCCCTCTATCGGCCGGGACGGGAGCGAAATGTTAAAAGTTCCAATTAACTTCATTTTCTTTCAAGTTGATGGGATAATTCATCAAAAAAATTAAAAAAAGTATTTATTAATACATAGAATTGTCAAGTTTATATGATTCAACAGAAAATTTAAAAACATGGTATATAAAAAGTCCTTTTTCTCTTGTAATTATTTTTACTCTTAACAGTCTGTGATTGGAGGTCTGATATAGTTAGGTTTCATTACTCGGGCACAGGCCAGAAATCTATGATGAGATACCCAAGTAGCCATGGCAGGTGTGAATGATTACGAGCCGATCGTGGCGTCGCGATTACGATTTCGCTTTAAACGTTTATATTAACATCCTATATATGATAGCCGTTGTCTCTGTATGACACTTCCGGGCTGTACTCATCTTTCAATTGAAGCCCTCAGTAAACAAACCGCCAGTAAGGCTTAATTTCAATTTCAGATGTCGATCAGAATTTTTTCTTACCTAAAAACAAATATCTTCTCTATCAAATCAAGTTTGTTCAGCCTATTTTTCTATAAAACATTCAGAACTAAAAAAAAATTGGATATTTTTAGCTGTATATTTAACAGTTTTTAAAAATCTGTTTACTTTTGCGATGAATTCTGAAAGTAAACAAACGTGAATGTGAATGAATCGCGTAGTGAACTGTAAAAAAAAAATTTAACTTTCATATACTTTTTCCATTATGACGTCATTTTTAGTATTATGACGTGAAAATGACGGGTTGGATGGCAATCTACTACTCCAATCGCATGAAAAACTAAATAAATAAAAAATAATGAAAGGGTTTGCTTTTACAAGGTGTGGATTAAATGCAATATTTTAGATAATTCGGGATATTTTTTAACTTTCATATACTTTTTCCATTATGACGTCAAAATGACGGGTTACCTACTAGTTTATAATTAAAAATCGAAATCGTCTACCATGAAAATTTCCGCTTTAAAGAATCAATCCACCGGTTTTAAGAATCAGTTTACACTCTTCGCCTTCCTTTCAAATTTGGCTCAACTAATGACATAAAGTTCAATATGAGAGTCAAACGATGTTCTAAACAGCCATTTGCATTTGGTGCCATCCGAGGCAAGATATGAAATGACTCATTATAGGACTTGAAATGTGACACATTAAAAATGTAAATATGAAGCTTTAGGTTTAATGGCTAGTCTGAAAAATCTTTTTCATTATCTTGATATCGAAAAAACATTTAAAAAAAAACCCGGAAAAAACTCTTATGAGCACACATCAATTATGAGAACAATTTAAAGGAAAGAAATAGTGTCCATTTAAAGGAACTTACATGTATAAAAATAAAAATACGAGAGTTAATAAAGCTGAAAAGATTTAAATTTTAGTTTATGCCGAGTATCAAATTTATGTGGGAGATTATTTCTTAGAAATACTTTTGAGATTAGCTCTTAACCATTTCTCCTTAATTCTTGACCGGCTTCTATTGAACAGAACCATTTATCACAGGTTATTTTTTTTTAACCAATGCGGAGGCACTTGTCGTGAAGACATTCGCCTATAATCCGCCGCCATTTTATTATAGGGGCACCATATAGGCGGACCAGCATTAAAACCCTATGAAGGGGAGACACGAACAGAGGCATTTTAGTGGCGTTTCGCCGGGATTCGATCCGAACGCCCTCAGCACCGAACTGTACAAGGCCGCCACGGCCCTATCACAGGTTCGTTTTGTAGAGGCATTTAGTTAGTCGAACGAGTGACTGGGTTGGGGTTTTTAATTTTTACTGTGATTAAGGGGACAGTGGACTTCCAAAATTGTGAAATGTGTCCAAAAATTCGATTTTTTTTATTTTATTGAATTGCGAAACTACGGACGAGTAGGAATGTGTTGCAAAAATAATTTTTAATTTCTGCGATTACTTTCCTAGTTATAGGCATTTGTATTTAATTTAGATATTATGTGGTTACTAATAGCAATCACTTTAAATGGGCTTTTCTCAAAAGAAAAACTTTCATGTCATACGAATATCCAAACTGCTCCAGGCTTATTTATAATTATCGTATTGCTTTGAAATTTTAGTTTTATATACTTAACTGTATATCAAATAAATCTTATTGAAAAAAATTATGCTTCGTAGCTCGGAATTTCTAAATTTTGTACTCGAAAAGATGATTTATAGGTATTTTGCGTCATAAAAAGGGTGTTTTCACTATTATTATTTTATTCTCTTTATATTTTTAACGAATGCTTAAAATAGGCGATAAGTTTCATTGTTAGTTCTATAAGGTATCCTGTAAATAAAAATTACCACATTATATGCAAGAGAAATGCGCGTGGAACATTTTTAATTGGGCCAATTTTTGATATAATTAATAATTTATAATTCATAAATTATTAATATTTTATCATTAAATTTTAATTACTTTTACATATCAATGGTACTAATCCCATATTCATATTTCAAGCAAATCCATTCAAAACAAAAAAAAGGTTAGGTTTGAAGGATCACTGCCCCCTTAAGCGGTTATTTCTGATCCACACTGAAGAACACAGAAACCATAGCTGCCTGAGAGGCAGATGTTCCCACCGAAAGGTTAATATTTACTTAACTAAAACTAAAACTAAAACTAAAACTAACTAACTAACTAACTAACTTAAAAAAAAAAAATTCCACTATTTATCTTTTACTAGAAGGTAACCCGTCATTTTGACGTCATAATACTAATAATGACGTCATAATGGAAAAAGTATATGAAAGTTAAAACATATCCCGAATTATCTAACAATATTGCATTTAATACACACCTTGTAAAAGCAAACCCTTTCATTATTTTTTATTTATTTAGTTTTTCATGCGATTGGAGTAGTAGACTGCCATCCGGTTTTTTACAGCTCACTACGCGATATGAATACTTGAGCTACTCGATTCATTCACATTCAAGTTTGTTTACTTTCAGAATTCATCGCAAAAGTAAATAGATTTTTGAAAACTGTTAAATATACAGCTAAAAGTATTCAATTTTTTTTAGTTCTGAATGTTTTATAGAAAAATAGGCTGAACAAACGTGATTTGATGGAGAAGATATTAGTTTTTAGGTAAGAAAAAATTCTGATCCACATCTGAAATTGAAATTAAGCCTAACCGACTGTTTGTTTACGAGGGCTTCAATTGAAAGATGAGTACGGCCCGGAAGTGTTATACAGAGACAACGGCTATTATATATATAATATTAGATGAAATATTTTTCGTTTTCCCATCTATCCTATTTTCTTGCAGTCCGCAGCTGGAAAATTATTTTATTTCATAAAGTAACATGGTCGCATCACATTTCGTGTTGCGTAAGCCTGCATTACAGCATCGAAATCCTTCTTCTATTGCAGGCAATATTTTAATTTTGCCGAAATCAATACACTGCCTCCTTCTAACATTTCCTTTTTCAAAGCTTAGAGAACTGCATTTCCAATCAATCTGGCTGTTATTATAAATGATATTTATTTACATGATGTGGGAAAAAAAATTGCAAGAGTACGGTAATTGTATTGAAATTTTACCTTGAATGTAATTTGTGAGTATACAATGTAAATCGCAATTAAAAATTGCAATGCATCCATAATGTAGTGGTAAATGTAATTGTAATTGAAATGGTAATTGAAATTGCAACAAAAATGTAAAAATTGTTAGTGTATAATGTAAATTGAAATTGTAAATCGTAATATGTTATTAATGCAATGGTGAATGTAATAGTAGCAGTAAGAGTGATTGAAAGAGCACCGTGAATGTACAATTGTATGTATATAATGTAAGCTGTAATTGTAAATTGTAATATGTTCACAAGCGACTTTAAATATGCCGTATAAGCTCATCGCTGTGGTCGGCGGAACCTTTAGAATTACACGATGTGGGAAGATAAGCGTGTTAAAAAGTGCTTCCTAATACGTATAAAGTTTTTATTGGAAAGTGCATTATTTTATTATAAGCATTTTTATTTGTA
Organism: Dolomedes plantarius; assembly: GCA_907164885.2. Lineage (NCBI taxonomy): Eukaryota > Metazoa > Arthropoda > Arachnida > Araneae > Dolomedidae > Dolomedes > Dolomedes plantarius. The sequence continues at coordinate 227,705,546 of OU015492.1, read as the reverse complement.
AGCTTGAAAAATTCTACATTTTTAACCCACACTTTAACCCTTTACTTCCCAGTACCCTTTAAAGTTGAAATTCTGATCTAAACATTTGTAGGCACTCTGTTTAGGCTTAAAGGAGTACACAGTTAAAATTTCATAAAGATTGCACTTCCGGTTTCGATTTTGTGGGTGTTCCATGACCTGGAACACTGGGAAACTAGGACTTTGAAAAGTGAGGCTGAGCGAGCATTGCGGTGAAGCGAACAAAAGAAAAAACGCACACATACAAATTAAAGCACAACAAAAAAACTTGATTATATATGGTTTTAAATAAATATTTACAGTTCCTATATACAAAAGCAGTTCCTATTTATACAAAAGCAGTTCTTATATACAAAAAAAAACACAAATAAAAGCACAATTAAAAAAACTTGATTATATATGATTTTAAATAAATATTTACAGTTCCTATATACAAAAGCAGTTCCTACACATAAAAATATTCACTAACCTATTTTTTTTGCTTCGTGATATTTTTGGAAGCACGTCAGTCCCTTCTGAAAAAAGCAAAAACCAACATTGCAAGTTTTGCAACATTGCAGTTCCTCGAGTTTACTGTTCGTAAACTCGAGGATGAGAGGATGCTGCTTAGGCAATCGACGAACAACGAGGAGCCCGATGGACTAGTACTGCACAGGATTTTGGACATGGGGCTTTTGTTCGAGGTATGCGGTCGAAGTTGAACCGGTTTGGACTGGCTGAGCTGGACAGAGAGAGACACGTGTTCTACTGCGCAAACCGCTCTTGTTTCCCAGTGTTCCATATCATGGAACACCTTTTGAAAATCTTTCGTTATTGCTATGCTTTCGGTATAAAAAATTTAAAATAATATAGAATAAATAGTTTTGAGTGTAGCCAATAAAATAACATAGGAATTTTTTTCCTAGCAATTTTTTTTGTATTTAAAAATGATTTTTAAGTTATGGCTCTGAAATATGGTTCTTTTTTATAACGCCCCTGGAACAAGGGTATGTATGGGCTTCTGACACGCTGCCATGTAATATCAAAAAGAGTAGATCAAAGTAAAAAATGAAGCCAATTGCTTAGTTTTTCGCCGAATTTTGACGGTTTTAGAAGCGAGTAAAGATTGGTGTTCCACTATATGGAACACCGGGGAGCAAAGGGTTAACCTAAATAAAACAATATTATAAATTATTATTCATTTCGGGAAAGATCGAGTTAAAAATGTAGCATTAATGATACTGAAAAATTCTCGAATAAATTTCAACATTGGTTCTCAAACTTTATTATTAATCCACGGAATATCATGTACCACATATTATTTCTATTCTAAAAAAAAAGTAACTCCCGCTGCCGCTGTCAAAAGCTTGTCACGCTATCTCCTCGGAAACCGCTGGGGGTATGGGGTCGAGAGCGATACCAATGGAGAGGGGGAACAAAGTAAGACATGTCTCATCTTCGTCGGACTTTTAAGTTTTTTTTTTAAATTTTATGTTTTGTGGGAAAATATTGACTTTTTCATCTTCAGATTACGATAACTCGCCAAAAAATGATCGTAGAATTTTGATCTTTTCAAAATCTTAGACTACAGACATTTTTCTTTCAAACTAGACCTCATTTGTTTAAAAATATTTTAAAACAGACTCATATTTTCATTAAAAAAGTGAAACGCAGTTTTTCAAGAAATATCGTCCCATATGTGGATGTAATATCGATGCTCCTCGAGTTTTTATCTTACAAAGAAAATATTTGCATCATCTGGAAGATGAAAGCTTTCTCATTCAAATAAACCTTATTTCAAGTCTCTATCTTAAAATTTCGATTTTGTAATTGAATTTTAAAACTGATAATTCAACAGTGATGAAAAGCCCTTCGCATAAGGGTGACAACAGTAAACGGATGGAAGCTGTTACATTGCCCGAGAATCACTCCTATGTATCTCGCTATTAGCCCTAACAGAGGAGAGATGTAAAAATAATTTAAAAGAAACTAAAATCAAATTCAAAATTCTCCTTACCCACCCTCAGGCGGTCTCAAAAAGCCTAAAATAATTAAAATCGGTCAACAATTAGTAAATTAATCATGCCAAAACTCAAATTCACAATTGTAAACAAATGATCTTTGTTGCCATTATCATTTTAGACGTTCATTTGTTCAGTTTATTGTTTTTGTTTTCAAAAGGGAAATGTATCTTTATCAAAATAAGTACTTCATGCGCGAGCGTTATTTTTATACTAAATTCTTGAAATTTTTTTTACTCTAAAGAGAAACAGAGAGTGGCAACAAAGGTTAAACTCTTAAACATTGTTTTGCTGTTCTTGAAAGTTACCTGACTTCAAGAAACGTTTGAAATTTATATTATATTTATAACGCCTATCTTTATATTATTTAATTTATTTATTGATTTATATATTACTAATTAATTAATTTACTACAGCTTACTTTACTACAGCTTAACAAAGGTTAAAACTCTCAAACATTGTTTTGCTGTTCTTGAAAGCTACCTGACTTCAAGAAACGTTTGAAATTTATATTATATTTATAATACATAATTTTATATTATCTAATTTATTTATTGATTTATACATTACTAATTAATTAATTTACTACAGTTTACTTTATTACAGCTTATCTTTTATGTTATATTTCTTGTTTACTACAGAATTGATTTTTTATTCTAAATCTTAATCTTTTATATTAATATTTCTTGTTTTCAGTGAAATATCAGCGTGACGATGTAAACAAGCAATCGCGAGAATTGAACTGTTGCCAGTTTTTCAAAAATAAACTAATAATATAACTGCCAAAAACCATTAAGGATGTTGCAAAAACACTATTGAAACTTCAAATTAGAAAAAAAAACTAAATTTATTTGCTGAAAATGAGCAAATTAGTGCAATTTTAGGACAACTTCCGGTTACGAAGTTGATTTTGAATCAAACGATATGTTTTATAATGGCTATAAAATTTCTTCTAAATCACGTAGAGATAAAAGAAAAACAGTTTTGGAAAGAGGAAAGTCCAAAGTATAAGAAACACAAATTAAAAAAACTCGACCAACTGTCGAAAATCGATGTTTTCAACGTAGTCGGTCACGTTAAGGCTGCTATGTACTAAGAAAAAAAAATCGCATTTCCCTTTTCCTCTTCTTGCACTCTTGTGGTGGGAGGAGTCCAGTCGACAGTTCGAGAATTCCACCCCCCTTAGGATTGACATTTTGAGGGATTGTAATGGCTGTCTCTCTATAGGGGGGGGGGGGGTTAAGCGCTACAGGTACATAAATGTTGATAATCAAATAAAATTGGTATTGTCAGATAGCCTGAACTTTTCTGCATTCATTTAATAAATTTCGTCCACCGAAGGAATTTAGGAGCGTTTAAAACACACTATACCAGATTTTCCCCCGAAAAATTTAAATTTTAAAATATTAATTGCATTTAAAAAAAAAACAAAAATTTACACAAATGTAAAATTTCTTTCTCTATGACGGAGTACAATTTAAAAAAAAAATCTTTGAATCCAAGTCGGCAATCCGTGGACAAATTTTCTCCATAGGTTAACATTGAGGTGAGCGAATCCAATGGGGTTAGTACATAGCAGTCTTAATATCACATTGCAAGGACAAATATTTTTTTACGAGTAAGCCCGTACGAAAAGCGAGCCTAGGGGCGAAGCCCCTAGTGATATCAAAAAATAAATAGAAAATGGATTGAATAAACAAGATTTATATTTCCTTACTGACATTTACATGTGCGCTGGGTCGAGGTTGCCTATCGGTAGTGCGTCGGCTTTTGGTTCTGAGGGTGTGCGGATCGAATCCCGACAAGTGCCGTTAAATACCTTCTTGTCTAGGCCGGATATGGGCACGTTTAATCCTTAGACTGGAAAATCCTTCTATGTGGTCAGTGGGTGGGTCAAAATTATGCACCTAGCCAAGTCGGACTTCGACCCTTGTGGTGCTATTATAAACCGCAGCCCAAAGTCTGTATGGACATGGTTTGGACCTTCCAACCAGGGGGCATTAGGAACTACATGTGTGCTACCACATGCGATCTCTCCCCTCCAAAAAAAATATAAGTATTTAGACAATGGAATGAATAAGTAAGTTCTATATTTAGTTACTCCAACATTTCCTGTCATTTTTATGTGTGCTTCCTCCTGGTTATGGATCATATATTTGTGTCTTTTTACTTTATCAGATGACTGTTCTTATTTTCATTTCTGTTTAAAATCAAGTTTTATTTTCAGGGTATAAAATACACTGATTCCAAGATGTATTCTATATCTGCTTCCAAGATGGTATTTGCAAGTTAAGAAATTTTTTTTTCCAAGTTATATCTGATGGTTTTTGTCTCGCAAAATTATATATATAATAGCCCTTGTCTCTGTATAACACTTCCGGGCTGTACTCATCTTTCAATTGAAGCCCTCGGTAAACAAACAGTCGGTTAGGCTTAATTTCAATTTCAGATGTGGATCAGAAATTTTTCTTACCTAAAAACTAATATCTTCTCCATCAAATCACGTTTGTTCAGCCTATTTTTCTATAAAACATTCAGAACTAAAAAAAATTGAATGCTTTTAGCTGTATATTTAACAGTTTTCTAAAATCTGTTTACTTTTGCGATGAATTCTGAAAGTAAACAAACTTGAACGCGAATGAATCGAGTAGCTCAAGTATTCATATCGCGTAGTGAGCCGTAAAAAACTGGATGGCAGTCTACTACTCCAATCGCATGAAAAACTAAATAAATAAAAAATAATGAAAGGGTTTGCTTTTACAAGGTGTGGATTTAATGCAATATTGTTAGATAATTCGGGATATTTTTTAACTTTCATATACTTTTTCCATTATGACGTCATTATTAGTATTATGACGTCAAAATGACGGGTTACCTTCTAGTATAAGATAGTTTCCAACTGTTGATAACCCTGCACTGGTCACATATTTAAAGTTTTCAGTCATGGTCGCGTGGCGTCTAATAGACGCCACATTATCTTATTTAGGTTTTAGGTATTCTACTTGTAAAAATAAATATTTATTAAAACAGTAAGTTAGAGACATGATGTATGTAAATGAAAACCAATCATTTTGTTAAAAATGCAATTTTATATGTACTTTTTACAATAAAGTTAATTATAACAAATGAAAAAATATTCAGGTAGTCTCTTCTAATGAAACTACCGCGGGTTATTAACATAGGATTACTTAACGTTGCTTACCTCTTTATATGTATATATGTATGTATGTGTTATGCATATATGTATCTATCTATCTATATCTATATATACAGGGTGTCCCATAATCAGGGCCCGACTTTGACACAATGGGGCCCTGGGCAAAGCAGACTTTGGGGGCCCCTTCAAGGACAGATCCAGGGGGGGGGGCATGTCCCCCCTCCTCAGGACCAGATTTCCACATGAACATGTGGGACACTCACCCAGGCCTCCCTTAAATCGGGACCAGAAATTCAAAAAAAATTTCGACCGACAAGTCAAAAATTTGAAGAAAATAATGAATATTAATAAGAAGTGTTAATTAATTAATTAACTTTTTAATGTTAATAAATAAATTCATGAAATTTTCTTTTGAAATTCAAAATAAATCACAGTCTGGAGTTATTACAACTCCCCCCACCCCCCCAAAAAAAATAAATAAATAAACCAGAAACGCTTATGGACGTAAGCATGCTTTCACTATAGTGGGTGCACTGTGCTCCACCCAGGATTTTTTTCTGTATCCGCCACTGCACCCCTTTACTGTATTAACCAAAAAACAAATTCTCAAAACTATGTACAACTTTATACTAAATTAGGGGGCCCTGGGCAAGTGCCCCACTTGCCCATGCGGAAATCTGGGCCTGCCCATAATGATTGAGACAAACTTTAAGGGGAGGCAGGGCATGTGAAAAGGATTCAAAATTGCATAGCAACCCATGGTCGCAAACGTCATGGGAAAGTGGTATCAGAGGTTCAAGAAATGAAGGAATGAGACAGAGATTATCAGAAATATTTAATGCTCATATATATTACATACGCTCTTGTAGATAACACCATTTCAAAAGGTTACAAAAGATGCTCAACATTACAAGAGATGCAAGCGTTACAGTCCCAGACCATGGATTGGCGGACACGGTCGAAAACACCTGGATTTCCTCGGACATCTGCAGCAGCGCAAACAATTCTTGCAACCTGATCCATTTCGTATTCGACATGTGTCTTTAAGTATACCTCAAGGAAAGAAAATCCAGGCTGCTTAAATCCGGAGAGCATGGGGGCCAGGCAACAGGGGTCCAAGCAAATCCAGGTGTTTTCGAACGCGTCCGCCAATCCATGGTCTGTGACTGTAACGCTTGCATCTCTTGTAATGTTGGAAACTTTGAGCATCTTTTGTAACCTTTTGAAATGGTATCATCTACCACAGCATTAATCTCTGTCTTGTAGTCCTTCATTTCTTGTACTTTCCCATGACGTTTGCGACCATGGGTTGCTATGCAATTTTGAATCCTTTTCATGCCCTACCTCCCCTTGAAGTTTGTCCCAATCATTATGGGACACCCTGTATATATATATATATATATATATATATATATATATATATATATATATATATGACAGGCAGCGTGTTTCCTCCTGTGTGGATTCGATATTATGCAGTCAATTCGTACTTTAAGTAGTTGGGCGAGTGGCGAGGCAATGACTCAATCAACAGTCCATGATCTCTTAAATCTTCTTTATTGCGTTCCTTAATCGAACAAAGCTCCAGGTCAATCCTTTTCGCGTAGCCATTTTGTCAATTCCTAAACACGCCTGTCGCGAGCTTCCGCTCTCAACGAGATTTTCGTCCAATCTAGCGCGTAAAACTCAATTCCCTCCGAGCGCCTGCTGTACGCGCATGTGCAGACTTCAAACTTTTTGGTCCTCTGAACTTCTATACTGCTGAACATGTAATTTTGACTTCGCACCCAACCTTTACATTTCTAAAAATAAATCTTCTAGCCTTGAATTATTCGCTTTGCGCTCAAGTCGCCTCTAAAAGATGATTTTCCCCACAGCAAAATACGCGCGCTTTGTAAATGAGATATTAGATTCTTATTCTTTTAAGCCCCCTTTTCCCGTACTTCTCAACTATATTTTACAGTTCAGTTATGTTTTGACATATATATATATATATATATATCTTATATATATATTTCTTCTGTCCGTGTGTATGTAACTGAACTCCTCCTAAACGACTGGACTGATTTTTATGAAATTTTGTGTGTGCAATTTAGTTGATTCGAGAATGGTTTAGATTCACAATTTGATCCGATAGAATATGTTTTTATATTTTTAATTAATTAATAAAAAGCCAACAATTTATAAGGGGATGCGTCCGGTAAATGGAAGCTGTTACACTTTGTGAAATCATCCCTCTAGATAATGGCGTCCACGTTAGGTTTACTTAGCAAACAGCGAGCGAAAAGATAAAAATAAATAAAATAAAAAAGTTTCAAGTCACATATTAAACCAGAATAATAAATGAAAATAATAATCTTTCAAGTCAGATTTTATACTCTAAAATGGATCAGATCCAACGGCATATTGATACTCTCGACACGCGATGGAAAATTCGAATCAACCACGTTAAGTGACACGAGATCTTTTTTAATCGCTACTGCAAATCTCCTCGCCTATATCTTTGTGTCTATTGAAGAGCTAAAGACTAAGCTTCTATCCTACTAATTTATTTCTGACTAAAAACTCCTCTGACATGTATAATCACCAGCCCACAACAACTTTCCAATAGCGAATATGTTTCACTTTACCCACTACAACGCCGTGTCATCGTGGAGCATTCGGAAGGTCGCCAATTTAGAAAGTACCATTCTCTCGACCCGGGTTCGAATCCAGAGTTGTGTAAATTTTGCTAGACCTGTTATTTCAGCTTTTTTTTTTTAAGGCTTTTTTATTTCAGCTTTTATTTTATTATTTTTAAAATTATTTAATTATTATTTTATTTTATTATTTTTTTATTTTAATTTTTTAAAATTATTATTTTTATTTATTTTTATTTTTTCAGCTTTTTTATGATGAAATACCGAATATAGCTGAAATCTGAGGAGTTTATTATACATTTATACATTTTTAATTGGGTTTTCATATTATTAATATGTATAACATTTCGTAAGGTTTTTTTTTTCCTATGTTATTTATACTGTGTTAATTTTTAAATTGATTTTGGTTAACAAACATTCTTAAAATCCCGGGCATCGCCGGGTACTTCAGGTAGGATTACAACGTTTGAACAGGACAACGTCTGTCGGGTCCGCTAGTATATATATATATATATGTGTGTGTGTGTGTGTGTGTGTATCAGTCAAAAATTTGATGTATTTTGGTACTTTTCTGTTTAACTGTTTACTGCTTGCCGAAGCGATACAGACAGGGTATGGCGCGCTGCCAAAATTATTACTCGCGACAACGTACGGGTTTAGAGTCTGAAATTTTGCTTTCCGGAGTTCCGTTATGGAGGAACGTAATCCTACGTTAAAAAGCAATTTCTATAAGCAATTTTTCCAAATAACCATTGAAATGGGAAAAAAAATTATGAGTAACTTTTACAATGGGATAAATAAAAATATAGCAAATGTAAAAAGGAAAAAAAAAGATATTTCTATTAGCAATTTTTACAAATCTGATGAAACGCCAATCAGGTGTTTTGGTATATATCCGTTTACTATAAAAGAATGATTAGCAACTGGAGGAGTTTTGTTTGTTAGCTATGACTGATACATAAACACTTTGAAGGTACTGACATCTGCTGGGAATACAGAGCTATCCATCAATAATCAAATTGCTATTGGCATCTGTGAGACGCCGCGCGAATAGTGCAGGGTTAAAGTTACGTCAGCTATTTAAAATGTTTTGCGAGGCATGTTCTGAGCTGAATAATATTTTTATGTGAATGGAAAAATACTTTATTATGGCTCATAATTTAACAAATACAAATCTGTGCATTCAAATAACAGTACAACATAACATAACGTACACTGAAGACTTGAATAAAATACTTCATTTTTAATATGTACAAATGTTGTTCAAAAATACAAAATAAATTTCTGGAAAATTTCAGTCAATGCTTTTAATTGCTGTATTTTACCATGATAATTGAATTTTATTTGTTTAAATATTCCTTTTTTTAACCTTTTCAAAAAATCCTATTCAGAGGCCTTTATGAATTACTTGCAACGTGTAAAAATGTTTGGCTCATTATCTGTAGAACTAAGTCAACGAAAACACTTTCTGTTCCATTTTGGAGTTGTTTTGAAGAAATACAAACATATAAGAAATAACTCATTGTCTGTCTTTAACTCCAATCTGCTGTGAAATTTTGTTATTCACTGCGTGTTTTTTGTCCATCATGTGTGGAGGGAGGTAATGATATTTGCTGAATAATATTTCTTTCTTTGAAACAAACGTTTTAAGGGGACAGTGGACCTTCAAACCTAACTTTTTTTGTTTTGAATGGATTTGCTTGAAATTTGAATATGCGATTAGTATCATAGATATGTAAAAGTGGTTGAAATTCAAAGGTGAAATATTAATGATTTATGAATTATGAATTATTAATTATATCAAAAATTGGCCTCATTAAAAATGTTCCATGCGCATTTCTTTTGCATATAATAAGGTCATTTTTATTTACAGGATACCTTATAGAACTAACAATGAAACTTATTGCTTATTTTAAGCATTCGTTAAAAATATAAAGAGAAAAAAATTAATAACAGTGAAAACACCCTTTTTATTACTGAAAATACCTATAAATCATCTTTTCGAGTAGAAAATTTAGAAAATCTGAGCTACGAAGCATAATTTTTTTCCGATAAGATTTATTTGATATACAGTTAAGTATATAAAACTTAAATTTCAAAGCAATACGATCATTAGAAATGCGTCTGGAGCAGTTTGGATATTCGTATGACGTGAAAATTTTTATTTTGAGAAAAACACGTTTAAAGTTATTGCTATTAGTAACCACATAATATCTAAATTAAATACAAATGCCTATAACTAGGAAAGTAATCACAGAAATTAAAAATTCTTCTTGCAACACATTCTTACTCGTCCGTAGTTTCACAATTCAATAAAATAAAAAAAATCGAATTTTTGGACAAATTTCCCAATTTTGAAAGTCCACTGTCCCCTTAACATTCTTCGAGACTTACTTTAACTTTTATCTGAATCTACAATCGCTATCCGTTCAAAATTCCCTGTCCAGATGTCAGCAAAAAAATGTGTTGTAAACTGCGAGGTAAGAACTTAGTTTATAACAAAGGTGCACGTTTTTTATGGTGTACTGTGTAGGAGTGCTAATTCTGTGCAGTAGAAAAAGAACCACGCGCGTTTGGTGTCTAGTGCTTTTAAAAGAAATTATTTGAACTTCTTTTAGTGACTGGCTTTCTATTTCATATAAAGTTTAAATGCATTTAGCTAAACTCTTCGCTCTAAACCTTCAACGAGGATACCGTTCTATTTCCCAACGTACACACTGCATATCAATCCATAAATATACCTCAAACCACCACTTTTTGGTTATTCTGTTAATTTAGAGGCTCATAAGTATTTAATATACACATATTGATATACATGTCATACAAAATTACATTTATATATAAATTATTTAGCCTCTTCTTTATTGTAATAAAATATGAAAAAATACCCATCATTCTTTCCGAGTGATAATTCGGTAAATGGCCTACTCTTTAGAAATGCATTTTGAGCTATGAAGCTTAATTTGAAGTTAGGATGCGAAACTTTCATTAATATACTACGTTGCAAAATATGAGATACGTAAAACTGTGTATACGACGAAGTATTATAACTGAATACTTGGGGTTTTAACTGGAGAATTGCTTTTCTCTTTTGAATTCATGAGCATTTATGCTTTCAAAAAGTTATATTTGGCAAATATTTCTTCGAAAGTATACGCCTTCATTTAGATATAAAATCAGGCCTCTTTCCCAATTAACTCTCGTGGGTTGGATTTTTTTATTTCTATAATTTCTTTATTGAACAACAGTTAATACAAATTTACAGGAAACAGTCTGTAAACCGTTATCGTCGTGATCCGACGAATCACTATCTAGTAGAATTAATCATAACTGTAGAACACCTCTTACTTACATCTAGTTTATTGAAACGTTAAAATCTTG
>OU015492.1:227651851-227689351 GCA_907164885.2 Dolomedes plantarius | reverse complement strand
CTGGGTGATATTGACACATATTACATAATTTTTATTATTATTTTAGATGCTTAAGTTCTTGCCAAAATTTTCTATTTGTTTGGAACTTTTGACCTCACGCGCTAAATAGCGCGTGGAAAGTATATTTTAAATAGAAAGCAAATATTTACATTTCTCGTCAAATATGACACATCAAATAAACTAGGAGAAGCATGTAAACCATTAAAGTATTTCAATAATATTTTGCTGTACAACATCAAAGGACATTCCTTGTCACCCCTGGGGCTGCTAGGTCCAAATTGTGATGGAACCGGGCAAAAAGCCGGTATCCGACTTTTGTGTCCAAGAGTCGTCAGTTAAACTGGGGCAATATCCCTTCGCTCTTCAGTCTTCAGTGGAATTGGTTAGAATTTACCACACTAGGGGGCATTAGTGACAACAACAACAACGTTGAAAGTAACATCAGGTAATTATGCATTAACTGGGAGCTTCATGGGGTTCAAACTGCTGATTACCCCCTATTTAGGTTTTAGATACTAATGGAAAACCTGAAAAAAGCACTTATCAATTAGCATTAATCCGATTCTTAGAATCAGTTAAAAATTTGTCAATACGAAACCATTAAAGTATTTCAATAATATTTTGCTGTACAACATCAAAGGACATTCCTTGTCACCCCTGGGGCTGCTAGGTCCAAATTGTGATGGAACCGGGCAAAAGCCGGTATCCGACTTTTGTGTCCAACAGTCGTCAGTTAAACTGGGGCAATATCCCTTCGTTCTTCAGTCTTCAGTGGAATTGGTTAGAATTTACCACACTAGGGGGCATTAGTGACAACAACAACAACATTGAAAGTAACATCAGGTAATTATGCATTAACTGGGAGCTTCATGGGGTTCAAACTGCTGATTACCCCCTATTTAGGTTTTAGATACTAATGGAAAACCTGAAAAAAGCACTTATCAATTAGCATTAATCCGATTCTTAGAATCAGTTAAAAATTTGTCAATACGAAACCATTAAAGTATTTCAATAATATTTTGCTGTACAACATCAAAGGACATTCCTTGTCACACCTGGGGCTGCTAGGTCCAAATTGTGATGGAACCGGGAAAAAGCCGGTATCCGACTTTTGTGTCCAACAGTCGTCAGTTAAACTGGGGCAATACCCTTCGTTCTTCAGTCTTCAGTGGAATTGGTTAGAATTTACCACACTAGGGGGCATTAGTGACAACAACAACAACATTGAAAGTAACATCAGGTAATTATGCATTAACTGGGAGCTTCATGGGGTTCAAACTGCTGATTACCCCCTATTTAGGTTTTAGATACTAATGGAAAACCTGAAAAAAGCACTTATCAATTAGCATTAATCCGATTCTTAGAATCAGTTAAAAATTTGTCAATACGAAACCATTAAAGTATTTCAATAATATTTTGCTGTACAACATCAAAGGACATTCCTTGTCACACCTGGGGCTGCTAGGTCCAAATTGTGATGGAACCGGGAAAAAGCCGGTATCCGACTTTTGTGTCCAACAGTCGTCAGTTAAACTGGGGCAATACCCCTTCGTTCTTCAGTCTTCAGTGGAATTGGTTAGAATTTACCACACTAGGGGGCATTAGTGACAACAACAACAACGTTGAAAGTAACATCAGGTAATTATGCATTAACTGGGAACTTCATGGGATTCAAACTGCTGATTACCCCCTATTTAGGTTTTAGATACTAATGGAAAACCTGAAAAAAGCACTTATCAATTAGCATTAATCCGATTCTTAGAATCAGTTAAAAATTTGTCAATACGAAACCATTAAAGTATTTCAATAATATTTGCTGTACAACATCAAAGGACATTCCTTGTCACACCTGGGGCTGCTAGGTCCAAATTGTGATGGAACCGGGAAAAAGCCGGTATCCGACTTTTGTGTCCAACAGTCGTCAGTTAAACTGGGGCAATACCCCTTCGTTCTTCAGTCTTCAGTGGAATTGGTTAGAATTTACCACACTAGGGGGCATTAGTGACAACAACAACAACGTTGAAAGTAACATCAGGTAATTATGCATTAACTGGGAACTTCATGGGATTCAAACTGCTGATTACCCCCTATTTAGGTTTTAGATACTAATGGAAAACCTGAAAAAAGCACTTATCAATTAGCATTAATCCGATTCTTAGAATCAGTTAAAAATTTGTCAATACGAAACCATTAAAGTATTTCAATAATATTTTGCTGTACAACATCAAAGGACATTCCTTGTCACACCTGGGGCTGCTAGGTCCAAATTGTGATGGAACCGGGCAAAAGCCGGTATCCGACTTTTGTGTCCAACAGTCGTCAGTTAAACTGGGGCAATATCCCTTCGTTCTTCAGTCTTCAGTGGAATTGGTTAGAATTTACCACACTAGGGGGCATTAGTGACAACAACAACAACGTTGAAAGTAACATCAGGTAATTATGCATTAACTGGGAGCTTCATGGGGTTCAAACTGCTGATTACCCCCTATTTAGGTTTTAGATACTAATGGAAAACCTGAAAAAAGCACTTATCAATTAGCATTAATCCGATTCTTAGAATCAGTTAAAAATTTGTCAATACGAAACCATTAAAGTATTTCAATAATATTTTGCTGTACAACATCAAAGGACATTCCTTGTCACACCTGGGGCTGCTAGGTCCAAATTGTGATGGAACCGGGAAAAAGCCGGTATCCGACTTTTGTGTCCAACAGTCGTCAGTTAAACTGGGGCAATACCCCTTCGTTCTTCAGTCTTCAGTGGAATTGGTTAGAATTTACCACACTAGGGGGCATTAGTGACAACAACAACAACATTGAAAGTAACATCAGGTAATTATGCATTAACTGGGAACTTCATGGGATTCAAACTGCTGATTACCCCCTATTTAGGTTTTAGATACTAATGGAAAACCTGAAAAAAGCACTTATCAATTAGCATTAATCCGATTCTTAGAATCAGTTAAAAATTTGTCAATACGAAACCATTAAAGTATTTCAATAATATTTTGCTGTACAACATCAAAGGACATTCCTTGTCACACCAGGGGCTGCTAGGTCCAAATTGTGATGGAACCGGGAAAAAGCCGGTATCCGACTTTTGTGTCCAACAGTCGTCAGTTAAACTGGGGCAATACCCCTTCGTTCTTCAGTCTTCAGTGGAATTGGTTAGAATTTACCACACTAGGGGGCATTAGTGACAACAACAACAACATTGAAAGTAACATCAGGTAATTATGCATTAACTGGGAACTTCATGGGATTCAAACTGCTGATTACCCCCTATTTAGGTTTTAGATACTAATGGAAAACCTGAAAAAAGCACTTATCAATTAGCATTAATCCGATTCTTAGAATCAGTTAAAAATTTGTCAATACGAAACCATTAAAGTATTTCAATAATATTTTGCTGTACAACATCAAAGGACATTCCTTGTCACACCAGGGGCTGCTAGGTCCAAATTGTGATGGAACCGGGAAAAAGCCGGTATCCGACTTTTGTGTCCAACAGTCGTCAGTTAAACTGGGGCAATACCCCTTCGTTCTTCAGTCTTCAGTGGAATTGGTTAGAATTTACCACACTAGGGGGCATTAGTGACAACAACAACAACGTTGAAAGTAACATCAGGTAATTATGCATTAACTGGGAACTTCATGGGATTCAAACTGCTGATTACCCCCTATTTAGGTTTTAGATACTAATGGAAAACCTGAAAAAAGCACTTATCAATTAGCATTAATCCGATTCTTAGAATCAGTTAAAAATTTGTCAATACGAAACCATTAAAGTATTTCAATAATATTTTGCTGTACAACATCAAAGGACATTCCTTGTCACACCTGGGGCTGCTAGGTCCAAATTGTGATGGAACCGGGAAAAAGCCGGTATCCGACTTTTGTGTCCAACAGTCGTCAGTTAAACTGGGGCAATACCCCTTCGTTCTTCAGTCTTCAGTGGAATTGGTTAGAATTTACCACACTAGGGGGCATTAGTGACAACAACAACAACGTTGAAAGTAACATCAGGTAATTATGCATTAACTGGGAACTTCATGGGATTCAAACTGCTGATTACCCCCTATTTAGGTTTTAGATACTAATGGAAAACCTGAAAAAAGCACTTATCAATTAGCATTAATCCGATTCTTAGAATCAGTTAAAAATTTGTCAATACGAAACCATTAAAGTATTTCAATAATATTTTGCTGTACAACATCAAAGGACATTCCTTGTCACACCTGGGGCTGCTAGGTCCAAATTGTGATGGAACCGGGAAAAAGCCGGTATCCGACTTTTGTGTCCAACAGTCGTCAGTTAAACTGGGGCAATACCCCTTCGTTCTTCAGTCTTCAGTGGAATTGGTTAGAATTTACCACACTAGGGGGCATTAGTGACAACAACAACAACGTTGAAAGTAACATCAGGTAATTATGCATTAACTGGGAACTTCATGGATTCAAACTGCTGATTACCCCCTATTTAGGTTTTAGATACTAATGGAAAACCTGAAAAAAGCACTTATCAATTAGCATTAATCCGATTCTTAGAATCAGTTAAAAATTTGTCAATACGAAACCATTAAAGTATTTCAATAATATTTTGCTGTACAACATCAAAGGACATTCCTTGTCACACCTGGGGCTGCTAGGTCCAAATTGTGATGGAACCGGGAAAAAGCCGGTATCCGACTTTTGTGTCCAACAGTCGTCAGTTAAACTGGGGCAATACCCCTTCGTTCTTCAGTCTTCAGTGGAATTGGTTAGAATTTACCACACTAGGGGGCATTAGTGACAACAACAACAACGTTGAAAGTAACATCAGGTAATTATGCATTAACTGGGAACTTCATGGGATTCAAACTGCTGATTACCCCCTATTTAGGTTTTAGATACTAATGGAAACCTGAAAAAAGCACTTATCAATTAGCATTAATCCGATTCTTAGAATCAGTTAAAAATTTGTCAATACGAAACCATTAAAGTATTTCAATAATATTTTGCTGTACAACATCAAAGGACATTCCTTGTCACACCTGGGGCTGCTAGGTCCAAATTGTGATGGAACCGGGCAAAAGCCGGTATCCGACTTTTGTGTCCAACAGTCGTCAGTTAAACTGGGGCAATATCCCTTCGTTCTTCAGTCTTCAGTGGAATTGGTTAGAATTTACCACACTAGGGGGCATTAGTGACAACAACAACAACGTTGAAAGTAACATCAGGTAATTATGCATTAACTGGGAGCTTCATGGGGTTCAAACTGCTGATTACCCCCTATTTAGGTTTTAGATACTAATGGAAAACCTGAAAAAAGCACTTATCAATTAGCATTAATCCGATTCTTAGAATCAGTTAAAATTTGTCAATACGAAACCATTAAAGTATTTCAATAATATTTTGCTGTACAACATCAAAGGACATTCCTTGTCACACCTGGGGCTGCTAGGTCCAAATTGTGATGGAACCGGGAAAAAAGCCGGTATCCGACTTTTGTGTCCAACAGTCGTCAGTTAAACTGGGGGCAATACCCCTTCGTTCTTCAGTCTTCAGTGGAATTGGTTAGAATTTACCACACTAGGGGGCATTAGTGACAACAACAACAACGTTGAAAGTAACATCAGGTAATTATGCATTAACTGGGAACTTCATGGGATTCAAACTGCTGATTACCCCCTATTTAGGTTTTAGATACTAATGGAAAACCTGAAAAAGCACTTATCAATTAGCATTAATCCGATTCTTAGAATCAGTTAAAAATTTGTCAATACGAAACCATTAAAGTATTCAATAATATTTTGCTGTACAACATCAAAGGACATTCCTTGTCACACCTGGGGCTGCTAGGTCCAAATTGTGATGGAACCGGGAAAAAGCCGGTATCCGACTTTTGTGTCCAACAGTCGTCAGTTAAACTGGGGCAATACCCCTTCGTTCTTCAGTCTTCAGTGGAATTGGTTAGAATTTACCACACTAGGGGGCATTAGTGACAACAACAACAACGTTGAAAGTAACATCAGGTAATTATGCATTAACTGGGAACTTCATGGGATTCAAACTGCTGATTACCCCCTATTTAGGTTTTAGATACTAATGGAAAACCTGAAAAAAGCACTTATCAATTAGCATTAATCCGATTCTTAGAATCAGTTAAAAATTTGTCAATACGAAACCATTAAAGTATTTCAATAATATTTTGCTGTACAACATCAAAGGACATTCCTTGTCACACCTGGGGCTGCTAGGTCCAAATTGTGATGGAACCGGGAAAAAAGCCGGTATCCGACTTTTGTGTCCAACAGTCGTCAGTTAAACTGGGGCAATACCCCTTCGTTCTTCAGTCTTCAGTGGAATTGGTTAGAATTTACCACACTAGGGGGCATTAGTGACAACAACAACAACGTTGAAAGTAACATCAGGTAATTATGCATTAACTGGGAACTTCATGGGATTCAAACTGCTGATTACCCCCTATTTAGGTTTTAGATACTAATGGAAAACCTGAAAAAAGCACTTATCAATTAGCATTAATCCGATTCTTAGAATCAGTTAAAAATTTGTCAATACGAAACCATTAAAGTATTTCAATAATATTTTGCTGTACAACATCAAAGGACATTCCTTGTCACACCAGGGGCTGCTAGGTCCAAATTGTGATGGAACCGGGAAAAAGCCGGTATCCGACTTTTGTGTCCAACAGTCGTCAGTTAAACTGGGGCAATACCCCTTCGTTCTTCAGTCTTCAGTGGAATTGGTTAGAATTTACCACACTAGGGGGCATTAGTGACAACAACAACAACGTTGAAAGTAACATCAGGTAATTATGCATTAACTGGGAACTTCATGGGATTCAAACTGCTGATTACCCCCTATTTAGGTTTTAGATACTAATGGAAAACCTGAAAAAAGCACTTATCAATTAGCATTAATCCGATTCTTAGAATCAGTTAAAAATTTGTCAATACGAAACCATTAAAGTATTTCAATAATATTTTGCTGTACAACATCAAAGGACATTCCTTGTCACACCTGGGGCTGCTAGGTCCAAATTGTGATGGAACCGGGCAAAAGCCGGTATCCGACTTTTGTGTCCAACAGTCGTCAGTTAAACTGGGGCAATATCCCTTCGTTCTTCAGTCTTCAGTGGAATTGGTTAGAATTTACCACACTAGGGGGCATTAGTGACAACAACAACAACGTTGAAAGTAACATCAGGTAATTATGCATTAACTGGGAGCTTCATGGGGTTCAAACTGCTGATTACCCCCTATTTAGGTTTTAGATACTAATGGAAAACCTGAAAAAAGCACTTATCAATTAGCATTAATCCGATTCTTAGAATCAGTTAAAAATTTGTCAATACGAAACCATTAAAGTATTTCAATAATATTTTGCTGTACAACATCAAAGGACATTCCTTGTCACACCTGGGGCTGCTAGGTCCAAATTGTGATGGAACCGGGAAAAAGCCGGTATCCGACTTTTGTGTCCAACAGTCGTCAGTTAAACTGGGGCAATATCCCTTCGTTCTTCAGTCTTCAGTGGAATTGGTTAGAATTTACCACACTAGGGGGCATTAGTGACAACAACAACAACATTGAAAGTAACATCAGGTAATTATGCATTAACTGGGAACTTCATGGGATTCAAACTGCTGATTACCCCCTATTTAGGTTTTAGATACTAATGGAAAACCTGAAAAAAGCACTTATCAATTAGCATTAATCCGATTCTTAGAATCAGTTAAAAATTTGTCAATACGAAACCATTAAAGTATTTCAATAATATTTTGCTGTACAACATCAAAGGACATTCCTTGTCACACCAGGGGCTGCTAGGTCCAAATTGTGATGGAACCGGGAAAAAGCCGGTATCCGACTTTTGTGTCCAACAGTCGTCAGTTAAACTGGGGCAATACCCCTTCGTTCTTCAGTCTTCAGTGGAATTGGTTAGAATTTACCACACTAGGGGGCATTAGTGACAACAACAACAACATTGAAAGTAACATCAGGTAATTATGCATTAACTGGGAACTTCATGGGATTCAAACTGCTGATTACCCCCTATTTAGGTTTTAGATACTAATGGAAAACCTGAAAAAAGCACTTATCAATTAGCATTAATCCGATTCTTAGAATCAGTTAAAAATTTGTCAATACGAAACCATTAAAGTATTTCAATAATATTTTGCTGTACAACATCAAAGGACATTCCTTGTCACACCTGGGGCTGCTAGGTCCAAATTGTGATGGAACCGGGAAAAAGCCGGTATCCGACTTTTGTGTCCAACAGTCGTCAGTTAAACTGGGGCAATACCCCTTCGTTCTTCAGTCTTCAGTGGAATTGGTTAGAATTTACCACACTAGGGGGGCATTAGTGACAACAACAACAACGTTGAAAGTAACATCAGGTAATTATGCATTAACTGGGAACTTCATGGGATTCAAACTGCTGATTACCCCCTATTTAGGTTTTAGATACTAATGGAAAACCTGAAAAAAGCACTTATCAATTAGCATTAATCCGATTCTTAGAATCAGTTAAAAATTTGTCAATACGAAACCATTAAAGTATTTCAATAATATTTTGCTGTACAACATCAAAGGACATTCCTTGTCACACCTGGGGCTGCTAGGTCCAAATTGTGATGGAACCGGGAAAAAGCCGGTATCCGACTTTTGTGTCCAACAGTCGTCAGTTAAACTGGGGCAATACCCCTTCGTTCTTCAGTCTTCAGTGGAATTGGTTAGAATTTACCACACTAGGGGGCATTAGTGACAACAACAACAACGTTGAAAGTAACATCAGGTAATTATGCATTAACTGGGAACTTCATGGGATTCAAACTGCTGATTACCCCCTATTTAGGTTTTAGATACTAATGGAAAACCTGAAAAAAGCACTTATCAATTAGCATTAATCCGATTCTTAGAATCAGTTAAAAATTTGTCAATACGAAACCATTAAAGTATTTCAATAATATTTTGCTGTACAACATCAAAGGACATTCCTTGTCACACCTGGGGCTGCTAGGTCCAAATTGTGATGGAACCGGGAAAAAGCCGGTATCCGACTTTTGTGTCCAACAGTCGTCAGTTAAACTGGGGCAATACCCCTTCGTTCTTCAGTCTTCAGTGGAATTGGTTAGAATTTACCACACTAGGGGGCATTAGTGACAACAACAACAACGTTGAAAGTAACATCAGGTAATTATGCATTAACTGGGAACTTCATGGGATTCAAACTGCTGATTACCCCCTATTTAGGTTTTAGATACTAATGGAAAACCTGAAAAAGCACTTATCAATTAGCATTAATCCGATTCTTAGAATCAGTTAAAAATTTGTCAATACGAAACCATTAAAGTATTTCAATAATATTTTGCTGTACAACATCAAAGGACATTCCTTGTCACACCTGGGGCTGCTAGGTCCAAATTGTGATGGAACCGGGAAAAAGCCGGTATCCGACTTTTGTGTCCAACAGTCGTCAGTTAAACTGGGGCAATACCCCTTCGTTCTTCAGTCTTCAGTGGAATTGGTTAGAATTTACCACACTAGGGGGCATTAGTGACAACAACAACAACGTTGAAAGTAACATCAGGTAATTATGCATTAACTGGGAACTTCATGGGATTCAAACTGCTGATTACCCCCTATTTAGGTTTTAGATACTAATGGAAAACCTGAAAAAAGCACTTATCAATTAGCATTAATCCGATTCTTAGAATCAGTTAAAAATTTGTCAATACGAAACCATTAAAGTATTTCAATAATATTTTGCTGTACAACATCAAAGGACATTCCTTGTCACACCTGGGGCTGCTAGGTCCAAATTGTGATGGAACCGGGCAAAAGCCGGTATCCGACTTTTGTGTCCAACAGTCGTCAGTTAAACTGGGGCAATATCCCTTCGTTCTTCAGTCTTCAGTGGAATTGGTTAGAATTTACCACACTAGGGGGCATTAGTGACAACAACAACAACGTTGAAAGTAACATCAGGTAATTATGCATTAACTGGGAGCTTCATGGGGTTCAAACTGCTGATTACCCCCTATTTAGGTTTTAGATACTAATGGAAAACCTGAAAAAAGCACTTATCAATTAGCATTAATCCGATTCTTAGAATCAGTTAAAAATTTGTCAATACGAAACCATTAAAGTATTTCAATAATATTTTGCTGTACAACATCAAAGGACATTCCTTGTCACACCTGGGGCTGCTAGGTCCAAATTGTGATGGAACCGGGAAAAAGCCGGTATCCGACTTTTGTGTCCAACAGTCGTCAGTTAAACTGGGGCAATACCCCTTCGTTCTTCAGTCTTCAGTGGAATTGGTTAGAATTTACCACACTAGGGGGCATTAGTGACAACAACAACAACGTTGAAAGTAACATCAGGTAATTATGCATTAACTGGGAACTTCATGGGATTCAAACTGCTGATTACCCCCTATTTAGGTTTTAGATACTAATGGAAAACCTGAAAAAAGCACTTATCAATTAGCATTAATCCGATTCTTAGAATCAGTTAAAAATTTGTCAATACGAAACCATTAAAGTATTTCAATAATATTTTGCTGTACAACATCAAAGGACATTCCTTGTCACACCTGGGGCTGCTAGGTCCAAATTGTGATGGAACCGGGAAAAAGCCGGTATCCGACTTTTGTGTCCAACAGTCGTCAGTTAAACTGGGGCAATACCCCTTCGTTCTTCAGTCTTCAGTGGAATTGGTTAGAATTTACCACACTAGGGGGCATTAGTGACAACAACAACAACGTTGAAAGTAACATCAGGTAATTATGCATTAACTGGGAACTTCATGGGATTCAAACTGCTGATTACCCCCTATTTAGGTTTTAGATACTAATGGAAAACCTGAAAAAAGCACTTATCAATTAGCATTAATCCGATTCTTAGAATCAGTTAAAAATTTGTCAATACGAAACCATTAAAGTATTTCAATAATATTTTGCTGTACAACATCAAAGGACATTCCTTGTCACACCTGGGGCTGCTAGGTCCAAATTGTGATGGAACCGGGAAAAAGCCGGTATCCGACTTTGTGTCCAACAGTCGTCAGTTAAACTGGGGCAATACCCCTTCGTTCTTCAGTCTTCAGTGGAATTGGTTAGAATTTACCACACTAGGGGGCATTAGTGACACAACAACAACGTTGAAAGTAACATCAGGTAATTATGCATTAACTGGGAACTTCATGGGATTCAAACTGCTGATTACCCCCTATTTAGGTTTTAGATACTAATGGAAAACCTGAAAAAAGCACTTATCAATTAGCATTAATCCGATTCTTAGAATCAGTTAAAAATTTGTCAATACGAAACCATTAAAGTATTTCAATAATATTTTGCTGTACAACATCAAAGGACATTCCTTGTCACACCTGGGGCTGCTAGGTCCAAATTGTGATGGAACCGGGAAAAAGCCGGTATCCGACTTTTGTGTCCAACAGTCGTCAGTTAAACTGGGGCAATACCCCTTCGTTCTTCAGTCTTCAGTGGAATTGGTTAGAATTACCACACTAGGGGGCATTAGTGACAACAACAACAACGTTGAAAGTAACATCAGGTAATTATGCATTAACTGGGAACTTCATGGGATTCAAACTGCTGATTACCCCCTATTTAGGTTTTAGATACTAATGGAAAACCTGAAAAAAGCACTTATCAATTAGCATTAATCGATTCTTAGAATCAGTTAAAAATTTGTCAATACGAAACCATTAAAGTATTTCAATAATATTTTGCTGTACAACATCAAAGGACATTCCTTGTCACACCTGGGGCTGCTAGGTCCAAATTGTGATGGAACCGGGAAAAAGCCGGTATCCGACTTTTGTGTCCAACAGTCGTCAGTTAAACTGGGGCAATACCCATTCGTTCTTCAGTCTTCAGTGGAATTGGTTAGAATTTACCACACTAGGGGGCATTAGTGACAACAACAACAACGTTGAAAGTAACATCAGGTAATTATGCATTAACTGGGAACTTCATGGGATTCAAACTGCTGATTACCCCCTATTTAGGTTTTAGATACTAATGGAAAACCTGAAAAAAGCACTTATCAATTAGCATTAATCCGATTCTTAGAATCAGTTAAAAATTTGTCAATACGAAACCATTAAAGTATTTCAATAATATTTTGCTGTACAACATCAAAGGACATTCCTTGTCACACCTGGGGCTGCTAGGTCCAAATTGTGATGGAACCGGGCAAAAGCCGGTATCCGACTTTTGTGTCCAACAGTCGTCAGTTAAACTGGGGCAATATCCCTTCGTTCTTCAGTCTTCAGTGGAATTGGTTAGAATTTACCACACTAGGGGCATTAGTGACAACAACAACAACGTTGAAAGTAACATCAGGTAATTATGCATTAACTGGGAGCTTCATGGGGTTCAAACTGCTGATTACCCCCTATTTAGGTTTTAGATACTAATGGAAAACCTGAAAAAAGCACTTATCAATTAGCATTAATCCGATTCTTAGAATCAGTTAAAAATTTGTCAATACGAAACCATTAA
This sequence comes from Dolomedes plantarius, assembly GCA_907164885.2. NCBI lineage: Eukaryota > Metazoa > Arthropoda > Arachnida > Araneae > Dolomedidae > Dolomedes > Dolomedes plantarius. Next base: position 227,676,816 of record OU015492.1, on the reverse strand, counting down.
AGTATTTCAATAATATTTGCTGTACAACATCAAAGGACATTCCTTGTCACACCTGGGGCTGCTAGGTCCAAATTGTGATGGAACCGGGAAAAAGCCGGTATCCGACTTTTGTGTCCAACAGTCGTCAGTTAAACTGGGGCAATACCCCTTCGTTCTTCAGTCTTCAGTGGAATTGGTTAGAATTTACCACACTAGGGGCATTAGTGACAACAACAACAACGTTGAAAGTAACATCAGGTAATTATGCATTAACTGGGAACTTCATGGGATTCAAACTGCTGATTACCCCCTATTTAGGTTTTAGATACTAATGGAAAACCTGAAAAAAGCACTTATCAATTAGCATTAATCCGATTCTTAGAATCAGTTAAAAATTTGTCAATACGAAACCATTAAAGTATTTCAATAATATTTTGCTGTACAACATCAAAGGACATTCCTTGTCACACTGGGGCTGCTAGGTCCAAATTGTGATGGAACCGGGAAAAAGCCGGTATCCGACTTTTGTGTCCAACAGTCGTCAGTTAAACTGGGGCAATACCCCTTCGTTCTTCAGTCTTCAGTGGAATTGGTTAGAATTTACCACACTAGGGGGCATTAGTGACAACAACAACAACGTTGAAAGTAACATCAGGTAATTATGCATTAACTGGGAACTTCATGGGATTCAAACTGCTGATTACCCCCTATTTAGGTTTTAGATACTAATGGAAAACCTGAAAAAGCACTTATCAATTAGCATTAATCCGATTCTTAGAATCAGTTAAAAATTTGTCAATACGAAACCATTAAAGTATTTCAATAATATTTTGCTGTACAACATCAAAGGACATTCCTTGTCACACCTGGGGCTGCTAGGTCCAAATTGTGATGGAACCGGGCAAAAAGCCGGTATCCGACTTTTGTGTCCAACAGTCGTCAGTTAAACTGGGGCAATATCCCTTCGTTTCTTCAGTCTTCAGTGGAATTGGTTAGAATTTACCACACTAGGGGGCATTAGTGACAACAACAACAACGTTGAAAGTAACATCAGGTAATTATGCATTAACTGGGAGCTTCATGGGGTTCAAACTGCTGATTACCCCTATTTAGGTTTTAGATACTAATGGAAAACCTGAAAAAAGCACTTATCAATTAGCATTAATCCGATTCTTAGAATCAGTTAAAAATTTGTCAATACGAAACCATTAAAGTATTTCAATAATATTTTGCTGTACAACATCAAAGGACATTCCTTGTCACACCTGGGGCTGCTAGGTCCAAATTGGATGGAACCGGGAAAAAGCCGGTATCCGACTTTTGTGTCCAACAGTCGTCAGTTAAACTGGGGCAATACCCCTTCGTTCTTCAGTCTTCAGTGGAATTGGTTAGAATTACCACACTAGGGGGCATTAGTGACAACAACAACAACGTTGAAAGTAACATCAGGTAATTATGCATTAACTGGGAACTTCATGGGATTCAAACTGCTGATTACCCCCTATTTAGGTTTTAGATACTAATGGAAAACCTGAAAAAAGCACTTATCAATTAGCATTAATCCGATTCTTAGAATCAGTTAAAAATTTGTCAATACGAAACCATTAAAGTATTTCAATAATATTTTGCTGTACAACATCAAAGGACATTCCTTGTCACACCTGGGGCTGCTAGGTCCAAATTGTGATGGAACCGGGAAAAAGCCGGTATCCGACTTTTGTGTCCAACAGTCGTCAGTTAAACTGGGGCAATACCCCTTCGTTCTTCAGTCTTCAGTGGAATTGGTTAGAATTTACCACACTAGGGGGCATTAGTGACAACAACAACAACGTTGAAAGTAACATCAGGTAATTATGCATTAACTGGGAACTTCATGGGATTCAAACTGCTGATTACCCCCTATTTAGGTTTTAGATACTAATGGAAACCTGAAAAAAGCACTTATCAATTAGCATTAATCCGATTCTTAGAATCAGTTAAAAATTTGTCAATACGAAACCATTAAAGTATTTCAATAATATTTTGCTGTACAACATCAAAGGACATTCCTTGTCACACCTGGGGCTGCTAGGTCCAAATTGTGATGGAACCGGGAAAAAGCCGGTATCCGACTTTTGTGTCCAACAGTCGTCAGTTAAACTGGGGCAATACCCCTTCGTTCTTCAGTCTTCAGTGGAATTGGTTAGAATTTACCACACTAGGGGGCATTAGTGACAACAACAACAACGTTGAAAGTAACATCAGGTAATTATGCATTAACTGGGAACTTCATGGGATTCAAACTGCTGATTACCCCCTATTTAGGTTTTAGATACTAATGGAAAACCTGAAAAAAGCACTTATCAATTAGCATTAATCCGATTCTTAGAATCAGTTAAAAATTTGTCAATACGAAACCATTAAAGTATTTCAATAATATTTTGCTGTACAACATCAAAGGACATTCCTTGTCACACCTGGGGCTGCTAGGTCCAAATTGTGATGGAACCGGGAAAAAGCCGGTATCCGACTTTTGTGTCCAACAGTCGTCAGTTAAACTGGGGCAATACCCCTTCGTTCTTCAGTCTTCAGTGGAATTGGTTAGAATTTACCACACTAGGGGGCATTAGTGACAACAACAACAACGTTGAAAGTAACATCAGGTAATTATGCATTAACTGGGAACTTCATGGGATTCAAACTGCTGATTACCCCCTATTTAGGTTTTAGATACTAATGGAAAACCTGAAAAAGCACTTATAAATTAGCATTAATCCGATTCTTAGAATCAGTTAAAAATTTGTCAATACGAAACCATTAAAGTATTTCAATAATATTTTGCTGTACAACATCAAAGGACATTCCTTATCACACCTGGGGCTGCTAGGTCAAAATTGTGATGATATTTGGCTGAATGGCCACTGTCGTCAGTTAAAAGGGAGCACTATCCCCTTCGCTCTGTAACCTCCAATGGAATACAACAGCATTGAAAGTAACATTTGGTACTTATGCATTAACTGGAAATTTCATGGGGTTCAAACTGCTGATTATCCCATATTTAGGTTTTAGATAGTAATGGAAAACCTGAAAAAAGCACTTATCAATTAGCATTAACCCTAGGCTTGACAATTTAACAATGCATTAAAAACTTCTCAATAAGAAATGAATCCATCTCCAGGAATCCATGAGTACGAAATTGTAAATCAATATCCTCGAGTTGAAAGCCCAATTCGAACACTATATATTACTCTTCAACCTTTAAATCTATCTATAGAAATAATAGAATTTTATTTTTGATAAAGGTATATGTTATCCGTAATCGCAGGGCCCGACTTAGCCTAACTGGGGCCCGGGGCAAAAACTCCTTTGGGGGCCCCCCTCTGCTTCACTACTTCAGTAATGAAGAACCGAACTTTATGAAGGTATTTAAATTTTTCTCCTCATTATGGATATATAACAAGAAAATTTACTAGAACCTAAAATAGCTATAAAGTTCCCCCCCCCCCCCTCCAATGGTCAGACGAAATATTGTTCGGTTCATTTTATTGATTTTCTGACAATTCTATGTCCATCATTAAAAGGGATATAGCACATCTGAAGAGCCAAAATTTGACAAAAATGCTATTTAAATTTATCCGTTATATTTCCGTGATTTTTCATTCCCAACAATTTGAAAATGCTCCTGACTTGTTATACCAACTTCAATAAATATTATTTCTTTTCTTTTTTTTATCGTGAATAACAATATCAGGCCTATTAGCTGATTGTTTTGTAGATGTTGCAACTGCTGTATCCACTCTTACTTCAACGTCTATATTTGCATTAATTTCTTGTATTGAGTGATTTCTTAAACGTTTACTTCTTTTTAAACCTTATTTATTGCAGACTCTCAAAATAATAACAATAAATAAAGAAAAACATACATAAAAAAAATTCATATCCTTGCTGACATTAGGGCGGAATTCAGCTAAATTCCGCCCTAGAAAGCCCTGGATTTACGAAATATAGATTTGTGTTCATACGATAGATTAATGAAGAAGCGAACATAAAACTGACAAAGTTTACACTGTACTGATATTTTGTTTAAAAAAGTTCATTAAAGAAGGAAACGTAAAATAAACTTTCTATTCGATTTGGGGGCCCCCTCTGATGTGGGGGCCCGGGGCAACTGCCCAGTATGCCCCTGCCTTAGTCAGGCTCTGCGTAATCGCAATGAAACTGGATCACGTACTTTCCTTATTTTGAATCCATTTCTTCTTATGATCATTAAAACAGTTCGTTCATACTCCTTACATGTTCTCTCATGTAGATAAATCATACACTGAAGTGCCACTGAATTAGGGATACCTACCTAGTAACGAGTTGGGCCTCCTCTGGCCTTGATCACGGCTGCCACACGACGAGGCATAGATTCAACAAGTTTCTGGAAACGTTCCACGGGAATGGCTTGCCAAATATTGGCTAAAGCTGTCCATAATTCAGTAAGGCTCTTTGGTGCTGTGTGATGGCCTTTCACGCCTTGTTCCAAAACATCCCAAAGATGCTCAATAGGATTTAAGTCTGGACTTCTAGGTGGCCAATTCATGACAGAGAAGTCAGAGGAATGCTCATCCAACCAGCCAGTAGCCAGCCGGGACTTGTGAGAGGTACAGTTGTCTTTCTGGAAAACTCTATTACCGTGCGGATAACAGAACAGCATAAACGGATGGAGGTGATCACCCAGCAACTCTACGTACCGAATTGCATTGAGGGAGGTTGGTACACGCACCAAAGATCCAAAACTGTGCCACGAATAAACACCCCAGACCATGATTGAGCCACCATGCCCTTGTACAGTTCCAGCCCGGCATGCAGGATCCATGACTTCATGAGCCTGACGCCATATTCTCAGCCTCTCGTCGGCGTTAAGTAGTCGGAATCGAGACTCATCACTCCATGCTACTCGTTTCCAGTCCTCTACACTCCAGTCTCTGTGCTCTCTTGCCCAGGCAAGACGTGCAGCCCGATGGCGAGTATAGAGCAATGGTACTCTCGTAGGTCGACGGCTCCCGAAACCCATACGGTGAAGCGAGCGTTGCACAGTCCGTTTACTGACTGTACGACTGGCACCGTCATTAAACTGGGTGGTAATTTGAGCTAATGTTTGGCTTCGCTGGCTACGTACAATACGCCTGAGCCATCTCTCCCCACGCACAGTCAAGGCTAATTGTCCTTTGCAGTTTTCCCGATCGCTAGTTTTTTTTTCCACCATGCATGTATTCTTGGTATACTCTTGACACTGTCGACCTTGAAAATCCTAGCTGTCTGACGATTTCGGAAATTGAATGGCCCATGCGTCGCGCACCTACGATTTGTCCGCGACTGAAGGCGTTTAAATCAGGCAGTTTACCCATACTGGCAATTCCAACAACTAATTCAGAACAACCACAGTACGCGCTATATATGCAGTTACCACAGCGCCCTCACTTGAGCATACATGATGCGCAGCGCTACACAATTTGCATAGGCTTTGCTATCCCTAATTCAGTGGCACTTCAGTGTATTACCTTTCTTAACTAGTCTATTAGTCTGAATACGAATTTTTGTCAGTTAACTTTTAATCAACAGTTTTACTATACAGAGTGTTTTGGGAGCAGTTTTTACAATTATCTTTGCTGTCAAACTTATATTTATAATAAGTTTTCTTCTCCGAATTTTCATTTTAAGAAAACTGTAGGGAAAACTCAGAAATTACAAGCCGTTGAATCGATTAAGTTTACTTTCCGTCAGGGATTACGTTGTTTAATTTAAGAATACAGTAATAGTACTAGTTTATCCGACCTTTGTTTATCTGGATCTCCGGATCAGACATTATTTTTATTAACATTAGATAATAATTTTTAACTATGATAGCAAGAACGTAACTTCAAGTACGCTAAATATTCGCTTTTTAGTTTGATTCATTGCACAGTTCCTGCATAAATTGTGATAACAAAATGCTTTTTGTTGAGTTTAAGAAAGCCTTACCAATTCTTTGTTAAGAAATGATGTGAAAAGCTATTTTTATATTTTTTAATGTAATTTTGTCACAAAACTATGTAATTTTGTTACAAAACATAGATTTCATCGTAATAGACGGCAAGTCTGCTTAGTTAAGGATTTTATTTTGCTTATTACCCATATTACCCCGGATTATCCGGGTTTTCGATTATCCGGATTGCGTATGATCCCAGTTAGTCTGGATAAACGAGGTTTTACTGTATATAGTATCGTTTAGATATTTGGATTCATCGACCAATCTTCATACTATTACATGTTCAGATTTGCTGATTATTTAGAATGAAATACATTATGTAGAAAACAAGTTTACTATACTCAGATTATTTAAATTTTGGTAACATCCAGGATGGTTGAAAAATGATTCGGTGACAAACACTGCTCATCTGTGAAATCATCCAATCCCAGCTTTGACTTTACAATAACATATCAATATTAAAAAAATTTCAGAATTTTTTGAGGAAATTTTCAATCTTTCCCGTGAGAGTAAGGCCGTCCGCACACGGAGCGACTCAAAGGAAACTGAACTGGTTAGCGACTGAAATTGCTTATCGGTTGCAAACTCGTTGGTCATGCGGCTCCGCACACGGGCCGACTCAAAAGTGATTCAAATCAATAGTTTGCGACCTGTCTTGGAAGGAAGAACATCATTATTCCGGGCATTATTTTTAGTTAAATTATTATCAGAAATTAATTTATTTTAAAAAATCGTCACAATAGATTGTCTTTGATCAATCGTTTAAAAATGGTTGTATATATGGGCGCACATATTCCATACAACAAAAAACTTTAGAATTTAATTCCATCGCTAGGCAGAAGTCACGTGACTCGTGTACGTCATTTGGCAGCTTGCCAAAAGAGCGGCTGTAACATAGATTGTGTAATAACACGCACAACGCAAGAGAAACTGGCGACTGAAGATGCTAGCGACTCGACACGTTGAGTTGCCTGCGACTGATTACAAACGCGTTGCTGACGGGTTTGTAACCAGTTGCGCCGTGTGCGTGGCTCCATACAATTACATAGGTTACGACTCATCACGGACTGGTTTGTGATTGGAGTCGGTTATCAGTTTCTTTTGAGTTGCTCCGTGTGCGGACGGCCTTAGGATGAGATTTAAGAATTGCTTACCGAGGGGTTGTGGAGGAATACAAACGAAGAGGAATAGAACAATGGTTGCTAACAACAAGTATTTCATGGCTGTTTTCCTGATGAATACTATGAAGAAAAGAAAAGAAAACACATTGTTAGGAAACTTCATCGAATAGCATGTAAGAAGCTGCAATATCTGTCCGTTTATTTCTTCAATAGTTTTGTAAAAATGCAGTGCAAATATATTTACGGTGAAATTTATTTTGTCAATTCGGAATACGGAAAAATTAATATTTTATTACGAAAAAATCACATGCAAATGCTTTGTTCCAATTATATAGACTAGCAGTTCATGCTTTAGCATTTTTTTCCAGAAACAAGTAGATTTTTGGTTCTTACGGTATTAAAAGTAATACAGCATAAATTCACTCCTTTATGAATGTGTTATTATTAACTTCCTGAGTTTGTTGATTAATTTACTACCCTTTACAGTTCATTAGAAAGATTAATCAAATTAAAATCAGACTTTTCCCCCTTAGAAGTGATTATTTCTCTAATGGAAAAAGTTAACATTTGAAGCATCCTATTATTTTACGTTTTATCCATGCATTAAAACCGAATCTGTTGCCGCTTGTTAAAATACTAGATTGAAAATAAATCTTGGTTCATTTTTGGAAATGACTTTCAACAGGGGAGAGCTTGCAATACGGGCATTAATTACATTTATTGAGTGCTTTAGGGTACGAATGGGGCATTTGAGATTTCCTCTATGCTTTATCTACTTTTGCGGTGTAGACAGAGATAAAACATAAATTATCATGCAGGAGAAACCAGTGTTAAGTACCTCTTTAGAAAGATGCGTAAAATATGCTTCCTATGTGGTACTAAACATAGCAAGAAAGAGATTCGAAATAATTTACGGCCAGTTCAGAATAAGTTTTTAAGAATCGGAGAACGTGGTAGAGAATGTATACATACATATATATATATGCATATATATATACATATATATATATATATATATATATATATATATATATATATATATATATATATATATATATATATATATATATATATATATATATATATATATATATATACTTATGTATAAAGAGAGAGCGATTTTGTACGTGGAGGGTAATCTTCAGAACCACTGTACCTATTTGAAAAATTCTTTCACTGTTTGAAAAGTACATTATTCCAGATGGACATAGGCTATATATTATGTATATCTAATCAGTAGAAATAAAGTTAGGGGCTTAATCCTAACAATATCCATTGTTACCGCTACTGTCCTCTACCGCTTTTTGTGCCGAAGTCTTCAACGATCCTTAGCGTGGTGTTATCTATCTATACTTATATATAAAGAGAGAGCGATTTTGTACTTGGAGGGTAATCTCCAGAACCACTGCACCTATTTAAAAAATTCGTTCACTGTTTGAAAGGTACATTATTCCAGATGGACATAGGCTATATATTATGTATATCTGATCATCTATACTTATATATAAAGAGAGAGCGATTTTGTACGTGGAGGGTAATCTCCAGAACCACTGCACCTACTTTTTTCAAACTCCAAAGGAAATATGCTGCACCTGTCATCAAAACTAAACTTCGCCCCTTATTTAAAACAGACAAAAAATTTATCATTTAAATATAATGGCAGATCATTAAGTTTTCCTTTTAATATACCCTTGGGGGCCAAAGAAAAGTTGTTACATGAAGTTTTGCTTCAGTTTTCTTTGGACACTATACAAAGAATTTGTTTTTGTCCTGATTATTAAAGCAAATGACGTAAAAACAATGCAGAATAGAAATTAGAGAAATTTTAATTCTTATATTCTTTCTTTTAGAGAACAAATAATTATCCTTAAAATATTTAATTTCAGTACATTCCTTCTGAATAATTTAATAATACGAAATATATCAATCTGACATTTAAAACTTGGAAAATAGCATGCATATATGTGATATAAATAAGTTTGTACAGTAAGAAAGTATATTCTGCGTTCAGTAGACAGAAAGTGTTAAAACTTCAGAAACAAAGGAGAAAAAAATCACTAGTTGAGGAACTAAAAGAAGCTTACCGCTGACCACTTGGAAAGGAGACGAGAATGGAGTTATCCGTAGCTATCACGGGCGTGTCTTCTTAGGAGTTAGGAATGGAGTTATCGCTTGTAGCGCGCGCCTTATATGGAAGTGCAGGGACGCTGAAAGGCGCATGCGCCCCGATACAACAGGGAAAAATTATTATTTGTTCAGTTTTGTACAGCCTGAAACGCCTCCCACGCGTGACATCACCAGGACGAAAATTTAAGAACAAGAACTTATTCTTTCAGCCTTTTAATTATAAATCTATTAAAAATTATCTGGGAGTAATGGATAAAAATATTTGTAAGGTATAACTTATATATAAATGCAACAGTCAATGCATGTAATTAATATGTATGTTTAATATCCATAAAACATAGTAATTTGAATTAAATTCTTAAAAAATAATAAAGATATATTATACTCTCTTCTTTTCAAAAGAGAGGTAATAACTTTTCAAAAGAGGTAAGGTAATAACTTTTCAAAAGAGTTTAAACTTTTCAAAAAGAGAAGTTTTTTATTTCTTTAAAAGGGATTACGAAATTAATTAGTATTCTTTATCACTTTTATACTTAAAATAATAAAAGAGTTACCTCAAGAAAAAATGAGAATTATTTTTAAAAAATATTTAAAAAATTTTAACTTTAAAATAATTTAAAAGATACTTTTAAATTTTCCTGATCCTAGTTACCTATAAATTATTTTCAATCTGTGATGCGTGAGTTTTAAATATCGTTGAGAAAAAAAATTTATGTTCGAATGAGATGAAGGAAAGTGATAAAATTGTATTTGAAAATTTTTTTGTTCAATTTTTAAATCGAATGATTTTTATCCCAAATTATACCAAGTGTTTTATTTTCTTTTTCTCGAGTATAACTTTTTTTTTGCGACAAACTTGAGTATTAGCGGATCTGAATCTATACAAATTTATTCTAGAAGTAATTTTTATTTACGTTATTTTGCATTTGATATTTCATGACTGAATCTATTCAGTCATGAAATTAATTTATTTAAATCAATTAATTTATTTAAAATTAATTTATTTATCAATTAATTTATTTTAAAAAATTCAGAACCTGCACACCTTTGAACTTGAAATCGATCGGAAATGAATTCTTCTTACATCCGAGATCATGTCTAAATCATGTTTTAAAGAAAATATCTATGGACTTTGTTTGGAATTTTATACATTAGGACGTTTCTAGTTCTTGTCAATAGATGGCGAGATAAGACATTTTTTTTTCTTTACTCCTTCATGACGTAATATGTTCTGTCTGTCTGTTTTTAGTTAAAGAGAATGGTTACCTTTTTTTCATGTGTGGAAAGCAAATATGGCTTTTCCGTATTACTTCTATGTTTTTGATGTTTGTGAAATTTATGTTCACAATTGATTACACTCTACTATGTTCTTTGAAGTCAAGTGATGAATGAAGTCATTTAATAAATAAGTTGACGGGAAGATTTTGGCCTTTTTCTTGTTGTGCTGAGTTTCAATGCTTTACTTCTGTTTTCCCTCATCTGTATTAAATTGATTTTAACATAATTTCTAAACTGTTTCTTATTTGAGACTTAAGGGTGTCTCCAGACTTCTTGCATGCATTGTACATTCGATTGTTGAAGCATTTTTTTTAAATTTAAAAATTTCGGCTGCGAGATACCAACGGTAGAGTCCATTATATGAACTGTAAGAACTTGTAAGAATGATGCTATGGTTCCGTGATTCGGACCCTGGCTTTAAGGTCTATCACGATTCTTTCTATTGACGATTAAAAATGATGGATGTAAGTAATCCTCTAGGTCCATTCCCGGGAGTTCATCCAATTATCGTGACGGAATATATAATGTAAATATTAATATATATATATTATTAGATATATAGACTTTGTGAAGAAAAGTCATAAGAAATGAGCTCCTGATGTACGGACATTTCTAATAGAATTTGCCGGGAAAATGTTACACTTTTTCGGCATTGGTTCTTCGACTTTTACGGCAAGAGTTTCTATATATACACTCATGGACAAAAAAAATTAGCGCACCAAGAAGGAGTCGTCAAAATGAAACGAAATTTTACATACGTAATGACTACTTTGATATAAGTAAATGATAAGAAAATCAAAGAAAAAGGATAAATTATTTCAGAGAAAAAGGCAAAAGAACGGAGGAGTTAATACTCCTTTGGACCCCCTCTAGCGCGAATGCACGATGCGATACGATCGGGCATTGAGTCATACAAGTTCTGTATGATGTCTTGAGACATTTCGTTCCATATTTGCTGTAACCTTGCCTCTAGTTCGTTCAAACTCGTGGGATGCCCAACTCGTCGTCCCAAATGATCCCAGATATGCTCGATTGGAGACAAATCTGGGGATCGGGCAGGCCAAGGAAGGGTAGTAACAGTGCGGAGACAGTCTTGTGACACCCTTGCCGTATGAGGCCGAGCATTGTCTTGTTGAAAAAGGGCTCCTGGGAGCCGTTGCATGAGTGGCAACACATGTGGTTGCAGGATTTCATGAACATACCGCTGGGCTGTCATGGTGCCACGGAACAATACTAGGGGTGACCGTGTATTGTAGGCAATGGCACCCCATACCATTACACCAGCTGTGGGAGCGATGTGTCGCTGTACAGCAAAGGCAGGATTGAAGTGTTCACCACGGGCTCACCACACATGAACACGATTGTCATCACTGCCGAAATTGAATCTGGATTCGTCGCTAAAGACGACCTGGTTCCATTCCGCTGCAGTCCAGTTTCCTCGTGTGCGGCAAAACTCCAAACGGAGGCGTCGATGGGTGGGCGTCAAGGGCAGCACACGTAATGGGCGCCGCGATACCAACTGTCCTTCAGCCAGGCGCTTTCGTATGGTTCGAGAAGACACAGAGGCCCCTAGTGAAGGTGCTATCTGTGCCTGGATGGCGGCCGATGAAGCAGTTGGCTGTGCGCGTGCATTTCTTACGATGTGGCGGTCTTCTCGACGACTGATCTGTCGAGGGCGTCCTGAGCCTGGTCTTCGTGTACATGACATCTCTCGGGTCCACTGGTCCCAACACCTCCTCACAACACAATCAGAGCGGCCTAATTGACGAGCTACTCGCCTAGCTGACCACCCAGCTTCCATCATCCCGACGATTCTCCCCCTCTCAAACTGCGACAACTGCTTATATTGTCTTCGAACATGGCGTAATGGCATGTCTATCTCAGCTCTTCCTTTGTAAATGATTCAGCACACTCAAACAAGCTTTGATTACCTGTTTTATACTCCACAGAGTACGATGTTCAACGCCCTCTACCGGCTATACGTAATGCTCAATCACGCTGCATTTCTAATCATTTGCATATCTCCCCGACATGTACCTTCATTGCAAGTTTCGTTACGATCCCGCAATTATTTCTTGGTGCGCTAATTTTTTTGTAAATGAGTGTATTTATGCATGTTTCTCTGTCTCTCTCTCTCTCTATCTCTATGTATCTGCATATATGTATCTGTGTATGTATATATATATATATATATATATATATATATATATATATATATATATATATGTATAAGTATATATGTATATATATATATATATATATATATATATATATATTTGTATATATACATATATATACATATACCTAGATATATATATATATATATATGTATAAGTATATATATATATATATATATATATATATATATATGCATAAGTATATATGTATATATATATATATATATATATTTGTATATATACATATATATACATATACCTAGATATATATATATATATATATATGTATAAGTATATATATATATATATATATATATATATATATATATATATATATATATATATATATATATATATATATATATATATATATATATATATATATATATCGTTTATCTAAAGTTTGCAAATACTATAGCCATATGCATGGCGCAGCCCAGCAGCTAACACAAAAAGAACAAAAACATAGGTGCATTAGCACTCAAAGATAGAAATATAGAAATATAGGTGAATGAACACCCAAATGACAAAAAAAAAAAACAAGCAATTAGACTGTAAAAAGCCAAAAATATCAAGAAAAATATGAAGAAAATCACCAGTCTTTGCTTGGCTCATCAGCCGTGGGTAAAGCAAAGAAACATAATCGAACACAAGTGGTTTCGCCATGGTGTCATATTCAAAAACTTTTATATTAATATGGCTAAATTAGAAGACAAAAAAACAAAGAAATTATTATGATGACAAAAAAACAAAGAAGTTATTATGACACGACGGTCGTAGGTAGGTGCTACAAAATAACCGTTTATAAAAGAAATATGAGCACCACCCCACGGGACCACTTGTAGCCCTGCAAATAAACGAAAAAGTCATACCAGAATAAACTGCATTAAAATTGAATTCTTCATATTCAGGCATCAGAGCTCGTACAAAAGAACACGCGATTTAGAAACGATGAACATATCCGTCTATACCTTATATGCGTAAGCCAGTACACGTGCGGTCGTTCCATCACATACGCCAGCAGCCATCCTGCCCCGGGCGTCCAATGGCTTTAACCCGGGCCATTCATATACTTTACGTGTGCAGTGGAATATTCAAATTAGTAGCGGCCGACCCAATATAGCATTCTAAAAAGTCCAACGGTATGCTATTATCATAATATTGTTTCGCCTTAAAAATAAAAAATTGTTTACCAATAGCTTCCTTAGAATTACAAATTCTGCAAAATCTTAGTATCTGGCATAAGATAATGTTGATAAAGATTCTCTTCGCAATGTTTGATGACCAGTGTGTTAATGATATTACTTTAAAAGGGAACGTTATTCTTTTATCGTATACTGACATATATAAAAAACCGTATTTTATTTCGAAAGCAATATCTAGGAAGTCCGCGCTAAAAGATCCGTCGTTTGTATTTTTTAATGTAAGGCACTCTGGATATATATTCTCTAGTCTGAAATTGTCTGGCGTATTAAAAATAATAAGATCATCAATATAACGAAAAATCTTTAAATCCAAACTAACAGAATCCGACATATTGTATGCATGCTCATAATAAAATAAAAATAGGTTGGCTGCAGTACTGGAGTAACTAGTTCCTATACCTATTCCATTTGTTTGCAAAAAAATATCCTTTCCGACCTTAACAAAGTTATTAAATAAACAGAAATTGCAGAGATCGTAAAATAAAGTAGATCAAACATCCGACAAATCCTCCCGGACGTCATCGAACAGTTGTATTAGGACATCTTTCAAAGTTCCAATTGGTATGTTCGTAAATAAGTTCTCGAAATCATAGGTGTGTATTGAGTTGATATTTTGAAAACCGTTACCCAGACTCGCGACAAGTTCTATACTATTATAAATTATCCAGAAACTGCTTTTGTACTTATATTTTAACACATTTAGAATCTTTTTTAGGTATTTTTCAAACCTCAGATTAAAATTATTACCAATACTTTTTACACTGCTACATATAAAACGAAATTTTACGGGGTTTTTATGAAATTTTGGAGTACAAAACAAATAAGGAAGACTTCTTTCAGAAACAGGAATGCCACTTTTTCTTGCGAAGGCTCCAAATTTTTTAAATAATACGTTAATATCTTGTTTATATAAACTATATGTGTTGCCATTATATAACTCCGTTTTAATTGTATTTATAAAAAATTCCTTTCAAATAATTGCAAAATTTGATCCAGCTTTATCTATGGGACAAAAAACAAATTTATTTCTCAGTGCCTTAACTTTCTGATAAATCGTTTTATTCCATCTATGGTATGTATGCTCATTATAATTGATATAACGTTGAAGAAAATCTTCAAAATAAATCAAAAGCCTTATTTTCCATTCACGGAACAAAATTAAAGGTGTAACATATTTATAGCTAAGGCCCAAAATATAGTTGTCCAGATTCCTTTTAAAAACATCGCATGCCGTTTTAAAATTGATTTTTTCATTTAATCTAAATTTTGTGCCAAGAAGTAAAAAAGACCGAATAATATTATCTTCTATGATATCCAGATCGCCTGTAACGACATGTCCAAAGTTATCATCTACAAATTTTGAACCAGCATATTCAGCACATACTCAAGACACATCGACACCGCCAGCACGAACCAAAGCACCGTAATTAAAAAAATAACTTGACAAAGGTTTCGTGTACCTAAATGTCGGTATCACTGTGATGCCCTTTATAGGAAAAACATCAAGATTGTCTTGGACAGCATTGTGCAATTTCAAAAAATCAAAACTCTTTTGCTGGAATTCCAAAATAAAATAACTCTTTGTATTAGTACTATTAATGCCTCCTATTCTGTAAGATAATATGTCCCTAGTAAGATCTATAAACTGTTTATTATGGCTCTTAAATGTGTTCAACATCTTTTGCAATTTTTTAAGTGTTTTGACCCTAAGTCTGAACAATTCTACCTTCACATAATTTATATTTAAATCCTTACAAAATTTCTTATCTAAATTTTCCAAAAAGAGTTTAGGTACAATATTATTGATATCGCGTGCATATTTATGGCTTGCTCTATTACCTCTACTGTATTTAAAACACCTGGTGTCAGAGAATTCTTTAAATAAACTGTAGACACTATTACCATCGCTATAATTGAAAACAGTATTCAGACCGTACGGATACATCGTACGGTGTTTAAAAATCTGAATATTTTCCTCCATTAATCTATTGCTACTATCGGGTACTGTCTTTAATATTTTAATCCTTATATTTTCAAAACCATGCCTACTGAAATGTAAAACCTCAAAAGTTGAATTTTCGCTGACTCTATTTACATTCGATCTATGTAGGTTAACCTTTTCCTTACGGGGTGGGATAGCATGTATCCCAAGAATACAGGCCCAAAATGAATACATATATATATATATATATATATATATATATATATATATATATATATATATATATATATATATATATATATATTATATATATATATATATATATATATATATATATATATATTTTATATATATATATATATATATATATATATATATATTTTATATATATATATATATATATATTATATATATATATATATTATATATATATATATATATATATATATATATATATATATATATATATATATATATATATATATATATATATATATATATATATATATATTTATATATTTATTTATTTATATATTTGCTTTATTCTTCGGCTCGTATTCTTGGGATACATGCTATCCCACCCCGTAAGGAAAGGGTTAATTCTAATATGCAACTCGTTTCCAGTTTGACCGATGTATGCTTGCTGTCACACAGATCAAGTGATTTTATATACTACATCTCTGGATTTACAAAACAGATTGGAAGTTACATTACTATCAGAGTCGGCATCGCTAACTGTACATGTTTTTCATCTTTTATCTTTACATCTCGAAAAAGCCATGTTAAAAATCTATTTTTCTTTTTAAGTCTAAAATAATTAAAATCGGTCAACAATTAGTAAATTAATCATGCCAAAACTCAAATTCACGATTGTAAACAAACGATCTTTGTTGCCATTATCATTTTAGACTTTCATTTGTTCAGTTTATTGTTTTTGTTTTCAAAAGGGAAATGTATCTTTATCAAAATAAGTACTTCATGCGCGAGCGTTATTTTTATACTGAATTCTTGAAATTTTTTTGACTCTAAAGAGAAGCAGAGAGTGGCAACAAAGGTTAAACTCTCAAACATTGTTTTGCTGTTCTTGAAAGTTACCTGACTTCAAGAAACGTTTGAAATTTATATTATATTTATAACGCCTATCTTTATATTATTTAATTTATTTATTGATTTATATATTACTAATTAATTAATTTACTACAGCTTACTTTACTACAGCTTAACAAAGGTTAAAACTCTCAAACATTGTTTTGCTGTTCTTGAAAGCTACCTGACTTCAAGAAACGTTTGAAATTTATATTATATTTAAAATACATAATTTTATATTATTTAATTTATTTATTGATTTATATATTACTAATTAATTAATTTACTACAGTTTACTTTATTACAGCTTATCTTTTATATTATATTTCTTGTTTACTACAGCATTGATTTTTTATTCTAAATCTTAATCTTTTATATTAATATTTCTTGTTTTCAGTGAAATATCAGCGTGACGATGTAAACAAGCAATCGCGAGAATTGAATTGTTGCCAGTTTTTCAAAAATAAACTAATAATATAACTTCCAAAAACCATTAAGGATGTTGAAAAAACACTATTGAAACTTCAAATTAGAAAAAAACTAAATTTAAGTGCTGAAAAAGAGCAAATTAGTGCAATTTTAGGACAACTTCCGGTTACGAAGTTCTACTTACGGTTTGATTTTGAATCGAACAATATGTTTTATAATGGCTATTGTAGCGTGGATTTTATCGCTACAGTTAATGTGTAGTAATTTTATCTTAATTCAAACTTAAAATTAATTAATAACTTGTTAAAATCTAACTCTGTCAGGGTAGGTATTTTATCTTAGCAGTAGCAGGTGTTTTCTTTAGTCCTGATCTTTTGAATTCAAGGTGGTCTTCATTTTAACGATGTCTTGCCCTTTCATGCACACCTGTGCGTAAGTTGAATCGGCATGACATTGTTGAAATAAACCATTACGGTTCTTTCCCAGGGCTACTTTTAAATTTACGGTTTCCTATGTTGTGCTAACAATCAGCGTACGATATGGGAACCTCCTTTCCTGCACTGTGTTTTTCTTTTACGTGACGCCCATAGTGACGTCCGTCTGTTCTTTTTCTATGCGTATTGAGTTTCACTTAAGTGTGGCAATATCGTGTGTATTCGTGCAGCTTTTGAGAAACAACCGCGTTGGCACGAAATCGCCAGATGTCATAAGTCGCCAGGTCTCACCTGCACAGCCAATGAGCGTGCCTTATGTTCCGGCGTCTTCACGTCATTGGTACACGGCTACCAGTTTTCGCCGTTACTCGCCCTTTTACTTAATGCGCTGCTTCTTTCTACCTTTCGTAGGCTTCAGCGCTTGGCGAGGTTTAGTTCACGTTTTCTCTGGCAACCCTCGCTCCCTCTTTTTCTCGACTCGAAAGAAATTAGATACTGATATGATTCGAACTTGTTACTGTAGTCAGTTGTGAGTTTTCAGAGAAACTCATCCAGCAAGGCCATGCTTTTGCCTAATATATATTTCTTTGCAAAGTACTTGTCTATGGTATTGGTGAAAAATTCACCTCTGAAATGTTTGTATTAGTTATGATATGACTACGTAGCATTATATCAAAATAAAAAATCGAGTTGACTCAACAACGTGTCATGTAATCAGTTCTTTTAATAATAATTTTACCGGGTAAGTCAGTTACCAGGAGAAACAACGATCCTGAGAGTATTCAACGCTTCTTTACAAAAACTTCACTGTACGATTCTACTTGGAGCATCTACAACATTTCGAGAGATGCAGCTACATTGATGTCCTGTCTCCCGGCCAATTCATCAGAGAACTGTTCGCCTTAGAAATTCCGCCAGCATCACGTGCCGCCTTAAACTTTTTTATTCCTTCATCACAATCTCCTCTACAAACTATAGAACCATCCAGTCTCGAACTTTTCCCCAAGACAGAATAGAGCAAGTTTTATCACAGAACTTTTGCCATCACCAATTCCCCTTCACAGCTATAAAATTTCTTCTAAATCACACAGAGATAACAGTTTTGGAAAGAGGAAGGTCCAAAGTATAAGAAACACAAATTAAAAAAAAACTCGACCAACTGTCGAAAATCGATGTTTTCAACGTAGTCGGTCACGTTAAGGCTGCTATGTACTAAGAAAAAAAAATCGTATTTCCCTTTTCCTCTTCTTGCACTCTTGTGGTGGGAGGAGTCCAGTCGACAGTTCGAGAATTCCACCCCCCTTAGGATTGACATTTTGAGGGATTGTAATGGCTGTCTCTCTATAGGGGGGGGGGGTTAAGTGCTACAGGTACATAAATGTTGATAATCAAATAAAATTGGTATTGTCAGATAGCCTGAACTTTTCTGCAAAGCGCTACAGGATTCATTTAATAAATTTCGTCCACCGAAGGAATTTAGGAGCGTTTAAAACACACTATACCAGATTTTTCCCCGAAAAATTTAAATTTTAAAATATTAATTGCATTTAAAAAAAAAACAAAAATTTACACAAATGTAAAATTTCTTTCTCTATGACGGAGTACAATTTAAAAAAAAAATCTTTGAATCCAAGTCGGCAATCCGTGGACAAATTTTCTCCATAGGTTAACATTGAGGTGAGCGAATCCAATGGGGTTAGTACATAGAAGTCTTAATATCACATTGCAAGGACAAATATTTTTTTACGAGTAAGCCCGTACGAAAAGCGAGCCTAGATAAACCGTGATATCAAAAAATAAATAGAAAAGGGATTGAATAAACAAGATTTATATTTCCTTACTGACATTTACATGTGCGCTGGGTCGAGGTTGCCTATCGGTAGTGCGTCGGCTTTTGGTTCTGAGGGTGTGCGGATCGAATCCCGACAAGTGCCGTTAAATACCTTCTTGTCTAGGCCGGATATGGGCACGTTTAATCCTTAGACTGGAAAATCCTTCTATGTGGTCAGTGGGTGGGTCAAAATTATGCATCTAGCCAAGTCGGACTTCGACCCTTGTGGTGCTATTATAAACCGCAGCCCAAAGTCTGTATGGACATGGTTTGGACCTTCCAACCAGGGGGCATTAGGAACTACATGTGTGCTACCACATGCGATCTCTCCCCTCCAAAAAAAATATAAGTATTTAGACAATGGAATGAATAAGTAAGTTCTATATTTAGTTACTCCAATATTTCCTGTCATTTTTATGTGTGCTTCCTCCTGGTTATGGATCATATATTTGTGTCTTTTTACTTTATCAGATGACTGTTCTTATTTTCATTTCTGTTTAAAATCAAGTTTTATTTTCAGGGTATAAAATACACTGATTCCAAGATGTATTCTATATCTGCTTCCAAGATGGTATTTGCAAGTTAAGAAATTTTTTTTTTCCAAGTTATATCTGATGGTTTTTGTCTCGCAAAATTATATATATAATAGCCCTTGTCTCTGTATAACACTTCCGGGCTGTACTCATCTTTCAATTGAAGCCCTCAGTAAACAAACAGTCGGTTAGGCTTAATTTCAATTTCAGATGTGGATCAGAAATTTTTCTTACCTAAAAACTAATATCTTCTCCATCAAATCACGTTTGTTCAGCCTATTTTTCTATAAAACATTCAGAACTAAAAAAAATTGAATGCTTTTAGCTGTATATTTAACAGTTTTCTAAAATCTGTTTACTTTTGCGATGAATTCTGAAAGTAAACAAACTTGAATGTGAATGAATCAAGTAGCTCAAGTATTCATATCGCGTAGTGAGCTGTAAAAAACTGGATGGCAGTCTACTACTCCAATCGCATGAAAAACTAAATAAATAAAAAATAATGAAAGGGTTTGCTTTTACAAGGTGTGGATTTAATGCAATATTGTTAGATAATTCGGGATATTTTTTAACTTTCATATACTTTTTCCATTATGACGTCATTATTAGTATTATGACGTCAAAATGACGGGTTACCTTCTAGTATAAGATAGTTTCCAACTGTTGATAACCCTGCACTGGTCACATATTTAAAGTTTTCAGTCATGGTCGCGTGGCGTCTAATAGACGCCACATTATCTTATTTAGGTTTTAGGTATTCTACTTTTAGAGACATGATGTATGTAAATGAAAACCAATCATTTTTTTAAAAATGCAATTTTATATGTACTTTTTACAATAAAGTTAATTAAAACAAACGTAAAAATATTCAGGTAGTCTCTTCTAATGAAACTACCGCGGGTTATTAACATAGGATTACTTAACGTTGCTTACCTCTTTATATGTATATATGTATGTATGTGTTATGCATATATGTATCTATCTATCTATATCTATATATACAGGGTGTCCCATAATCAGGGCCCGACTTTGACACAATGGGGCCCTGGGCAAAGCAGACTTTGGGGGCCCCTTCAAGGACAGATCCAGGGGGGGGGGCATGTCCCCCCTCCTCAGGACAAGAACATGTGGGTCACTCACCCAGGCCTCCCTTAAATCGGGACCAGAAATTCAAAAAAAAAAATTCGACCGACAAGTCAAAAATTTGAAGAAAATAATGAATATTAATAAGAAGTGTTAATTAATTAATTAACTTTTTAATGTTAATAAATAAATTCATGAAATTTTCTTTTGAAATTCAAAATAAATCACAGTCTGGAGTTATTACAACTCCCCCCTCCCCCCCAAAAAAATTAAACCAGAAACGCTTATGGACGTAAGCATGCTTTCACTATAGTGGGTGCACTGTGCTCCACCCAGGATTTTTTTATGTATCCGCCACTGCACCCCTTTACTATATTAACCAAAAAACAAATTCTCAAAACTATGTACAACTTTATACTAAACTAGCTGAGTGGCAACCCGATGTGTTGCTTTTTTTGATTTAAAATGAAATGGCTTTATATCTTAAAGATTAAAAACTGTTTATTCCCATTTAAAAATATATTAGATTAAAAAAAATAATAATTATTTAAAATTTCCTTTTTCAAATTTTGCATTTTAAACAAAAAAGCTCATTCAATTACAAAAAAATTCTAAAGGCTTTAACTTCTCCTTTCCGAAAACTAAAATTATTTCTGGTACTTGAAATTTATTTCAATTATGTTCTTATGGATTTCAATTACGTTCTTCTAATATGTTCTTGCACCCGACGGCGGCTGGTTTCGAACCCGGGACCTTAGAATTAGACGTCAGGAGCGATACCACTGAGCCACCGTTACTTCGGTGAACTACCGTTACACCGTTGGTACCGTTACACCGTTACCAACGGTGTACCGTTACACCGCTACACCGTTACACCGTTACTTCGTAGCTGGCCCACCCAGAATGTCAACTTTTTCTGCTCTCCTCTTCTATTGAGTTCGGCGGTTTTAATTGAATAATTAAAAAAGTTTAAAGTTGAGGATAGCATCAGTGCACGCGTCTCGGCCGTCCGCGTCTATCGGTACCAGTCGCGATATCCTGCTATGCTCGGTTCGCGAGATTAGCCCGTCCCCGTGTCTGCTAACTAACAAACTAACATTTGTTTACCTTCAGCTGTTAATAGTAAGATTAGGGGCCCCATAATTTTGGGGGCCCTGGGCAAGTGCCCCACTTGCCCATGCGGAAATCTGGGCCTGCCCATAATGATTGAGACAAACTTTAAGGGGAGGCAGGGCATGTGAAAAGGATTCAAAATTGCATAGCAACCCATGGTCGCAAACGTCATGGGAAAGTGGTATCAGAGGTACAAGAAATGAAGGAATGAGACAGAGATTATCAGAAATATTTAATGCTCATATATATTACATACGCTCTTGTAGATGACACCATTTCAAAAGGTTACAAAAGATGCTCAAAGTTTCCACCATTACAAGAGATGCAAGCGTTACAGTCACAGACCATGGATTGGCGGACACGGTCGAAAACACCTGGATTTGCTTGGATATCTGCAGCAACAATTCTTGCAACCAGATCCATTTCGTATTTGACATGTGTCTTTAAGTATACCTCAAGGAAAGAAAATCCAGGCTGCTTAAATCCGGAGAGCATGGGGGCCAGGCAACCGGGTCCAAGCAAATCCAGGTGTTTTCGAACGCGTCCGCCAATCCATGGTCTGTGACTGTAACGCTTCCATCTCTTGTAATGTTGAGCACCTTTTGTAACCTTTTGAAACGGTGTTATCTACCACAGCATTAATCTCTGTCTTGTAGTCCTTCATTTCTTGTACTTTCCCATGACGTTTGCGACCATGGGTTGCTATGCAATTTTGAATCCTTTTCACATGCCCTACTTCCCCTTGAAGTTTGTCCCAATCATTATGGGACACCCTGTATATATATATATATATATATATATATATATATATGTGTGTGTGTGTGTCAAAAATTTGATGCATTTTGGTACTTTTCTGTTTAACTGTTTACTGCTTGCCGAAGCGATACAGACAGGGTATGGCGCGCTGCCAAAATTATTACTTGCGACGACGGACGGTTTTAGAGTCTGAAATTTTGCTTTCCGGAGTTCCGTTATGGAGGAACGTAATCCTACATTAAAAAGCAATTTTTCCAAATAACCATTGAAATGGGAAAAAAAAATATTTTTATGAGCAACTTTTACAATGGGGTAAATAAAAATATAGCAGATGTAAAAAGGAAAAAAAAGATATTTCTATTAGCAATTTTTACAAATCTGATGAAACGCCAATCAGGTGTTTTGGTATATATCCGTTTACTGTAAAAGAATGATAGCAACTGGAGGAGTTTTGTTTGTTAAGCCGGCCACTCACGTAGACTTCCGTCATCTGTGATGACGGGCTTTTGGTGCCTCGAGTCTCCGTCAGTGGGGTGTCTTGGTGAGACGTCAGATGATAAAAATGTTCCAGACCGAATTCCTGGCGCGAGAAGTCTCCGTGAGTGGGGTACTGTACGCTAGATACCAGGCGCCTGAAAGTTAGCCTGCAGTTTACCGCATGTTTTCGAACATAATGGAAGCTGAAAAATTATTCTTTAATCCCGAATTTTTAATATCGTTCATTGAACTGTATAGAAAATTTATGAATAAACAATTTTTCAAATAAATAAGTAAATAAACAAAATTAAACTTATTATAAAATGTCATTTATTTCAAATTTTTCTAAATATTTAATTTTTTTGTAATTTTTGTAATATTATTTGTTTAAAAGCGGGGAGACCACCTTTGCTCTCACAAAAATGCACTGATTTTACTACCAAGCTTAATGTGTTGTCAAACAGTTAATTTGTAATTAATTTAAACCAATTGTTTAGAGTGAAATGTACAAAGCTTTATCTGATAGAAAACAAAAGCAGAATTATTGGGAGATTATTAGAAATTATTTTATATAAAACAAAAGTTAATGTTTTATGAATAATGAATACACTGCGTGCGGATTTTTTTTTAAATATGAGATATATATATTAAATTATTTGTATGTATTCTATCCGTAGGTAATATTTTAATCTACACCTAAAATAACTACCCTATTTCACATAAATATATTTTTAAAACATTCACATAAATATATATTTATAATATATATTTTAAATATATATTATTCACATAAATATATATTTAAAAGCATCGTAATGTACAAGAAATATAAAATGTTTAAAAAAAAAATGCTGTAAAATTTAATATTATGTACTTACGTAAATTTAGGTGGAAATTATATAAACATACTAGATATCTTGTATACAAAATTTTAGCAATTTGTGACCATTAGTTTTAAAGAAATAGTGCGCACAAGTTTGAAAAATAAGTTTTCAGAAAAAGCCATTTAAAGTTTAATTTTCTAAAAATCACTGTACTATTAGCTTTATACATTTGGCCATAAAATCGGTTCTAATTGTAGTATCGACTTCATTTTTTTTTTAAGATTTCTTACATTCCATTCTTCAAAATTAAATATAAATAACAATTTAGATATATAATTGAATAACGAAGAGAGTAGTATGGATTTGGAGAGCCACGTGGAATAAATAACTGATGCAATACGACAATTATTATTATTGAGTAAACATCTTTATTTTTTAGTTTATTAAATGTATTAATTAATAAAAAGAAAAAGCAAAGAAAATGGCATAATTTTATAAAATTGTATTAAATCATGAAGTTTTGCCAACTCACTGTGCCGATGTTATTAAAATAACATCGAACTGAGCTAAATCGGGCA
>OU015492.1:227604351-227646851 GCA_907164885.2 Dolomedes plantarius | reverse complement strand
AGTATTTGAACTTGAGTGGATGAATAAAAAGTATTTTATTAACGATTGAAAATTTGAACAAGATATATAAATATAGGGAGAGTGTGAACTAATAGTAGGAATTGAAAAACAAGAGATTTAGAACAGTTTGCAGAAATCCAATAAGACAGCGAAAAAAACACGTCCCATTCGACACATTTCATAACAAAGGTGACAAACATCCTTTGGTGGATTTCGTTTTCTCTGAAAAGGATTCTGGCAAGTACCTTATAAATCTTCTTTCAGAGTTTATATAGAGTAACCACCGCTTATAGTGATCAGTGGTTATAAGAATCGCGAAAACAAAAGCAAATGTATTATTTCCATGTTAAAATTTCCGCTTTAAAGAATCAATCCACCGGTTTTAAGAATCAGTTTACACTCTTCGCTTTCCTTTCAAATTTGTCTCAACTAATGACATAAAGTTCAATATGAGAGTCAAACGATGTTCTAAACAGCCATTTGTATTTGGTGCCATCCGAGGCAAGATATGAAATGACTCATTATAGGACTTGAAATGTGACACATTAAAAATGTAAATATGAAGCTTTAGGTTTAATGGATTGTATTACACTCTTAGTCCTCGACTAGTCTGAAAAATCTTTTTCATTATCTTGATATCGAAAAAACATTTAAAAAAAACCCGGAAAAAACTCTTATGAGCACACAATTTAAAGAAAATAAATAGTGTACATTTAAAGGAACTTACATGTATAAAAATAAAAATACGAGAGTTAATAAAGCTGAAAAGATTTAAATTTTAGTTTATGCTGAATATCAAATTTATGTGGGAGATTATTTCTTAGAAATACATTTGAGATTAGCTCTTAACCATTTTTTTTTCTGGAACCTATCTTAATGACAGTTTGCTCATTAAAACACACGTTCACTGGGATTAAACAGCAAAGCTTTTATGTTAAAAATTATTCCTTTGTAGAAAATTTAAAAAGTATGATATTGCCCTGTTAATTAAACCTTTTTTAAGTAACCCAAGATATTAACTGAAATAAAAAGTAAATAATTAATTACGCCCTTTATATTTTTCCTTTTTTGGGGGGACCTAATGTTGTTTTATACAACATTAATTTTACACGTATTGAGCAAAATGTTAATTTGCATGTGTTTTATGAAATAATCACATTTTCAAGCAATTTCTTAAATTAATGTCTTAATTGCCTTTCTTTTACAGACTATATTATTGAAAAGCGTGTCGCGTTAGAGAATATGGTTGCCAGTTCTTTATCTGGGTGATATTGACACATATTACATAATTTTTATTATTATTTTAGATGCCTAAGTTCTTGCCAAAATTTTCTATTTGATTGGAACTTTTGACCTCACGCGCTAAATAGCGCGTGGAAAGTATATTTTAAATAGAAAGCAAATATTTACATTTCTCGTCAAATATGACCCATCAAATAAACTAGGAGAAGCATGTAAACCATTAAAGTATTTCAATAATATTTTGCTGTACAACATCAAAGGACATTCCTTGTCACCCCTGGGGCTGCTAGGTCAAAATTGTGATGATATTTGGCTGAATGGCCACTGTCGTCAGTTAAAAGGGAGCACTATCCCCTTCGCTCTGTAACCTCCAATGGAATACAACAGCATTGAAAGTAACATTTGGTACTTATGCATTAACTGGAAATTTCATGGGGTTCAAACTGCTGATTATCCCATATTTAGGTTTTAGATAGTAATGGAAAACCTGAAAAAAGCACTTATCAATTAGCATTAACCCTAGGCTTGACAATTTAACAATGCATTAAAAACTTCTCAATAAGAAATGAATCCATCTCCAGGAATCCATGAGTACGAAATTTTAAATCAATATCCTCGAGTTGAAAGCCTCATTCGAACACTATATATTACTCTTCAACCTTTAAATCTATCTATAGAAATAATAGAATTTTATTTTTGATAAAGGTATATGTTATCCGTAATCGCAGGGCCCGATTTAGCCTAACTGGGGCCCGGGGCAAAAACTCCTTTGGGGGCCCCCCTCTGCTTCACTACTTCAGTAATGAAGAACCGAACTTTATGAAGGTATTTAAATTTTTCTCCTCATTATGGATATATAACAAGAAAATTTACTAGAACCTAAAATAGCTATAAAGTCCCCCCCCCCTCCAATGGTCAGACGAAATATCGTTCGGTTCATTTTATTGATTTTCTGACAATTCTATGTCCATCATTAAAAGGGATATAGCACATCTGAAGAGCCAAAATTTGACAAAAATGCTATTTAAATTTATCCGTTATATTTCCGTGATTTTTCATTCTCAACAATTTGCGATTGATCCTGGCTTGTTATACCAACTTCAATAAATATTATTTCTTTTCTTTTTTTTATCGTGAATAACAATATCAGGCCTATTAGCTGATTGTTTTGTAGATGTTGCAACTGCTGTATCCACTCTTACTTCAACGTCTATATTTGCATTAATTTCTTGTATTGAGTGATTTCTTAAACGTTTACTTCTTTTTAAACCTTATTTATTGCAGACTCTCAAAATAATAACAGTAAATAAAGAAAAACATACATAAAAAAAATTCATATCCTTGCTGACATTAGGGCGGAATTCAGCTAAATTCCGCCCTAGAAAGCCATGGATTTACGAAATATAGATTTGTGTTCATACGATAGATTAATGAAGAAGCGAACATAAAACTGACGAATTTTACACTGTACTGATATTTTGTTTAAAAAAGTTCATTAAAGAAGGAAACGTAAAATAAACTTTCTATTCGATTTGGGGGCCCCCTCTGATGTGGGGGCCCGGGGCAACTGCCCCGTATGCCCCTGCCTTAGTCAGGCTCTGCGTAATCGCAATGAAACTGGATCACGTACATTCCTTATTTTGAATCCATTTCTTCTTATGATCATTAAAACAGTTCGTTCATACTCCTTACATGTTCTCTCATGTAGATAAATCATACACTGAAGTGCCACTGAATTAGGGATACCTACCTAGTAACGAGTTGGGCCTCCTCTGGCCTTGATAACGGCTGCCACACGACGAGGCATAGATTCAACAAGTTTCTGGAAACGTTCCACGGGAATGGCTTGCCAAATATTGGCTAAAGCTGTCCATAATTCAGTAAGGCTCTTTGGTGCTGTGTGATGGCCTTTCACGCCTTGTTCCAAAACATCCCAAAGATGCTCAATAGGATTTAAGTCTGGACTTCTAGGTGGCCAATTCATGACAGAGAAGTCAGAGGAATGCTCATCCAACCAGCCAGTAGCCAGCCGGGACTTGTGAGAGGTACAGTTGTCTTTCTGGAAAACTCCATTACCGTGCGGATAACAGAACAGCATAAACGGATGGAGGTGATCACCCAGCAACTCTACGTACCGAATTGCATTGAGGGAGGTTGGTACACGCACCAAACATCCAAAACTGTGCCACGAAAAAACACCCCAGACCATGATTGAGCCACCATGCCCTTGTACAGTTCCAGCCCGGCATGCAGGATCCATGACTTCATGAGCCTGACGCCATATTCTCAGCCTCTCGTCGGCGTTAAGTAGTCGGAATCGAGACTCATCACTCCATGCTACTCGTTTCCAGTCCTCTACACTCCAGTCTCTGTGCTCTCTTGACGTGCAAGACGTGCAGCCCGATGGCGAGTATAGAGCAATGGTACTCTCGTAGGTCGACGGCTCCCGAAACCCATACGGTGAAGCGAGCGTTGCACAGTCCGTTTACTGACTGTACGACTGGCACCGCCATTAAACTGGGTGGTAATTTGAGCTAATGTTTGGCTTCGCTGGCTACGTACAATACACCTGAGCCGTCTCTCACCACGCACTGTCAAGGCTAATAGTCCTTTGCAGTTTGCCCGATCGCTAGTTTTTTTCCCACCATGCATGTATTCTTGGTATACTCGACACTGTCGACCTTGAAAATCCTAGCTGTCTGACGATTTCGGAAATTGAATGGCCCATGCGTCGCGCACCTACGATTTGTCCGCGATCGAAGGCGTCTAAAATCAGGCAGTTTACCCATACTGGCAATTCCAACAACTAATTCAGAACAACCACAGTACGCACTATATATGCAGTTACCACAGCGCCCTCACTTGCGCATACATGATGCGCAGCGCTACACAATTTGCATAGGCTTTGCTATCCCTAATTCAGTGGCACTTCAGTGTATTACCTTTCTTAACTAGTCTATTAGTCTGAATACGAATTTTTGTCAGTTAACTTTTAATCAACAGTTTTACTATACAGAGTGTTTTGGGAGCAGTTTTTACAATTATCTTTGCTGTCAAACTTATATTTATAATAAGTTTTCTTCTCCGAATTTTCATTTTAAGAAAACTGTAGGGAAAACTCAGAAATTACAAGCCGTTGAATCGATTAAGTTTACTTTCCGTCAGGGATTACTTTGTTTAATTTAAGAATACAGTAATAGTACTAGTTTATCCGACCCTCGTTTATCTGGATCTCCGGATAATCCGGATCAGACATTTTTTTTATTAACATTAGATAATAATTTTTAACTATGATAGCAAGAACGTAACTTCAAGTACGCTAAATATTCGCTTTTTAGTTTGATTCAACGCACAGTTCCTGCATAAATTGTGATAACAAAATGCTTTTTGTTGAGTTTAAGAAAGCCTTACCAATTCTTTGTTAAGAAATGATGTTAAAAGCTATTTTTATATTTTTAAATGTAATTTTGTCACAAAACTATGTAATTTTGTTACAAAACATAGATTTTATCGTAATAGACGGCAAGTCTGCTTAGTTAAGGATTTTATTTTGCTTATTACCCATATTACCCCGGATTATCCGGGTTTTCGATTATCCGGATTACGTATGATCCCAGTTAGTCTGGATAAACGAGGTTTTACTGTATATAGTATCGTTTAGATATTTGGATTCATCGACCAATCTTCATACTATTACATGTTTAGATTTGCTGATTATTTAGAATGAAATACATTATGTAGAAAACAAGTTTACTATACTCAGATTATTTAAATTTTGGTAACATCCAGGATGGTTGAAAAATGATTCGGTGACAAACACTGCTCATCTGTGAAATCATCCAATCCCAGCTTTGACTTTACAATAACATATCAATATTAAAAAAATTTCAGAATTTTTTAAGGAAATTTTCAATCTTTCCCGTGAGAGTAAGGCCGTCCGCACACGGAGCGACTCAAAGGAAACTGAACTGGTTAGCGACTGAAATTGCTTATCGGTTGCAAACTCGTTAGAGATGCGGTTCCGCACACGGGCCGACTCAAAAGTGATTCAAATCAATAGTTTGCGACCTGTCTTGGAAGGAAGAACATCATTATTCCTGGCATTATTTTTAGTTAAATTATTATCAGAAATTAATTTATTTTAAAAAATCGTCACAATAGATTGTCTTTGATCAATCGTTTAAAAATGGTTGTATATATGGGCGCACATATTCCATACAACAAAAAACTTTAGAATTTAATTCCATCGCTAGGCAGAAGTCACGTGACTCGTGTACGTCATTTGGCAGCTTGCCAAAAGAGCGGCTGTAACATAGATTGTGTAATAACACGCACAACGCAAGAGAAACTGGCGACTGAAGTTGCTAGCGACTCGACACGTTGAGTTGCCTGCGACTGATTACAAACGCGTTGCCGACGGGTTTGTAACCAGTTGCGCCGTGTGCGTGGCTCCATTAAATTACATAGGTTGCGACTCATCACGGTCTGGTTTGTGATTGGAGTCGGTTATCAGTTTCTTTTGAGTTGCTCCGTGTGCGGACGGCCTTAGGATGAGATTTAAGAATTGCTTACCGAGGGGTTGTGGAGGAATACAAACGAAGAGGAATAGAACAATGGTTGCTAACAACAAGTATTTCATGGCTGTTTTCCTGATGAATACTATGAAGAAAAGAAAAGAAAACACATTGTTAGGAAACTTCATCGAATAGCATGTAAGAAGCTGCAATATCTGCCCGTTTATTTCTTCAATAGTTTTGTAAAAATGCAGTGCAAATATATTTACGGTGAAATTTATTTTGTCAATTCGGAATACGGAAAAATTAATATTTTATTACGAAAAAATCACATGCAAATGCTTTGTTCCAATTATATAGACTAGCAGTTCATGCTTTAGCATTTTTTTCCAGAAACAAGTAGATTTTTGGTTCTTACGGTATTAAAAGTAATACAGCATAAATTCACTCCTTTATGAATGTGTTATTATTAACTTACTGAGTTTGTTGATTAATTTACTACCCTTTACAGTTCATTAGGAAGATTAATCAAATTAAAATCAGACTTTTCCCCCTTAGAAGTGATTTTTTCTCTAATGGAAAAAGTTAACATTTGAAGCATCCTATTATTTTACGTTTTATCCCTGCATTAAAACCGAATCTGTTGCCGCTTGTTAAAATACTAGATTGAAAATAAATCTTGGTTCATTTTTGGAAATGACTTTCAACAGGGGAGAGCTTGCAATACGGGCATTAATTACATTTATTGAGTGTTTTAGGGTACGAATGGGGCATTTGAGATTTCCTCTATGCTTTATCTACTTTTGCGGTGTAGACAGAGATAAAACATAAATTATCATGCAGGAGAAACCAGTGTTAAGTACCTCTCTAGAAAGATGCGTAAAATATGCTTCCTATGTGGTACTAAACATAGCAAGAAAGAGATTCGAAATAATTTACGGCCAGTTCAGAATAAGTTTTTAAGAATCGGAGAACGTGGTAGAGAATGTATACATACATATATATATATGCATATATATATATATATATATATATATATATATATATATATATATATATATATATATATATATATATATATATACTTATGTATAAAGAGAGAGCGATTTTGTACGTGGAGGGTAATCTTCAGAACCACTGTACCTATTTGAAAAATTCTTTCACTGTTTGAAAAGTACATTATTCCAGATGGACATAGGCTATATATTATGTATATCTAATCAGTAGAAATAAAGTTAGGGGCTTAATCCTAACAATATCCATTGTTACCGCTACTGTCCTCTACCGCTTTTTGTGCCGAAGTCTTCAACGATCCTTAGCGTGGTGTTATCTATCTATACTTATATATAAAGAGAGAGCGATTTTGTACGTGGAGGGTAATCTCCAGAACCACTGCACCTATTTAAAAAATTCGTTCACTGTTTGAAAGGTACATTATTCCAGATGGACATAGGCTATATATTATGTATATCTGATCATCTATACTTATATATAAAGAGAGAGCGATTTTGTACGTGGAGGGTAATCTCCAGAACCACTGCACCTACTTTTTTCAAACTCCAAAGGAAATATGCTGCACCTGTCATCAAAACTAAACTTCGCCCCTTATTTAAAACAGACAAAAAATTTATCATTTAAATATAATGGCAGATCATTAAGTTTTCCTTTTAATATACCCTTGGGGGCCAAAGAAAAGTTGTTACATGAAGTTTTGCTTCAGTTTTCTTTGGACACTATACAAAGAATTTGTTTTTGTCCTGATTATTAAAGCAAATGACGTAAAAACAATGCAGAATAGAAATTAGAGAAATTTTAATTCTTATATTCTTTCTTTTAGAGAACAAATAATTATCCTTAAAATATTTAATTTCAGTACATTCCTTCTGAATAATTTAATAATACGAAATATATCAATCTGACATTTAAAACTTGGAAAATAGCATGCATATATGTGATATAAATAAGTTTGTACAGTAAGAAAGTATATTCTGCGTTCAGTAGACAGAAAGTGTTAAAAACTTCAGAAACAAAGGAGAAAAAAATCACTAGTTGAGGAACTAAAAGAAGCTTACCGCTGACCACTTGGAAAGGAGACGAGAATGGAGTTATCCGTAGCTATCACGGGCGTGTCTTCTTAGGAGTTAGGAATGGAGTTATCGCTTGTAGCGCGCGCCTTATATGGAAGTGCAGGGACGCTGAAAGGCGCATGCGCCCCGATACAACAGGGAAAAATTATTATTTGTTCAATTTTGTACAGCCTGAAACGCCTCCCACGCGTGACATCACCAGGACGAAAATTTAAGAACAAGAACGTATTCTTTCAGCCTTTTAATTATAAATCTATTAAAAATTATCTGGGAGTAATGGATAAAAATATTTGTAAGGTATAACTTATATATAAATGCAACAGTCAATGCATGTAATTAATATGTATGTTTAATATCCATAAAACATAGTAATTTGAATTAAATTCTTAAAAAATAATAAAGATATATTATACTCTCTTCTTTTCAAAAGAGAGGTAATAACTTTTCAAAAGAGTTTAAACTTTTCAAAAAGAGAAGTTTTTTATTTCTTTAAAAGGGATTACGAAATTAATTAGTATTCTTTATCACTTTTATACTTAAAATAATAAAAGAGTTACCTCAAGAAAAAATGAGAATTATTTTTAAAAAATATTAAAAAAATTTTAACTTTAAAATAATTTAAAAGATACTTTTAAATTTTCCTGATCCTAGTTACCTATAAATTATTTTCAATCTGTGATGCGTGAGTTTTAAATATCGTTGAGAAAAAAAATTTATGTTCGAATGAGATGAAGGAAAGTGATAAAATTGTATTTGAAAATTTTTTTGTTCAATTTTTAAATCGGATGATTTTTATCCCAAATTATACCAAGTGTTTTATTTTCTTTTACTCGAGTATAACTTTTTTTTGCGACAAACTTGAGTATTAGCGGATCTGAATCTATACAAATTTATTCTAGAAGTAATTTTTATTTACGTTATTTTGCATTTGATATTTCATGACTGAATCTATTCAGTCATGAAATTAATTTATTTAAATCAATTGATTTATTTAAAATTAATTTATTTATCAATTAATTTATTTAAAAAAATTCAGAACCTGCACACCTTTGAACTTGAAATCGATCGGAAATGAATTCTTCTTACATCCGAGATCATGTCTAAATCATGTTTTAAGGAAAATATCTATGGACTTTGTTTGGAATTTTATCCATTAGGACGTTTCTAGTTCTTGTCAATAGATGGCGAGATAAGACATTTTTTTTTCTTTACTCCTTCATGACGTAATATGTTCTGTCTGTCTGTTTTTAGTTACAGAGAATGGTTACCTTTTTTTCATGTGTGGAAAGCAAATATGGCTTTTCCGTATTACTTCTATGTTTTTGATGTTTGTGAAATTTATGTTCACAATTGATTACACTCTAAGTGATGAATGAAGTCATTTAATAAATAAGTTGACGGTAAGATTTTGGCCTTTTTCTTGTTGTGCTGAGTTTCAATGCTTTACTTCTGTTTTCCCTCATCTGTATTAAATTGATTTTAACATAATTTCTAAACTGTTTCTTATTTGAGACTTAAGGGTGTCTCCAGACTTCTTGCATGCATTGTACATTCGATTGTTGAAGCATTTTTTTTAAATTTAAAAATTTCGGCTGCGAGATACCAACAGTAGAGTCCATTATATGAACTGTAAGAACTTGTAAGAATGATGCTATGGTTAGGTGATTCGGATCCAGGCTTTAAGGTCTATCACGATTCTTTCTATTGACGATTAAAAATGATGGATGTAAGTAATCCTCTAGGTCCATTCCCGGGCGTTCATCCAATTATCGTGACGGAATATATAATGTAAATATTAATATATATATATTATTAGATATATAGACTTTGTGAAGAAAAGTCATAAGAAATGAGCTCCTGATGTACGGACATTTCTAACAGAATTTGTCGGGAAAATGTTACACTTTTTCGGCATTGGTTCTTCGACTTTTACGGCAAGAGTTTCTATATATACACTCATGGACAAAAAAAATTAGCGCACTAAGAAGGAGTCGTCAAAATGAAACGAAATTTTACATACGTAATGACTACTTTGATATAAGTAAATGATAAGAAAATCAAAGAAAAAGGATAAATTATTTCAGAGAAAAAGGCAAAAGAACGGAGGAGTTAATACTCCTTTGGACCCCCTCTAGCGCGAATGCACGATGCGATACGATCGGGCATTGAGTCATACAAGTTCTGTATGATGTCTTGAGAC
Source organism: Dolomedes plantarius (assembly GCA_907164885.2). Taxonomy (NCBI): domain Eukaryota; kingdom Metazoa; phylum Arthropoda; class Arachnida; order Araneae; family Dolomedidae; genus Dolomedes; species Dolomedes plantarius. The sequence goes on along the minus strand of OU015492.1, from coordinate 227,636,808 downwards.
ATTTCGTTCCATATTTGCTGTAACCTTGCCTCTAGTTCGTTCAAACTCGTGGGATGCCCAACTCGTCGTCCCAAATGATCCCAGATATGCTCGATTGGAGACAAATCTGGGGATCGGGCAGGCCAAGGAAGGGTAGTAACAGTGCGGAGACAGTCTTGTGACACCCTTGCCGTATGAGGCTGAGCATTGTCTTGTTGAAAAATGGCTCCTGGGAGCCGTTGCATGAGTGGCAACACATGTGGTTGCAGGATTTCATGAACATACCGCTGGGCTGTCATGGTGCCACGGAACAATACTAGGGGTGACCGTGTATTGTAGGCAATGGCACCCCATACCATCACACCAGCTGTGGGAGCGATGTGTCGCTGTACAGCAAAGGCAGGATTGAAGCGTTCACCACGGGCTCTCCACACACGAACACGATTGTCATCACTGCCGAGATTGAATCTGGATTCGTCGCTAAAGACGACCTGGTTCCATTCCGCTGCAGTCCAGTTTCCTCGTGCGCGGCAAAACTCCAAACGGAGGCGTCGATGGGTGGGCGTCAAGGGCAGCACACGTAATGGGCGCCGCGATACCAACTGTCCTTCAGCCAGGCGCTTTAGTATGGTTCGAGAAGACACAGAGGCCCCTAGTGAAGGTGCTACCTGTGCCTGGATGGCGGCCGATGAAGCAGTTGGCTGTACGCGTGCATTTCTTACGATGTGGCGGTCTTCTCGACGACTGGTCTGTCTAGGGCGTCCTGAGCCTGGTCTTCGTGTACATGACATCTCTCGGGTCCACTGGTCCCAACACCTCCTCACAACACAATCAGAGCGGCCTAATTGACGAGCTACTCGCCTAGCTGACCACTCAGCTTCCATCATCCCGACGATTCTCCCCCTCTCAAACTGCGACAACTGCTTATATTGTCTTCGAACACGGCGTAATGGCATGTCTATATCAGCTCTTCCTTTGTAAATGATTCAGCACACTCAAACAAGCTTTGATTACCTGTTTTATACTCCACAGAGTACGATGTTCAACGCCCTCTACCGGCTATACGTAATGCTCAATCACGCTGCATTTCTAATCATTTGCATATCTCCCCGACATGTACCTTCATTGCAAGTTTCGTTACGATCCCGCAATTATTTCTTGGTGCGCTAATTTTTTTGTCCATGAGTGTATTTATGCATGTTTCTCTGTCTCTCTCTCTCTCTATCTCTATGTATCCAAATATATGTATCTGTGTATGTATATATATATATATATATATATATATATATATATATATATATGTATAAGTATATATATATATATATATATATATATTTGTATATATACATATATATACATATACCTAGATATATATATATGTATAAGTATATATATATATATATATATATATATATATATATATATATATATATTTGTATATATATATATGTATAAGTATATATATAGCTCCTGATGTACGGACATTTCTAATAGAATTTGCCGGGAAATTTTTACACTTTTTTTGGCATTGGTTATTCTACTTTTACGGCAAGAGTTTCTATATATATTTATGAACTATATATATATATATTTATCGTATAATATATACATTATATATTTACATATAATTTTTCGTCTAATATATATATATTTTTCTATATATATTTATCGTGACGGAAATGTATCCGCATCCTTAAAAAAACTATACAATACTAAAATATGTGCGGTGAACACTTCACGCTGATGGTTTAAAAATCCGACGTCTAGTGTTTTAGTCGTGGAAAGACGAGAAGTGGGGAATAGTAATCAGCCGTGGAATTATATCATTCTGTTGGTCTAGTGGTTTCAAAGAGCGTGCGATCCCAATCCCTTCCCAGTGTTATTATATCCTATTCGTAATCTATATATATAAAACAGTTCCGTAACTGACTGACTGTCAGGCAACGCACAGACCAAACCGCTGGACCTAAAGGGCTGACATTTTGCATGGAGATTCTTCTTAGAGTGTAGGTGTGCACTAAGAAATTATTTTTGAAAAATTCCTCTTAGATTTTTAAAAATTAAATTTTAAAGCTTTTTTGTAACATTCTTTAAAGTTTGCATTTAAAATAATAACCCGAGGGTTATAAAATTTATATCACGAGAAAGACCATAAAAATTCCTTTAAAGTGAAATCTTTTTCGAATCTTTACCTCCCTTTTCTGATTTTTGGTGAATTTTAAAATTTAATTTTTAGAATTTAATGTATTAAATGCTGATCGCGTGGTTTCTTTTCTTTTTGTGATACTTTAAATTAATTTTGCGTCACGTGCATAACAACGAAATAAATTGACAAAAAATATGTTAAAATACGGTAAACGATAAAATTTTACCACTAGACAAATTGGGGTGGAAGTTTTTTAAGAATTTAATTCAAATTACTATGTTTTATGGATATTAAACATACATATTAATTACATGCATTGACCGTTGCATTTAATGTGAATATTTTCTTCTAAATTATTTTGTCTATAAAAATATCCGTTACGATTTTTTATATTTTTTTGGCATTAATTTCATATATTGACCGTTGTATTTAATATGAATGTATTCCGTAGCGAAACACGGGTATTCAGCTAGTATTATCATAAAATCAAAAATGAAGTGATATACATACACATTTATCTATATATATATATATAATATAAGAAAAATATATTTTCAGTTTTGAAATTTTGCATTTAAATATTTGAATTTTGACGTCTAAAAGGAGGGTGGCGCCTGTTAGATAATTCGACTAGAAATATAGCGACATCTGAAGACTAATGCTTACTAATGTTCATACAAGTCATTTCTATCTTCTTTAAAAAACTGGTACACCTCCAGCTTGTTTTTGCTGACAACAGAGGACATTACAAATCAGACTTCAGCAGTCATTATCAGCACTCATTAGACTTTAAGGCTCTGTATCTAAAAATGAACAAACAACAATGCAGTTGGACCACTATTCAACTAACTAAGGTCTTCATATTCTCTACAGCATGAGTTATTGTTTATAATTTTAGAAGAAAACTGAGCAAGGCAGCAGAATCTACCTCTTTCCCTTTCTAAAAATGTAATGTTATAAAAGTTCCCCCGAAATAATTTTCAATGACAATGCATTTTACGATAGTAAAATGTATGATAAATTATTATTGAAATAAATATTCATGAAATAAATGCTGTCATTTAATGCAATATAAATATTGAAATTGATATTTTGGGGGTTAATAATGCATGATTATCTATAAGTAAATATAGCTGGTCTTATGAAGGCTCGGGGAACTCTTCCCTATTTACATTTTTCAATTTAATAATATTAACCTATTAATCCCTGAGTTTCCTTGGACCTCGGAAAGAAGGCTTATTTTATCGCAGAAATACAAATGCGTTCAGTGTGAAAGAGCACTAATGTCTCAAACGGCGATCTTCTTGCAAATATTTTGGCATAAATAGTTAGCTTGCTTTTAAATTAAGTTATACTTTGTCGATTTCATTTGGTTATAAATGGCAAAAAGACATACAAGTGACGCGAATTTTATCCCAAGTGAGCGACATGAAAAACTGAAATTAAATTTTATAAAATGATATTGCAGCATTAAAATGTAATAAAGTAATAAATGTAAAATCCAATAAATTTTCTATATTCATTAATTAGCTGTTTTACTAAGGAGTTGATTCCAGTGGCGTAGCTAGGGGGGTGGCGGTGGGTGCGGTCCGCACCGGGCGGCACATATTTTGGGGCGGCATATTTTTATTTAGTATTAGTTGTAAAAAATATAGTATTAGTTGTAAATTAGTTGTAAAAGAAATGAAATTATTTATTTTTATTTATAAATATAAAAATATAAAATAAAACATATTTTATGAAATTTTTTTTTATAAATTAGGTATATGTTTTGTCTCATAGGTGGGGAAACTGCGACCTCCATAAGTTTCTTGTGGTCTTTATAAAAGTTGCATTTATAGGTATATCAACTTAAGCGGCCTCCTTTATTTAAATATGGCATCCAATGGTAAAAAAGTTCCCCACCTATAGTTTGTCTCAATTACAATTATTTATTTATGTTTGTTAATTTATAAAAACCACCAATTGATTGACTTGGAAAGGGCGGCAAATTGGAGACCGCCCCGAGCGGCAAAAGTTCTAGCTACGCCACTGGTTGATTCTGAAACCATTTACCGCATGATGATATAGCAGCGTTTAAACATGTTTCTCTCGACATGAAAGTACAAACTGAAGATTGAGTAGAATTAGTAGCGAATGAATTTCCCTTTTCAGTTTGTAATGTACTCCACGAGCCCATAAGGTACGAAAACTCATTTGTCTTAATATCATAGCTTTAATGTTTAGACACGCTTTTATACATTTATAAAGTTCGTCATATCTTATCTGTCCGAAAGTTATTGATATTACTTGATCTTGTAACATTTTTTGGAGAATTTTCAGCTTTTATGCATAGACCGAACTCACATTAGGAGAATAAACAAAACCCTTGTCAGAGGTTTAAAATGCATTTTAGCAGGTTCAAAATATCTTTTTAACTAGCTCAAGTACCCGGCCGAATTTCAAGGATGTTTGTTAACCCAAATCAATTTAAAAGCTAAAAACAGTATAAATTACGTAGTAATAAAAGCGTAAAAAATGATTAATTTATAAAAAAATCAAGAGAAAGTAAGTTGCGATAAATATCTTATATCTAATAACATCTAATATATCTAATAACGTATGTTAACATCTTATATAGTAACATCTTATTTTTCAACAAAAATAGGATCCCGGGTTGCCCAGTTTGGTCGACAGATCTGTCCGAGACCTAATATATATATACACACATATATATATATATATATATATATATATATATATATATATATATATATATATATATATATATATATATATATATATATATATATATATATATATGTATGTATATATATATATATATATATATATATATATATATATATATATATATATGTATGTATATATATATATATATATGTATATATATATATATATATATATATATATATATATATATATGTATGTATGTATGTATATATATATATATATATATATATATATATGACAGGCGTTGGCTTTCGCCTGCTAATGTGTCGTTTGCAGTCTTCTTGTTTTATAGTCCATGGCATCGAGGGAAGGCATACACTCAACTCAGCATCGTCTAAATTAAGTAGAGTTTATTCATTTCAATGTCATAATACCACCTCTCCAGATCTACGCATTTCATTATTCGCCATTTCTTTTTTAGAGCCGTGGCGAAAACACATCTGATAGCATCGACTTCTATTCCCGCTCTCCCCAAATTCGCGGGAATCTCAGCGCGCCAACTCTCCTTGGACATGCGCAGAGCCCTAAACAGACATCTTTCAAGGCTAAATAAAATGTAAACGTTTGTCCTCGACCGCAGAACTCAGAGGCGCACGAAGATTATATAATAAAAGGGAAATTCCCTTTCCCAATTCGCGTCTTTGAATACGAACAATTAGAGGCGAATTACGCCACGAATATAATTTAATTCCCAAGCCCCCTTTAAATTTAGAATAATCATTCTTTTCCCACTAAATCCTTTACATATATATATATATATATGTATATATATATATATATATATGTATATATATATATATATATATATATATATATATATATATATATATGTATATATATATATATATATATATATATATATATATATATATATATATATATATATGTATATATATATATATATATACTAATTAACCGAACATGTGCATAATCATTGGCTTAGTATGCAGGAACTGCTACGCGGTGACTGGTCTTCAATATTTATAAGCGGAAACTGTGGTAGCCATAATTATGTCAAATTTTTAACAAAAAGATGTTTCAAGTACTGTAATGTAATGTTTACAATGTATGCATGCAAAATTTCAGCAATCTTCAATCTATGACGTCCATATAATAGCTATCTATGTATTTACACGAACGTGTGAGTACATATAACGAATTGTTTTTTCATTTTCAATGGTAGGCTACACTAGAAAATGCCAAGAAAAGAAACAAACACACGACATAGAAATACTACAAAATGCAGAATATATATAAAAAAAAGAAAAATCAAGGATAAGTTGGTACAAAAGCTAAAAACCCATATCGGCCTTTCCTACAGGTATCCATATTTGGGGAGGAAGATGAGTTGGAGAGATGGGTTTTGTCCATTAACACTTGTTGCACAGCACGCAAGAAGGAAGTCGAGAAAGGAAGGAAGGAAGGAAGTTGATATGATGAAGGTGTGGGCGAAGCAGTCATGATCAGTGGTAAAACGGTGCCCCTTACGATGTCTGGCATATTAGTTAAGATGAACATAATTATCTGAAATTAAACGTTAATCCCTGATGCATCTTACAACACTCTTCCTACTTATATCCTGCCTGTACTTCAAGATAAGCGGAATAAAAGCGCATTGAAAAAAAAAATCATTCCATGAATTTCGGAAACTGGCGAAAGAATTCTAGCACATACGTTGTAGCCTGATACTTAAACATTCGTTATCATTAATATTTTCTATTTTAAAATTGCAATGTGCGCAGATAGCTAATCTATTCAGAACATCCGTTAACTAATTAATCTCTCTTAAAATGTCGTCGCTAGTAAAACAGTTTTTCTTCCGTTTAATTTCCACGAACGTTAAACTGCAACATGCATTCTTTAAGATAATTTTGTAAAGCAATGTATACTAATTTCGTTCTGGTAGACGTCTTTGCATCGTAAGAGGTTATAATACTTAATTTCTTTAAGTTATTTGGAAATTAAGTTCAATATGGAAAGGAATACATTTTCATTGAAAGTAGTCTATTATATGCTTCAAGCATCAATTTTACCGTGTAAAAATTTCTTTCATTCTGTTATTTTTATGTATTACTATTTTCAATGGGATTTGGAGGTTCATAATTTATGGGTTTATATATTTTGACGACAGACGTTGATATGAAATGAAGATTATGTAAAAATTGTAAAGACTTAGGCCAGTTTTTTCCATCTCTCTTATATTTTTTTGTTCACTTCTGCAAGCATTAGTTCTGAAACCAAGATCTTCTATTGACTAAACAGAATGACTTAAAACCGGGCGAGCTCCTGGATTAATTGAGCCTTAGGATGCATTGCACAAAAAAACAATGTCCTGAAGTAATTTACTTTATCGGACTCAAGCATTTCATTGAGACACTTCAGTTAAATAGCATTACGACTTAAAAAAGCGTTCGACAACTCATGTTTAATTTTGTACCTACTACGTTCTTTTATGTACATTTCATAAAACTTGCATTCTATTAATTTAATATGAATGGTGTAGTTTACGCTAGGGTTAAAAATGCATAAAGTTGCTAGGAACTTACAGTTTATTTGAAAATAAACTCATATTCCTTCATAGTACTTTTCTTATGAATCATTGGATTACCATAAGATTTTAAAGATCAAAAGAATATTTTCAGCAAGATTTCAGCACTACTTTTAAACTGTTTCTGCACTGTGGAATGAAATGCTATTTTGGGGATATTACAAAAATATAAGAATAACTAGAAGGGTAACGAAATATACTACTGATACAAAAGTGAGATACGCCTATTGCATTATTTATTTCAATAAATGCTTTCAAAAATATTTTGTTTCGAATTTCAGACTTTCGATCTCGGGAAGAGTAACCTAATACGTTTATTTCGGGACATTACTTCATTCAATACTACAGCATCCACGGACATGATAGTAGTATGCTGTAGGGGGTTCTATTTCAAATTGGAATTCATTTTGTACGAGCAGCTGTGTGCTGAAAATTAATAACTCAATTTTTAAAGGTCAGGATATCTGACTCGATTCTTTACATTTTGAATAAGTCCTGGATTTCTGACTCCAGTGCTCAATGGATGTCCCCATACCACAATTCCTTTGCCAAGTTTAACTGTTCAAAGCACTTCTGTTTGTATGAATTCTTCTTTGAGTCTTTTTAGAGTATTCCACAACCATGCTAACTTGAGATGCTACATTTTCATTTTTCAGCTTGTTTTTGGTAAGTTCTCCTAGAAAAATTCTAAAATTTCTACTGTTGTTTTTCATACGTAATTTTTTTCTCACCATCTTATTAATAAAAGCGAATGTTTGTGTGTGTGTTTGTGTGTGCGCGCGGCCCCCAGGCGAATCTGTGAAACTTACAGCCATGAAATTTGGCACACGGGTAGTGCAGACTATGGGAAGGTGCACCTCGAAGCCCGAATTTCAAATTTTATTCTAGAAAGATATTTATTTTATGTTTTGTGGGATATTTTATGTTTTTTTTAACTTCATATTACGATATCTCGGCAAAACATGATCGTAGAATTTTGATATTTTTACAGTCTAAGACTACAGACATTTCTCCTTCAAACAAGACCTTTAATAAAGACCTTTAATAAAGACCTTCAAACAAGACCTAATTTAAAACAGACTAATATTTTAATCAAATATTAAATCCACTTTTTCGAGAAATTTAAGCTCTTTTGAGCCTCTACGGTCGATGCTCTTCGTGTTTTTATCTTACAAAGAAAATATTTACATCATCTGGATGATGAAAGCTTTCTCATTCATATAAAACTCATTTTAAGTCTCTATCTTAAAATTTCGATTTTTAATTGAATTTTAAAGAACGATACTCCAACACAAATTTTCTGCGTGGTTCTTCAAACGCGGTAGGATTTACGGCATATTCTCTCCTTAGGTTGTAAACAACGATTTAGTCATAACAAAGCGTGATTCTTTCACAGCGTGATCCTCACTAAAAAATGAATCATTGAAAGGTTGTGTCATCGTGTGTCTATTTTTTTATTCTTTTTAATTCAAACTTTTTAATCATAAATAGATCATATTTTTAATTTCGAGTTACAAACTGACCTTTTGAAATTCGGCCATGTTTTTTTTCGATATAATTTTTTTTTCATCAAATGTTACATATTTGGAAAGAGCCTTAAAAACTTTTAGTTCAATTTTTTCATCATAGTTAGATCATGTCAAGATGTACTGATTTTTAGGGGGATATTTTACCAGTTAAAAGTGAAAATAAATTTTAATTCAAGTAACTGTCATTCGAATATGAATCGATTCGGTTTAGGTAAATTTTTCGCACCATTTTCGAAACAGTTGGAAGAATGCCTTTGCATCGTAAGTTGAAATTTTTATTTGAAACTTTTATTTTTTAATATGATTGCATACATTTTAATAAGAAATATAAAATATGATTTCAACAATTATATTAACGAAGTAATAAGTATTTTCATTACTGAAACATACTATTTAATAAGAAATCTATATTAATAAAAGCGAATGTTTGCGTGTGTGTTTACTAACGTGTGTTATAATCATTGCTAAATTCACTATAAGGCTGATTTTTGAACATCGTGATTAAAAAATGTTAATTTCCATTACTTCACAACAGAGTTAAAGATAAGACTGAGAAACCCAACACCAATGATTTTAAAAATTACATCCCTCTCTGTATGTACAAATGTTTTTTTCATTAAACAATCTATGTAGTTTTAAGCTGTAGAATACGTGTTATAATTTTTTAAACGAAATGTTATTATTATATTGCTTGAGAAATGAAAGAAATTTAGAGTTTGAATGTGGTATTTATATTATTTGTTTCATTTCTACAGTTTTAAATGAAGTTAATTAATTTCTTATGTTTACAGTAATGTATGTTTTCGTATCGTTTCACATAACTATTTTTTCTTACGTTAATAGAAGTTCAGTTAAAATCGGAAAGTTGTAGACAACTTTTAAGAAAGTTGGGATTTTACGCTTTTTCAAACTGTGAATTTGAAGATTCCGATTATGTATTTAGTCTTCACATAGTTTTTAACAATAATATGATCCAAAACTATTATTTTTTTGAATTGTTATTTTGAATGTGGTATTTATATTATTTGTTTCATTTCAACAGTTTTAAAGGACGTTAATTAGTTTCTTATGTTTAGAGTAATTTATGTTTTCGTATCGTTTCACATAACTATCTTTCCTTACGTTAATAGAAGTTCACTTAAAATCGGAAAATTGTAGACAGCTTTTAAGATAGTTGGGATTTTACGCTTTTTCAAACTGTGAATTAAAGAAAAGACTGAGAAACCCAACACCAATGATTTTAAAAATTACATCAAACAAACACTTGAAAACACTTGAAAACAATTATATTAAAAAATAATAGTTTTGGATCATATTATTGTTAAAAACTATGTGAAGACTAAAGACATAATCAGAATGTTCAAATTCACAGTTTGAAAAAGCGTAAAAACCCAACTTTCTTAAAAGTTGTCTACAATTTTCCGATTTTAAAAAATAGTTATGTGAAACGATACGAAAACATAAATTACTGTTAACATAAGAAATTAATTAACGCCATTTAAAACTGTAGAAATGAAACAAATAATAATATAAATACCACATTCAAACTCAAAATTTCTTTCATTTCTCAAGCAATATAATAATAACATGTCAATTTAGCAATGATTATAACACACGTAAGTAAACACACACAGAGACAAACACTTGAAAACAATTATAGTTGGGATTTTACGCTTTTTCAAACTGTGAATTTGAAGATTCCGATTATGTCTTTAGTCTTCACATAGTTTTTAACAATAATATGATCCAAAACTATTATTTTTTAGTATAATTGTTTTCATCTTATTAATTAAAAGCGAATGTTTGCGTGTATGTGCGTGTTTGTTTGTTTGTGTGTTTGTTTGTTTGTTTGTTTGTGTGTGTGTGTGTGTGTGTGTGTGTGTGTGCGTGCGTGCGGCCCCCAGGCGAATCTGTGAAACTTACAGCGATGAAATTTGGCACACGGGTAGTGCAGACTATGGGAAGGTGCACCTCGAAGCCCGAATTTAAAATTTTATTCTAGAAATTTTTTATTTTATGTTTTGTGGGATATTTTATGTTTTTTTAACTTCACATTACGATATCTCGGCAAAACATGATCGTAGAATTTTGATCTTTTTACAATCTAAGACTACAGACAAGACCATATTTGTTTAAAAATAATTTAAAACAGACTAATATTTTCATCAAATATTAAATCCACTTTTTCGAGAAATTTACGCTCATTTTAGCATCTATGGTCTATGCTCTTCTTGTTTTTATCTTACAAAGAAAATATTTACATCATCTGGAAGATGAAAGCTTTCTCATTCATATAAACCCCATTTCAAGTCTCTATCTTAAAATTTCGATCTTTAATGGAATTTTATAGAACGATACTCCAACACAAATTTTCTGCGTGGTTCTTCAAACGCGGTAGGATTTACGGCATATTCTCTCCTTAGGTTGTAAACAACGATTTAGTCATAACAAAGCGTGATTCTTTCACAGCGTGATCCTCACTAAAAAAATGAATCATTGAAAGGTTGTGTCATCGTGTGTCTATTTTTTTATTCTTTTTAATTCAAACTTTTTAATCATAAATAGATCATATTTTTAATTTCGAGTTACAAACTGACCTTTTGAAATTCGGCCATGTTTTTTTCGATATAATTTTTTTTTCATCAAATGTTACATATTTGGAAAGAGCCTTAAAAACTTTTAGTTCAAATTTTTTCATCATAGTTAGATCATGTCAAGATGTACTGATTTTTAGGGGGATATTTTACCAGTTAAAAGTGAAAATAAATTTTAATTCAAGTAACTGTCATTCGAATATGAATCGATTCGGTTTAGGTAAATTTTTCGCACCATTTTCGAAACAGTTGGAAGAATGCCTTTGCATCGTAAGTTGAAATTTTTATTTGAAACTTTTATTTTTTAATATGATTGCATACATTTTAATAAGAAATATAAAATATGATTTCAACAATTATATTAACGAAGTAATAAGTATTTTCATTACTGAAACATACTATTTAATAAGAAATCTATATTAATAAAAGCGAATGTTTGCGTGTGTGTTTACTTACGTGTGTTATAATCATTGCTAAATTCACTATAAGGCTGATTTTTGAACATCGTGATTAAAAAATGTTAATTTCCATTACTTCACAACAGAGTTAAAGATAAGACTGAGAAACCCAACACCAATGATTTTAAAAATTACATCCCTCTCTGTATGTACAAATGTTTTTTTCATTAAACAATCTATGTAGTTTTAAGCTGTAGAATACGTGTTATAATTTTTTAAACGAAATGTTATTATTATATTGCTTGAGAAATGAAAGAAATTTAGAGTTTGAATGTGGTATTTATATTATTTGTTTCATTTCTACAGTTTTAAATGAAGTTAATTAATTTCTTATGTTTACAGTAATGTATGTTTTCGTATCGTTTCACATAACTATTTTTTCTTACGTTAATAGAAGTTCAGTTAAAATCGGAAAGTTGTAGACAACTTTTAAGAAAGTTGGGATTTTACGCTTTTTCAAACTGTGAATTTGAAGATTCCGATTATGTATTTAGTCTTCACATAGTTTTTAACAATAATATGATCCAAAACTATTATTTTTTTGAATTGTTATTTTGAATGTGGTATTTATATTATTTGTTTCATTTCAACAGTTTTAAAGGACGTTAATTAGTTTCTTATGTTTAGAGTAATTTATGTTTTCGTATCGTTTCACATAACTATCTTTCCTTACGTTAATAGAAGTTCACTTAAAATCGGAAAATTGTAGACAGCTTTTAAGATAGTTGGGATTTTACGCTTTTTCAAACTGTGAATTAAAGAAAAGACTGAGAAACCCAACACCAATGATTTTAAAAATTACATCAAACAAACACTTGAAAACACTTGAAAACAATTATATTAAAAAATAATAGTTTTGGATCATATTATTGTTAAAAACTATGTGAAGACTAAAGACATAATCAGAATGTTCAAATTCACAGTTTGAAAAAGCGTAAAAACCCAACTTTCTTAAAAGTTGTCTACAATTTTCCGATTTTAAAAAATAGTTATGTGAAACGATACGAAAACATAAATTACTGTTAACATAAGAAATTAATTAACGCCATTTAAAACTGTAGAAATGAAACAAATAATAATATAAATACCACATTCAAACTCAAAATTTCTTTCATTTCTCAAGCAATATAATAATAACATGTCAATTTAGCAATGATTATAACACACGTAAGTAAACACACACAGAGACAAACACTTGAAAACAATTATAGTTGGGATTTTACGCTTTTTCAAACTGTGAATTTGAAGATTCCGATTATGTCTTTAGTCTTCACATAGTTTTTAACAATAATATGATCCAAAACTATTATTTTTTAATATAATTGTTTTCATCTTATTAATTAAAAGCGAATGTTTGCGTGTGTGTGCGTGTTTGTTTGTGTGTTTGTGTGTGTGTGTGTGTGTGTGTGTGTGTGTGTGTGCGTGCGTGCGTGCGGCCCCCAGGTGAATCTGTGAAACTTACAGCGATGAAATTTGGCACACGGGTAGTGCAGACTATGGGAAGGTGCACCTCGAAGCCCGAATTTAAAATTTTATTCTAGAAATTTTTTATTTTATGTTTTGTGGGATATTTTATGTTTTTTTAACTTCACATTACGATATCTCGGCAAAACATGATCGTAGAATTTTGATCTTTTTACAATCTAAGACTACAGACAAGACCATATTTGTTTAAAAATAATTTAAAACAGACTAATATTTTCATCAAATATTAAATCCACTTTTTCGAGAAATTTACGCTCATTTTAGCATCTATGGTCTATGCTCTTCTTGTTTTTATCTTATAAAGAAAATATTTACATCATCTGGAAGATGAAAGCTTTCTCATTCATATAAACCCCATTTCAAGTCTCTATCTTAAAATTTCGATCTTTAATGGAATTTTAAAGAACGATACTCCAACACAAATTTTCTGCGTGGTTCTTCAAACGTGGTAGGATTTACGGCATATTCTCCCCTTAGGTTGTAAACAACGATTGAGTCATAACAAAGCGTGATTCTTTCACAGCGTGATTCTCACTAAAAATGAATCACTGAAAAGATAAAAAATGCCGTAAAAATGCCGAATCGTGGACTAGTTATGTGCTTCCGAACTGTTTTCAAGTCCCATAAGGCTGTTGTGTGCTAACCCTATTGGAGTCGCTCACTTCAGTGTTAACTTATGAAGAAAATGTGTCTACCATTGACAGCTACATATATATATATATATATATATATATATATATATATATATATATAACACTTTTATCTATATCTATATCTATATCTATCTATCTATCTATATATATATATATATATATATATATATATATATATATATATGTAACTCTTTTATCTCTCTCTATATATAGCTCTATCTATATATATAACTCTTTTTTGTATTACTTAATCTGTCCAGTACCTGTATAATTAAATACCCAATAAGGGTAGGTGGGATTATGGTCGCAAACTTTGTCAAGAAAGGTAACATAAAATGAGCTCCTGATGTACGGATATTTCTATTAGACTCTGTAAGATTTACATAAGAATCGATTCACAAGAATCGAACTTTTAAGTGAATAAATTAAAGAAGCCGCTTGAGATATGCTAATTTCGGCATACGCGGTTGGTATAAATACCAAGCACCTAGACCAGGGATTCCCAAACTTATTTCGTCGACCGCCCCCTTTTCAGAGAAAAAATGACTCACCGCCCTCCCTGGAAATTTACCTTCCTATGCGAGGATACAATACCTACACATACAATGGTAATTTTCGGCCTTTTACGTATATATCTTTCTACCTATATAGATCATAGTAAAGAAATATGTTGTTGTAAATAAGACAACTTGAAACTTAAAATTAAAAACTTATTTATTAAATTCAACCATACTTACATTCGCATTACACGCGGGAAATTAAGATAACGAAGGGTAATAATCGTTTTTTAAATATTTCAAATAACAGTAAAACTAATGAGAAGGATGAACTTGGTGCACTGCAATCAATCTATCTATATTCGGCTCAGTTTTAGGCTAAAATCCCCGCGATTAGCAATTTTCAGTCGGTTTCTGTTTTTAGTTGTGGTCGCACTGAGCCCACTAAATAGGATGAAGAAAACGTTATTAAAATTTTTTGTGCCGCAGCCCATAACCCAGGGTAAAGTGCCAGTATCTCTTTTTACAGCCACAACTGTTGATAGCAGTGTTTAGATTTAAATTTAAATTTTTCATTTGTTGTTACTTTTATTAGTTCTTGTAATTTTACAGCTTCTTCCGAATTTGATCCTCGAAAACCCCATCGTGTATGTTCATTTTAAGTATGTGTTCAAACCGTTGGTTGAATTAAGAATGGAGAGCCTCCAAATGTTGACAATCGATAAGCATGCCTTCATCATCATTTTCTATTGCTAATAAATGGGAAAACTGGTTTTGGATTCTCCCTCTTCCTAAATATTTTTTAATACAAGTTTTGCCACAAACGCGAAAATCCCAGTTCTTGGTTTTCTTAAATTCAGCTCATCGCCTTAGAGTTTTTGATTTGCTTCATTGAATCTATTAAACAAGTCTTTAAAATTAGGCCATGTCACTTTTTGAATCAATTTAAGTGAACTGAAATAGTTTCGTCGATCGAAAACTGTCGCTTGAAGATACTGGAATTGTTGACATTGTAACTGTTAATAGTGTTGTAATAGTGTCATAAAGTAATAGCTTTTATGACACTATTTTTTTCTCATAAATACACTGATGGCCTTTAAAATTGCAGTACCCTGAAGGAGGCATGATACAAACGTTAAATTAGCAAGACAGGAAGAAGATGCTGGGATATGCAAATTATTAACATTTACGTGCAATCGAACGACGCAGGAGGGAGAAACGACATTTCAAACTCTGTATAAAATGAAAGTTACGCACCGGGTTTCTCATTTTCCCCCGCGTTGGAAAAATTCTATAATTGTTCCCATCCACAAACCTGGAAAACCACCTGACTTCCACCTTAATGAAAATAATATCATGGTCCCATATCAATTTGGTCCCATCAAGTATATAGAATAACTGAACACCTAGCCAAAGCCAAATCAAACAAAAATTCTACTGCTGCCCTTTTCCTCGAAATTCAACGTGCATTCGATAAAGTTTACATCCCCAGTTTAATTCATAAAATAATCAACTAGAACATCACCAGGTTAATCATTTCTTACCTTAGCAATAGAACCTTGCAAGTCAAAATTAATAATATAAAACCCCTTCTTAGTGGAGTTCCCCAAGGCGCGATTTTATCACCTCAATTGTTCAACTTATACATTAACGATTTACCATTAATTCTAACCTAGCCATCTTCGCTGACGACACCGCCATTTACTGTACCAATAAAAATGTTAAATACGCCGTTACCACTCTTGACAAACACATAACTCGCATCTCCACCTGGCTCAACAAATCAAAACTCAACACCGATAAATATGTAGCTGTCATGTTCACTGATAAAAATAACTCATCTTATCGTAATATTAATATCAAAGTAGGTAACACTACTATCCCCTGGTCAGACACTGTTAAATATCTCGGCGTCCATCTTGATAAAAGACTCACACTACATCATACAGAGTAGGATGAAATTTCGAGCAGCTAGACGATAGCTTTACCCATTAATCGCTCGAAATAGCAAATTATGCATCTATCCTAATAATAGCAAAGATCTATCTATCTGGAACGCTTCCGGAGCGACCGCTTCATAAATATATCAGCCTATGGCATCCATTTTGTTTTATGAGTTAGGCTTAACAAGTTAAAAAGGATTATTTGCTATCTAAACCCAAATAATTTATTAGAAACTACGTAATATAGACGCAAATCAACTTTATTTCGATTTTTAGAAGGCTGTAATAAACGGTTATGACAGTTTCAAAACAGCTCGCAACCGTTTAAAATTGTTCTCAGCATAAAATATCCTTTCAATGTAACGCATTTTCGTTGTGATATTCATATTCATTAGAAAATTATCTCTTTTCCGCCACCTTTCGAGTTATCCTAGTGTTTCATTTAAATTAATAAGAAGTATACATTTTATATACTCAGAACTTGAAAATGTAAACACGAGAGAATCATTCATTCACCGTGATTCATTCATCGTCGTTAATTTAAGAAAAATTGAATAGGAGAATCTTTTTCACAGTAAAACAGTTTTTCATTATATTATTTTTTTAATATCTTTATTTATATTTTAACCATATAATATAAATATTTTAACCATATAATATATATATTTTAACAATATAATATATATATTTTAACCATATAATATATATATTTTAACCATATAATATATATATTTTAACCAGATATTACGATAATGTCAAATTTAGTATTTTCGGAAAGTTGCAACCTCGACGCATGCGTAGTGATATTAAAAACCCGTACTTCGCTACGGAGTACATTCAAATCATAGAGTATGCAATTAATGCAACCACTAGTCCGCATACATACATACATACATACATACATACATACATACTGTCCGACCACGGAAGCGAGGTCCCTGGAAGCTGTTACGCATGCGCGAGAAAAGCTAGTCTACTTAGAAAATAGGGGAAAACGTCATATTTTCGGATGTGTTAGTTTGTGAAATACGGAATGTATTTCAGGCTGCTTTTTGGCCGCAATTTTAAAGTTAATTTTTAAAACTTTATTTTTGATCGAATATGTGAATAATAATTTCAAAATAATAAAAAGAAAGAAGCAAATCTATTTAAAAATAGGAGTTTTATAGGAGTGGATATTTTCGGATTACATCACAATCAAAATTATCTAAAGCTACGTTTTCGGTGGTTCATTTTTTCTGAAGTTTCCTCGGAGATTCAAATTTTGGAGTTTCTTCACCCTTTGCTTCTCTGCGTATTCTTTTTACACTGGACATCGATATCCCGGTCATTTCACTAGCTCTCTTTAGGGATTGCGAAAGTGGAACAATAACATTTCATTCTAGTGCTTCTTTATCACACAATTTAATTACATTGTGTATTATACGTTTACAATCACTACGGAACGGCTTATGCCGAGCAGTTGTGTTGGGTAAAGGATCCATTAATTTCAATATAATAATCAAAATAACAGACGAGGAAAAAGCAAGCAAGCGCAGTTAGTAACCGATTCTAAAGAATGTCGAGAGACTACGAGACTTTTCCCCCTCCTTCCTCAGCAGCCTTACCTACAGCGTGAATAGAATCGTCTTGGCAGTATGCCAACCGTGGTTCTTCGTACTGTGGTCGGACTGTACATATATACATACATACATACATACATACATACATACATACATACCGGGTGGCCATAATTAAACTGACAGTGCTCACAGTGTTCTGTAGCGCGATCTTTTTGCGAGAATGACGCCACATTTTGTAGGAAGATTAAACAAGACGGGGGACGAAGGATTCCGCGAAAAAATAAATTAGTTCCAAAAGTCACCGCCAGGGGAATATTTGGCGCTGTGTAATAGAAAATAGAGTGTTAACAAATGCAAATTAATACGGAATAAAATTACCTTTTATTATGCACATTTTCCATATTGCACATGAAGTGCAATATGGCAACAGTTTTAAAAAAGCGTAAAATCTACATAAACACCGATAAAATCTCGTGATCTGCAATATCACGTACGCTGAGCAGAAGAAGAAGTTCTTAATTCAAATTTCACGTTACATCCATTGGCACAGTGCCAGCTGCGTGGGTTTTAAAAGGCAATGTGTTACGTTTCGAATCAACCGGATTGAAAGTTTATGTGCAATGTCTCCTTCTTTAGTCGAGCGTGCGTTACTGGTCAAATTCTTTTACCTCAACCAGTGCAACGCGTCAGCCGGTCTTCGTGCTTTTAGAACGCACAAAAAAATGCGTAAAGGTAACGGTCCTGTGTCAGTTAATGGGCTAAAAGCAATGGTTGCGACGGTTGAGAAAACAGGTTCTCTGAAGGTTCAGTCAGGCAGAGGACGAAAACCTGTACCACAGGATACAATCGAAGCAGTTGCCACGGCGATTGTCGACAGAGGACCAGACAATATTGCTGCCACGTCTAGCGCTCGTGGATTAGCTCGGAAAATGGATATGCCTTACAGTACGGTATGGAAAATCTTACGAAAGATTATCAACTTCTATCCGTACAAGATCAGCCGTGTACAGGAGTTACTGTACCCCGACCATGATAAGCGATTGACTTTTGCTCTCACCTTTCTTGCCAGAATGGAGGTGGATGATGCTTGGCCGTGGAAAATCTTATGGGGAGACGAGGCCCACTTTTACCTGCATGGAACTGTGAATACCCAGAACTGCCGAATTTGGGATGACAAATCACCACATGCAGTCACAGAAATTCCCTTACATTCTCCAAAGGTAACTATTTGGTGTGGGTTCACAGCGGAATTTATCGTAGGTCCATTCTTCTATGAGAACATTACCTCGACAGGACCGGAAACCTGTTCTGTTACCGGAGAGAAATATCGCCACATGTTGAACAGCTTTGTCATTCCGGCACTTCAGCAAAGACAATGCCTGGGGGAAATCATTTTCATGCAAGATGGAGCCCCTCCACACGTTGCTGTACGGGTGCAACAGCTGCTACGACAGAAATTCACAACAGAAAGTGTCATTAGCCGCTACTTTCCAACTGCATGGCCACCTCGGTCGCCTGATCTTACCCCATGCGACTTCTGGCTATGGGGTTACCTTAAGTCCAAGGTCTATCAAGGAGTGGTCCAGGACCTGGCTACGTTGAAGGATAACATATCACGGACTGTACGGGAGATTCCTGCAGACATGTTACTTTCTGCTGTTGTGCATACTGTGCACAGAATGCAATATGTGGTCCACAACAACGGCAGCCACATTGAACCTCATTTGAATGCAAAATAAAAGGTAATTTCCGTATTGATTTGCATTTGTAAACACTCTATTTTCTATTACACAGCGCCAAATATTCCCCTAGCGGTGACTTTTGGAACTAATTTATTTTTTCGCGGAATCCTTCGTCCCCCGTCTTGTTTAATCTTCCTACAAAATGTGGCGTCATTCTCGCAAATAGATCGCGCTACAGAACACTGTGAGCACTGTCAGTTTAATTATGGCCACCCGGTACATACATACATACATACATACATACATACATACATACATACATTTATTTGACAACGTCGCCTCCCATTTTAACGCCCACTTCTATGGAAATAATACGATTAATTTTTTACATATAAACAATTAATTGATTAACATGAATACGATTTTTACTATAAAATGTACTCCGTCAGTATTTGACGTCACTTTCCAAGCTTTGGAGACAAGAAATGTCACTTCCCTTTATAAAATTCGCATGGAACATTAATGATAATTTTACATGCATTATTTTACCGTGAAGACGATAATGCTGAACGAAATACGTAATCGGAGTATGACGTCAATATCAGCTTGGGAGACAAGAATTATCGCTCCCCGCACATAGAGATAATTTAGACGATATTTTCTCCCCTTTAAAGCCAGTATTTGTTAATTCGTGAAATCGAAAGAAATGTGTTTAGAATAACGTAAGCTGGGTATTTGGAGGCAAGGGTTTAAAAATAATTTAAAACCCTTCTTTCCAGGAGCAATATTTAAAGAAAATTGAAAGGTTTCGCCGGATATCGGTTGTTTTACGTTTTGTGCGAAGGGCAATTCTAAGTTGAGACGACAAATTGGGTGGGATATTTATGTTTCTGGCTCAGAATTTTTCCTTTGCGATTATCGAAAGAATTTCAATTCAAAATTTTTCTTCTTATTATTTTTTTTAATTTGACGTATACCTAGATGTATTATCTTATAACCGACGTCTTTCTTTCAAAAGTCTTTATTTACTGTTTTGCTGTTGACTGTAGTCACCAGAATTGAAAGCACACCTCCTCATTTTTCTTCCGTTATCCATTGGATGCACAAAAAAGAAAAAAATTACAAGATAAAAAAGAACTTTTTATATACCATATTTTTAAATTTTATGTTGAATCATACTAACTTGACAATTCTATGTATTAATAGATACTTTTTAAAAAATTTTTTGATGAATAATCCCATCAACTTGAAAGAAAATGATCAAATGCGTAATCAAACGTTTAGCTCGAGAATTGGAAGTTAACTTGCGCTTAACTTTTCGCACTCGTCCAGGCCGGTAGATGGCTGCATCATTCTACAAAAAAAAATTAACTGAAAATTAATTCAAATCTGCTTAAAGATGGCTAAAAGTATTAAAATAATACATTGTCATCGTGTTCTTAGCTATTCTAAAAGTTTCAAATGTCTAGCTAGTCGGGAAGTTAGTTAAAAATCGACTGCAAGATTTGTACTGGACAAACACACACACAAACAAACAAGAAAGCGAGTTAATAAAAACATGTGAAAAATTGGGCTGAATCTCTTTGGTTAGTATTTCTTCACTCTATTCTAGTAATTCTGTTTCGTGCATACAATTCTGTTTTTTCAGATTTATGTTCATAATTGATTTATTAATACTTTGTTATTCTTTATAGACAAGAGGTGCTGGTTCATTTTTTTAAAGTGTTTGTTAAAAATCTGCCGGTTTACAGCAAATGTTTTACCATCCGGTACAGATGAGCCAACCTCACACCCGCCAAATTTGGCGATTTTTCATTTTTGCCTGGCGTCGTATGCGCTCGTGGACTTGTGGCACGAATGAGCTTGTTTTAAGTTTGGATTGCTTGTTTATTGGATTTATTTATTACTAGCTGAAGTACCCTGCGTTGCCCAATTTTCAAAAAATAACATGTCTATGTTTTAATCTGAAATATCATCTATATCTATACAAAATTTCAGCTCAATTGAAGCAATACTTTTTCACTTATAAAAGAACAAACATAGGCCTATTCGAAATAATCATTAAATTTCTCAGTTTCAATGAAACACGCTGATTTTTGAATAAAGTTCAATAATTCGAGTTCGATTTACGCAAATCGTGCATAAAATTGTACATAAATTCAAAAGTATAAAGTTTATAAGTTAAATAAAGTTCTGTAATATTATACCAATAAATTTCCAGTTGATAGCCAATAAATTGTAAATCTTTTTTTACCTTAAATGTCCAATAAAAAGCGTAGTTCCAAATGCAATTTTCTTCAATAAAACCTTAAATGTTCAAAAATCGTTTTTGTATTTATCAATAACTCCTCCACTTGGATCTTTAAAATATTAAATGTTTTACTGATAATAAATGAAAATATCGTTTGATGTTTTGCTATGGTTACTTGACTATGGTTTACAAAGAAAAAATTGTAAAAGTGAAGCATCAGCTCACCATTTAGGCCCCTAACCTTCTTACTACTGATCAGATATACATAATATATAGCCTATGTCCATCTGGAATAAAGTACCTTTGAAATAGTGAAAGAATTTTTCAAATAGATGCAGTGGTTCCGGAGATTACCCTCCACATACAAAATCTCCTCTCTCTCTTTATATATTAGTATAGATGAGTGGAAAGTCAGTGAAGAAAGTTGTTGATTAATATCAACCACGTATCTTGGATAGCATTAAGTCTCGATTTTCTAGAGATAGGCTTACTCTTGGTGTTATTAACGATGCATTTGTGAATGGATTTTTACATACGGATAGAAGTCTTTTTTTTTTCAGATTTTGTGGGCTTAAGATGTGCGAAGTGTGAATCCGAAATGAAACTAAAGAAGAATAAGTAATATAAAAAAAATAAGTCAATTCCTACTTAGGTCAACAAAAAAATAATTTATTTTAGTTACTTTTTGGCGGGGAATTGCGTTTGGCGGGGAATTGGACTGATATTGGCTCGATTCTGTTAACACCATTATTGCCGAGAAATTTTTTATTTCTTCCATATAAAACTAAAATTAATTAATTTAGTTTAATTAATGAATTAATATTTGAAAAAAACTGTATTAAGGTGACTGCCTACGTTCGGAGCCAATTTTTTTAAAAGATTGTTTTTTTAAGGATTTTTTGGTCTCATATGGTAAAACAGCATTTAAAAATAAAAAATAATAAAAAAAAAAACTTTCCTGTAAACACCATACTTTTTTATAAATTGGTCAATTTGAAGTAATTTTTAATGAAATTTAGCTAAAACGCTTATCACTCTGAACAAAATTCTAATGCTACTATTTTAATTTCCTTCTCATACATGATACATATAACAGTTATCTTCAAAATGACCTACAATCTAAGAGAAATTTTAAAATGCAAAAATAATACAATTTTATGTTGCAATATGAAAATTTTCCCCAATTCGTCATTCCTTTCCTTATAAAAACAGCCCCAAACAAAAAACTATTTATTATACATCAATTATTGTACGTCATTTCATTAACAATAGCATCTAAAACATTTCCTGAAAATTTTATCAAATTATATGCATTATTATCTGAAATATCATGATAACGATAGAGATTTTTGCTAAAAAACATAATTCTGAGAAAAACGCCTTTAAAGTTGTTTGGCACTTCAATTTTGCATTAGACGATGTTTTTTAAAATAGCTATAACTCTGCTTCTAATTGATGTAGAATGAAAATCTAAGCGGTTTTGAAAAGAGAAAAGATTGAATTACAAGATTCTTGCAAAAAATAAAATTGACCAAAATGGTCAAAAAATGGTCGCATTTAAAGTTGTTTGTCACTTAAATTTTGTATTAGACGATGTTTTTTAAAATAGCTATAACTCTGCTTCTAATTGACGTAGAATGAAAATCAAAACTGTTTTGAAAAGAGAAAAGATTGAATTACAAGATTCTTTCAAAAAATTAAATTGATCAAAATAGTCAAAAATGGCATTTTCAACGTAGGCAGTCACCTTAAACATCAAGTGTCATCCACTACAAGTTTAAAAAATGTATTTGAACTTGAGTGGATGAATAAAAAGTATTTTATTAACGATTGAAAATTTGAACAAGATATGTATAAAGGGAGAGTGTGAACTAATAGTAGGATTTCAGATGGATGTGTGTGGGTCTGTAAAAAAAAACGCTGAATGGAAAAGAGTGTGGTACTCAACGGAGTCCGATATTTGGTTCTTGGTTTATTTCCAGCAAGCTGACTATAGAGGAGATTTTTATTTTGACTTTGGAAATTTTAACCCGGAGAAAGAGGTCCGACGCAGATTAGATCCCATACATTGTGCGTCAATTTATTAACGAGACCATATTGGATTATATTTCTGATGCCTGTGACCGTGCTTCGCTACTGAGTTCATTCAAATTAAATTCAACGATCAATGTATGCAAATAATCCGTATGTTTAACATCCATAAAACATACTCATTTGAATTAAATTCTTAAAAAAACTTCCATCTCAGTGGGTCTGGTGGTTACATTTTATCTTTTACCGTATTTTAATATTTTTTTCCCATTTATTTCCTTGTTATGCACGTGACGCAACATTAGTTTAAAGTATCACAAATAGAAAATAAACCACGTGATTAGCATTTAAAAAAATTAAATTCTAAAAATGAATCTTTTAAAAATTCTCCAAAAATCAAAAAATGGAGGTAAAGGTTCGAAAGAGATTTCATTTTAAAGGAATTTTGATTTTTCTCGTGTTGCCCTGTGTTATCAATGTCTTCTACAGAAGGTCGTTCGCGCTTCATAGAAAGAATTTTGTAATTTATTTTTGTCGTTTGCATTTTGAGATAAAAATTTGGCAACTTCAGAATAACCGTCTGCTACTGTTTTCTTTTGATTGGAATGTAAAAATAAAAGATTAACTATCACAAAATCGTTTCCATAAAGTGCGAACGACCTTCTGTATTTCTGAAGTTTGGGGTTTATTAAAAAAAAAATATGACTGGCCACAATATCTACATCGCTCAAAACCAAGAGATTGACTGTCCAAGAACCAAATGAAGTACCAATAAAGTTTTTAATTTTTTCAATCTCGGTCGTTCCTGGTACCTGGTACGATCTGGAAGACTACAAAGCAGTACGATTTAGGCAATCCGTTGGCTTCTCAGAAAATGTTTCGTTAAATTTCAAAATGAATTTTAGCAATCTTTAAAGAAATGTCGTAAGTAATACAAGTAATCTAAGCTCGTATTGGTGTATAAACAAATTTAATTAAACCATTTTTTTTAATAGATAATGCTTACTTAACATTATTCAAATTTTCATCAGTCTCACCTGTTTTGTACAAGTGGAGGGGGCGAAGCACAGAAACACGTGTTCTTACACCCTTTGGGTCACGTAGTAAAATAAATGACTGAGCTCTTAGGATATATTATTGGATGTCGCCGCAGTTAAACATTAAGAGAAAATTGGATGTGGTACGATTTAGGTGCGAGACTGGTACGCATTCGGGAACTCTCTCCTACGAAGAATAGATGCGACCTTTTTTATAAATGATGGGGCAGTGTGCAGTACCAGTGTACACAGACGAAAGTCCACTTTAAAAATATCCGTAACACAAACTCTTTAATGCCATTTTATTTATGGTTACAAAACAATTTCCATATCCGCAGAAATCTTCACTTCCATTCTTTCCGCTCTGCGACATCGAGTGGGAAGTGTCGCCGTCTCCTTTTCAAGGGGACGAGGTATCTCCTTCGGGGTGTTCCTGGAGGTGTTCCATGCGCAGAATACGGATGCGGCCTCCCTCTTGGGGTTGCTGCAGCCATAGCCTGAACTTCTCCCGAAGTTCCTCCATGTCTGCAACAGAAACGGAAATGCAGTTTTCTGTCCACCTTTAGACAACACATACTTTGAAGTCGAAGTAGTGGACACACGAGTGGGATTTCGACTTTTGTTTTTTAAATTTATGACCGACGGTCACCTGATCGCTGTTACTCCTCACCCGATGAGGACCTTTCCTACCAGATTTCCCTGGCGCATACTTTTCCTAATCGAATGCCGTCGACGTTCTTTCGATGGAAAAATGCATCCATCTGCTTGTGCAGCTTCTTCCGACGAAACCTGGAAGCACCGACAGTGAGCAACGTCAAAAAGAGATGAAGCACAAACGCAATCATCCTCTGAACAATCCTCCTGACGACAAACTGCACGCTACAAGTTGACTCGACCTCATAATCGACCCGTAAAATTCCCGCGAGAAAATATGATATTTGTCGACATTAAATGGGGCCTCCCGTCCGCCACTGGACCCGATGGAGTTCACGTGGCGTCGACTGCTCGAGAAGACGCCACTGTGAAGCGAAGTCGGCAGCTTTATGCCATCTGAAACGAATGTGGTAAAATCCATTTGGTGTTTTTCCTATTTGTCAATTCCTCCATTCGTCTCCGTGTTTTGTATTTATTTTGGGTTTCATAAATTAATCTTTTTTTTTTTTTATTTATTAAATCCGAAAATGTTCCTATCTCTAGTTAGATTTTGCGCCAACATTTACATTTCTCGCCAAGTGGCACCCCTTAACGAAAAAAAGCTTAATGGGTGCAAAGCACCAGTAAATTGATAAACATTGCACAAAATGCAACAAAAGTACAACATAACAATATAACTATTAAAAGTTCCTGGACATCAATAGCCAATGAAAAGCGGCACACATTTTCATAACGTGGGGAAAATACACAACATTTTAAATTATAAAATAATACGAATAATTCAATACTCAAAATAATATTAACTAGCACACACACACACACACACGCACACACACACACACACACACACATATATATATATATATATATATATATATATATATATATATATATATATATATATTCGTAATCTACAGTTGCTTCCGTCCCAGTGTTCCCAAGGTCAATAAGGTCATTCAAATATATGTATGTCACGGTATAATTCAAATATGTGTAAGCACCTCTTACTTCCCCCCAAAATTTGTACCATTTAAAAAAATAGATATCTCATTGAGCACCTACAGCTTAAGAGGAACCCCCATGCAGAATTTCAGTTTCCTAGGACATACGGTTACAGAGTTAGTGAGTGTGTTACATGGGGTTTAAGCCCCTTTCAGTTCCCTTAAACTTTTACAATTAAACAAAAAATGTTTTTGAGCAAGCACCTAGGGCCTAAGAGAAACCAGCATGCACAATTTTCAATTTCGTAGCATTTACAGTTACAGCGTCAGTCACTGTTTTTTTTGGGGGGGGAGGGGCGGAGGTATGCCCCTTTTAACCCCTTTAAAATTCGATTTTCTTTATAAATATTCCTTCGCTAGCATGCTAGGGCCTAAGAGGAACGATCATGCCAAATTTCCGTTTAACAGGACTGGGTGCCAGAGCTATAGACATCAGTCAACGAGCGAGTGCTTATTTGCCTTTTATAAGTAGAGATCAAAAGGATACTACCACGATGACGTACGTCATAAACTTCAGCACCTGATTGGCTCGAAAGATATCGACGCGCATCTCTGAGCTTGGAATATCCCATTACCCCATCCGTTGTCCTACGAAAGATCTTTCTTGGCTGGATTGACGTCGGGAAATCCCGCCAGAGGGGGGAAAAGGACTCCATCACCACTACAGTAATATAATAGCAACCACAAAGCAAAGACAATTTATACAAGTTCCCCAGTGCTGGGGAACAGTGTAGAAGGAAGACGTCAATAGAATGGTCCTGGACCAACGAAGCAAAGCTACACTCCGAATATTCGAAACTAACACTCTGGGACGTCACTCGTGAAAGATGACCTATTTGCTTCCCGGTAGACTTGCCGGCTGTCTGGTTGCGCGTGTTATACACACGGTGACGTCTTGACCCTGAAAAGTGGCTGTTTTTTTTATACGGCACTGGAAAATAGGCGTTGTCTACTTTGTTTTTGCCTGTAAATGAGTGGAATTTGAACTTTTGGTTTCAGCCTGGGGGTCGGCTACTTTGAATTATTTGGTAGACATCCTACGTCGAATGTCAGTCTCGAGATGTGCGTCGGTCATTTCTCCCATCTTAATATCTGGGGTGAGGGGTCAAATATTTCGCCTCTGTTGGCGAGTTTGGCATCGCCATTTCAGTCGAAAGACTATTACAGCAGAGGAGATAATCCTCTTCTGCCCGAAATGAAACCACGAGCATTACCTTTCGAGTGATCTTCATCGTTTCTGCCGTCACCAGCTTCCGCTTGTTTTTGTTCGGAGACGCCTGCAAGAGATGGAGACGAGTATATATATCGTGCAAATGGATATACTTATAAGCACACTGTAATTCCAAAAGTCAATGCATGAAAATTTGCATATATATATATATATATATATATATATATATACATACACACACTGAAGAGCCAAAATAACTGGTACATCTGCCTAATAACGTGTAAGGCTCCCAAGAGCACGCATAATTGACGTAACACGACGTTGCATGGACTCGACTAATGTGAGAAGGTATCCTGTAGGCAATTCACACCAGGAATTTCTGGAGGGCAGTCCACAAATCCATAGCATTGCGAGGTGGCTGAGATCTCTTCTGAACAATACGTTGCAAAGCCTCCCAGGTATGTTCAATAATGTTCATGTCTGGTGATTTTGGTGAACGATGGAAGTGTCTAAAGTCAGAAGAGTGATTCTGGAGCCACTCGGTAGCTTTTCTCGACGTGGGGGGGTGTCGCATTGTCCTGCTGAAGTCCGTCGGAATGCACAATGGACATGAATGGGTGTAGATGATCGGACACGATGCTTGTGTACTCGTCACCTGCCAGAGTCGTCTCTAGACGTATCAGGGGTCCCATATCAACTGCACACGCCCCATACTATCAAAGAGGCTCCACTAGCTTGAACATTTTCCAGTTGATATGTACAATCCATGGATTCATAAGGTTGTCTCCATACCTGTACATATCCATCCACCCGATACGGTTGGAAACGAGACTCGTCAGACCAACGTGTTTGTAGTCATCAACAGTCCAATGGAGGTGTTGGAGGGCCTAGGCAAGGCATAATGCTTTGTGTACAACGGTACACGAATGGACCCAAAGCTCCGAAAGCTCATATCAATGACGGTCCGTTGAACATTTCGCACTGAAACTTGTTGCTGTCCCAGCCTTGAAATCCGCAGCAATTTGAGGAAGTGTTGCATGTCTATATCGTTTAAGGATTCTCGTCAGTCGTCGACTGTCAAGTTCTTTCAAGGCATTTTCCGGCTGCAACGCGGTCGGTGATTTGATGTTTTATCGGATACCTGATATTCACGGTATACTCGTAAATCGTCGTGCGTGAAAATCCAAATGGCATCGCCAACTCGTAGATGCCATGCCCCACCTCTCGTGCGACGTCTATAACACCACGTTCAAAGTCACATAAAAGTGATAACCCGTCATTATAGCAGCAGGAACCGATCTAACAGCTTCGGCAGACAACTGTAATGTTATATAGGTGTTGTCAATCGCATAGCGTTACATTGGTTGTTTGAATATCTGCGTTATTTGCATACTCATGCCTGTACTAGTCATTTTGGCTCTTCAGTGTACATACAATGCTGTTTCGCAGAAATTCATCGAAAAATATTGGATTTTTTTAAAGAGAAATTTTTTATCGTAAGAATAGCTGCTTTTCGGACCAAAATGTGACGCTGTATTGATCCCGGAGTGTTTTTTGTCGCTATTTAAAACAGATCCGCCTGGCGGTACACTTCGAAGTTTTTCTATCATAGTCGAGCGTTAAGCAGCGCTATTAAGATACCGCAAAAATCCCCTCTTGCAAGAGAGGTAAGAACTCGATGATGTAACATTCATGCAGGATGGAGCACCTACATACGTCACTCATTCTGTCCAACACATTCTGAAATTGACATTTAACAATGACCATGTCCTCAATAGCTCTCTCCCACGATTGGCCATCTAGGACTCCAAACCTTACACCTTGTGATTTGGGTAAACGGCCTTCTTCAAGTCACTGACCTAAAGAGGACTGCCGACGTCATCGACTATGTCGGAAGAAGCTATCCGCCATCACTGTGATGTATTACTGTTTCGTGGCACGACTAACGGACTTTCTCATGAATGACGTCCATCACATTGAACATTAGTAATTCGAACTGCGTTGCAAAGTATGCTGCGCAACTGTAAAAAATATCTGACACAACTGAAGCGATACCTGTCGATGACAAATGTTACTATTCGGGAAATAAAATTTTTTGTTTAAAAAAAATAAATATTCGATAATAATAATTCGATAATAATAATAATTCGATATCTTTCAGTGCGTTTCTGTGAAAATCTCATCGTGCTATTGTCTACAATTTTCGAATTATTGAATACTTTCTCTTTCTGTGACTTTTTGATCACCCTGTATATATATATGTTATGGCTAAAATTATTCCTCATTCCCTGCCTAAATTAATTACTGCTTAAATTAATCCCTGCTTAAATTCACTCCCTAACGTACTTTGACCCATTCATGTCTGAGTTTACTAACCCTTCTTAAATGTTCAGTACTTTTCATATATGCCAGTGTTTCTTAAACGGGGGTGCCAGTAAGCATCTCTAGGGGGGCAAGAGAAGGTTCTAAATTTTTAATGAAATTCACCAACTGAGTGAATCATTTGATGGATACTTTTCCACGGGAAATATAAGCAAAATTGATACGTGGATACTCAGTCCATTTTTGTTTCACCTCAATTCAATGGACGACAACGTTTCATTAAAAGACGATCTCATCGCAATGCGAGCTAATGAACGTATTGAAATGGAAAACTGGACTTGGAACATTTCTGTTGTACGTGGTTAGAACTTTCTCCAGAATTGGCAAAAGCAGTATTGGAGACACTTTTACCATTTGCCAACACTTACCTTCGTGAAATGAATTTTCCATCACTTTTGCACTTCAATACAAAAGCCAGAAATCGCTTCAATGCATGTGATGACTTACAAGTGGCTCTTTCAAAAAAAAGACAATCGTTTTAAAAGGATAATTATGAACAAACAACAACAACGTAACCATTAAAAATATGGATATTGTTTAATGTGTAATAATATAGCATGTATTGTAAATATATTAATTTTTTTATGCAATAAATAAATTATCTTGCGATAAATGTCTTTTCATAAATAAAAAAATAAAAACACATATCTGAAGGGTGTGCGAGAGCTTATTTTCAGATTCAAGGGGGTGTTGACTATTAGAAATGTTAAGAACCACTGATAACGTATATAACCCTCAGGCATACTCCGAGCTAAATAGCCAAATTGCAGTTTTCAGAGTTCTAAATTGTACCCCTATAAGAAATCGAGTAACGGTAAAATCGCGGACTCAATAAAAATCCTGACAACAACGAAAGGTTCATTTCAAGCATTTCGGATATATATATATATATATATATCCGAGAATAAATAAATAAATAAATAAATATATATATATATATATATATATATATATATATATATATATATATATATATATACATGTAAATGCATATATGCTTCGTTTTATTATCTAGGATGAGTGGAAATATGTTTTCCTTCTATTTCTGAGTTCAATCAGCACTGAGGAACAGATTGTCAAGAATGATTTTCTACTCGAAATCAAATCCCGAGCATTACCTTCTAATGAATGTTCATCATTTCGGCTGCCAGTATTTTCCGTCTGTGTTTCTCGGGAGACGCCTGTAAAAAAGTAAGAAAGCTATATATTCTGTATTATGCAAATGTACACACATGAATGTACACTCTAAGTCCGTAAGTACGTGGACACTGGAGTCGATAAGAAAGATTATATTTATTCCGAAAATACACCCCCCAAATTTTTATATATATATATATATATATATATATATATATATATATATATATATATATATATATATATATATATATATATATATATATATATATGAAATAAATTTCAAATCCTATCCATCACTGACACGCTTTTTTCAAATTCTTCATCCTAACGCAATAGGACACCGCCCCTCTTTCTTGATTTCTACCTAAATCCAACCCGAAGCAATTTATTAGTTTTTCCCTCGTAAACAGAAGATCGTAAAAATTCTTTTCAAATAAAATCGTTTTCGTTCTGATTTTTGGTGAATTTTTAAAGATTCATTTTCAGAATTTAATATATTAAATGCTGATCACGTGGTTTCGTTTGTTATTGTGATACTTTAAATTAATTTTTCGTCACGTGTATAACAACGAAATAAATTGACAAAATAAATTTTCATTTCTTTCTAATGCGGCAGAAGATTGAACAGTATCCAAAAAAAAAATATTAAAACAGTAAAAGAAATGTTTTTCAAACTTTACTATATTCTTTAGTATGTTCTATTACATTTAATCTAAATATTTTTTTCTACACTATTGTGTCTGTAAAATTATGTTACTATTTTTTTATAAATATATATATATATATATATATATATATATATATATATATATTTATTATTTTGGCATTAATTGCGTACATTGACCTTTGCATTTATTTTATTGATAGCCTGATTTGCATAAAAGACTCAGTATGACGAGTAATCGCCCTCTTTTGTTTACTTTTGGAATTTTTTTTTGTAATTTTGGAAAAAAGTTCTCCCTCTGATCCTCAAACAGAATATTT
>OU015492.1:227574351-227594351 GCA_907164885.2 Dolomedes plantarius | reverse complement strand
TGTCCCTTCAATGCCTTGCATCTCTATGTGGGTTTCTTCCCCGATGTGTCAACAGCTCTCGTGAAATGGTCTTCATCGCCTGACCCTCTGGCTACGTCTACAACATGTTTGTGTTTCATATCCTCTACATAGTTTAAGTTAAAGTTTACCGTGCGCGTTAGCCGAAATCATCACATATATATATATATATATATATATATATATATATATAAATCATATATATCGTGATTTGGGTTCAACACGTAAATCAACTCTTTTTAAATTTAATAAATTTATTAACTCCATTAACTTCGAGACAAACATTCTAGCTTAGCGACGAGCACGTGTCGCGACCACACAGCAAGTAGTACAGAACAACTCTGGAAAACTCTCGTCTCCCTAGGATTGCCAACCCGAAAAAGCAAACGTGTCCAGCAGGACATCGGGCGAGAAACCGGTTTCCCCTACAAACTCCTGACTCTGATTCGTCGGGGGTCGTACTCAAAGTGAGGGACGAGTCATTAAAAATGATAATTACTAGATCTGATTCTTACAATTTCCCCCCCCCCTTTTCAGACAAGTCAAGGGATGGACCGACTTCCATTCCAGAGACTCACCTGAAAAGATTAAAACACCTTCACCGAAAGGGATGTCGTAATCTGGGAATGATTCTTTCTAACCGAGCTTCCGGGGGGATGAGTTATTTCGATTTTGCATTTAATATACAAATACAAAGGACATCATAGCAATAACAAAAATAGTAAAAATAATACTGGTACCAAACGCAATACTATAGGCAAATAAACATTATAGGAACAGCTGTATTAACAAATGCAAGACACTTCGAACACATCACATATGCAACACTAAAATAATACTGGTACCAAATACAATGTTATAAGTAAATACGCATTATAAGAACAATTATATCAGTAAATGCAGAACACTTAGAAAACATCATATACTAAATTCAGCAACTGAAACAGGAAACATATATTGGAACACTGCAGTCATTTCTAATACCATACAACAGAAATCCAAAGTTGGGTGAAAACGTCAGGACATCATTCATGAAATTGTATAGTCTCAAGAACATGACTAGTTTGATAAGGTAGTGTACAATGTACAATTAAAAATGAAAAGATCTTTCTTCAGAACAAAGTTCGAGGGCTAACAAAGCCCATTAAAAGGCAAATTCGAGGATCAAACGTCAATTAAGGTCAGTTTACATGGTATTTGTCACTTCACCAGATTGGTGTAACTTAAATTGATTATTAGGCAAAAAGTACCTTAACTCAGAGGCGTGAATCACTTCCGTATCTTGTTTTGTCCACCAGTTAGGTTTATTGGGTGAATAATTCGCAAGCACTTACTTCTGAAACAACAATTTACCGTCGCAACCAAATAACTTTCTACTGCGTTTGAATTATGTAGAGTATGGACTACGATTAAAGTTGAGTTCATCACGTGCTTTGAAACTGTAAGTTCAAAAAGTGGACTCGACCGATATGGCTTGTGAATATGATTCTGTAGATAAATCTGACTCTACACCTTCAGGTTCTCTATCGGTGGAAAGATAAAAAAAAAAAACACTTTCGATACGTGGGGTGGCACTAGACTGTTATTCAAACAAAAAACAAGAATAAAACTTTATTTCTCTTACTTTTGTAATAATTGTGCAAAGCATGTCAATGCGAATCGAGCGGAGAGAAATTGAAGTGGTTGGCGTGCGTGGACGCGCCTATAATTCGCCAACGTCAACGGTTGCCACAAAATTCATCGTAAGCGATTTGACTCGTGAATGGCTCATACGGGGACGTGCTTCGGCCCTGGGCGAAACACATTTACTGGCAATCAAATTTCTCTACGTACTGAGTAATGGATCTTGTAAGACAACCCCGACCGATAATCAAGGTTTTGCTATAACTGAATTGAAGAAAAATCATGTTTCTCTAACAGAGAAATTTTTCGAACCGAAAGGGTATTTTGTCTATTAAAATTCTTTCTAGGATTCTTTTAAAAAAATCGAAACATATATTTTTTTATAAGTTGAATTGTAGAAACCGAGAAAAATGAGGGATTTCTTAAAAACCCGTAACATTTAGAAAAGTGTTGCGACGAGGAATAAAAATGGCGGCCCTCAATTTTTAGCTGCCCTGGGTGGTTGCCCAGTTCTCCCAGGGCCTTTTTATCGCATGGGCAAACCGGGACTTTGCCCAGGGCCCCCTGATGCTAGGGGGCCTCAAAACCCCCTTGGTGTATGCAACTAGTACTTCTAATAGTATGTATAGCCCATGGATAGTTCTTATTTTTATAAATGTTCGTAAGGGGGGGGGCCAAATAGCATCTGCCCAGGGGCCCCTAGAGTTTATAATCAGGCCCTGAGTTCGCCCACCCCTAAGCACTGCCCTGGGTTATATTGAAAAGAATATTCGTAGCGATAAATGTCAAAGAATGTCAAACTTAAAATGGATAACCTATTTCAAACAGTTTAATAATTCAAAATTTCTTTCTGAGACATTAGAAATTTTTCAGTATCATATTGCAAACCCAGGGCACAATGGGCAAAGGAAATTTTTTTTTCAACATAAAGTATTAAATCAATGTTATCGGTAACATATAAATCAAATGTAACGTTTAATATTAATGTAAGAAATTTAATAAAGAAATAAAAATACACTGCTATAAGAAATTATTAGCCAAAACAAAGACTGGGAAATCCCGTTTTTTTATTTTAAAATTATTTCTAGTCATTGCAGAAGTTATTTTATTATGAATATAAAGTTATCGTTTTAATTTTATCGATAAACAATGTTTTATTTCTAAAAGTGAATTACATTTAAAAAGAAGCGTTCTTTTAAAACAAACTGTATTTTTATTTATGTAATAAATATATATTATTATTGATGGGTGTGAATTAATATTTGATTCAAATATTTCCGTACGTCTTCCTCTTTATTTAGTTTCATTTTGAAAAAGTTCATACTTTCAACTTCTGACAACCATGGGTACAGTCAGGGCTCCCACACTTGGGTTTTTAAACCCAGATTTGGGTTTTCAGTAACCATATGGGTTTGTGGTATTTTTTTTTTTTTAAATAACTCAAAATCTAGGATTTTTCCTTTTAAGTTAAAAAATATAGCAGTATAAATAATATTTTTGAAAGTAAAATGATACAAGTGTAGACCGTTTCGATGGAATCGGGATCTTAAGAAACTATTCCAGAATTCTGATACCTCCTACGTCATATCAAAGATGGATTCGACAATCCAAAGTATGAAATCTTGTTACACTTCAAGATCCATTGGACGATTTTACCTCCCTCTTATGAGTGCGTTTTTCATGATGTCGGGATACACTGAAATTAGTTGATTTTAATCCACTGACGTTAGAAAATGGTTCGGGGACACCTACCCGGTGTCTCTTGATATACCGATGGAAGATACTTGAGACTGTATTTTTCCTGTTTTATTATATATCCTTTTCTATACATATAATACCTTTGAGACAATACGCAGGATTGCTCGATGTTCTCTCTCGGAGAATCACAGTTGTACTACCAAAAACAAAAACCATATACCGACGCGCATGCGTCATGACTTCTCCCAATCATCCTCTTCGAAAACATCTGAAGAGACGGGGAGGTTTCTCCCTCTATTGGGCAGAATGTGTATGAAAACTGACATCCTCCCACCTGAATTTACCTTTGGTAAATTCACCTAGACACAAAATTTACTTACTTTTGGCATATACAATTCTAAATATCAATACTCTTTCTCACGACTGAAAAAATAGTACCTAAAATTAAAAGACATAAAAAATATTTACAATAACTATATACATATGTACAACATGAATTACAATAATTAGAAAAAAAAGAAAAATTGTCTTTCGAATCAAAGTTTTTCGAATGTCAATAAACGAGTCTTTTGGGAGCGACTACGGGCCGCCCACTACGGGTATGGACGATTGGTTCGAAAGGAGAGTCAATGTTCACCTCTAAATTGTAAAGTCTTTGAACCGGTCGGATGAACTCTCCTTGCTGCGTTTTTACTCTAGCCACTCGTGAATGACCGTCTTTTCCTGGAAATAGTTCCACTATTCGGGCTAAAGTCCACTGTGCCCGTTTTTGGTCGTTTTCAATGATGACCACATCGTTCACTGACAATGGTTTAACATCTCGGCCAGATGTTTGTTGTTTTAGTTGTCCCAAGTATTCACTCCGGAATCTCTTCCGGAGATGATCCCGGATCCCTTGTACATGTTTTATTCGGTTGTTTAACCCCTGACGGTCCACCAAATCGATGTCTTCAACATCGGACAAGCTCAGTGTCTGGAGGAACATAGCCGGAGTTAAAGGAGACGGGTCCTCCGGACTCTCTGACACATAAGTGAGAGGTCGTGTATTTATTACCTGCTCACAGTCACAGATGACGGTCAGGAGTTCTTCATAAGAAAGGACAGCCCTTCCTAAAACCTTTCTCAGAATCCGTTTTACCAACTGGATCAAGCGTTCCCACCAACCACCCCACCAGGCGGCGGAAGGGGGATTAAACTTCCAACGGATTTTCTGCAAAGTCGACGCTGCCGTAACAAGTTCCCAATCGATGGAAGAAAAAGCTGAATTAGCACCGACAAAGTTCTTTCCGTTGTCACTATACACTGTGACAGGCCTACCTCTCCTGGCAATGAATCGCCGGAAAGATTGCAGAAACGATTCGGTTGAAAGCGACGTCACCAGCTCCAAATGTACCGCCCTGTATACTGCACAGGTGTACAAAACGATCCAAGATTTCTTAGCTCCTTTAAGGAATAAGGGGCCGGCAAGATCTACACCCGTCACTTGGAAGGCTGCAAAGTCTTGCACTCTGTCAGCTGGTAACGAAATCGGTATGGACTCTGTCTTAGTTGCATTAAACCTTTTGCACCGTACGCAACGGTGTATAACAGTTCTGATTGTTCTTCTAGCCTTGATGATCCAAAACCGCTCGCGTAAATTAGACATCAACAGGGTGACCCCAGCATGTAACAGTCTCTGGTGTTCCCATAAAATCAGGAGATGTACTACCCGATGATCGGAAGG
This sequence comes from Dolomedes plantarius, assembly GCA_907164885.2. Taxonomy (NCBI): domain Eukaryota; kingdom Metazoa; phylum Arthropoda; class Arachnida; order Araneae; family Dolomedidae; genus Dolomedes; species Dolomedes plantarius. The sequence continues at coordinate 227,589,289 of OU015492.1, read as the reverse complement.
TAAAAGTACCGGGTACTTGAAATCATCTGTATCATGTCTGTACATCACTTGAGTTTTTACTCTGATAATGCCCTGTTCGTCAACCAGTGTTCGAAGGTTCTTAAAACACTGTTTTTCATTTTTCGAAAATGATTCTTTCTGTATCAGAATGAAAATTGTTTCTTCAGCTTTCTTAAGTTCCGAGATCGACAGTTCAATTTCTTTGCATATGTCTGTTTTTCTAACGTTGTTCAAAAAACGTAATATCCACGCAACTAATCTCAAAATTCTCGGGAATGAAGAGAAATAACGATAAAACCAATCATTCGGCACGAAAATCCCCTCAGTGGCGGCAAGCACCGATTTTCTCTTTTCGGAGTTCACTACTTCTTCGTCAGGTTTCTCAACCTCGGAGGGCCACGACTCCTCAGGTCCTTTCAGCCAGTTGGGTCCCTCCCACCATTTTGATCGAAGAAAGTGCTCTACTGAACAGCCTCTCGAAGGCAGATCTGCTGAATTTAGTTCAGTCGGAACATAACGCCACTCTTCTACTTTTGTCAACGTACGGATTTCCTGTACTCGATTCCAAACGAAAGTGCCCCACTGAACATCTCTCCGGATCCAAGTCAGTGCTGTTGTGGAATCACACCAAAAGAATCGTTTTATTCCAGCAATTCTTAAATCCGAAGTTACTGTGTTTCCCAGTCTGGCTCCTATAGTACAGCCCAGCAACTCTAACCTTGGAATAGTTACGTTCTTAAGTGGGGAAACTCGTGTGCGTGATTGCACTAAATTAACACTAACATGTTCATTTGTTTTTATCCTTATAAAAATAGCAGTAGCATATGCTTGCCTACTCGCGTCACAAAAAACATGCAGGCTGATATCTTCGGGTATCGAACCCCGAACCTCCATCCATCTCGGAATCTTAATTTCTTTTAGTAATGTCATCTTCGTTAGCCACGTAGAAAACTGCTTTTCTAACGGTTCTGGGAGTTTCTCGTCCCAACTCAATTTTTGTTTCCAGCATTCTTGTAAGGCCAATTTTGGGAAAAGAGTAACGGGAGAAGTGAAGCCCATGGGATCGAACAATTTATTCGTGCATGACAGTAGGGACCTTTTACTAGCGACCATGTTCCCTTCCGTCTTCGTTTCTATTTTACATGACAACGTGTCATCTTTTAGATTCCAATCTAGCCCTAAAACACAAACACTTTCCTCTAACCCCGCCTGAGAAATTACCTCACTTTCTCCGTTCGTCCTCCATCCCCTTAAATTAAACTTTTCGGCCGAAAGCAGCGTCCGCGAAAGCATCACAAATTTGTCTAGTTCTTCAACTGTCTTGAAACTCACAAGACAATTGTCTACATAAAATGACTCCTTTAAAGTTTTTGCAGTGTCTAAAAAACACTCCGTAGCATTATCTAAGTGCCAATTTAGAGTAGCCGCCAACAAAAAAGGACTGCACGTAAGCCCGAAAACCACCCGTCGGTGGCGATAAACCTTAATATCCTTCTCATTCACACCTTTCCACAAAACCCGTAAAAAATCCCTATCCTCTTCTCTAATACTTATTTGTAGAAAAGCCTTCTCTATGTCCGAAACTACTCCTACCGGAAACTTCCGGAATCGATTTATCAACGAGGGTATGATTTCGAGGAGGTTCGGACCCGTTTCTAGACATTCGTTTAACGAGACAGTTCCTTTACTATGTGCTGACGCGTCGAAAACCGGCCTAACTCTCGTAGTGCCAGCTTCCTTAAAAATTGGACGGTGGGGAAGATAATGTTCATTAGGTACATCATTACGTACCTCCTCAATAATATTATCCGCCAACCAGTTATCAAATACCTCCTGATAGGCCCCAATTTTATTCGAGTGCATTAGTTTCTTCCGAGTAGTCTCTAGGCGTTTTTCCGCCAATTCTCGGTTGCTAGGTAACCTAGAACGATCTAAAACCCATGGTAGTGCAACCTCATATCTACCTTCGGAATCTACTCCCAACCTTTTCTCAAAATATAGCATACTGTCTTTTTGCAACTCTATTTTTGTTTTCGCTTCGACCGGGTCAGTTATTCCTATAGTATCTAATTTCCAAAAATTTTCTGCTGATCTCTCGTTCAACAGTAACGAAACACATGTAGGGGTATCCTTCTCGTTAAAATTTGGTACTTTTCCCATGATGACCCATCCCAATTTGGTTTCCATAGCTACGGGACCACTTTTTAAACATCTTAATTTTCCAGTAAATAATTTTCCCGCGACGTCAGAACCGATAAGCATTTTAATTTCATCTCCCACTTCCGGAAAACAACCCTGCATATCATTCACATAAATACCATAAGTTTTTAATTCCTCTGACAACGACCCGTTTGAGGATATCCTTTTTACATCTGAACAAATAATTGCTTTGTTTAAACATAACATCTCACAACTAAAATCATTATCAAGACTATTTACACAAATGTTATACATGCGATGTAACTCTTCACCTGTCTGTACGCCACCGAAAAGTTGATGAATTAATCTCTTTTCCCCCACGCTCTCACATCGTAAATACTCAATGACGTCATTACAAATGAACGACTGCACCGCTCCACTGTCAATTATAACTCTTATGTTTTTTTGCCTGCTCCCGTTGGATATTCCAACCACTAATGTCTGCAATAAAACTCCCTCATCTTGTAAACAACTCGACGAAAGTATTTGATCATTGCCAACCGTTTTCGCCTCCTCTCTAGACCCAGAGCTTGCAAATGTCTGTTTACTCTTGTCTGGCGCCGTTGGGCAAAGGACAGACAAATGACCTACTTTCTGGCATATGCCGCATCTGACCTTCAATTTTAACCGACAGTTGCGGGAAATATGATTTCCCCCCTTTTTCAAACATACATAACAAACTCCTTTTTTATATAACAAATCTTTCTTTTCCTGATAGGAAAGCGTTTCTGCTTTAAAGCATTTTTCTGTCGGGTGAGGCTTCTCACAGAAAAAACATAATTCTATTTTTATCTTATTAGGCGTCGATTTTTTCTCTCCTACCCACAATTCGTGACAAGTAGGGATATCTGATTCCATTAAATCTTTATTTTTTGAACTTCTTTTGGGTTTATTCAAACCGAAATCATCGTGCGCTAATAGCATGCGTTCTTCAGTTAATACTTCAGTTTTTAAAAACTCAAGAAGAGAATCTAAATCTGTCTTACCTCTAATTTCTGTGGACTTTTCCCGTTCTCGTTCCCGAATTCGTAATATATCCGTGGGCAAACAGGATTCAACTAGAGGGAATATTATGCTGGCATATTTATCCTTAGTGACACCAAGCGATTCCAACGCTCGTAATTTAGTCTCTAATTTGTCGTAAAGCGATGATAACGAAAATTTTTGATTTGACGTATAATTGGCCAGAACTAACTGTAATAAATCTCGAACATAAATTTGTATAAGAATCTGGGTATTTCCAAATCTAGTGCGCAAGTGCTCTATCACTTTTGAATAATTATCAGCTGTGCAGGGGTAACTGTTCACAATCTCGCGTGCTTTGGAATTCGGGATCGTTGACTGTATTAAATACACAAATTTCGAGTGGTCGTCCAACGTATCGTCTTCATGAATTTTTATGAAGGTATTCCAGAAGTTTAGCCACTTTCGGGGGTCTCCATCAAATTGAATTAAATTAATTTTCGGCAACCTGATTTGAACTTGCGAAATTCTAGCTTCGGTTTCGCTTTCACTATTTTCTTCCACTTGACTTTTTTGACCTCTTGACGAACAAATTTGCTTTGCTTCTGTCTTTATTTGTACGAATTTTTCCACATATACTTCACAAGCTTCGAATTCTTGAGCGTATTCTTTCTCTTTTGCTCCTGAAGTTAATAAGGCATCTAGCAGTTCTTGATCCATTTCTCGGAGCCGGTTTGACTTATCCGTCAACTGTTCCAGACTTATTTCGATGTCTGTCATTTTTGGTTCTTTTTCTGCTAATTTTTCCTTAAGGAGATTATAAACTTTTGTAAACGCCGTACGGAGCGATGCTCTCTTAATCTTCAGTAGCTCCATTTTTCAATCAATAATTAATCTTCCATCAATAATCAATCCTGCCGTGACTGCGCCACTAATGTCGGGATACACTGAAATTAGTTGATTTTAATCCACTGACGTTAGAAAATGGTTCGGGGACACCTACCCGGTGTCTCTTGATATACCGATGGAAGATACTTGAGACTGTATTTTTCCTGTTTTATTATATATCCTTTTCTATACATATAATACCTTTGAGACAATACGCAGGATTGCTCGATGTTCTCTCTCGGAGAATCACAGTTGTACTACCAAAAACAAAAACCATATACCGACGCGCATGCGTCATGACTTCTCCCAATCATCCTCTTCGAAAACATCTGAAGAGACGGGGAGGTTTCTCCCTCTATTGGGCAGAATGTGTATGAAAACTGACACATGAGTTAATAGAATCACAACGAAACACACGAATTCTCTCAGAACGATCGCATGATGTCAAAATAAACAGATATCGTCAAAATCGTCGTCACTGGACACTTGAAACAGAACTTGGTAAATTGTAAAACAGAAGGAGCTTGTTATATAAATGGTAAGAAACAGGCATAAAAAATAGACCTTCAGAAAACTAATTTGAAAGTGAAGGTTGAAATTTGTCTACAATTAAATAAAACAATTTTAAGTTCAAGTAATTTTAGAAAACGTGGTGTATTATCTTCTTTGTAACTTTTAATAAATAAAAATATTTTTTCAAAAGCTGGGTTTAAAAAAAACCCGATTATCTGGGTTTAATTCATTTTTTCTCGCTGGGAAAAAGGAATTAAACCCAGATTATCATTTCCCCCCCTGTGAAATCCCACTCAATCTAACAATGAGGACATGAAAAATGTTCTGACGTATACTTGCCGCAGTGGTTTTTGGTAACACGACGAGAAACTGAAGCGAAATCTTAACCCTTTGGACGGAACATCTGTCTCTCAGACAGCTATGGTTTCTTTATTCAACGCTGGGAGCCACACCCTTCGACCTTGGGTACTGTGAGTGTACAAGTGCTTCAGTCAACATCTTGTCATCAGTGTGGAACGTGTGATTCGTGACGCCAACCTTCTATGGTTCGGATACGTTCCATTTTTCTGGAATATTGTCTGTCTACTAGACAGATATTCCTACTAATGTATGTTCAACGTTCTTGCTAATGTATTGTTCAGTATCCGCAAGCTAGTCAGATGTTCCCACCATTGTGTTTTCATCATCTCAAAACGTTTTGAAATATTCATTCCAATTTCATCCAAAACGTTTGTTTATTGTAAACAATTATTTATTGTAAATCTTAAAATATTTATTTGTTAAATATTTTTGATTCTTGAGAATTTCGTATTTCTGTTCCTTTTTGGAATTTTTGTTCCTTGTAGATTTTGATAATTCCATATTTCTGAAAAAAAAATTTCCCCTATGAATTTTTATTCTGGATTTTATTATATAGAATTTTTTTTTCATCCTTATGCCTAGATTTTCTCATACTTTTAGAATCCTGTTCTGTTTATTTCTCAATTCTGACTTTTGAATTCATTTTAGGAATTTCCTTTTAAATAACGTTTGATTAGTTCTTCCATGTTATTCTCCTTTTATTGCAATTAAGAGATCTTATTTTTTTTAAGTAATAAAAAACGAATTAATGTTACCTGTTTTGAAACGAAGACCGAGTAAGACTTTTCTTAAAAGAAAAAAAAAAACTTATTAAATATAAAAATATATATAGTTGTTTTCAACTTTACTTTCCCCTGAAGTTTAAAATATAGTGCTGTTGAAAATAAAAAGCTGTCACTGCCTGTGCGAACCTGAAACTCTAGTCATAAACACCTGGGAAAGAGATATTCCACGGATATCTGCCTCCCAGACAGATGTTCGCACGAAGCGAGGGGAAAATCACGTTCCGACCGAAGGGTTAAGCCAACACCCCCTATATCGGACCTTTTCTACAATATTCTCTCCTTTTTTCTACAAAATTACCTTTTCTACAATATTCTCTCTCTCTATCTATCTAAACATATGTATACGTATCAAACATTAAAATAAACACTTGAAATACAACACATTATGGTGCTTTTATAAATACATTTCTTAAAATTAATATTTTATCCTTTAAAAGAATGATCAGATATACATAATATATAGCCTATGTCCATCTGGAATAATGTACCTTTCAAACAGTGAAAGAATTTTTCAAATAGGTACAGTGGTTCTGAAGATTACCCTCCACGTACAAAATCGCTCTCTCTCTTTATATATAAGTATAGATTATATATCTAAATTGTTATTTTTATAATTGTAATAATAATAATAATTATTATTATTATTTTGAAATCTGAATCGGAAACCTTAATTGAATCCACATTCATTTAATTAGGCCTATAAAGTATAATCTTAGTACAGTTATTTATAATGTATAGTCAGACACTTTCATGAAGAAAATTGTTTTTCCAAAAAAAAAAAAAATAAAAAAAAAATAAATAAAAAATAATGCAAAAATTACGAAAATTTAAAATATTCCAAAAATATTTAAAATATTACAATGGCGCTACTTTTTTCATTTCTTTGCGGAATGATCTCCTCTTGGTGTGCACATTTTTGTTTACCCAAGAAATATCCGCACTTGGATTGATTTTTTCGGAAAACTTGACTAAATCTTCCCATGCCCCTCGCCAAATAATATTATTAGAATAATCTTCCGATTTAACCTTCCATAGGCACGGTAGGTTTCTATACAGTTTAATAAACTGTATTAAAAATTCGGGACTACAAAAAATGATATTTCTACTTCCATTTCGTTCGAGAACAATTGGCAAATTTGTGCAAAATAACATTCAGACGTCTAGCATCTGGCCTCCAGACCACCTACACTGAGACTTTTCCCGCCTCTTGACGCCAGGAATTCGGCCTCGACTGGGACTCCAGACGCCAGACGTTTGTCATCTAGCTTCTCGCACCAACACCACAGTCACGGAGAGTTTTTCAAAGCGCCAGGCGTCCGAGGTGCCAAAACTCCGGGGTCTCGGACTCCCGGTCAGTGCCCGGCTTTAGCCCTAGAGTTTTTAACAGGACTGGCGTTCACAGGTGAATGGCACGATCCGACTTGGGCATTTAATTCATTTTCAGAGACTATCACCCCCTCAAAAAATCTTTGTTAAGTATTTGGAGTCCCAACATTCCTTCCGTGATATAAGATCGTAAAAGTGGAGTATTTGTGACATAATTAGAACATGACAAAACAAGGAAACTGTTGGTATATATATATAAATGCTACAAAGTGTTTTTAACTTTTCACACCAGATGGTGCTAAGTGTCTGTATTTGTCCTTTTGTATGTAAATGTATATTTTCTGTAAATAAAACTCAGTTGGAATGTAGTCCTTGAACGTGTGAGAGACAACATTTGGCAGCAGAGCTTCGTGGTTGTTTTTCTCCTCGAAGAGCCAGTCGCATCGACATCCGGTCGCCGATGAATTCAAAATGCAACTGTGAGATTTCCTAAAGCGAAAGTTTAAACGATAGCGAAGAAAATGGATAACATGAAAAGCATTCCGTTGTTGAATAGTGGAAATTATTTACTCTGGTCTATGAAAATCAAGGCAATTTTAACTTTAAAAAGATTAATAGATGTTATCTATGAAGATAGACCACAGGATTTAAAATTACTAGAAGATTGGAAAACAAAGAATGATGACGCTGTAGCCTATATTTTGCTATCACTTTCAGATGAACAGAGTCTCCAATTTGCAGAAGAAACCAATGCCAAAAATTTATGGGAAAAAATAAAAAGGGTTTTCACAGGAAAAAATGAAGACCGGAAGATAGATGCTGGAAATGAGCTAAAGAATATAGAAATGCAAGAAAACGAAAATGTATCTGACTACATAGCCAGAGCAAGGGGACTTTCTATGAAGTGTAGCGCACTTGGTTTGAACATTTCAGAACGTGAACTGGTTTACTACACAGTTCGTGGACTTAACCATAAATTCGGGAAAATAAGAGAAATATTGAAGACGCAAAGAGAAAAAGAAATTGATGAAATATTAGAAATTTTACGTGAAGAAGAGAATACCCATTTAAAAATGAACTCAAATTCCATATCCAGAAAAGGAGAAGCTTTCCATGTTAAAAACAGTAATAGAAACGTAAAACTTTGCTGGATCTGCAACAAATCCAATCACATAGCCAGAAATTGTTTTTTCAGGAATAAAACAGGAAACAGGAGTGGAAATGCACCCGACAACGTGATAAGAACATTACCTAACGACAAAACCAAAAACAAGCAAAAAATGAGATTCGCGAACGCAGCATTTGAAAACGAAAATCAGAACTTTGCCCTTATGACAGACCCAGAACATTCCGACGCTACTTGTAAGGATATTTGGATTTTGGATTCTGGAAGCAGCTCACATATGTGCAAGGACCTTAAATTTTTTGAAAACTTTAATTCCGATGTTGGTCATATTAACTTAGCAGGTAAGAATTCTGTTTTAAAATCTATTGGCGAAGGAAAAGTTAAAGCTAAGACATTTGTAAACAACATTGAAAATACATTAACTATTGATAATGTGATTTATGTACCTGATTTAAGATGTAATTTGTTATCCATGACTAAATTAATGGAAAGAGGTTATAGTATTCAATCATATGATAATTATGTTTTGGTTTTAAGCAAAACTGGTCAAATTGTTTTAAAAGCTGAGAAAGTAAATAATCGCTTAGAAATTATAATGAAACCTTGTATTGATAATAATTCATCTGAATTATTAGAGTGTAACTTTGTTAAAAATGTAGAAAATTATGAATTATGGCATAAAAGACTTTGTCACTTGAATCCTCAATATATGTCTAAAATGAAAGATATAATTGATATAAATGTTAAAGAATCTGAAATTTTAAATTGTGAATCATGTAATATCAGTAAATTAACTCGTAAAAAACATTGCAAAATTAATATTGATCAAAGTAATTCTGTTTTGGAATTAATTCATGCTGACTTAGCTGGTCCTATAAATATTGATTCATTGGGTGGTTCTAAATATTTTTTAATGCTTGTAGATGATTATTCTGGTATGTATTTTTCTTATTTTATAAAACATAAGTATGAAGTATTTGATGTGTTTAAAAATTTTAAAGAAAGGTATGAAAACCTAACAAGCCGAAAAATCAAACGCTTAAGAACCGATAATGGATTAGAATTTGTGAATAAGGAAATGACTAAATTCTTACTGAAATTTGGCATATCTCATGAAAAAACAGTACCGTACAACCCAGAATCAAACGGAAAAGCCGAGAGGGCTATAGGAGTTTTAGTAGAACGCGCAAGAACCTTACTATATGAGAGTAGACTACCTCAAAAATTTTGGGCGGAAGCCATATCCTGCAGTACTCATGTATCGAATATTACACCGCGCAAATATAAAAATAAACTTCCGATGGAAATATGGACAGGTAAAGAACCCAAAATAAGTTATTTAAAAACTTTTGGCTGTGTAGCTTATTATCATATTCCTAAACAATTTCGCAATAAATTTGATGTTCCAGGGAAACGCGGAATTTTTGTCGGTTATTCCAGAGATAGAATAGCATATAGGATTTATGACATCGCAAAAAATACAGTGATTGAGGAACGATCAGTTAAATTTGACGAAAAATTAAAAGGCAGCGAATTCATAACGAAAAATTCGGAATCCTATTTATGGAATGTTGAAAATCTGAGTCAGTTCAATTTTTCAAATTTAGAAGCAGAAACAGAAATTAACCCGCGTGAAGATAATCAAAGTGAAATTAATGACACAAAATCATTACAAAATGAAACCGCAAACGATCAAAGAGTGGAAAACTCAAATCATGAGTTATCACCTAAATTAAGGCGTTCCGAACGTATAAAAAATAAGTCAACGGCGAATTTGGCCTTAAGTAACTCTACTCGGGAGGAAAATAATTCAATACCTGAAAATTATGAGCAAGCAATGAATAGCATTAAACATAATAAGTGGAAAATCGCGATGCAAAAAGAATTAGAGTCAATGAATAAGCATGATGTCTTTGAAATAATTGAAAGACCTAAAAATGTAAAAATAATCAAAAGTAAGTGGATTTATTCAGTTAAAACAATTAATGACGAGGAAATTTATAAAGCAAGACTCGTAGCGGCAGGCTTTAATTTAATTAAAAATAAAGACTATTCAGAGTCTTTTTCGCCTGTTGTTAATATAGAATCATTTAGATTATTGATATCATTAGCTGCAAAATTAAATTTATCTGTAAGATTTTTTGATGTCAAGACAGCTTACTTGTATGGCGATATTGAAGAAACTGTTTACATGGAAATCCCACCAGGTTATGAAGAACAATTTGGTAAGAACAATGTATGTAAATTAAAGCGTAGCTTATATGGTTTACCACAATCTGGTAGAAATTGGCATATTAAACTTAAAAATGAACTGAAAAGGATTGGCCTCAACCAGCTTGCATCTGACAATTGTGTTTTTATTACAAGTAATGAAACTGATTTTTTCGCAATTTGTATTTATGTAGATGATTTGGCAATATTTTCAAATAATTCTAAATTATGTGAAGAGATAATACTTAAGCTTAGAAAAACTTTTGAATTAAATGAAACTACAGAAAATTCCAAATTTTTAGGTATAGAAGTTCTACAAAATGAAAATGGTATTAGTTTATCGCAAACGCATTACATTGAATCTCTGATAAATAAATATGGATTGGAAAACTGTAAGAAAGCTAATACACCAATAACTAAAGGTGAGGATAGATGTTTTAATCCCACGGATGATTTAGTCAATCAGACTGAATATCAGGAAATAATAGGTGAGATTTTATATTTGGCTAATAGAACTCGCCCAGATCTCGCTTTTGTCACTAGCTATTTATCACAATTTAATAAACGACCGGAAAAAAGGCATTATACATTAGCTAAAAGAGTTTTGAAGTATTTAAACGCAACAAAAAATAAAGTTTTGTTTTATGACAGAGAAAATGGATTTTTAAATTGTTGCGCAGATGCCAGTTGGGGAAATGCTGAGGGAGGCAAATCATTTTCAGGTTGTGTTATAATGATTGGTAATTCACTTCTTACGTGGAAAAGTAGAAAACAAAAATGTGTTGGACTATCCACATGTGAAGCAGAACTGCTAGCTATCGCCGATGTTGCAAGAGAATTAACTTGGACTCTAAACATGTTAACTGAATTAAAATGTGAAAATTTTGTTAAGAGACCTGTAGTCTTATATAGTGATAGTCAATCAGCCATCGATTGGTTAAATAGTGGTAAGTCATTAAATAAAACTAGACATGTGAATCTGAAATTCCATTTTGTCAAAGATCTCATTGAAAATGATACTATAAAGACTAAATATGTGAATACTAATGAGATGATTTCTGATTTCTTAACCAAGGCTGTAACATTTGATAAATTGTTATTCTCATTGAAGAATATATGTTTAATGTAAATGTGCTGTTAATGTTCTGAAAAGATAAAACCCCTTTTCGCAGGGGGAGAGTGTTGGTATATATATATAAATGCTACAAAGTGTTTTTAACTTTTCACACCAGATGGTGCTAAGTGTCTGTATTTGTCCTTTTGTATGTAAATGTATATTTTCTGTAAATAAAACCCAGTTGGAATGTAGTCCTTGAACGTGTGAGACACAACAGAAACGTTTTTGGGTTGAACTATTGTTTTTTTTTTAAATTCTACTATTGTTTTAGATGTCCGTACAAGCTATTGTTGACTATTTTATTCTCATCAAAGGCACGTGGTTTTTTTTCGTGACGTAAAACTGGATATGGAATGAAGACAGGTGACTGGGGAAAATTGCATGCATTCAGTCTTGAGTAAGAGGCTGAAACAAAAAGAATTAATTAATTTCCAATTATGTTGTTATAGGCACATTATAATTAAAAAGGAAACCAATGTTGCTTTTGAAGCCCGGTATCCGCAAAGTAATAAAAAAATAAGTAAAGTACTAAAATATTTGTGGAAATTATTGCTCGGGAGAAAATTATTTTTTTCTGAAATAGTTACAAATTGGTAAATTCATTCTATAATCATTTTTCTACTTTTGTGTTCTGAAAATTTTTTACTCATAAAAAGCTTTCCCGGAAAGTGAACTCAAATAAAATTGGGGTTCTTATACTAACCATAGTCTAATATTTTCCGAACGTTTTAAAAGGATTTCCTCATACAATTATGGCACTACGTTTCCTATAATATATTACGAAATAACGGCGATTACGAATTACAAAATGACTAAAATAATTTTGAATTGTAGTATAATTTATCGGTAAACTTATGAATAATATGACTCGTAGTAGAAATACCCACGTCCCGTAACGGGGAGGAAGACCGTTTCGTGGAAATCTTCATTCCGCTATACGTCTTTCAAACTAAGTGCATTTCAGCTGTCTGTTCTATTTTTATAAGTGGATCAAGAACTCTAACGCAAAAAAGTCCCGGCTTTTTGACGGTTTAAAAAATATTGCTATTTTAGTGTGGTATTACTCTTTATATACAGGAAGACGATGCTTACCTTCCTGAAACAGCTGAAGGATTTGAAGAATTTTCTTACATTTTTAAATCTTTTTCTTTTACGACTCTGAAAGAGATAATTTTAATGTTTTAGCATTAATCTGATTCATGAGACATGGAACAAACCCTAATTTTGAATACCTTTTGTTGAGAAACAGAAATATTTTACTTGCACGGGACCATAAAAATACAGATTCATATCTATTGATAAAATCATGTTAAGTACTAGGTACTATCATGGTAAGTACTTTCGCATGCGAATAAAATAAGATAAACTTTATAGCGAGGTGGGTGGTTTGTAGTAGGATGAAAGAGGAACCGGTTCATTTGCAGCCATTGTTTATTTTCAAATAACATTGGTGCATAAGGGTAATACAAAGCACACAAAATTGGAGGTGAAGCATGACATAAGACAGGGGAACGTGAGGTATAGACACGTCAAAATACCTTTTTAGGAAATATTAAAAGTTAAGTATGACTCAAACTCGTGGAAAATGGGATATTTCATTATAAAACCTCTTTGTGCACATTATTTGACCGTGCCGTACCGACGCATACAGAGAAATGACTCTAGGGCAAAAAGCCCATTTTGAACTTCGATTTTTAAACAAACAATACAATGTGTCATTCTGAATTAACAAGCGGAGAACTTCATCTTTAGAATGGTACCTCATTTATCGATTTGGGTAAAGTATGATGGGCTTCATAGCTTGGTAGAATTTTGTCATGTGCAATTCAATTGCGAACGTAGAATTGAAAAAATAAAATTAAACTCTAAAGAGGCATACCAAAGGAAAATATCACTCACAAAATGTTCTTCGGAGGAATAGAAAATAGTTGACTTTAGTCCAAACGAATTGCTTTTCCATGCAAAAAGAATAATGTACACCTACGCGGATGTTGCCAAGAAAGAAACTTATTAATTTATTCACAGAAGGGTAATAAAAGCTGACGATTTTCAAATTTAAAAGTTCAATGAGCGAGAATTGGGGGAGGGGGGAAAAGGCTAACACGCATGGCATCTAGCGGCAGAAATTTTTTTTATAATGTTTATGCTTGGATTTTTAAAGAAACAACAAAATGTGTCATTATAAATTAACAATTCGTCAGAAGTGAAGATCTGAATCTTTAAAATGGTACCTCATTTATCGAATTTTGGTTAAGTATGAAGGGAGAAAAAGGGATCGTCAGGAAAAATCCCTTTCTAGAAATAATATATATATATTGATAATTTCTTATGAATCTCCTTTCGATATCAAATGAGTTTTAGGGCATGATTAATCTATAGATCATATCGAAAAAACTGAACAAAAGGTTTTGTTCGTTTTATCAATTCGATTGCATATCTTCAACAAAATGTCCACAAATCGAGAAGGATTTCCGACTGCACACTAATCGTTGCAATCGACAGTATTGTAGAAAATTTTCGCAATCATCCTCTATTCTAAGCTGTAAAGTTGCTTTATGATGAATCGAGCCGATCTACTGATGAACAAAAGCCGATCTAATGAACATCCAATTATGTAAATTTAGTACGAAATTTTAAGGGTTTTGCACAACAAGCAGACAGGTTTAAATTTCTTGTTTTGTCGTATAAGGGATTTAGAATGTGTTCAATAGGAAAACTTTTGGTGACTCTTAACTCGCAACTTATCTCAAATACACACGCATACCTGTATGCTCATGCAAGTGATATACATTGGAAGGTTTTGAGGATTTAAATGCTTGATTAAGTAAGATACTTACAGCAGGTTCAATCACAATCGAGGAATCAGTGTCACGTTCGGTAATTTTGTCAATCCTAGAAATATAATTGCAATAATAATTTAACACCCATAGGCACATCGTTTAAAAATGAATATTCGTGAAAGACAACCCTCTTAAAGTGTACCCTTTATTACCCACTTTCTACACTGACAAACTAGCACTATCTATCTCTTGAAGGCGTATCTTTCGTTAAGGTTTCTCTTAGTGCTTCTGTATTGTATTGATATAAATGAGGAATAATTCATATATATATATACACTCATGGACAAAAAAATTAGCGCACCAAGAAATAATTGCGGGATCGTAACGAAACTTGCAATGAAGGTACATGTCCAGCAGATATGCAAATGATTAGAAATGCAGCATGATTGCGCATTACGTATAGCCGGTAGAGGGCGTTGAACATCGTACTCTGTGGAGTATAAAACAGGTAACCAAAGCTTGTTTGAGTGTGCTGAATCATTTACAAAGGAAGAGCTGAGATAGACATGCCATTTCGCCGTGTTCGAAGACAATATAAGCAGTTGTCGCAGTTTGAGAGGGGGAGAATCGTCGGGATGATGGAAGCTGGGTGGTCAGCTAGGCGAGTAGC
>OU015492.1:227556851-227569351 GCA_907164885.2 Dolomedes plantarius | reverse complement strand
GTGGCAGCACTGGTAAATTAGTTTTCCCAGCAAAAATTCATAAAAAAACATATTTCTGAACTAATTTTCCTATTAAATTATTTTTGTTATGTTAATCATTGAATGTTACTGATAAACTGAAACATATAAATATATACATATTTTACCTATAAAAATTTCATGTGTGGTGTTTTATACTTTTTACATTCATTATATACTTTCATTTGTTTACTTTTTACTTTCAATGTATAAAAATTTCATGTATGTTGTTATATACTTTTAAATTTCATTATATACTTTCATTTATATACTTTTTACTTTTATTATATGCTTTCCTTCCCATACCTCTTACTTTCATTATATACATTCATTTATATACTTTTTGATTATTTACTTATTTTTTGGACAGATAATTATTTTGATAAATACTGTGTATAAATATAAATAAATGAATGCATATATATGTATATATATTTCAAACTGATTAGTCTTATTTTAACTGATTTGTCAGAACGCCTGTTCTGACTGGTATAGCCAGTCAGAGCAGACGTTCTAATATAGTGCTCTAGGTGCGCAGTGGTTCAAAAATGGACCACCCTCCTACCTAAACTAAAGCTACAGTTTTAAAAATTTTTACAGAATATATTCCTAATAGTAATAGTTCTTCAAATATAAAGTTTTGTCCCCCCCCCCAAATTTTTTTTTCATGTAGTGCCCCTGAAGGGGTTAATAGATTAAAACAAAATGACAGAAAATGGCTTTGAGATACTTCGTAATTGAAATAATAACTTATGTAAGAGAAGAATTGGAATGAGGGACCCAATGCTACCAGTTTGAAAGATTATAAAGCTTAGTATATGTAGATATTAAAAGTAAAAGATCCTAATTCTTCACATATTTAATTCTTCGACGTGCTCGCAGATTGCATATGAGTACACTGGTCAATAGACAATAAATCTCAATAGACATAACTCAATACTACAGGTTTATTGTCTCAAAAGACAATAAAACGTTTAATAATTTTGAACGCATTAATTTCCCATTATAACCTCTATTTTGTGAGGATTCCTAATTGTTATTTACCTCTCCAGATTTTCCAGCAATTTTGACTCCAAATACCTATTGTTTTTTGTTTTTTTCATAGCAGCATGGTCATTGTCGCGAAAAGAATAACTATTCAAGTTTTTGTAGTTAATATTTCCTTATTCCCATACCAAAAATTTCAGTTAGATATCAATATTATTGGAGATGTAACTTATAATAAAACCATTCTTGAAAATTCAGTTACTCAGACAAGTTTTTCAAAGATCGGATGACTTCAATACACCTTTGCCGAGGCCTAAATTTTTATGCTTTTCCCACATATAATCTCCTTTCAAATTAATATAGATTCCACAACATGTTGGACTGGAGTCTTTAAGCACTTATTTGTTTTTAATATACATATAAACTGTTTACATTATGGCACCAGCATTCTGTTCCTTCGGTAAGGTGTCATTACAACTGTTTCAGTCTGAAGGGATTGTCTAAGCTAGATACAATCATTTCTAGACAGTCCAATTTAGCTTTCATATTACCCGGATATTTACTTTAGTTCATGAACTACCGGGTGAAAATTATTGCATGCATATATGTATGTAGTTTTGTCTCCATACATTTCTTGGAAGGTTTTTAATAGACGTTTTTTAACTGTACAATATTTTGATATATCTGGTGGCGTAGCACTTTCAGATATTAGAAAGTAATTTGAACGGTAGTTTAGTACGAAGAAAAAAGCTTTTAGGTTTGTCTTCATTTTGTATACAAACTTATACATAAATATTTTTTTTTCTTAATGAATAATTCTCATTCTATTGGTATCTATCTATAAAAAAATTTGTGTTCAGTTCTCTGGACGTATTGTATGTAATTCTAAGCATTCATTGCGAAATTTGCCTTATTTTTACTGGAGATTTTTGGGAGTGATACGCAGGCTTTAGGATTGTCAGAAATTCAAAAGACAGAAAAAAGGAACTTTTATAGCAATAGAAAAAAACGTTATGTAGTTCATGCATTGACGCGGTTTTAGTTTATTTTATATATATTCTGTTTCAAATCAAAATATATGATAATTATTCATAATTCATGTCTTCTCTAAAACAGAAAAGTGAACATATATATATATACGCATTGCTATTAGTGACAATGTTTCATTAATAGATTAAATGAATAATTGTAATATCCTAAAATTTTTTTGTATTGCTGTGTTAGAATTTTAGGCAATAATATAATTTAAAATAAACTTTTCTTAAATACTGCAAACATATATTATTCTACGTGTTACTTACTTCAAGAACGGATGGTAGCCCAGAACTCTGTAAATTAAATAAGAATTGCTGTCAATAATTATTAGATTTTTAGTTTATAATAAACATGAAAATATCAAACTCTACTCACAAAAATTTTGAAAAATTGAAGTACAAAATGATGAAATTGTTTATCTGTTTTAAATAGGAAATACATTACAGACATCTAATATCTTTTCATAGATGTTTAATGTACGTTTCAATTTCATACTTCTGTAACACATGATTCTATTTTAAATGATTTATAGTACCTTTTTTTCTGCAATATTTGTAAGGGAAAATTTTTTATTTGTAAGCCAGAATTGTTTTAAAAACATCGAAATATATTCAGTTGATGAACTGAAAACGTAAGTCCTAGCTACGCCATTTTAGTTAATAAAACGAAGAAAAAATATATAATGTATCAAAACACTTGAGTCGTATCATAATCTGTTAGACACTCCTGACAAACAAGTAACTGTTTGAAATAATGTATTTCCCTTACAGGAATGTTAGTTCACTTATTCCTTGATATCGTAGCACTGCGATTAAACGGTGATACATTAGTAATACATTTATTCAGTGATCTAATAAGATGTTTTCAGAGATATATAAGAAATGCCCTTATTTGGGGATAAATTAGGATCTCTCTGTATTTTTCGAATGACCAAAGTAGAACTCTGTTAGTGAAAACACATCGCATAAAATTTCAAATATTGCTTATTGGGATTAAGAAAAAGTAACCAAAGAGGTATTAAAAAACATGTCTTGAAGCAATTCGATATGCAAAGAGAAAGTCAGGTTTTCTGTGTATTGATTCGCTCTAAATTTTACAAACTCTATCACGCTTAAGGCTGCTGTATACTATTTGGACTCGCACTTCAATGATAACCTACAGAGAAAATGTGCCCAAGTTTTTCCGACTTGGATCAAAAGATTTTTTTAAATTGTACTCCGAAATAGAGAGAGAAATTTACACCTTGGGGCATTCTTCGTTTCTGAAAAAAAAATGCAAATAAATTTTTTTAATTTAAATGATTTGGGGGGAAAATCTAGTTTACTGTGTTTTAAACGCTCATCCATTCCTTTGGTGGACAATTTTTAATGAATCGCGGTGCAAGGGGCAGAAAAGTTTAGGCTATCTGAAAATACTACTTTTATTGCATTATCGGCATTTATGTAGCTGTCAACAGTAGACACATTTTTCTCCATACGTTAACATTGAGATGAGCGAATACAACAGGGTTAGTACACGGCTGCCTTAATAAATGACTTTAGAGTCAGCAGAAAAGCTGATTGACCAGATTTCTAAACATACAATCAGTGACACAAACATAATCTCTCCTGGTAAAATTATTTACATCTTAACACCATTATTCCCTTCTCTTCATTGATATTTATTAAATATAAGGAAATTTGAATCTGAAACGTATTAAATTGAACAGGATTTCCATTACGTTCGCCATTTAAAATTGGTATGGTTTAATTAACAGCAGCATCTGCGTGACCTTCCAGTAACAACCTCTCGCTATTTTATCGATGGATAAATCCTAATATTTCATTGAAACCCACTGACACAAGTCAATATTCGTATACAGCGGCTTAGAAAAGCCTAAGTACGCAGGACTGCGAAGAGCTGTTTGTAACTGGGTAGGTAGATCTGTGAATTTTTAAAGTGCTATTTAGCCAATTTCGGTACAAAGACTTACTCCGAGGTTCCACCATTCCTTCGCAAGTTTGTAAAAAACATAACCGCTGGCAATAACACCGCCAACAACGAAAAAACGCCCAAAGCTCTGCATAGCGAACAGCACTTTGAGAGGGTCAATTTCAGACTAAAGATGGCGTCGAAAAGTTTTACCAGAAGTATTGTTACACAACAATGATAAAGTGAAAGAGCGTTTCCACATTGTATCGCAATGGTCACTTTCACGATTGTTCAACAATATGAACAGCGAAAATGCTTTCTTTTTCGACTACCATTGTTATTTAACCTTTTCTTTACGGGGTGGGATAGCATGTATCCCAAGAATGCTGGCCCAAGAATCTCCCCTATATATATATATATATATATATATATATATATATATATATATATACTGTCCGACCACGGAAACAAGGTCCCTGGATGTTGTTACGCATGCGCAAGAAAAGCTAGTCTACTTAGAAAATAGGGGAAAATGTTATATTTTCGGATGTGTTTGTTTGTTAAATACGGAATGTATTTCAGACTGCTTTTTGTCCGCAATTTTAAAGTTATTTTTTAAAACTTTATTTTTGATCGAATATGTGAATAATTTCAAAATAATAAAAAGAAAGAAGCAAATCTATTTAAAAAATAGGAGTTTTATAGGAGTGGATATTTTCGGATTACATCACAATCAAAATTATCTAAAGCTACGTTTTCGGTGGTTCTTTTTTTCTGAAGTTTCCTCGGAGATTCAAATTTTGGAGTTTCTTCACCCTTTGCTTCTCTGCGTATTCTTTTTACACTGGACATTGATATCCCGGTCATTTCACTAGCTCTCTTTAGGGATTGCGAAAGTGGAACAATAACATTTCATTCTAGTGCTTCTTTATCACACAATTTAATTACATTGTGTATTATACGTTTACAATCACTACGGAACGGCTTATTCCGAGCAGTCGTGTTGGGTAAAGGATCCATTAATTTTAATATAATAATCAAAATAACAGACGAGGAAAAAGCAAGCAAGCGCAGTTAGTAACCCATTCTAAAGAATGTCGAGAGACTACGAGACTTTTCCCCCTCCTTCCTAAGCAGCCTTACCTACAGCGTGAATAGAATCGTCTTGGCACTATGCAAACCGTGGTTCTTCGTACTGTGGTCGGACTGTATATATATATATATATATATATATATATATATATATATATATATATATATATATATATATATATATATACATATATACAGGCGGTTATCAAAATAATGGAAACACTAAGAAAAATCATGAAACCTTTATCAATACGGCACAGGATCACCTGTGTCATGTAATACCATCTGATTTACCTTGGAATTGGATTATACAAGTCATGAATAGTGGTTAAGAATATATTATACCATTCTTCAGTGAAAAAGCATGAAAGTTCCTGTAGACATGCTGTGGTGGATATCGATACCTGGCTCTATCCACTTATACAGATCACAGTGGTTGGATGACATGTAGTTGGGGGGATTGTACAGTGCAAGATAAGATATTTGACTTCTTTTTCATGCTCTTCAAACCAATACTTGATAGATTTAGCTGTATGTATAGGGGGGGGGGATTATCATCCTGTAGAACGCCACCTCCTGCAAGAATCAATGTTTGTACCGAAGGATGGACTAGTGAGCTAAAATTTCGACAGAGTCCTTCCCATTCAATGTCCCTTTTAGGGTTACAATAGGGCCTGAAGAAAATCATAAGATGCCATCCCCATCCCTGATAGATCTAGTTCCATGATCGACAGTTGAGATGAGACAGCCAGAATCTTAGGTTTGTGTAGGTGTTCTCCAGACATACGCACGTCCCGTTGCGAGGAACAATGTGAACAATGATTCGTCGGACCAAATGCCGTTTTTCGACATATTACTCGACCAGGATTTGCTCTCGTGGCACCATTGTGGACGATATTTTGTATTGGCATCTATTACGAGTGGCCTGAGAATAGCTACTCTTCCGTAAATGCTTTGATTGTGAAGTTCCATTCTACCTCTGATGGTTGATACCGGAACATGCAGATGCAGATTGAGCTCTTCGGTCATTTTGGTTGCAGTCGTTTTCTTTCTTCGTGCCACAATCCGCTTCAACACCTCGTCCGTCTCTTTCACCCAGCTTTCCCTTTCGTCCACTATTCTGTTTGGCAAAGGATGTTTTTCCGTGCACTCTGTGTGCTATTATGACTTTCGATACCATAGCTCGAAAAACACCCATGAGCCTGGGGGTTGCAGTAACAGATACTCCAATTTAAACGCCCTCCAACAATTTGCCCTTTTCTCAAGGTCTGCAAGGTTTGACAGTTTTCGCTGTTCCCCCAAAAGCACGATGCCTTTGGCGGAACAGATGTATTACACGCACCTCTCTTGGCGACAAATTTTTTTTTGACGCCAAATACTCGTCAAAAAATTTTGTCGCCAACTTGTCGCCAAAACAGGCCTACGCGGACATTTTACACTTAAAATACACTTAAAATAATACACAAAATATCAATAACAACTCAAATATAAAAATAAATTCAAAACAAACTTACCAATGGCAATAATAAACTTTCAAAAACATGTCACAAAACCACAACAGCTACTTTAAAACATACACGAATATATCTAAAAACGGCTGTATTAAAATTCAAAACCTAAACAGAAATGCTCAACCGCTACTTTAAAACACGCAAAAATATCTAAAAACAGCTGTATTAAACTTCAAAACCTCAGCAGAAATACTCAACCACTTATTTAAAACATACGCAAATATATCTAAAAACGGCTATATTAAAATTCAAAACCTAAACAGAAATGCTCAACCGCTACTTTAAAACATACGCAAAATATATCAAAAAACGAAGACATTAAACTTCCAAAAACATTACACATATCCGCAACATCTATTTAAAACATACGCAGATATATCAAAAAACGAAGACATTAAACTTCCAAAAACATTACAGAAATCCTAAACCGCTACTATGAAACGCTAACAAAAATATCGAACACCGGTATATTAAACTTCGAAAAAACAAACATCACGCCAAATCGGATGGCTGCCAGACCAAAAAAAAAAATGCTAAAAATAAAAAAAAAATCGCCAAACATAAAAAAAAATCGCCAAATTGAAAAAGGTGCGTGAAACACATCTGTACCCCTTTGGCTTCACTACTGCTACCTGATAGTAGAATAATACATACACTATATTATATAAAAAAAATACCGGTGGCCAGCCTTGTGTGTTTAATGAATGCGAAGCACATTCATAAACACCACTAATATTGATAGGTGTTTCCATTATTTTGATAACCACATGTATATATATATATATATATATATATATATATATATATATATATATATATATATATATATATATATATATATATATATATATATATATATATATATATACAGAGGCTGTTCACACATTTTTTAGACGATGTATATTGTATTCACAAAACTAAATTACATAAAATTCTTGTGTTTTAAATGTTCTATTTGACATCCCTTATTCTGAACTATCTTTCGACACCGCAATTTCCAGGATAATAATGCCTTTTGAAGTGTCAGAAGAGGTATTCTATCCCATTCCTCCTGAACAGCTTGCCAGAGTCCTGTAAGGGTTTTGGGACGACGTTTGGATAATGCAGATTTTAAAAGTCCGAAAGCACAAAAATCCATAGGTGATACATCGGGAGATTTAGTAGGGATATCGGTGAAGGGTATGGCCTTGATACCAGTTTTTTGTTCCATTTCTTTTAGGAAATTTACAGTGGATTTCGATGTGTGACTGCTAGCTTTGTCCTGATGGAGTTTCACAGATTGATGGCACTGTGGGTAAAGCGATGGTATTTCATTCAGAAAAATTGGCGATAAAATATGTTCCTGATAGTATTTGGAGTTAATCTTGACATTTTTTTCCACTCTTTATTTTTAACTTGCCATTATAAGAAAAACCAGCAACAATCATGAATCCCTTAGAAAAACTTTCTTTCGATTATTTGAACAATGTACTTAAATTTTTTTCTCCCCTTTTATGATAATAAATGGCTCTTTTTTTGTTGCAATCATTCAAATACACCCATGATTCATCTATTGTGACAATTGTTTTCCATTTTTCTTTGGATAAGTGTTTCTCATATAGAATTCTGCAGCGTGTCCTGCGTTCAGCGATATGATTTGGAAGAAGACGATGCACATTGCGTTTTTTCGCTTTCTTAAGATTTAAATCAACGTCTATCATTTTGTTTACAGTGGACACCGAGCATTTTAAGGATTTTGCAACTGTCCTTTGACTAGGGGGATTTTATTTTAACATTAAACAACGAACCTTTGGAATAGTCGAAGATGTCCGTTTTTTCCTTAGATACTTGTTTGGAATTTTTGTCCCACTTGACTTTCCAATTTGACGTTTTTTTCTTTCTTGTTGACGATATTACCTATCGACGCTTTAGATATCACAAAACCATGACTCTCACATCGTTTTTGGATAACGGAGTATGCACATTTCTCTTCGGAAAGAGCATAAATGTAGCCTTCGAGCCACTGCTTTGTTAAAAACACCATTTTGAATAAAAACAAAACTTTCAAGTCGCAGACGATAATTTTGACTTTTAAAAACATAGTACAATTGCAATTATTTCTTTTGTAGCAAATGATTTTTTATTACCGCTTACCAAAATCGTCTAAAAAATGTGCGAACAGCCTCTGTATATATATATATATATATATATATATATATATATATATATATATATATATATATATATATATATATATATATATGTGTGTGTGTGTGTGTGTGTATATAATATTGAAGGTAAAACATAGCTAATGCTAAGTGTCCACTAGATAGAAAATCTCGGAGACAAAGTCTCGAGATTAGTCTCAGTGTTTTGTTCATTTGAAATCCCTTACGCTCTCGAGACAGCTTCGTGAGACTCGACAGTCATTGCAGTCTCGTGACCAGGAACATTTCGTGTCGACTGGAGAGTCAACTCGCAGTCAGTTGTGTGATTTGATCGAAATTTGTTTATATTTACCTTTTCTTTCCAGATGGATTCGCGTCAGGCCCTAGCTTTTATAATTGCGTATAAAATTGTGAAAAAGCGGAAATTGAAAAAAAAAAAAAAAATGAAGTGTTGGGTAAGAAAATGGGCGGATCCACGAAATGAATTCGGAGCTTATTCAACACTCGTTAATGATTTGCGGTTGGAAGGTGCACAAACAGTTCAGAAATTTTATTCGGATGTCTGCAGTGCAATTTGAACTGCTATCTATATTTAGTAAAACACCAGATTGTCGAGCAATATACAAAATTACGTGATACAATTCCTGTTCGTGGCAGGTTAATGGTCACACCTCGTTTTCTGGCTTCCAGTAGGCATATTCAAGCACAGAAGAGTCCCGCGACATATTTTAGATATTTTCTTATGAATGCATCTTTTCCTTCAGCTTAATTTTATTATCAATACTACAAACTTCATACGTAGATCCAAGTTTTTGACCTAACAAAATAGGGTTAACAAAACTAAACAACTTTTTGACTATAACACAAATTGTGAGTTACAGTCAAAAGAGCTGTACAGTAAATAAATATTGAGTTTTATTGTACAGGCTAGGCCTGTACAATAAAACTCAAAATTTATTTACTGTACAGCACTAGAAAACATAGCTATAACAGACTCACAAATAAACGGATAATACGCCAAAAGTACCAACTAACAACTGAAGGGAAGGAAACAAAAGTAAATGACCATCACAGTTTTTAAATTTTATCTCAAATTTTTCGAACATGCTCATTTTTTTTATCACGATTCCTGTATAATTTGTTTCAGGTTCCATAAACACTCCCGTTCTCATAAAGATGGATTAACTCCAACACTTCATCATCGCTTCACTCTCTTTTATCTGGTACAACCTTCTTTTCGCTCATTTTCAAAAATTATTCACCGATTTATATTTATTGCGAAATAAAAATTACAATTAAACTAAAAGGATGAAATCAAGTCTCGGCTCTGACAAAAATCTTCCAACAATGACGGAAGACTGGAGACTAAGTCACTAGAGCTGGAATGAGTATGTCCACTTGTGACAGGCGTAGTCTCTGATACTTGCACCTGCTTGTCTCCGAAACCAGAGCCGAAACGCAGCTGCGTAGACATCCTCTATCTTTCGTGGACGTTCAAATCAATGTTGACACAAACAGCTGACGTCAGATGAGGGAAATTTCAAGAGTGGCTTTTACATTTTCAATCATATCCCTTGACCTAAGAGGAGTATTTGAATGAGGTTTTTTTTTTAATGTACAAAATTGTTCAGGCTATAACATATATTTTTTTCACAAAATCGAATTTTTTGAACATTGAAGGGTCGTGAGACCCCTTAAACATCATCGAGCCACCATGGTCTGTGAATGAGATCCTCCTCTCGAGGACTGGGAGCAGTTTCTCCATCAAGGATGTGTAACCTTACCACTATCCAGGACTTGTATGCGTCCATTGCGAGGAGAGTGAAATACCAAATGGGCTCCAACATCCCATTTCGAGCCTAATACCTGCTTCTGCAAGGTGTTTCCATTATTTGGGAACAGAGGAACCAGGGTATATCGAACCTCAAGGGGAATGAAAATTATCGAGGATTTCGATATAACCGAGGTTCCAGTGTGTGTGTATATATATATATGTAATATCACGAGCGCGGGCCGACGAGTGGCATAGTTTTGATTGAAGATTCATCTTGCTTCATCTAATTGAGGTTAAAATGGATGACTTGTCGCCCGGCCGTGCATCACAAATGTTTAAATACATTCCCTCATCATCTCAACCCTCGGACACAAATCATAACACAAGTTTATCGAACTACATTTTATTAAAATTACCGATCGCTCTGTCAGTATGAATGCAGCAAGAGGAAGTACAGGAATCCGTCCCACTTCCGGACGTCAACACTTATATAACTTCAATCCATCACGTGATTAAAGGGTGTGTCTTAATAGTTGATTGGTTTAAAGTTGTTGTTGATGTGCAGAACTGATTTAAATTTGTACTGACGCCGCGCCGCTTCCATTTACTTAAAAAAGACAGCCATCTTGAATGATTATGCCGAAGGCTGTAATAATGGAATTTAACGCGAATGCCCAAAGGGAATTAAATAACTTAAGGGATTAAAAAAAAGGGTATGTAATTTTGAATAGTAAAGTGTGGAATTAATAGTTTTTAAATGTTAAGAGTGTTGAATTAAGAAATTACTAGTTTTTAATATTATATATATATATATATATATATATATATATATATATATATATATATATATATATATATATATATATATACCCGATTCTCTTTTTGCACGGATTTTTTTTTCACGGATTTGAAATAATGCGGTCTAAGAAAGAACCGATTATTTTTTTACGCTGTTTTTCTTTTACTTCAACACGGTTTAAAAATCTTAAAGAATAAAAAATTCTGAGCGACATGTTATCAGTGAACACAAATAATGTAAATAATTCAACACGAAATAATACGTATAAAGAGGGCATAGACAGCCGAGCAAATTACCGGAAAACCTACCCCAGAGTTGAAAATTTTTAACTTTTCAATAAGTGATTGCGCAGTTGCAACAAAACCTCCTACTGAAGACAGACAAATATAACTAATATGAATAATATAATGAATAATATCGTTTTTGCTTCAGTCAATTTTTTTTCGAATGTTTTAATATTTCCCGTTCGTTGTAATACTTGTTGCATTATATACATGTAACTGTATAACTATAAAAAGTCTTTACTCACTGAATGTAAATATTTCATGACTACAAGAAACTTAATTTATAAAATAAAATTTTTTTTAATATTATACTTTTTATGTTACTTTATAAAAAGCTTAATTTGTGTTTATTTTGGTTTAACCTGATTAATAGTGACTTTCTGTTGATTTGGGCAAATAATCAAATATTATACAATTTGAAAAAATGTAATTGAAAATTTGTTGAAAATATATTCCATCACTTGCGCGGAAATAAATTTGTAGCATAATAATATTAGTTGTTCAAATGTATGACTATGATAATCACATTCTTAGATATACTTGTAAAGTTTAAAAATTGAGTAGATAAAATGAAAACAATCTATGAAATTCCAAATTTCCTTGAACTTTTTGAAATGTCCTGTAAATCCCTATTTACTTCATTGTCGAAAGAATACATAAAAACCAGACATCCGGTATCAGCTGTAAAGCAGGGCTGGCCAACTAGAAATGTCATTAGGGCCGTATTGCGTTATGGAAGGCTGCTGCAGGCCGAAAGAAAATAGGATAGATGTGAAAGCGAAATATATTTCTTTCAACAAAAATTAAATTACTGATTATTTCAAAAATTAAATAAATATTTATATTCATTGCTTATATATTTCTTTAGTAATATAATAATTCTACAAACAATGTACCGTATTTTTTTAGATTTTTAATATTATGTGACTTTAAAAGGAATTG
>OU015492.1:227542287-227556351 GCA_907164885.2 Dolomedes plantarius | reverse complement strand
CAAAATGACAGAAAATGGCTTTGAGATACTTCGTAATTGAAATAATAACTTATGTAAGAGAAGAATTGGAATGAGGGACCCAATGCTTACCAGTTTGAAAGATTATAAGCTTAGTATATGTAGATAGTTAAAAGTAAAGATCCTAATTCTTCACATATTTAATTCTTCGACGTGCTCGCAGATTGCATATGAGTACACTGGTCAATAGACAATAAATCTCAATAGACATAACCTCAATACTACAGGTTTATTGTCTCAAAAGACAATAAAAACGTTTAATAATTTTGAACGCATTAATTTCCCATTATAACCTCTATTTTGTGAGGATTCTAATTGTTATTTACCTCTCAGATTTTCCAGCAATTTTGACTCCAAATACCTATTGTTTTGTTTTTTTTTTCATAGCAGCATGGTCATTGTCGCGAAAAGAATAACTATTCAAGTTTTGTAGTTAATATTTCCTTATTCCCATACCAAAAATTTCAGTTAGATATCAATATTATTGGAGATGTAACTTATAATAAAACCATTCTTGAAATTCAGTTACTCAGACAAGTTTTTCAAAGATCGGATGACTTCAATACACCTTTGCCGAGGCCTAAATTTTTATGCTTTTCCCACATATAATCTCCTTTTAAATTAATATAGATTCCACAACATGTGGACTGGAGTCTTTAAGCACTTATTTGTTTTTACATATACATATAAACTGTTTACATTATGGCACCAGCATTCTGTTCCTTCGGTAAGGTGTCATTACAACTGTTTCAGTCTGAAGGGATTGTCTAAGCTAGATACAATCATTTCTAGACAGTCCATTAGCTTTCATATTACCCGGATATTTACTTTAGTTCATGAACTACCGGGTGAAAATTATTGCATGCATATATGTATGTAGTTTTGTCTCCATACATTTCTTGGAAGGTTTTTAATAGACGTTTTTTAACTGTACAATATTTTGATATATCTGGTGGCGTAGCACTTTCAGATATTAGAAAGTAATTTGAACGGTAGTTTAGTACGAAGAAAAAAGCTTTTAGGTTTGTGTTCATTTTGTATACAAACTTATACATAAATATTTTTTTTCTTAATGAATAATTCTCATTCTATTGGTATCTATCTATAAAAAAATTTGTGTTCAGTTCTCTGGACGTATGTATGTAATTCTAAGCATTCATTGCGAAATTTGCCTTATTTTTACTGGAGATTTTTGGGAGTGATACGCAGGCTTTAGGATTGTCAGAAATTCAAAAGACAGAAAAAAGGAACTTTTATAGCAATAGAAAAAACGTTATGTAGTTCATGCATTGACGCGGTTTTAGTTTATTTTATATATATTCTGTTTCAAATCAAAATATATGATAATTATCATAATTCATGTCTTCTCTAAAACAGAAAAGTGAACATATATATATACGCATTGCTATTAGTGACAATGTTTCATTAATAGATTAAATGAATAATTGTAATATCCTAAAATTTTTTGCATTGCTGTGTTAGAATTTTAGGCAATAATATAATTTAAAATAAACTTTTCTTAAATACTGCAAACATATATTATTCTAACGTGTTACTTACTTCAAGAACGGATGGTAGCCCAGAACTCTGTAAATTAAATAAGAATTGCTGTCAATAATTATTAGATTTTTAGTTTATAATAAACATGGAAATAATCAAACTCTACTCACAAAATTTTGAAAAATTGAAGTACAAATGATGAAATTGTTTATCTGTTTTAAATAGGAAATACATTACAGACATCTAATATCTTTTCATAGATGTTTAATGTACGTTTCAATTTCATACTTCTGTAACACATGATTCTATTTTAAATGATTTATAGTACCTTTTTTTCTGCAATATTTGTAAGGGAAAATTTTTATTGTAAGCCAGAATTGTTTTAAAAACATCGAAATATATTCAGTTGATGAACTGAAAACGTAAGTCCTAGCTACGCCATTTAGTTAATAAAACGAAGAAAAAATATATAATGTATCAAAACACTTGAGTCGTATCATATCTGTTAGACACTCCTGACAAACAAGTAACTGTTTGAAATAATGTATTTCCCTTACAGGAATGTTAGTTCACTTATTCGTTCATATCGTAACACTGCGATTAAACCGTGATACATTAGTAATACATTTATTCAGTGATCTATAAGATGTTTTCGGAGATATATAAGAAATGCCCTTATTTGGGGATAAAATTAGGATCTCTCTGTATTTTCGACTGACCAAAAGCAGAACTCTGTTAGTGAAAACACATGGCATAAAATTTCAAATATTGCTTATTGGGATTAAGAAAAAGTAAACAAAGAGGTATTAAAAACATGTCTTGAAGCAATTCGATATGCAAAGAGAAAGTCAGGTTTTCTGTGTATTGATTCGCTCTAAATTTTACAAACTCTATCACGCTTAAGGCTGCTGTATACTATTTGGACTCGCACTTCAATGATAACCTACAGAGAAAATGTGCCCAAGTTTTTCCGACTTGGATCAAAAGATTTTTTAAATTGTACTCCGAAATAGAGAGAGAAATTTACACCTTGGGGCATTCTTCGTTTCTGAAAAAAAAAATGCAAATAAATTTTTTAATTTAAATGATTTGGGGGGAAATCTAGTTTACTGTGTTTTAAAACGCTCATCCATTCCTTTGGTGGACAATTTTTAATGAATCGCGGTGCAAGGGGCAGAAAAGTTTAGGCTATCTGAAAAGACTACTTTTATTGCATTATCGGCATTTATGTAGCTGTCAACAGTAGACACATTTTTCTCCATACGTTAACATTGAGATGAGCGAATACAACAGGGTTAGTACACGCTGCCTTAATAAATGACTTTAGAGTCAGCAGAAAAGCCGATTGACCAGATTTCTAAAACATACAATGAGTGACACAAACATAATCACTCTGGTAAAATTATTTACATCTTAACACCATTATTCCTTCTCTTCATTGATATTTATTAAATAGAATGAAATTTGAATCTGAAACGTATTCAATTAAAATGGATTTCCAATACGTTCGACATTTAAAATTGCCGTTGTTTAATAACAGCAGCATCTGCGTGACCTTGCAATATCAACCTCTCGCTATTTTATCGATGCATAAAAACCTAATATTTCATTGAAACCCACTGACACAAGTCAATATTCGTATACAGCGGCTTAGAAAAGCCTAAGTACGCAGGACTGCGAAGAGCTGTTTGTAACTGGGTAGGTAGATCTGTGAATTTTTAAAGTGCTATTTAGCCAATTTCGGTACAAAGACTTACTCCGAGGTTCCACCATTCCTTCGCAAGTTTGTAAAAAACATAACCGCTGGCAATAACACCGCCAACAACGAAAAAACGCCCAAAGCTCTGCATAGCGAACAGCACTTTGAGAGGGTCAATTTCAGACTAAAGATGGCGTCGAAAAGTTTTACCAGAAGTATTGTTACACAACAATGATAAAGTGAAGAGCGTTTCCACATTGTATCGCAATGGTCACTTTCACGATTGTTCAACAATATGAACAGCGAAAATGCCTTCTTTTTCGACTACCATTGTTATTTAACCTTTTCTTTACGGGGTGGGATAGCATGTATCCCAAGAATGCGGGCCCAAGAATGAATATATATATATATATATATATTATATATATATATATATATATATATATATATATATATATATATATATATATATATATAATATACATATATACAGGCGGTTATCAAAATAATGGAAACACTAAGAAAAATCATGAAAGCTTTATCAATACGGCACAGGATCACCTGTGTCATGTAATACCATCTGATTTACCTTGGAATTGGATTATACAAGTCATGAATAGTGGTTAAGAATATATTATACCATTCTTCAGTGAAAAATTCATGAAAGTTCCTGTAGACATGCTGTGGTGGATATCGATACCTGGCTCTATACGCTTATACAGATCACAGTGGTTGGATGACATGTAGTTGGGGGGGATTGTACAGTGCAAGATAAGATATTGACTTCTTTTTCATGCTCTTCAAACCAATACTTGATAGATTTAGCTGTATGTATAGGGGGAGGGGGGATTATCATCCTGGAAAAGGCCACCTCCTGCAAGAATCAATGTTTGTACCGAAGGATGGACTAGTGAGCTAAAATTTCGACAGAGTCCTTCCCATTCATGTCCCTTTTAGGGTTACAATAGGGCCTGAAGAAAATCATAAGATGCCATCCCAAACCCTGACAGATCTACCTCCATGATTGACAGTTGAGTTGAGACAGGCAGAATCTTACGTTCGTGTAGGTGTTCTCCAGACATACGCACGTCCCGTTGCGAGGAACAATGTGAACAATGATTCGTCGGACCAAATGCCGTTTTCGACATATTACTCGACCAGGATTTGCGCTCGTGGCACCATTGTGGACGATATTTTGTATTGGCATCTATTACGAGTGGCCTGGGAATAGCTACTCTTCCGTAATGCTTTGATTGTGAAGTTCCATTCTACCTCTGATGGTTGATACCGGAACATGCAGATGCAGATTGAGCTCTTCGGTCATTTGGTTGCAGTCGTTTTCTTTCTTCGTGCCACAATCCGCTTCGACACCTCGTCCGTCTCTTTCACCCGGCTTTCCCTTTCGTCCACTATTCTGTTTTGGCAAAGGATGTTTTTTCCGTGCACTCTGTGTGCTATTATGACTTTCGATACCATAGCTCGAAAAACACCCATTAGTCTGGGGGTTGCAGTAACAGATACTCCAATTTAAACGCGCTCCAACAATTTGCCCTTTCGCAAGGTCTGCAAGGTTTGACAGTTTTCGCTGTTCCCCCAAAAGCACGATGCCTTTGGCTTCACTACTGCTACCTAATAGTAGAATAATACATACACTATATTATATAAAAAAAATACCGGTGGCCAGCATTGTGTGTTTAATGAATGCGAAGCACATTCATAAACACCACTAATATTGATAGGTGTTTCCATTATTTTGATAACCACCTGTGTATATATATATATATATATATATATATATATATATATATATATATATATATATATATATATATATATATATACAGAGGCTGTTCACACATTTTTTAGACGATGTATATTGTATTCACAAAACTAAATTACATAAAATTCTTGTGTTTTAAATGTTCTATTTGACATCCCTTATTCTGAACTATCTTTCGACACCGCAATTTCCAGGATAATAATGCCTTTTGAAGTGTCAGAAGAGGATTCTATCCCATTCCTCCTGAACAGCTTTCCAGAGTCCTGTAAGGGTTTTGGGACGACGTTTGGATAATGCAGATTTTAAAAGTCCGAAAGCACAAAAATCCATAGGTGATACATCGGGAGATTTAGTAGGGATATCGGTGAAGGGTATGGCCTTGATACCAGTTTTTTGTTCCATTTCTTTTAGGAAATTTACAGTGGATTTTGATGTGTGACTGCTAGCTTTGTCCTGATGGAGTCTCACAGATTGATGGCACTGTGGGTAAAGCGATGGTATTTCATTCAGAAAAATTGGCGATAAAATATGTTCCTGATAGTATTTGGAGTTAATCTTGACATTTTTTTCCACTCTTTATTTTTAACGTGCCATTATAAGAAAAACCAGCAACAATCATGAATCCCTTAGAAAAACTTTCTTTCGATTATTTGAACAATGTACTTAAATTTTTTCTCCCCTTTTATGATAATAAATGGCTCTTTTTTTTTGTTGCAATCATTTAAATACACCCACGATTCATATATTGTGACAATTGGTTTCCATTTTTCTTTGGATAAGTGTTTCTCATATAGAATTCTGCATCGTGTCCTGCGTTCAGCGATATGATTTGGAAGATGACGATGCACATTGCGTTTTTTCGCTTTCTTAAGATTTAAATCAACGTTTATCATTTGTTTGCAGTGGACACCGAGCATTTAATGATTTGCAACTGTCCTTTGACTAGGGGGATTTTTTTTTAACATTAAACAACGTACCTTTGCAATAGTCGAAGATGTCCGTTTTTTCCTTGGATACCTTGTTGGAATTTTTGTCCCACTTGAGGCTCCAATTTGACGTTTTTTTTCCTTTCTTGTTGACGATATTACCTATCGACGCTTTAGATATCACAAACCATGACTCTCACATCGTTTATGGATAACGGAGTATGCATATTTCTCTTCGGAAAGAGCATAAATGTAGCCTTCGAACCACTGCTTTGTTAAAAACGCCATTTTGAATAAAAACAAAACTTTCAAGCCGCAGACGATAATTTTGACTTTTAAAAACATAGTACAATTGCAATTATTTCTTTTGTAGCAAACGATTTTTATTACCGCTTACCAAAATCGTCTAAAAAATGTGCGAACAGCCTCTGTATATATATATATATATATATATATATATATATATATATATATATATATAATATATATATATATATATATATATATATATATATACATATATATATATATATGTGTGTGTGTGAGTGTATATAATATTGAAGGTAAAACATAGCTAATGCTAAGTGTCCACTAGATAGAAAATTCGAGACAAAGTCTCGAGATTAGTCTCAGTGTATTGTTCATTTGAAATCCCTTACGCTCTCGAGACAGCTTCGTGAGACTCGACAGTCATTGCAGTCTCGTGACCAGGAACATTTCGTGTCGACTGGAGAGTCAACTCGCAGTCAGTTGTGTGATTTGATCGAAATTTGTTTATATTTATCTTTTCTTTCCAGATGGATTTCGCGTCAGGCCCTAGCTTTTATAATTGCGTATAAAATTGTGAAAAAACGGAAATTGAAAAAAAAAAAAAGAAGTGTTGGGTAAGAAAATGGGCGGATCCACGAAATGAATTCGGAGCTTATTCAACACTCGTTAATGATTTGCGGTTGGAAGGTGCACAAACAGTTGAGAAATTTTATTCGGATGTCTGCAGTGCAATTTGAACTGCTATCTGTATAAAGTAAAACACCAGATAGTCGAGCAATATACGTGATACAATTCCTGTTCGTGACAGGTTAATGGTCACACTTCGTTTTCTGGCTTCCAGTAGGCATATTCAAGCACAGAAGAGTCCCGCGACATATTTTAGATATTTTCTTATGAATGCATCTTTTCCTTCAGCTTAATTTTATTATCAATACTACAAACTTCATACGTAGATCCAAGTTTTTGACCTAACAAAATAGGGTTAACAAAACTAAACAACTTTTTGACTATAACACAAATTGTGAGTTACAGTCAAAAGAGCTGTACAGTAAATAAATATTGAGTTTTATTGTACAGGCTAGGCCTGTACAATAAAACTCAAAATTTATTTACTGTACAGCACTAGAAAACATAGCTATAACAGACTCACAAATAAACGGATAATACGCTAAAAGTACCAACTAACAACTGAAGGGAAGGAAACAAAAGTAAATGACCATCACAGTTTTTAAATTTTATCTCAAATTTTTCGAACATGATCATTTTTTTTATCACGATTCCTGTATAATTTGTTTCAGGTTCCATAAACACTCCCGTTCCTCATAAAGATGGATTAACTCCAACACTTCATCATCGCTTCACTCTCTTTTATCTGGTACAACCTTCTTTTCGCTCATTTTCAAAAATTATTTACCCATTTATATTTATTGCGAAATAAAAATTACAATTAAACTAAAAGGATGAAATCAAGTCTCGGCTCTGACAAAAATCTTCCAACAATGACGGAAGACTGGAGACTAAGTCACTAGAGCTGGAATGAGTATGTCCACTTGTGACAGGCGTAGTCTCCGATACTTGCACCTGCTTGTCTCCGAAACCAGAGCCGAAACGCAGCTGCGTAGACATCCTCTATCTTTCGTGGACGCTCAAATCAATGTTGACACAAACAGCTGACGTCAGATGAGGGAAATTTCAAGAGTGGCTTTTACATTTTCAATCATATCCCTTGACCTAAGAGGAGTATTTGAATGAGGTTTTTTTTTAATGTACAAAATTGTTCAGGCTATAACATATATTTTTTTTCACAAAATCGAATTTTTTGAACATTGAAGGGTCGTGAGACCCCTTAAACATCATCGAGCCACCATGGTCTGTGAATGAGATCCTCCTCTCGAGGACTGGGAGCAGTTTCTCCATCAAGGATGTGTAACCTTACCACTATCCAGGACTTGTATGCGTCCATTGCGAGGAGAGTGAAATACCAAATGGGCTCCAACATCCCATTTCGAGCCTAATACCTGCTTCTGCAAGGTGTTTCCATTATTTGGGAACAGAGGAACCTGGGTATATCGAACCTCAAGGGGAATGAAAATTATCGAGGATTTCGATATAACCGAGGTTCCAGTGAGTGTGTATATATATATATGTAATATCACGAGCGCGGGCCGACGAGTGGCATAGTTTTGATTGAAGATTCATCTTGCTTCATCTAATTGAGGTTAAAATGGATGACTTGTCGCCCGGCCGTGCATCACAAAAGTTTAAATACATTCCCGCATCATCTCAACCCTCGGACACAAATCATAACACAAGTTTATCGAACTACAGTTTATTAAAATTACCGATCGCTCTGTCAGTATGAATGCAGCAAGAGGAAGTACAGGAATCCGTCCCACTTCCGGACGTCAACACTTATATAACTTCAATCCATCACGTGATTAAAGGGTGTGTCTTAATAGTTGATTGGTTTAAAGTTGTTGTTGATGTGCAGAACTGATTTAAATTTGTACTGACGCCGCGCCGCTTCCCTTTACTTAAAAAAGACAGCCATCTTGAATGATTATGCCGAAGGCTGTAATAATGGAATTTAACGCGAATGCCCAAAGGGAATTAAATAACTTAAGGGATTAAAAAAAAGGGTATGTAATTTTGAATAGTAAAGTGTGGAATTAATAGTTTTTAAATGTTAAGAGTGTTGAATTAAGAAATTACTAGTTTTTAATATTATATATATATATATATATACCCGATTCTCTTTTTGCACGGATTTTTTTTTCACGGATTTGAAATAATGCGGTCTAAGAAAAGAACCGATTATTTTTTTACGCTGTTTTTCTTTTACTTCAACACGGTTTAAAAATCTTAAAAGAATAAAAAATTCTGAGCGACATGTTATCAGTGAACACAAATAATGTAAATAATTCAACACGAAATAATACGTATAAAGAGGGCATAGACAGCCGAGCAAATTACCGGAAAACCTACCCCAGAGTTGAAAATTTTTAACTTTTCAATAAGTGATTGCGCAGTTGCAACAAAACCTCCTACTGAAGACAGACAAATATAACTAATATGAATAATATAATGAATAATATCGTTTTTGCTTCAGTCAATTTTTTTTCGAATGTTTTAATATTTCCCGTTCGTTGTAATACTTGTTGCATTATATACATGTAACTGTATAACTATAAAAAGTCTTTACTCACTGAATGTAAATATTTCATGACTACAAGAAACTTAATTTATAAAATAAAATTTTTTTTAATATTATACTTTTTATGTTACGTTATAAAAAGCTTAATTTGTGTTTATTTTGGTTTAACCTGATTAATAGTGACTTTCTGTTGATTTGGGCAAATAATCAAATGTTATACAATTTGAAAAAATGTAATTGAAAATTTGTTGAAAATATATTCCATCACTTGCGCGGAAATAAATTTGTAGCATAATAATATTAGTTGTTCAAGTGTATGACTATGATAATCACATTCTTAGATATACTTGTAAAGTTTAAAAATTGAGTAGATAAAATGAAAACAATCTATGAAATTCCAAATTTCCTTGAACTTTTTGAAATGTCCTGTAAATCCCTATTTACCTCATTGTCGAAAGAATACATAAAAACCAGACATCCGGTATCAGCTGTAAAGCAGGGCTGGCCAACTAGAAATGCTATTAGGGCCGTATTGCGTTATGGAAGGCTGCTGCAGGCCGAAAGAAAATAGGATAGATGTGAAAGCGAAATATATTTCTTTCAACAAAAATTAAATTACTGATTATTTCAAAAATTAAATAAATATTTATATTCATTGCTTATATATTTCTTTAGTAATATAATAATTCTACAAGCAATGTACCGTATTTTTTAGATTTTTAATATTATGTGACTTTAAAAAGGAATTGGAGGGCCACAGAGTGATTGCTGGCCTGATTTTAAGCATTTCTCTGCGACTGGAAAATACTTTTAGTTATTTCCTAAGTTAATAATTCCTACACATTTTTTTCTTTATTTGGTAAGAAAATGTAGAGTTAGTTATAAGCAATATTTCCGGAGTAGACGGAACATAATAATTTAATATCTTTTCAAATATCAAATTTATTTAAATATACAACTTAAAATTTAATACATCTACTCGTATATCAGAACCCTTTTACGTTCCTGAATGAAAATGAGTTTTAAAAATAGCTTGTGATTAATTTAGTGCATACAAACTAATTTATGTTGCAAAATTGTTTAAAAAAATTAGTTCTTACTATGTTTTGCTAAAAATGATTCAAAATAATGCTGCAAAAGCTTTTTATGTTTAAAGTTTAAAGCGTATTGTCCTTATCTTCTCAATAAAATTTATCTTATTATTCACCAAAAAAGACTGCTTTAAAATGACAATACGTCCGCAGCCAAAAAAGGTTGTCGAACCCTGGCTTCGAGGATGCATTTATTAAAAATTGGCGCCCAACTGGAAGCCCAAACCTTCGATCCCAATGCTTTCGTTTCCGACAACAGAACGTTTGGATTATTGGGCCCAGTCGAAAAAACATGGGTGTCCGAAACCCAGGAGTGTCTTCTTATAGCGCATACAGATTGGTACAGAGTTCTCTGCATCTGCCAGTGATTTGTGTTCTGTCTGTACTCTGTTCTATGCGTGGATCGCCTACTTTGGCGGTCCATCAAAGAAAGAGAGTGGGGGTCAGCGGGTCAAATGGTGTCGAGCGGGGTCGGGGGAGACACCAGATCAAAGAGCGGGAATGGGGGTGGTTCTAAATACCGTGTCTAATGTTACCGTGACTAATGTGATGACAGGAGTCGGGGAGAGAACTCTGTACCAATGTATATGCACCATGTCTTCAGCCCTGTTTGGAGAGCGTCGTTACAATATTTCAAAGTGTCATTCCTCCAGGGGGAAGGGGGGGGGGAGGGGGATTCTCCGTCAACTCGACTCGTAAACAGGCGGTCTTCCCCGTTGCATCAGCCATGGAATTCTAGAATTGCGTGGCTGCACTATTTAGGTGAAATACTAGCAACGTAATAAAACATTGCAATAAAATTATTTTAAATTCGGTACCAACGAAAATTTTTGCGGTACTAACCGGTACCAACGAAGTACTGACGAATGGCACTAATGAAATTCTAGAATTGCGTAGGTGCGGGGCTCGCATTTCACCAGCCCCGCAATAAAAAATTGCGATAAATTTATTTTAAATTCGGTACTAACGAAAATTTTTGCGGTACTATCCGGTACTAGCGGAGTACTAACGAATGAGGTATGTTTGGATAAAAATTCGCTTCGGTGCGGGGCTGGTGAAATGTACGTGTTCTACTGGGAAAGGAAAGAACCGGAAGTGCGTAGCTTTTCCGATTCTGTTTCCTGTTTCTGTAGCGTTTTCTGGTGAAGTGGACTCTAGGCTTAAGGCCTTTAACGCCCTAAAAGTACCAATCGCTGACTACACCTGAGAAGAATCCTCGTCACATTACAGGTAAGCAACATCTTTAGCATCGAGAAGTGATATTGTTTTCATCTGACCATCCCCCTCCCCCCCACCCTCTGAAGCGCAGGGACGAATTTGTTACTGGGCTGTGGCCACGTCAGGTTCAGTTTTCGAAAACTTTTATGAGATTCCTCGTTGCAAATGTCTTCCGTCATTTTATGGTTATTAATCGTGCACGACCGTCGTCGATCATGACGAAAAGCAGAAGGATGGGAAATTTTAAGGGGGCGCTAAAATAAATTCTGAACAAAGGCGCCTCTTGGTCACGGGGCGCCGCCGACCACAAATCAATGTTTTTCGGCATGAATTGAATATTTTATTATTATTTCAAATTCGATTTTGTTCCTATTACTAACTCCAACGCATATGTTGGTTCATTATTTCGCGTAAAGTTATGTTTGTATTGGCAAACTTGCCATCGATTTTAGATTTAGTAATTTTTGTAAAGTAAAAAGTGAAAGAAAACACAAAAGAACACAAAATACGGAAGTTAAAATTAAAGTATATGTACATTAAATGATAATATTTTAGCACTGCAATTAATGTATATATATATATATATATGTATATATATATAGTGTATAAATGTAAATTACTTATATAGGAAACAAGGAATGAGTAAATAAATATATGTATATAAATATATATATATACTAGCTGAAAACCCGCGCTTCGCTACGGAGTACATTCAAATTAAATACAACGGTCAATGTATGCAATTAATGCCAGAAAAAAAAATATATATTTATAATAAATGCGACGATCAATGTATACAATTGATGTAAAAAAAAAATAAAGAAAAAAAAATATATATATATATATATACAGGTATATATACATATTTATAAAAAAATCGAAAGGTATATTTATTTTTTTTGGATAATATCCAATCGTCTGCTGCATTAGAAAGAAAAAGAATATTTTTTTTGTCTATTTAATTGTTATGCACATGACGATAAATTTATTTAAAGTACCAGAAAAAGAAATCACGTGATCGGCATTTAATAAATTAAATTCTAAAAATTAATCTTTAAAAATTCACCAAAAATCAGGAAATGGAGGTAAAAATTCGAAAAAAATTTCATTTTGAAGGAATTTTTATGATCGTTCTCGTGATATAAATTTTATAACCCTCAATGTATTATTTTAAATGCAAACGTAAAAAAAGTTTAAAAAACAGCTTAAAAATTTAATTTAAAAAAATCTAAGAAGAATTTTTTAAAAATCTTTCTTAGCGCACCCCTACACTATTAGAAGAATCGCCATGCAAAATTTCAGTTCTTTAGGTCCAGCGGTTTGGTCTGTGCGTTGTATGTCAGTCAGTCAGTGAATGAATGAATGAATGAGTCAATTACGGAACTCTTTTATATATATATATATATATATACATATATATATATATATTTATATATATATATATATATATATATATATATATATATATATATATATATATATACAGTCAAACCTCGCTAACCCGAACCTCGATTTCGCGAATTTTTCGATATCTCGAAGAAAAAAATTTCCCTTCAAATTTCCTATACACTCAATGTTAAAAAAACCTTGATTTGACGAATTTTTTTGGCTCAGCCCTCGATAACTTGAATTTTTTTTCCATAAATGGAGAAGAAAATTTTTCTAAAAAGAAGAAAATAATATCCAGAAAATAGAAATTTCTAAAAAATAGAAAAGCGATTCAAAAATTTCAGTGATAAAACCCTGCATAAACTTTGAAATGAAGGAAAGACGGAAATAAAGACGGAAGGTAACACAATGAAATCACAACTTCTCTTGACCTCCCAAGATGGGAGTTGAAATTCTTGTTTATTGTTTCCTTATCTCTTTTCAATCAGTTGCCATGCATTTGCAGTGACCATCCATTCTTTCTTTTATTCTTTGTCCTTTTATTCTACAAGGTTACTTTCTAGAGGATTGGGGTTGTTTTAACGAAACAGTAAATGAAGGCATGGACCAAAATCAAGAGGTGGTGACTTCCAAGAAGATTTTAGAATTTCTTATTGCAACAAGGGGTAAAAGACAAAACAACACATCTGAATGCATGCCCCTGCTGTCTCGCATTCAAGCTAGTGCCGCTCATAAAAAGACTGAAAAGTTTCATTTCTGTTTATCATGGTTATTGCAGAAAAAATTAGCAATCATTAGGAAACAACTTTTGGAGAAGGTGAGATCTTCTGCGAGTTATCTGTTCAAAATGGCTAATAAACGGAAATTGAATATGCTTACTATTGAAGTGAAGAAGCAAATTATCAAGGAAGTTGAAAAAAGTAAATTCAAAAATGAGTTTGGAATTCCAGGCAGCACATTCTCAACAATTTTAAAGAATAAAGCAATTATCCTAGAAAAATTCGATGACGGCTTAGGCA
>OU015492.1:227384787-227537287 GCA_907164885.2 Dolomedes plantarius | reverse complement strand
CGGCCGCGCACACAATTATTAAGTAACGTAATATTAATTTGAATATTATTTTAGGTGCTTAAAATAATTAAAAAAACATTCTTTACTTAAAATCCTTTTTTTATTTTTGTATTTTTATTTCATCTCTTTCTCTAATTTTGAGATACTTATATATAAAGAGAGAGTGATTTTGTACGTGGAAGGTAATCTCCAGAACCACTTCACCTATTTGAAAAATTCTTTCACTGATTGAAAGGTACATTATTCCAGATGGACATAGGCTATATATTATGCATATCTGATCAGTAGAAATAAAGTTAGGGGCTTAATAGTAACAATCTCCATTGTTATCTCCATTGTTACCGCTACTGTCCTCTACCGCTTTTTGTGCCGAAGTCTTCAACGGTCCTTAGCGTGGTGCTATCGCGGTGGGCTTCTTCTATACTTATATATAAAGAGAGAGCGATTTTTTACGTGGAGGGTAATCTCCAGAACCACTGCACCTATTTGAAAAATTCTTTCACTGTTTGAAAGGTACATTATTCCAGATGGACATAGGCTATATATTATGTATATCTGATCAGTAGAAATAAAGTTAGGGGCTTAATCCTAACAATCTCCATTGTTACCGCTACTGTCCTCTACCGCTTTTTGTGCCGAAATCTTCAACGATTCTTAGCGTGGTGCAATCGCGGTGGGCTTCTGTTCTGACGATAGCGGTTCGAACCTAGCCGTTCTCCGGCACGCCTTTTTCTTTAAAAAAAATTAACTTTAATTATTAACTAACGTAATATTTATTTGAATATTATTTTAAGAATATTATTTTTTTAAAAACTGAATATTTAAAAAAAACATTCTTTACTTAAAATCCTTTTTTTAGTTTTGTATTTTCATTTCATCTCTTAACTTCTCTTTTAAAAAATTAACTTTAATAACTAACGTAATATTAATTTGAATACTATTTTAGGTGCTTAAAATAATTAAAAAAATTCTTTTTTTAAAATCCTTTTTTATTTTTGAATAAAACTACGGTCTCAAGCACACCTCTTTCTTTTAAAAAATTAACTTTAATTAATAAATAACGTAATATTAATTTGAATATTATTTTAGGTGCTTAAAATAATTAAAAAAATTCTTTACTTAAAATCCTTTTTTATTTTTGTGTTTTTATTTCATCTCTTATTCTAATTTTGGGATACCAATGTGTATCTATACTTCTATTATAATATACAAAGAGAGAGAGAGCAGATTTTGTATGTGGAGGGTAATGTACAACTTTTGTACTTTAAAATGTACGTTACATCTTTTCCTTTGTCAACCGCAGTCAAGTAAGCATAGCAACACCCTTTAGCTTACGGGGTCCGTTTTTCGAAATCGCTCTTTAGAACGGGAAAATGTTATCTACTCCCTATCCCCATTTTACGTGGGGGACATTCAGCGTGGGGGGTCAGAGGAAAGAGTGGTTAATTGCTTTCTTACTATTGAAGAAGAATTTCAATAGTAGTTCATCGGCACTCCGTGCCTCTTTCATCTCTCAAAAGGCTGAAATTGGATGAACCGCCCTTC
Source organism: Dolomedes plantarius (assembly GCA_907164885.2). Taxonomy (NCBI): domain Eukaryota; kingdom Metazoa; phylum Arthropoda; class Arachnida; order Araneae; family Dolomedidae; genus Dolomedes; species Dolomedes plantarius. Next base: position 227,535,742 of record OU015492.1, on the reverse strand, counting down.
TGATGTCTCTCGCCTGAAAAGAAATAGCCTCTAGCAAGAACGACAAAAGATTATTATTCAGTCCTTTTCGGCAAGATTGCCCCTCCGTTCCCAGAATGTCACCCAATTGTTCTTTGGGGGCAAAGATGTTAGAAAAGTCACAACGAAGTGGAATTCGAGACTATATCTCTGCCGACATCACACCGTGTTTTTCGACAGTATGTGCTTCGAATATATTCTATCCCACCCGGAAAGGAAAAGGTTCAATATTTTTAAGATTCAAGTAGAGGAGGTATTGATAAATACAAAAAGGATTTTTGAAACTGTCAACGTTAAAGGGTTTATTGAAGAAAACTACATTTGGAACTATGATTTTTATTGGACATTTAATGTAAAAAACGATTTACAATTTATTGGCTATCAACTGGAAATTTATTGGTATAATATTTTGTTCAACCCGGACAAAGTCGGGACGGGCCGCTAGTATATATATATATATATATATATATATATATATATATATATATATATATATATATATATATATATATATATAATATATATATACATATATATATATATAATATATATATACATATATATATATATATATATATATATATATATATATATATATATATATATATATATATATATATGTACATATATATATAATTGTATATATATGCATATATTATATATATATATATATATATATATATATATATATATATATATATTATATATATATATATATATATATATTTATGTATATATATATTGTTAGCTCTTCTTTTGCTAACAAGGCAAGCTTCTGGTTACTTAATAACGGAAGATCAACATGACATTATACTTAAAACGATAACAACAGTTTTATTTGAGGAATATAGAAAACACTTAGCGGCTGGCCGTCAACGTGCGACCGCCATCCATTACACATCGCTCTCTCTCTGTTACAATATTGCAGTGCGCATGCGCTCACATTCTTCGCGCGGTCTGTTACATGCTGCCATCTATTAACATAGAAAATTGCTTACAATATATATATATATATATATACATGTGCATATATATATATATATATATATATATATATATATATATATATATATATATATATACATATATATATATATTTATATATATATATATACATATATATATATATATATATATATATATACATATATATATATATATATATATATATATATATATATATATATATATATATATATATATATATATATATATATATATATATATATATATATATATATATATATATATATATATATATATATATATATATATATATATACATATATATATATTATATATATATATATATATATACATATATATATATATATACATGTATGTATATATATATATATATATATATATATATATATATATAATATATTATATATATATATATATACATATATATATATATATATATATATACATGTATGTATATATATATATATATACACATGTATATATATATACATGTATATATATATATATATATATATACATACATATATATATATATATATATATATATACATATATATATATATATATATGTATGTATATACACTAGCTGAATACCCGTGCTTCGCTACGGAGTACATTAAAATTGCATACATACAACGGTCAATGTATGCAATTAATGCCAAAAAAATATATATATTTATAAAAAATCGTAACAGATATTTTAATAGACAAAATAATGTAGAAGAAAATATTGAAATTAAATCTAATAGAACATACAAAAGAATATAGTACAGTTAATATAGCACAGGAACATTTCTTTAACTATATTTTAATATTGTTACCTGAAGTTTACCTGAAAACTGAGATTAAAATCAAAAGGGCAAAATTACAGAAAAGGAAATACAGTATAAATAAACACTAAACACAACTTAGATCAGAACTATAAATGAAAGACCCTGAAATAAAACTGAGATTAAAATCATGAGTGCAAAATTACAGAAAATGAAATGAAAAGCATGTTTCGAAATTATAGAAATACAAAAACAAAATAAATGACTGAAAAAGCTTGCCTTAAAACTGAGATTAAAATGATAAGGGCAAAATTAAAGAAAAGGAAACACAGTATAGCCAAAGATGACAAAACTGCAAACGTGGCCACTAACTGGCATTTTAAGACGGTACTGCTGTTTTCCTCACCACGCTAGGCTTACACCAAAGGCGCCTTATCCTCCTTTCGCAATATTTGCAAGGTGAGGATTACCCAGTAGGGATATTTTTCCTTAATTATTTATATATCCTTAATCATTTATGAGTTGTAAATAATGTAAAAAGCAATGAATTTTTATAATATCAATCATTTTTAAATTAAAAAAAAATAGTTCCTCCAAAAAAACATTAACATTATCTCCATTAATTTGAACAGAAAAAAAATATTCAGACAGTGGGAAAAAATGTAATTATACAAATAGAAATTAAGCATTATTATACACTACAGGCCTAAATACACTAACAAAAGTTGAAAGCTTTTATATATCTACATTTAAACCATTTATGAGTTGAAAATAGTGTAAAAAGCAATCAAATTTTATAATATCTGATTCATTTTTCATGTTAACAAAAAATTACTCCCTGCAAAAAAACATTAACATTATCTCCATTAATTTGAATTTATAATAAACCACTAAAAGTCGAAAAGGAAAAATGTCAAATTGTCTTTAGGAAAGTAAAGAATTTTGAAAAGTAAAGCTGAAAAGTAAAAATGTCACTTTGTCGAATGTTTGTTAAACAAAATCAATTTTAAAACTCAACACAGTATAAATCAGATTGAAATTGTCGAATGCTTGTTAACCAAAATTAATTTAAAAACTCAACACAGTATAAATAAGATTGAAATTGTCGAATGCTTGTTAACCAAAATCAATTTAAAAACACAGCACAGTATAAATAAGATTGAAATTGTCGAATGTTTGTTAACCAAAATCAATTTAAAAACACAGCACAATATAAATAAGATTGAAATTGTCGAATGTTTGTTAACCAAAATCAATTTAAAAACACAGCACAATATAAATAAGATTGAAATTGTTGAATGCTTGTTAACCAAAATCAATTAAAAAAGTAAACACAGTATAAATAACATTTTAAAAAAACCATGTGAAATGTTATACACATCTCAGAATTTTAGTAGATGCAGCCTTTCATCATTCTTCTACTTCTAAATGTTAAAAAGTAAAAATGTCAAATTGTCTAATGTTTGTTAACAAAAATCAATTTAAAAACTAAACACAGTATAAATAACATAAAATTAATAACAGTATAAATACCATAAAATAAATAAACGGCATTGCTCCTCTTATTTGTGTCTTTCAAAAGGCTGATATGAATTAAATTAACGCTTCTTGATCTGTGGCTTGTCCATTCATGTTGTTGGCTTGAATGCTATATTAAAGTCTGTATAGCGTTGATGAAATTCACTTGAGTCTTTTTTCACTTTTCTTTCTTGAAATATCAGTTTAGAGAGCCTCAGGACATACGATATTTTTTGTTATTCCATTTGGAGCTAGGATGTAGAGATTTTCGGCTTTTCCAACTCTATAACAGCCCACATAAAGTTGACCATGGGAGAAACAGGGTTTGAGAAGATAGATTCCAACTACTTTTAGCGATTGCCCTTGTGCCTTGTTAATGCTCATGGCGAAACTTAAACGGATAGGGAAATGAAGTCTTTTAAATTGAAATGGTATATCGGAAGGGATGATTGGTATCCTGGGAATAAATACGACTTCGCCTGTCGAGTGTCCTGTCATAATGGTGGCTTCAATCACATTCGGCATCAGATTCTTTACAGCAAGTCTTGTTCCATTGCAGAGTGAAGGTGGATGCAGATTTGTCAGCAGCATAATTGGTGCACCAATCTTCAGCTCTAATATGTGAGAGGGTACTCCAGATGGCTCCAACGTATTTAAAAATTCTGTGTTGTAGTGTACCGCTTCTTCTGTATCACAGGTGGTGTCAATCGATTTGTAAACTTGAGCTTTACATGGCAATTCTTGTAAAAGCTGCTTATTGATGACGTTGACATCTTCGTTTCTTGGGGCAAGGATTGCTCTTTCGCACAGCTATGTGTGATCAGTGATGTACTGGGCCACATTTGGAAACACCACCTCTTTCAGCTGTTGTTGAGTTGTCACAATCATTTCAATCGTTCCCATGGCTATACATCCTGTATTATCAGCAGTAATGGCTCCATTTCCAAGTTGTAGAAGGTTATCTGCAAATTGCTGGGCTGAGGGATCACCATTGACATGAACTCGCATGTTTGTTCAAAGACCAAGTCTTTCGATGTCATTCCACACGTAAGACGATTTTAAGCAGGCCTGCATTTCATCCGCCCTGGTTCCACGGGGAATAACCGGAAGTGTCTGTCGAAAGTCGCCAGCCAACACCATAGTTACGCCTTCCATTCTGCAATTGTTACCTCTGATGTCCTTCAATGTGACATCGAGTGTTTCGAATGCGGCTTTGTGGGACATGGTGCATTCATCACAGACAATTAACTTGCAATGCTTCAGAACCCTTGCCTTTCCTGAATTTTTTGAAATGTTACACGTAGGAGTCTCTGTGTTTGCCAGATTTAAGGGTAACTTGAAAGCTGAGTGAGCTGTCCTCCCTCCTGTCAATAGTGTTGCAGCAATGCCAGAAGAAGCAACAGCCAGGAGAATCTCGTTTCTGTGTCGCACTTTAGCCAAAAGAAGATTGATTAGAAAAGTCTTCCCTGTACCGCTCGGAGCATCCAAAAAGAATATGCCACCGCGACCATTGAAAACTGCTGTTGTGATCTTGTCAAATGATTCCTTTTGATCTGGGACCATTTTCGGCTCATTTTCCTCTCTGTATGTTGCGAGTACATTTGTATCATAATTTCGCTCCATACGTTCTTCACTCGGAAGGACTGAATCAAGGTTTCGATTGGGTTGTGGAAGTCCAAAGCTTTTTAGGTCCTATCCACCCATCAACCCATCAATGTAATCTTGTCCTCAATGTCTATTAGCACTCTGTTGAAGATGTCGTCACTGTAGTCCAGATCCATATTCTGCTGCTGCATGCGTGATTGGTGCAGCATGTCTTCGGACAGGTTCTCCTTGTGATTCATCCATAACTGTTCGGGAGATGACATGGAGCATGTATGTAGCACTACAGAAAACAGATTCCGTAAAACCTTTGGTGATCGAGATGCAGCCGCATCTTCGAGTGCATTGTTCCAGTGGTCATCGTTCTCCAAAAGGCCTCTAAGCTGGCAGGCCTTTTTGTAAGTTTCACAGAGCCGTCCCTGAAATGTTTTCAAATCTTCAAATGATTTTGGGTCTGGTACTTCATGCAGCAGGAGGCGCAGGTGAAAGCACTCTGAATTGTTCGGATGGACGGTGTACACCCGGCCCAGTGCATCGCTTGACCTTATTCCTGTTTGCTCAGGTACAACGTGCCCTTGTTTTCGACGGTTCCATGTCTTGTTTCCATTGTTCCAAGTGTGGTAATTGGGAACTTGGTTGAACAACAGGGTGCGTGCAAACTCATCTTGGGTGCAAAGTCTGAAGAAAGACGTGAGTGTCGTTTCCTGAGGTGTTTGGGCACGTTCACCAGCGTTTTCAGGTGTGAAGTAGACTCTCTGTCCATTCTCAAGGTGGACGCTCAGATTAATCACTGTGGGGGTGGCGCTCATGAATAGGAAAGTTGAGTATTCGCCATACTGCTTCATTGCTGCTGATATATCTTCCCATTTGATACTGGACAATTTCATTTAAGTCATTCTCTCCACTGTTCACTTGAAAAACAGCCATGTCAGATCCTTTGTTAATATACTTACAGACATACTTTATAGACTTCACAGAGTTGCAATACTCTACGTTGATATGAGCATCGAAAATTTTTGTTAGTATAGGGCAATAAGGACAATCCAAGTATTGTCTATAGACACTTGCGATCCTTTATAAACGATGCCAGCCTTAAATCCCCCGTCTTGTGGTTATCTGCGCCGATAAAGTGGATATCCGTTTCGTCCTATTTGCGTCTCTTTAAAAAATTGGCGCGGGTATCGTTTAGTGCAAATTCCATCTTTCATGCATGGAGAGGTTGGATTTATGGATCCGCAGGGGCCGTGCACCATCTGCTTAGTTACAATTGAAAAAAGTCCCGGGTCTTCTTGTTCATTAGTGATTTCTGCACTGATAAAGTCATCCACGCGGTAAACGTGTACAGAGTCCTTGAGCCAAATCAGAATGTGAGCATGAGGAAGTCCTCGCTTCTGCCACTCTATCGTGTACATATGACACTGAACTTCTCCAAAAATCTTTGCCTTTGTGATGAGACTCATAAGCGTTTTTTGTTTCTCATGAAATACTCTTGCTAACAAATCATGACGATCCTGTGGTTTTTGTCCAACAAATAGTTCTTCCTGTATCTCTGTCCAGTTTGGATTGCAGGTGAAAGTGATGAAGAGGTCTGGTCTGCCGTAGTTTCTCACGTAGGTCATGGCATCTTGAGTACGCTCGTGCATGTACCTTGGACCCCCTGTAAAGCTGGAAGGCAAGAGGATCAACTGGACTATGTCGGAGATATTTCCATCATTCATGACCGCATCCCTCAAATGAGCATACTGTTCAACTCTGAGAGTCCTCTGATTTATTCGTATGTACAATAGTCTTTCCGATTCAATCTTGGCATACATATCAACGATAAATTGGTGGAACAGGTCTTTGCTTCTCAGTAATGTGTTGAAATTTGAAGAACGTATCATCATCCTGTAAGCATAGAATTGCATAGCTGAAATCTTCTTAGTTTGGGGCATTCCTGTAGTTGGATCTTTTAGTCGCAGTTCAAAATGATATTCATCCTCCCCCTGCCAAAAGATGAGTGGATACTGTAGCGCGTCGTAGGACCTGTGCGTCTCGGGAATGTTTTTGAGGGTGCCACTTCTTTCTTCTAAAACTATGTCTCTTGTCCCATGTTGTTCACCCACCATGATCAAAGCGACTTCTTCTGTTGCGGGGGCGTTGAACCGCCTCTCATGTTCACCGTGTGGGGTTCTGTCCGCTACGATCACCAATTTGAATTTCGGGGTAATCTTATCCATAGCCGACTTAAAGGTCTGGATGTAACAGTTGTGATCATGCAGCATACCTTGCAACTATAGTACTATGTCTCGTCTGGTTTGTGGCTTGTTTTTACAGCGATGCTCTGCTTGTTGTGTAGTATCTCCGACAAAGTAAATTTGCAAAACTTTAGGCTCTTCCCTGGGTAGAGGCTGCAGACTGCCGATGCGGTGATAAACTTGACCCTGTACCTTAAATGTAGGCATGTACCCGGGCTCTCTAATTTCTTTCGTTGTGCCAAAAGAGGTCATCTGGAAACAGAAATTGTAGCTTCTTATATTAGAAAGGAAATTTTTAGCTTCTTGAGAAGTGCCGCTGAGTAAAGAACATAGGGGCTCAGGTGGATCCATCAACTGTGTCAGTTGAAACTTTCCTCCGCTGCAGCACATACCTGCGGCTTCACCTTTCCACTTCTTTGCTCCACAATGTTGGCAAGTTTCAGACATGGATCCAATGTTACACGAAGGATCAGATACGTAATCTGCCGATGGGTCGTAGTGAAAAGCTGCATTTTCAAAATTAGTGTACATGCGCCTTCGAGCAGCACTTATTGTACTTCTAACCTGCTGTAGTCTTGCTTGTCTTTCCGGAGTACATTCCATTTCTCTTCTTCTTTGATCTCCTTGTCTGTTTTCTTCCTGTCTTGCTTGTCTTTCAGGAGTACATTCGATTTCTCTTCTTCTTTGATCTCGTTGTCTGTTTGCTTCCTGTCTTGCTTCTCTTTCAGGAGTACATTGGATTTCTCTTCTTCTTTGCTCTCGTTGTCTGTTTGCTTCTTGTCTTGCTTCTCTTTCAGGAGTACATTCGATTTCTCTTCTTCTTTTCTCCCGTTGTCTGTTTGCTTCCTGTCTTGCTTCTCTCTCTGGAGTAGATTCATCTTCTCTCCTACTTCGATTTCGTTCTCTGTTCTGTCGCTTTTGTGCCCGAAGACATTTTTTTCTCGGAGGCTGTGGCATATTCAAAGAAAAATGCTAAGGACAAAACATTAGTAAAACATTAAGCACAAAATGAAAGCAAATAAAATGAAAGATCCTGAAATGAAACTAAGATTAAATTCGGCAATGGAAGATTAAATTCGGCAAACGGCAATGGAAGTTGAATCTGCAAAGAAAAAAAAAGTGAGTTACCAAAACAAAAAATTATTGAAAAAATAAACACATTAAAACAATGCACAAATTGAATTCAGTTAGGGCCCTCCTCAGCACACTAACTGCCGGACGGTCCTTAAAATATGAAATATTATGATTTTTTTAAAAATTGAATAACAGTAGAATTGATATTTCAGTAGTATTCAAAAGTTATACAATGAGAAAAATAAATATAATATAAATAAAACGAGAAAAAAATAATAGCATCGACTTTTTGTTATGGATGCTATTATTGTTAAAAACTATGTGAAGACTAAAGGCATAATCGGAATTTTCAGTTTCACAGTTTGAAAAAGCGTAAAAATCCAACTTTCTTAAAAGTTGTCTACAAATTTCCGATTTTAACTAAACTTCTATTAACGTAAGGAAAAATAGTTATGTGAAACGATACGAAAACATAAATTACTGTAAACATAAGAAATTAATTAACGTCATTTAAAACTGTAGAAATGAAACAAATAATATAAATACCACATTCAAACTCTAAATTTCTTTCATTTCTCAAGCAATAATAAATTTTTTTTTTTAAATTATAACACGTATTCTACAGCTTAAAACTACATAGATTTTTTAATGAAAAAACATTTCTACATACAGAGAGGGATGTAATTTTTAAAATCATTGGTGTTGGGTTTCTCAATCTTATCTTTAAGGGGTACAGCCCACGATAATATACCAATTTAGTATATTATCAAAGGTAGTATAGTATATTATCAAAGGGGTACAGCCTTTGATAATATACCAATGCATGTTAATATATACCGATATCCCCCATTATGTTTATGTAAATGTGAAACATCTACCAAATTAGCTTGCCATTGCTGATCTATCGAATACACTATCACTCGATTTGTGTTAAACTTGCGACGAATATATTTATGCAAAGTATATGCATCAACAGCTTCTAACCATTTCTTTATCTCAGTCTTTGAAACTTTTCCTTGTACAGCACGAAAAATAGCATCTACACCGCCATAGAATGCCGGGAGGGCTGGGTCTTCATACGTCTTATCCATTATAATAGAATAACACATTTTTTATAAGTTTTCTAAAACCTATCATTGTTACACTAAAAAGGAAATATTTGCAGTATCATTCAGATGCAATCTAATATTTCCAGTATTATTTAAACGCAATATAAAATCTATAGCTACTTTATCAGCTTCCGTAAAAATGCTGATTATAGAAATAATCACACATAAACACATATATAACACAACGGCACACGTAACTTCTCCTGGGGCAGTCATATTCACAAATGATAATTTCTTTAAAATATTCCCTCTTTATGTACCTTATAAAAACAACTTACTAACATGTAATGCTGCTAAATTGTATTAGTCATTCAAAAAAACCTTTGAGCTAACAATACATTTTATAATGTTTAGATGTTGTGAGTTCAATTCCCGATGAAAATACTTTAAAAAAATTTCTGAGTCCAAAAATCTAGTTCCATGTTTTGCCAGCAGATGGCAGTACCACCTTAAAGCTGCTCCTTGTATAAAATTTAGTACCATATTTAACCAATAGGTGGCGCTCCGTTGAGCAGCTAGTCACTCCAAGATTCTGCTAAACTACAAGGTTCCACTCTTTCCCGCTAGGGGGAGCTAGTGGCCCTGCCGTCTCCTAATTGGTCCAAATCGACTACCAGATGGCCAGCCGCGCTCTGATTGGTCCACGTCACTTAGTAAGCTCAGCCCACTTTCAGCCCCTCCCCCTGCTCCTGTCGCAAAACTCTCATTTTTATACTACTTATATATATATATATATATATATATATATATATATATATATTTATACATAGTTTACAAATGCAAATTACTTAATAGGAAACAAAAATGAGTAAATAAATTTTAGGCGCTAAGCTGCTCATAAATATATTTACGATATATAGATATTTAAAATTAAGATGACTAAAAGGGGCAGATGCGACCATTTAATACTCCTAGAACCTAAAACAAGATAGACATATAAAAATAAGCAAAACGGAAGTGGAGGTGGTATAGTTGATGACTGGGGGGGGGGTTGGTGACCCCCCCAACTCCGATTAAACATGTTTTTTGCCTGGCAACATTCTCGGAGGTCGGCTATAACACCAAGACAGTTATAAACAATTATGAAGAAGAAAAAAATTTTTTAGATGAAACAGATAAGTTAAACCATATATTTTTACTTATATAGTAAACTAAAACATAATTACAAGATGAATAGTGTTTTAACCTTTTAATATAGAAAAAATATTAATACTAAGATACAGAAGTACAATAATACTAATCAACTAAATAATTATACATTAACAAATACACTACAAAAATTAAGATACAAAAATACTAAACTCCACACCAAGCAAGAGTCACGAATCTCATGCACACTCACTTTTATAGACATAGTAGGAATAAATATTGCCGTATTAGGGAAATTTTTGGTGTTGCCAACGTATCTTAAAACGATTCTCGCAATCTTTATTATCTAAATTAAAAAACTGGGTTAGAATTGATACGAGGAAATTGACAGAAAAACCCTGGTCAATAGCTATAGTTATGAATTTATTTATACTGACGTCCAAAGTTTTTGTGTTTGAATGTAAACGTTGGCAACGTATTAACCGGTTAGTAACTATATTGCGTTTAATATTTAAATGTAGAGCATTATTCCAATTCAAAATCCTAACTGTTTTAAAGTTGTAAAATTCGCGTTTATCAATATAGACTGTATAATATTAGATTTAGATTAAGATTTAAACTCAAGTCCAAAAATACCAAATTGCCATCGTTATCTTTATTAGTCTCCACCAATTTAAGATTTTTAGGGTAAAAATTAATATCTATTGCATTTAAGTTTTCATTAAAACATATGAGTATATCATCTACATATCGGAAAAACATAAGTTCATTAAGAATCATAAGTCCTCTTTCGTAAAAGTGAAGGTATATATCTGCTAAAGCAGACGAGCATCCTCCACTCATTGGATTTGCTTATAGAAGTTTCTACCATTATATAGTATTGTTTCATTAAGTACAACGTCTAGTATCGCACGATATTTATTTTCAGTCTTTAAATCACATTGATCATATAACCCAAGTATAATACTATAGAGATCTTTTAGGGTGATAGAGTTGAAAAGATCCGTAAAATCGTAGCTTTTAACGTTACCTTTTATCTGTTTAACTATTTCTAAGCTGTTATTTATGAAATAGCCCCCTTCTTTACTTATTTTTTATAAACTATTTTAAGTATATTTAAAAGTTTATTATTATCCTTAACGGCGAAATTGACATACCGGCTAATTTTGAGTTCCGCGTCATAGAGTTCGAAGAAGGAATGTTAATTTTGACTATGCGGCACCAGATGATCCTACTTTGAAATATAAGGCAGAGTTTTATTTTTTCACACTAGACCAATGCACTTGAATCAGGTTTCATTTGATCAGTACCCAGAGCAACTATTTCCAGTTTTTACACAATATTTATGATGCCCCTCAAAACGAGTTACTAAAATATTGTAAAGATCTAGAAATAGTGCAAACTGATGGGAATTTATCAGATATAACACGCTGGACCTGGCAGACGAGATAGTATCGGTATTGGCCTTACTAAATAAAAAAGAAAGTCCAATCGAGATTTTGAAATTCATTTCAAAGCTGGATTTTGCTCCAAATCTCGGTATAGTTTTAAGAATCTTGCTTAGAGTGGAGAAAGAAGTTTCTCCAAATTAAAGTAAATTAAAAATTTTTTACGCTCTACAACTACCGAGGATCGGCTAAATGGCTTGACAACATTAGCCATTGAGAACATGAGCTAGCTGAAGAAATTGATGCAAAAAAAATTATCAAAAAATTCTCAGAATTAAAAGTGAGAAAAAAACACTTTTAAGTTTAACTGAATTTATAATAATCATGTTTTTATTTTTAGTGATTCTATAACTTGTTTTACTATCTTTTTAAGATATGCATTTTATAACTATATACTAGATTTGTGACTTTTCTTGTTTTCTGTGCAACCTTAATTTCAATTTAGTACCAAAATCAGAAATCAAGAAATTTGTATTTTTGGAAAAATAAAACCTCAACATTTTTAATACCAATTTTTTGCTCACGTTTTATTTTACTACTAAGCGTGGGAAGGGTTTAGGTTATCTCTTTAAATTTTTGCTATAACCCTTTCAGGGGCAACCACCTCTACCGCTTCAACTGTGCAGATTTTTCCCGATTGTTTTTAACCTAAAGAATCTTGAAAATTTTTACCAATTAAAGGTTGCAAAATGTTTTTACTTCATTAAACTGATAACAGATGGCAGTACTAGCCATTTTTCTGCTCATTTAACTGGAATAAATTGAATGCAAGTGAAAAAAAGTCTAGATTTAGGCGTTTGCACTGTGCAAACGGCGCCCCTCAAAGGGATAAAGGGGCGGCATTTTACCTTTTTGCCCGGGGCGGCGAAACTGCTAGCGCCGGCCCTGGTAATATCGTGTCATCAGTCGAAAGTCATTCCATTTCATCGTGTGCTGACAATACTGACCGTGTGTTGTTCGTCTATTTGCAGGTCCCCTCTTCCTCTACGTACCAGTTTCGAACGCGCCTCCTCACCCGGAATCCAGATTGTTCGATGGCTCCAACCGTCGGTGAAGTGAAGAAGGTCCCTACCTTTGGACGTAACGTCATATTCGAATGGCGGATTCCCAATTTTTCCCGGCTCCGGCTAGGCGTCTACTATTCACCGCACGTAAAGGCTTTCAACAGGGAATTGTGGTTATCGATACGTAAGACCGGGAATGGTATAGATAAAGTATGTTTCGGTAGTCAACCGTCGCCACCCGGTATTCCAGAACCCGTCCGTTTCAGCATCCAGTGCAGGACATCGCAGGCCGAAGAGAGAGACCTTGCCCGGGAAAAGAAGTATCCGGAGGAAGGCAGGTGGTTTCTACTCATCGATCCTCCCTGGAGAATACCTGCGGCCGGAATCACCCTCACCTGCTCCCTCCGGAAGAGCGAATCACCAGGTGAGTTGTGGACTGGCTTCTCGCGCGGTGGAAGAATGGGTGTCGTGTTGCTACATCCAGTTTTTAAGTCAATTGGGCGCGTATCGTAAGTTTATTTCGGTTAGTACAATGTATTTATTTTTCTTAGGATTTATTTGGGTGCGTTGTGTTTAATATTTATTTTCTTGAATACAACCCAAAGCTCTGGATGTCGAACTTAGCAACCGAACAAAAACCAATACACTATTCTCAATTTTAGATTAACATCAACAACTTTCAATTTAGACAGACTAAAAAGTTTAACATAAGAAAACTTAGTTTATTTACATACTTAATATTTACATGTAACAAAAGAATCTTTCATTTTCCGAAATCAATGCACAATAATATTTATATCTTTCACAAATTATTTTTTTATAATTACTTTGCCAAGGTTAGGGAGCGTCCCGAGCGCAACGACAAATAAACTTTACTATTAGTTCAACACTAAAAACCTTCTTACTAAAAAAACTCCTTCCTCACGAAAAACTAAATTCACTTAGCCTAAAGTGGAACTGAACAAGTCAAATCTGAGATTTAACACTCACCCAAAATTGGCTTCACATGAATTCTCGTGGCTATCTTGGCCTTCTCGCCTCGCCTTGGGTCAGGGATCACGTTGCTACGCCGGGCAGGGGGCTAACTCTATTCCTTTCACGGTGAATAACCACTTTCTCGCAGTCGATAATTATAGCCGGGCTTTCCTTGGCGCGTACCTTCACTATGGTTGCACTGTCGCTGGGTATCTCTTCACGTCGTGAAACGGGATGCTGGACTCTTCTAGTCGTGTAACTTCTTGGCTGTGGCACGGGAGCTGAGTCTCTTGGTCTCTCCCGGAATCTGGGTGCGGACACTTAGTCAACGCAGTCTCGCAGTGGCAGTAACCGGTTTATGTGGAACCCTCAAGTCCACTTAAAGTTTAACTTTTTTTTAGTCGTGCTGGAGATGGGGACCTACAGCCTCCCCGATCAAGACTCTCTCTCTCTTTTTTCAAACTCTTCTATATATTATTTTAATCTCCTTTCATACTTATGACTCCACCTTCTCATAAACTTCAATCAGCCAATCCGGCCACCGTAAACTTTTCATTTGCTGTACTCCCTCTCTCACCTTCTCATTGGCTTCTTAACTCAAAAACATTACGCCCTCACTGCCTGCCCTTGCGACCACCCAAGGTTTTCAAAAAGGCCACTTTCCAAACCGTACTGTCATAAATCTAACATAAAAGGCTTTTGTAAATATAACGTCATCGTTTGGTTCCGTCACCTTATCTGTGTCTCCATCTCAGACCTTCCCATCTTCAAAACTCATAAAACTGTCTTGCAACAGGCTACGTCCTAAATTACTCCACTCAACTCTATAATTATTGGCGTTAAATTTGATTCCGACTTTTATCGCAAACATGTAATAAAGCCAGCTTTTTATTTAAAAGCGCTTTACTAAAATGGGACGCGTGATAAAGACACCGCATGACGTCACGTCGAAAAACCAAAAGGACGTGATAGGGGGGTGCCGGGGAACGACCGAAAGAGGACGATCGAAGAAAAAAGGTACAGACTCTTGACAAATTCATTCGAGTGCATCGGGAGCTCGCTGGGAGGGGGAGGGCTGCAGTGTAGGGACGGAGAGCCACGTCTGGGATACTCGACGGGATCGTGACGACGCACACACAGACGCATATATATAAATGTAAATATACACACACATTATATATATGTATACAGATATAACTAACTTATGGCACAACAGTCCACATTCGGACTGTTGTGCACATTCGGACATTTGCTGTGCACATACACCTCTATTGTTATATACAGGTGTATGTGTGTTATTTACACACATACACCTGTATATGACACCCGTTGGCGTAATGGTAAAAAATTCAATCTTTCACACCATAGGTCCAGGGTTCGATCCTGCGAATGGGCAATGTCGACTCACCCTTTCATCCCTGAGTGGGTCGATAAAATGAGGACCCAGTATATTCTTGAACTAACTCTGGGCGTCCGCCTTGGGGTTGACCACATGACCGAGACAGACTGTATGGGACCCGAAATCCACGATCATGAAAGCGGGGAGGGGTACCGCATGCTTTGGTCCACATTTGGACTGTTGTGCCATAAGTTTGTTATATCTGTATACATACACACACATGTATATATATGGGAATTGTATTATCCCAGGGCTCCGGCTATAGGCTATATGTCGCCGTGTAAGTTACGCGACGACAGCGCTACCAGGATTTCGGCAGATGAACTGGGAGGGAGTGTTTTGAGGGGAGACTGAGATTGGGAACCGACCTGACATGAGGTGCCGAAAAGCAGCAGACGGGCTGTGACGGGAGAGACAGTCTCGAAGGGGGCGTGAAGTTGACTCCTGATAAGCGGCAGACGTCGGCTTACTTAACCCTATCGCGGCAGACGGCCGGATACGGTAACCCATTCAGATTGAGGAGGCCTGGTGCGGCCTGACGTGTAACGCATATGCAACGTACATCTACTACTGTAAATAATTCTTCTAAATGTAATATAGTGTTTGTGTTTTAAGCAGTGACTCAGTCTTTCATTGAGTACTGTCTGAGTATAAGAGAATCTAGTTCCGCCGTGCAGTAAGCGGAAAGGTTTCTATAAAAGTGGGCGTCCGCCCGATGAGTTGCTTCTATAAGTCTGAGAACTCGCCCCTAGACACCGCAAATTCTACCTACACACACACACACACACACACACACACACACACACACACACACACATATATATATATATATATATATATGTGTGTGTGTACAGGGTGTAACGAAACTCTTGGGCAAAACTTTAAGGGGTGATAGTACACATCAAGACAAACAATATTATATAGGAAACTTAGGGACCCAAACGTCTTCCAAAGGAAATAGACGCCATTGAAGTTTAGGGTCCGAAATTTCAAATGATCATAAAAAACTGGAAAATTTGTCGATTCGTTTGCTGTTTTCGCTTAACTTATTTTTTATGTCAAGATTTTCTGGAAAATAAATTTTAAAGATAAAGTTAAAAAAATGCCGATAGAGGGCGCTTTAGACTTTGGAGTAACAAACAAGTATTTTTTACTGTTATTTTTTGTATCAGATTAAATGCTTTCAAAAGCTTAGACTTAAACTTAAATTTTGAGCTCAAAATCTGAATCGTTGGGGGTGGTTATGTCGCGAAAACTCAACAGTGTTCAGGAGGTGAAATTTGAACCCCCCTCTCCCCTGTACGCAGTTCAGTTATTGACGATTTTGGATGCTCGGTCGTAGACCAGGCAGCAACTATTACCCACTAAACGTAAAATAAACGAGAGAGGGATGACAAAATTGTGTGGGCCGGAATTATCCACGATCATTTGATCGGGCCATATTTTCTTCCAAGGCGCCTGGACGGCGGAACGTATCTGGTATTCCTACAAGAGGTGCTTCCAGTTCTGCTGCAAAGTGTTCCAGCCAACATAAAGGCTCGTATGTGGTTCCAACATGATGGAGCTCCTGCACATTTCAGCGCAAATGTGAGAAGTGCATTGGATACAGCATATTCAGGGCAATGGATTGGACGGGGTGGTCCGGTAAATTGGTCGGCACGCTCGCCTGACCTCTCCTGTCTAGACTTCTTCCTCTTAGGCCATATGAAGAGTCTTGTTTACGCAAGCCCTGTCGACTCCAACGAGGAACTGGTTGCGAGAATTGCCGTCGTAGCAGGCGATATCCGGGAGATGCCCGGGGTATTTGCTAATGTTCGAAAGTCCCTCCGCCGGCGGTGTGAGGCCTGCATCCTTGCTGGTGGGCGCTCTTTCGAGCAGTTTTTGTGATTCCACAAGAATATCATGCGTGTACCATTTTCTACGTGTCATCATTCATTCAACCTTCATTCATGCGCACGACGTGCGTACATCAAATTGCTTTTTTTTATTTCGAGAGGAGAAATTGCTCATGTCTAGTATTACGAATAAATTTTTTAATTTTGTCATCCCTCTCTAGTTTATTTTACGTCTAGGAGGTAGTAGTTGCTGCCTGGTCTACGACACAAAGTCCTACGACACCAAGATCGGGAATAACTGAACTCTGTTCAGGAGGGAGGGAGTTTCAAATTTCAACTCCTGAACACAATTCCGTTTGCGCTACTTAACCACCCCCAGCGAATCAGATTTTGAGCTCCAAATTTAAGTTTAAGTCTAAGCTTTTGAAAACATTTAATATGATAAAAAAAATAACGGTAAAAAATAGTTGTTCGTTACTCCAAAGTCTAAAGCGCCCTCTATCGACATTTTTTTAAAACTTTATCTTTACATTTATTTTTCAAGAAAAAACTGACAAAAAGAATAATTTTAGCTAAAACCGCTAACGAATTGACCCATTTTTCCATTTTTCATAATCAGTTGAAATTTCGGACCCTAAACTTTAATGGCGTCTATCTCCTTTGGAAGATGTTTGGGATCCTAAGTTTCTTATATAATATTGTTTGTCTTGATGTGTACTATCACCCCTTAAAGTTTTGCCCAAGAGTTTCGTTACACCCTGTATATATATATGTATACATACATACATAAATATACATATATATATATATATTATATATATATATATATATATATATATGTATATATATATATATATATATATATATATGTATATTTATGTATGTATGTATACATATATATATATATATATATATATATATATGTATATATGTATATATATATATATATATATATATGTATGTAAACATATATATATATATATATATATATTATATATATATGTGTGTGTGTGTGTATGTATATATGTGTATATATATATTTACATATATATATACTACCTGAATACCCGTGCATTGCTACGGACTATATTGAAATTAAATACAAAGGTCAATGTACGCAATTAATGCAAAATAATAAATATATATATATATATATATTTATAAAAAAATAGTAACAGATATTTTTATAGACAAAATAATGTAGAATAAAATATTCGAATTAAATCTAATGGAACATACAAAAGAATATAGTACAGTTAATATAGTACAGTTTGAAGAACATTTCTTTTAATGTATTTTAATATTTTTTTGGATACTGTCCAATCATCTGGCGCATTAGAAAGAAAAAAAAAATTGTCAATTTATTTAGTTGTTATGCACATGACGCAAAATTAATTTAAAGTATCACAAAAAGAAAAGAAACCACGCGATCGGCATTTAATACATTAAATTCTAAAAATTAATCGTTAAAAATTCCCAAAAAATCGGAAAATGGAGTTAAAGATTCGAAAAAGATTTCATTTTAATTTTATAGCTCTGAGATTATAATTTTAAATGCAAATTTTAAAAAGTTGCAAAACAGCTTAAAAATTTAATCAAAAAAAATCTAAGAAGAATTTTTTAGAAATCTTTATAAGTGTATAACCTACACAATAAGACGAAAGGCTTTGCAAATTGTTAGCCCTTTAGGTCCAGAGGTTTGGTCTGTGCGTTATACGTCAGTCAGTAAGTCAGTCAGTTACGGAACTGTTATATATATATGTGTGTGTTTGTTGTATGTATGTATAAATATATGTATGTGTACATATAAATAAATAAATATATATATACACACACACACAGACACACACATATATATATATATGTATGTGTACATATAAATAAATAAATATATATATACACACACACACACACAGACACACACATATATATATATATATATATACTTAATAAAACTCTAATACATAAGTTGACCCATATGTGAAATATATTCGATCCATATTCCTAGATTCTACCTTGTGGACATTGCTTTGTGTAAAATTTTAAAAGGTGTCAATGTTTTCTGATACACTCTGTATGTGTATATATATATATATATATATATATATATATATATATATATATATATATATATATATATATATATATATATATATATATATATATATATATATATATATATATATATATGTATATATATATATACTATATATATATATATATATATGTATATATATATATATATATATATGTATATATATATATATATATATATATATATAGATATATATATATATATATATATATATATATATTTATTTATTTATTTAATTTACCACGGGACAAATGCAGAAAATGACGCAGACGAGCGAAAGAATGTCCTAGATACTAGGCTTCTGTAACACAAACAACAATTGTATTATCAAAACTTTACAGAATCCGCTCAAAAGCGAGCTATAGCAGAAATTCCCGGATGACTTGCCTCTCCCGCACATCTGGCGAAGTCTGAACTGCCCGATCTTCTGCACTCAGGGGGTCAATCTGGGAGCGGTGCGCATGGTTCTTGCGCAGGATATCACTTTCCGAAACCAACCACACACAAACATATATATATATATATATATATATATATATATATATATATATATATAATATATATATATATATATATATATATATACATGGTGTCACTCACTTTTCGGCAGGGACAGAATATCTTCCCGGAGTGCCACTGGTGCTCTGCTGACAAGGCCTCCACTGCCCATATTTTAAATTGTTTGGCTTTTACTAAGGATGAGGTCCATCTAGACCCTCTACTGATTTTAGACTTTTTAGAAATTTTTGGTTTTATGGAGATTGTCTAGCTTTGCTAGACAATCATTTATCCCTAAATTGGGATAAATGGTGAATCTTATAGCCTATCGTTTGGCAACCCCCTTTTGGGGATTAAGGAAGAAATTACTGATAAGGAGTTAGGCATTGAAGTTGGCAAAAAGAGTTGCATTTTCATGAGTTTTTCCCGACTGTCTGGGGAAAATATACAAATGGAGGAATCATGAGGGAACAGTCCCTTATTGCGTTGCGCAGTAGTATGAAACAATATGAATTAGCAAAAAGCGTTAAGACATCATATATGATTTCCAGATGAATACAACTATTTCTTTTAAGTTTCGGGATGGATCTGATGAACTTATATCCAACCTAAAGACTCGGTTGGCCGCAGTTAGTCTTCTGGAATGGTACAAAGAACGAGGGTCCCTATTTGCCATGTCTTCCGGATAATGTCCCAAGGTGATTGCATTTGAAATGTCCAACAAATGCTGTTGATCTTTGCTCAACAAATTCCTGTCTATATCAGGAATCAAACAATCTATGGGTTCATAATCAACCCCAGGGAGATTTTCACAGCAAGTGAGCTGCTGCCCGATTGGCTCTCTAAACGAATTAGGTTCTGCAGTTTGACCGTCAATATGTTGGAAAATGTGGCGAAAAGGAAGCTCGTTAAAAAATGCAGGAGGCATATGCTCCATGGTAGCGGGCGTCCTACATGATTTTCTAGTCGGTAGATGAAACCGTTCTTCCATCGAGTGTTGGTTACAGTGCCATCACACTCTACGACTTCTAGTTTTATTGATAGTTCAGACAATAGACTCAGATAATAGACTCAGACAATAGACTCAGATAGTTCAGACAATAGACAATAGACACTATACAATAGACTCTAGTGATATTGATAGTTCAGACAAACGAGAAAAAATGCTTTGAGTTATATCATTAGATGAAATCGAGGAAGGAGATACATGTCCAATATAAGTTCAACCAGGTTCCTGGATAAGGGAATAGCGTTCTTCTTTCACATTCCTGCGAAATTGCTTGGCATTCAATTTTTCGACGAACAAAGTATCATCTTTTCATCCGTCAAAGAAAAGATCCCAATTTTCCTCAGAAGGTGTGAATTGACTTT
Source organism: Dolomedes plantarius (assembly GCA_907164885.2). Classification (NCBI taxonomy): domain Eukaryota; kingdom Metazoa; phylum Arthropoda; class Arachnida; order Araneae; family Dolomedidae; genus Dolomedes; species Dolomedes plantarius. The sequence goes on along the minus strand of OU015492.1, from coordinate 227,514,713 downwards.
TTAAATCCATCCTAACACGACTCTTGTCTCTTTTTATCTTATGTTTTTTTTCATTACGAAGGACCGTTTTTGAGGAACGTAATCCTACGCTAAAAGCGACTGATGACCCATTCTTCTGTAAATTGATGGCGCAACAGATTCCGCACCGATCTTTATAGCCTAAAATATTCGCGCTGCTGTCAACTACGTAGTCATGAATTTGGATTTTTCATGTTTTACTTGCTCTTTATGCAAATTCTATTTATGCAAATTCTCCTAACAACAGCACCATATCTTCCTCTATCGGCGACATTTGAAACTATTATCTTTTCATGTATGTATATATATATATATATATATATATATATATATATATATATATATATATGTATATATATATATATATATGTATATATATATATATATATATATATATATATATATATATATATATATGTATATATATATATATATATATATATATGTATATATATATATATATATATATATATATATATATATATATATATATATGTATATATATATATATATATATATGTATATATATATGTATATATATATATATATGTATATATATATGTATATATATATATATATATATATATATATGTATATATATATGTATATATATATGTATATATATATATATATATATATATATATATATATATATATATATATATATATATATATATATATATATATATATATATATATATATATGAAAAACATTTTAAGTCATCTTTGAGGCAGACCTATTCTCACCAGTTCGGCCGAAGTGCATTTGAAGTGAACTAACGACATTTTGTTTCTCCCTCACCAGACGAGACGGACTCGGAAGAGAGCTCAGACGACTTAGAAGAGAGGGTAACCCTCGAAGAACAAAGTAAGAATTTTAACCTCTTGCACTCATATCTCTGTGTATATGTATGTACACTTCTGGCCGTTAAAAATGCAACACCAGTAAGGAAAGCAAATAACAAAACTTTACTTGTTGCACGTATACAGCATAGTAGGAAGGAAACATGATTAAATTCGTAGGCAGTTTGGAGGTATACATGGACCGAAATTAGTACACACAGTCGAAGCCTCTGGCAGCTGAACTCATCGATTCCATAAGCATGACAGTCGTTGGATTCCGACCAATGCGAGTAGCAATATGGCGGAACGATAAACCACACTCTCAATAGCCCTCGATCCTGCCGCTATCGAATTCCGACACGTGCTGGTAGCCATTTCTCCTTGTAATACGAGGCATAACACGATCATCTGACAAACGATCTACATTCATATGCCGTTTTGGAATGAGGAACCTTGCTGCGTAACTTTCCTGTTATACAGAGTTTGAGATGCCGTTTCTCCCTCCCGCGTCGTTCGATTGCGCTTAAATACTAATCATTTACATATACCAGCATCTTATTCTTTTCATGCGAATCGGACGTTTGTATCATCCCACCTTCATGGTGTTGCCATTTTAATGGCCAGTAGTGTTTTTATATTGTATATATATATATATATATATATATATATATATATATACTAGCTGAAAACCCGCGCTTCGCTACGGAGTACATTCAAATTAAATACAACGGTCAACGTATGCAATTTATGCCAAAAAATAAATATATATATTTATAATAAATGCGATGATCAATGTATACAATTGATGTAAAATATATATCTATCTATATATATATATATATATTTATAAAAAAAATCGTAAGGGATATGCAATTTGTTTGGATAATATCCAATCGTCTGCTGCATTAGAAAGAGAAAAAAATATTTTTTTTGTCTGTTTAGTTGTTACGCACGTGACGATAAATTTATTGAAAGTACCAGAAAAAGAAATCACGTGATCGGCATTTAATAAATTAAATTCTAAAAATTAATCTTTAAAAATTCACCAAAAATCAGGAAATGGAGGTAAAAATTCGAAAAAAATTTCATTTTGACGGAGTTTTTAGGATCTTTCTCGTGATATAAATTTTATAACCCTCAATGTATTATTTTAAATGCAAACGTAAAAAAAGTTTAAAAAACAGCTTACAAATTTAATTTTAAAATATCTAAGAAGAATTTTTGAAAAATCTTTCTTAGTGCACCCCTACACTATTAGAAGAATCGCCATGCAAAATTTCAGCCCTTTAGGTCCAGCGGTTTGGTCTGTGCGTTGTATGTCAGTCAGTCAGTCAGTCAGTGAATGAATGAGTCAGTTACGGAACTGTTTTATATATATATATATATATAAACATTTTGAGTCATCTTTGAGGCAGACCTATTCACACCATGGCGCCTGAAGTGCATTTGAAATGAACTAACGACATTTTGTTTCTCCCTCACTAGGCGAGACGGACTCGGAAGAGAGCTCAGACGACGAAGACGAGAAGGAAACCCTCGAAGAACAAAGTAAGAATTTTCACCTCTTTCACTCATATCTCTGTGTGTATATATACACTTCTGGCCATTAAAATTGCAACACCAGCAAGGAAAGCAAATAACAAATATTTACTTGTTGTCCGTATACAGCATAATAGGAAGAAGAAACTAACTCTTGGCACAGCAGTCCGAAATGCTTTTCAGCACTGTGGACCAAGGCCTGCGGTGCTTTCTTGACCTCGGGGCTTGGGGTGCCATAAAGCATATGCCTCGGTCAGCTGGTCAACCTTACGCGGGACCCCAGAGTTAGTAACCCGGTTCTTTACACTTCCTATTTTTACAGTAATGTTGCGTCATAGTGTATGTATGACGCCAGTTGGAAGGAGTGAGGTCACATTTCCGTTTTGTTATTTTTGTCTTTTTGTATCGATACTAGCTCCTTCAATCGATATGTAAAATTGTTTGTAAGTACTCAGGTATAAAAGGGGAGTACATACTTGTGACTATGGCCATGGAGCATTGGGCATATGTTATTACTTTGATATATGCTTTAAAGCTGTTTGGGTAAGTTACCCAACGCTGTGTTAATTATTCTAAATGTGACTAAACTTATTTTTTTAAATTTTAACTTGACTTTCTTTCGAGTCATAACTTTTTCTTATCAAGACTCTGCTATGCTTCACTGAGGCAACTTTGTTTGAAAGATCAATTGAACCGTTCCCCTGCATGCTTGGTCCTCATTTTATCGACCCACACGAGGGATGAAAGGCGAAGTCATCCTTGCCCAGTTGCAGGGTCGAACCCTGGACCTGTGGCATGGCAGCTTGACGCCTATAACCACTTCGCCACCCAGCATCCAATAGGAAGAAAACATGATAAAATTTGTAGGAAGTTTGGGGTCAAATTAGTACACACAGTTTCCGCCTCTGGCAGCTGAACCCATCGATTCCATAAGCATGACAGTCATTGGATTCCGACCAATGCGAGTAGCAATATGACGGAGCGATAAACCGCACTCTCGATAGCTCACGATCCTGTCGCTATCGAATTCTGACTCCTGCTGGTAGCCATTTCTCCTTGTAATACGAGGAATTACACTATCTTTTGACAAACAACCAACATTCATATGCCATTTTCGAAGGAAAAACTTTCCTTTTATACAGAGTTTGAGATGCTGTTTCTTCCTCCCGCGTCGTTCGATTGAGCTTAAATGCTAATCATTTACATATCCCAGCATCTTCTACTTTTCATGGGAATAGGACGTTTGTATCATCCCTCCTTCATGGTGTTGGAATTTTAAAGGCCAGCAGTGTATGTATATATATATATATATATATATATATATATATATATATATATATATATATATATATATATATATATATATATATATATATATAATAACACTCCACCATTCTTAACTTCTTCTCCCTACCCTTTTTCCTTAACGCGAATTCTAAATTATTCTCTTTTCAATAAAGCACAGTCCCTTTTTCCAAATTGCGACCAACAAGTAAACGAATTAACTAACTAGCTTGTCCTTTGAGACACGCGCTGAAAGTAAGGCGCCTATGATTCAGGGTTATTCAGAAACCACGCGACTAACATCGCATGTTCGGAATATTGAGTTATGGCTCAAGTCGTCTGATCGGCTCTGGCCAATTAAAGACATTTTAACACCTAGCGTCCCGTTACTGCCCCCATGGTTTAAAAGATGGGACAGAGGATTTTTACGCTCTGTGCTTCATTACTTCTTTTGCTTCTCTCTCTCGCATTCCCCTGTCATTCGTCTGCTCCTGACAACTCTGCGATGTAAAGTCTGTATTCACAAGCCTCGGCAGAAGATACCGGAGGCCTTGCCATTGTGTGTGTCCAGTTGTAAATGTACCTGTGCTTAGCTGAATATTCCGGAATAAAATAATATGCGCCTCATCAGTGTTGTGTGTGAACCCTCTCTGGAGGTTTTCCTGCCCTATGTCTTTGTTACATTATGCCTAAAATACTGTTCTTCAAGACTCTTCTCTTCAAGGATCTTAAAAGTGTATGTATTCCTGCTGTTTCCTCTAATGTGCCAACCGCCACATCTACAAAAGTGTTAATCCATCACCCGTACCTGTCCGCTAAAGTTATTCGTGCGTGTAAAGCCGTTATAATATATATATATATATATATATATATATATATATATATGTATATATATATTAATTATGCGGAAATAAACAGGTAATAAAGTAGAGAATCGTATAGTGGCACTTTTAAAATTTCTAAGTGGTGAAAACACATACTGACACATGTCTGAGATAATTAGAAAGACAAATTCAATTTAAATAAATAATATTAGCATTTAATTTATCTTCTTCTTACTTAAAATTAATTTTATCGTTAGTTACAATTTGCACAGAAACAACATAACAATTATCTACATACATTAAGAAAATATTTGAACGCATAATAAAACCTAGCTACATAAATTAATTATTCTGTGCCCTCGCCAGATTAATTATATTTCAAATTATTTTTACTTACCCCCACCCTCATTGTAGACTGATAATTGTCTCTCATTGTTTTTATAAACTTGGTCCAAAAGCAGACCAGAAACCTCGAGATACCTCAGCATAAAAAAAGCGTCGAGGGCCGAAGAGCGGACAACCTCGAGCTAGATCACTGTCGCAGCTTTTTCTTCAACTCACTAAACAAACCGTTAAAACTTTCCAGCACCAAAATCGCAGACGTCAGAAAAATGTTCTAGAACATTTACACATTTCAGCCTTATGATTGGTAAAAAAAAAAGGTTGCTGGGTCGTTACTATGGAGCAACCGTGTCCCCCTAATGTCCGTGGGGGTGGCAAGTAATTCTCCCTTCCTGTGCATATGACCTTGTGTACTATCCGTAATGCTACAGATCACAGTTAATTGCTTGTGGCGAGCACATTCCCTTTTTTCCAGGAAACCCGGTTTGAAAAAAACACAGGAATGATTTTCAGAACATAGACAATTTAAGATTTTACAAAATAAAATAATATACACTTATAACATGTGCATGGAACCGAATTATTGTTGTTTAGAAATTATGAAATAAGAAAATAGTATTTTTTTACAGTTAAAATAGTATAATAGTTAAAATATTTACAAAAGTTGAGTTCCATGTCACAATATATATATATATATATATACGTGTGTGTGTGTGTGTGTGTGTGTGTATGTATGTTTCTGTGTATGTGTGTGTAAGTAAAGGAGGGGTGGGTGTGTTAAGTTAGTGAAATAAACCAAAAGAAACATTTAATTAAAGACAATTACAAAAACACAGATGAAACATAATCGTCGTCGAACATATTATATTGAAGATTACGTTGAACATATTACATTCTTTCTACAAACAAATACAGCGTTGCTGCCGTGTTGTAACGGCTTTTTAGGAGCTATACGTCGTTGCGACTTCGCGCTTGCTCCAGCATCGCCCTACGTTTTTCTGGGCGCGCTTTCTTAGAACAGTTACGGTTAAGATGAAAGTCCTTTGCACCGTCAGGTGCAGCCATCTGGTTGTCGCAGTCCGAATGCACTTTATATATATATATATATATATATATATATATATATATATATATATATATCAGTGGAATCGCGATCGATCATTTCCCGAATCATCGTTTTCCCGTATTTATATATAAATAAATCAATATATATATATATATATAAAATGTGTATATATATATATATATGTATATATATATATATATATATATATATATATATATATATATATATATAAAACTATATATATATATATATATATATATATATATATATATATATATATATACTAGCAGAACACCCATACTTTGCTATGGAGTACATTCACATTTCATACAATGTTCAGTATGCCCAAAAATACTACTGTATATCTTTATAAAAATATCGTAACGGATATTTTTATAGACAAAATAATGTAGAAGAAATTATTCAAATAAAATCTAATAGAACATACTGAAGAATATATTATAGTTAATATAGTACAGTTTGAAGAACATTTCTGTTACTGTATTTTTTTTAACATTTTTTTGGATAGTTTCCAATCGTCTGCCGTATTAAAAAGAAAAAAAAAATTGTCGATTTATTTTGTTGTTATGCACATGCCGAAAAATTAATTTAAAGTATCATAAAAAGAAAAGAAACCACGTGATCAGCATTTAATAAATTAAATTCTAAAAATGGATCTTTGAAAATTGACCAAAAATCAGAAATTGGAGGTAAAGATTCGAAAAAGATTTCATTTTAAGGCAATTTTTAGGATTGTTCTCGTGATATAAATTTTATAATCATCAAATTATTATTTTATAATCATCAGATTATTATTAAGAATGTTAAAAAAAAGATTCGAAATTTAATTTTAAGATTCTAAGAAGAATTTTTCAAAAATCTTAAATAAATAAATAAATAAATAAATAAATAAATAAATATATATATATATATATATATATATATATATATATATATATATATATATATATATATATATATATATATATATATATATATATATTTATTTATTTATATATACATATATGTGTGTGTGTATGTGGTATTTAATTTACCACGGGCAAATGCAGAAAATGACGCAGATGAGTGAAAGAATATCTTATACACTAGGCTTCTGTAACACAAACAACAATTGTATTATCAAAACTTTACAGAATCAGCTCACAAGCGAGCTATAGCAGAAATTCCCGGATGACTTTCAGGTTGCATTTTAAGGAAGAATGTATCACACACTCCCGCACATCTGGCGAAGTCTGAACTGCTCGATTTCCTGCTCTCAGGGGGTCAATCTGGGAGCGGTGCGCATGGTTCTTGCGCAGGACATCACGTTCCGAAACCAACCAAACACACACACACACACACAAATATATATACAGGCTGTCCCAAAAAACCTTGACACATTTTAAAAATTTATATAGAAAATGTATAGAAGGTAGGAACTGGAAATTCACAGATGCATTACTGTATATATTAGAGTTTTCTGTGTCAAAGCAATTCAGGATATGGCGCTAATTATTTTGTGAGAGCGAAATTTGTAAAATGTCTACTCCATAAGAGGAAGCAAAATGCGTTGGCTGGTATTTCAAAACGGAATCTGTTATGCTAGTGCAACGAAACTTTCGCATGAAATTTTGAAAATATTCTGCAAGTCGTAACAGGATCTTAGCTTGGCATAAATTTTTTCTCGCAACGAGAAGTGTTTTTGATAATCGCCAAAAATGTGGGAGACTGGACAGGAACACGTCCGAAGACGGCGTCAAAATAATGGCGGATAAATCGCAGCTCGTATGATTGGACCATACTTCTTCCACGAACAAACGGTAACAAAAGAGTTAGATATGTTTCAGATTTTTGATGTCGCACAAATTTTCTATTTACATCCCAAAATCATTTTGCAACAAGAGGGTGCATCGTCTCATTGGGGTACTATTGAACGAGACATTTTAAATGAGGAATTTCCATACGGGTGAATTGGACGAGATGGTCCCATCCTATGTCCTCCTCGATCTCCAGACTTGACACCTCTTAACTTTGTTCTTTGGGGATTTGTCAAAGACGAAATTTATTCAACGAAAGTGGACAGTGTTGAAGAACTCAGAAGACGCATAATTACTGCAATTTCACGGGTTACGGAATCCATTTTGGAACGCAAATGGGCTGAGTTTGATTACCGACTAGAAGTTTTCCGTGCCACAATAGTTGCACACATTGAAATTCATTGACTGTGCTTAAAAAACTCTAATATATAAGGTAACACATATGTGAATTTCTAGAACCTACCTTGTGTACTTTATTGTTTTGTATAAAATTTTAAAATGTGTCAATGCTTACTGAGACCCCCTATATATATATATATATATATATATATATATATATATATATATATATATATATATATATATATATATATATATGTATATATATATATATATATACATATATATATATATATATATTATATATATATATATATATATATATATATATATATATATATATATATATATATATGTATGTATGTATATATGCTTCTATGAAAGTAGTATTTGAGTGAATATATATATACAACATGCATATATATATATATATATATATATATATATATGTGGAAACTTATCTATGGTGGATAATTATGATACCGGAAATAGTGGCACTTTGGATGAGTGGCTCTGGAAGACTGGTTTCCTCCAAAACATTGGTTCTATACAGTCTTGAATCGGTCAAAATTTGACCGTTTAAGGGGATGGCCGTTTAGAGGGATTTCACTTTAATTAACTCCTTTGTTTCCTTTCTTACAGGCGTCTCCCGTGAAATACAAACAGAAGATACTGGATTGCCAGGTAATGCTCCTCATTTTACTTCGATCACAAAAATAACTCACAATCTCATCGCCGTTGCTGGCCATTTACAGAATTTCTCTCTACTCGAGTACCCGGTATATACTAGGTGAAAATGAACCTATCCAAGATATTTAAAATGCATTTTTTAACCATCTTCGAAAGGAATGTCCCCGATTGGATGCGCTTAATAGGATGTATGTATAATTCCCAGTGTGTTGCCTTACTGTGTTTGTGTACTTCTGGTCTAATTACCTGGAAATTGAGGTTTTCACCATGAAAAGGTAACTGTACGAAATTTGGAAGAGGGTTCCTTTTCTGTTTCAGCAGTAAACTGTCTTCGGAATTTTTTCAAGTGAAATCGGTGGAAAATTTTTCTCTGAGGCACAAATGACTCTCTGGTAATAACTTATCTAGTCTTTCCGACACGAAGCTATTGCCGAGAACCTGAGGAACGGCCAGCCGTGTCGGCTCGCGCCACGAGACCTGACCGAGGTGTGCGGGAAGAAACAGAATCGTGAAGGTTTCTTGACTGGCTGAGGAAGCACACTGGCGAGGTACGGTGGACCACAGTTCCCGTTTAAAGCTTCTCCTTGTAGACGTGAGTTCTGCTTTCATCCTCCCTCTGCACCGTTGACTTTTGCTTCATTTATACCTAGTCTCCTTGATGACGTCTCATTCGCTGTGCTTTAAAATTTTTGTATAAAATTTTAAAATGTGTTAATGTTTTCTAAGACACCCTTGTATGTATATATATATACCGGGTGGCCATAATTAAACTGACAGTGCTCACAGTGCTCTGTAGCGCGATCTATTTGCGAGAATGACACCACATTTTGTAGGAAGATTAAACAAGACGGGGGACGAAGGATTCCGCGAAAAAACAAATTAGTTCCAAAAGTCACCACTAGGGGAATATTTGGCGCTGTGTAATAGAAAATAGAGTGAAAATGATTTCCCCCAGGCATTGTCTTTGCTGAAGTGCCGGAATGACAAAGCTGTTCAACATGTGGCGATATTTCTCTCCGGTAACAGAACAGGTTTCCGGTCCTGTCGGGGTAATGTTCTCATAGAAGAATGGACCTACGATAAATTCCTCTGTGAACCCACACCAAACAGTTACCTTTGGTGAATGTAAGGGAATTTCTGTGACTGCATGTGGTGATTTGTCATCCCAAATTCGGCAGTTCTGGGTATTCACAGTTCCATGCAGATAAAAGTGGGCCTCGTCTCCCCATAAGATTTTCCACGGCCAAGCATCATCCACCTCCATTCTGGCAAGAAAGGTGAGAGCAAAAGTCAATCGCTCATCATGGTCGGGGTACAGTAACTCCTGTACACGGCTGATCTTGTACGGATAGAAGTTGATAATCTTTCGTAAGATTTTCCATACCGTACTGTAAGGCATATCCATATTCCGAGCTAATCCACGAGCGCTAGAGGTGGCAGCAATATTGTCTGGTCCTCTGTCGACAATCGCCGTGGCATCTGCTTCGATCGTATCCTGTGGTACAGGTTTTCGTCTTCTGCCTGACTGAACCTTCAGAGAACCTGTTTTCTCAAACGTCGCAACCATTGCTTTTAGCCCATTAACTGACACAGGACCGTTACCTTTACGCATTTTTTTGTGCGTTCTAAAAGCACGAAGAGCGGCTGACGCGTTGCACTGGTTGAGGTAAAAGAATTTGACCAGTAAAGCACGCCCGACTAAAGAAGGAGACATTGCACATAAACTTTCAATCCGATTGATTCGAAACGTAACACATTGCCTTTTAAAACTCAAGCAGCTGGCACTGTGCCAATGGATGTAACGTGAAATTTGAATAAAGAACTTCTTCTTCTGCTCAGCGTAGGTGATATTGCAGATCACGAGACTTTATCGGTGTTTATGTAGATTTTACGCTTTTTTAAAAGTGTTGCCATATGGCACTTGAACTAAATAAGAAAATGTGCATAATAAAAGGTAATTTTATTCCGTATTAATTTGCATTTGTTAACACTCTATTTCCTATTACACAGCGCCAAATATTCCCCTAGCGGTGACTTTTGGAACTAATTTATTTTTTCGCGGAATCCTTCGTCCCCCGTCTTGTTTAATCTTCCTACAAAATGTGGCGTCATTCTCGCAAATAGATCGCGCTACAGAACACTGTGAGCACTGTCAGTTTAATTATGGCCACCCGGTATATATATATATATATATTCATATATATATATATATATATATATATATATATATATTTATATATATATATATATATAAATATACCGGGTGGTTATAATTAAACTTCCCCAATAAACGGCATCCTATTACAGCGCAAACGGGTGCAACGAAATTTCGTATAGGGGCTATACACAAGATGCGCTCACGGAATTTCGAAAAAAAATTTAATTCCAAAAAGACGAACTAGAGAGCGCCTTTTTGTGAAAAACATGAAATTTAACATAATAAACGACCAAAAAGGAATACAGAAACAATATTAACAATCCAGTACAAGAATTATGAGTAATATAATGTAAAACCGGGAAAAGCTGTCAGTTGTAGGAGAAAAATGTCAAGATTTGCATGCTTGGGAAGAAGAGGAAGCTTTATGCAAAACACGTTAGGATATAAAACGTTCGAGGACGTTGTCATGTTTAAGTCGATGTTTTCGGCTGTACTAATGACGGTCTCTTTAGTTGAACGTGCGTTATTGGTGAAGCTGATTTACGAAAACAAGGGGAATGCTTCTGCTGCAGTTCGTGAATTTCGTCGTAGAAAGAACCTACGGCGTGGACCAATGTCTACTAAAGGTATTCGGGCGATGATTAAAAGATTTGAAGAGACGGGGAAATTAGGACTTCAACCTGGAAGAGGCCGTAAACGTGTGACACCGGTACTTGTTGATGCCGTCAAGACAGCTGTTGACGCACAGTCACAGACATCAGAGTTTGGGAGCAGTAGCGCGCGTTCAGTTTCTCGACAGACAGGCTATTCTTACAGCACCGTCCGAAAAGTACCCAGAAACATAATGCACTATCCCATACAAGATCCCATCCGCCATACACAGGAGCTGCTTGATGGGGACAAGCCGCAACGTCTCTCATTCGCAGTAAGCTTTCTCAACAGAATGACTGTTGATCTGTCATGGCCTTGGAATATTCTGTGGAGCGACGAGGCTCATTTCTACTTCAATGGGACAGTCAACACACAAAATTGCCGCATTTGGGATAAGGGAAATCCGCGGATCCAGACTGAATTTCCCCTACAGTCTCCAAAGGTCACTGTCTGGTGTGGATTCACTTCGACATTCATCCTTGGGCCATTCTTCTTTGAGGAAATCCATGAACGTGGGACTGTCACATATTCCGTTACGGGCCGTCGGTACCATGACATGCTGCAGACGTTTGTTGTGCCGCAACTACAGCAAAGGCGGGACCTTACATCGACCATTTCCATGCAGGATGGTGCGCCCCCAAATATCCATGGGTCCGTGAAGGCGTTATTGCTCCAACACTTCACAGAGGAACGTGTTATTAGTCGCTCCTTTCCTAATCCATGGCCACCACGTGCGCCGGATCTAACTCCGTGCGATTTCTGGTTATGGGGCAATTTAAAAAGTCTGGTGTACCGTGGAGATGTTGCGACGTTGAACGACTTAAATAACTCCATAACGCTTCATGTGCGAAGCCTCACAACTGATCAGTTACGATCTGCTGTTGAACACACTGTCCATCGCCTTGAAATTTTGCAGGTGAATGAAGGTGGTCACGTGGAGCAGCTTTCCCTACATCGTCCTGGACACGATTAACAACTGCTCCTCTTGTGCAATTTCTGTTCAGGTGTTAATCTGTTCTTGTTTCTGCAAACTGAACTGTTTTTGTTTCTCCCTTGCCCTTACTTAATGTGGTTCGATGACAAGGTGATCAGAAACTAGTCAATAAATGTTAATATTGATTCTGTAATCCGTTTTGGTCGTTTATTATGTTAAATTTCATGTTTTTCCCGAAAAGGCGTCGTGGACATTTTGGAACTAAATTTGTCTTTCGAAATTCCGTGAGCGCATCTCGTGTATAGCCCATATACAAAATTTCGTTGCATTCCGTTCATCCGTTTGCGCTGTAGGATGCCGTTTATAGGGGAAGTTTAATTATAACCACTCGATATATATATATATATATATATATATATATATATATATATATATATATATATATATATATATATATATATATATATATATACCGGGTGAGCCAAAAGTTCGTAAAAACTTTAAAAATTCATAAAATAGGAATAAATTATGATAAAGAAGTTTATTTTGCAAGAAAGGCACAAGGAAATCGGATTTTTTTTTAGCAGCAAAATAAAAAATTTAAAAAGTCACTGGTGGAGTCACTGGTCCAACTTTGCGAGCACTGCTACTCTACGTGGACGATTTCACCGCCATATTATTCATAACGGTTTGCACCGCAGTAATACGGCCCTCCGCCAACGATGGTCTACCGCTTCGTGGCCGATTCTCCAAATCCTCGTGTTTCACGGTCTTTTATTGCAAGATTTGCATAATTCTGCTGAATCTCTCGCATGTCAACGCCATCTACCGGTGTCTTTTTAACCTTTTTAAAAACTTTTTTAGCTTTTTTTTTGGCTGCTTAAACAATCCGACTCCCCTGTGACCCTTTTCTCGCAAACCGCACTTCTTTATCTTGACTTCTTCCTTTTTTTGTGAATTTTTAAAGTGTTTACGAACATTTGGCTTACTCGATATATATTTCCAATGGCTGGGAGCAGAGCGATACACTTTTCCCGCGAGAAGCCCCAAGTGTGCGACCACTTCCCCGCATGCGTTGCCCCGGGTGCACCACAGAGGGCGGGTCCACGCCACACCCGTACCGGTCTCGTAATTTTAAACCGAGTCAAGTGACGAGACCGGAACACTTGACCCCGCACCTGCAGAAGTTATGTTTGGGAACTTGGAGGAAATTGCAGCTACGACAGATTTTTTCCGTGCCCCAGCCGCTATTAGTGTACATGATGGCGGTGTTGTTAGCGACGGGTATCGAACCGGCAACTTTCAGATCCCTGGCTCGACGCCTTTGATGTTCGGGCCACTGCAAAATGATTAATGTCACTGGTTGGTCCGAAACAGGACATAATTACAAGATAAAAAGAACTTTTTATGTACCATATTTTTAAATTTTCTGTTGAATCATATAAACTTGACAATTCTATGTATTAATAAATACTTTTTTAACATTTTTTTGATGAATTATCCCATCAACTTGAAAGAAAATGAAGTTATTTGGAAGTTAACTTGCGTTTAACTTTCCGCTCCCGTTCCGGCCGATAGATGGCTGCACCAGTCTACAAAACAAAATTAACTGAAAATGCATTCAATTCTGCTTAAAGATGGCTAAACGTATTAAAAGAATGCATTGTCATCGTGTTCTGAGCTACTCTAAAAGTTTCAAATGTCTAGCTAGTCGGGAAGTTAGATTAAAATCGATTGCGAGATTTGAACTGGACAAACACAGAAACACACAAACAAACAAGAAAGCGAATTAATAAAAACATGAAAAAATATAGTGGTTGAGGGTAGTAGTTGATTAGAGGCGGCATTACAAACTCGTAGTGAGGTCAGTGATTTTGAAAGGGGACTTATGGAATGCCGTATAAGAGGAAAGTCCCAATGTGGCTATGTCGTTGAGTTAAAAAATCCAAAATCAACAGTGTCCGATATTATCAGCAATGGGAGACATTACTAGTGCCAGAAAGCCGAAACTGATAGATAGGGAAGGGCGAATCTTACACCGCATCACCAGAAAATCAACCTCGGACGAAAACATCCGGTAAGAATTCCAAAACAGCACTGGTACTTCTGTATGCTTTATTACTGTCTTTTTTTTTAAAAAAAAGAAAATACAGTCGAACCTCCATATATCGAAGTAGCAAATTGCCGGAAAAAAAATCGATATATAGAAATTTCGATATATGGAATTGAGCTTAGTTTTATCATAATTCTCCTAAAAAAATTAAAGCTAATTTTCGTATACGAAACTCCATTTCCAATTTATATGCGAATCCCATTAAATGAAAGTTAATAACTAAAAAATGAATTAATATGAAAGATTTATTGCGTACTACATACCTTTAAAAATAATAATAATCCAGTCAGTGGTTACAATGATCACAGTTACATTCTTTAAACAAAAAACTACGAATATCTTGCTGAACAGCCAGTTTTGCGGAAAGTTCAAAGAAATGTTCGTATTTATTCAGTCCACTCAAAACTTAATCAGGGAAATTTTCCGCGAATTAATGTCTACGACATATTGTTTCAAATGTCAAAAATTGGGATATTTTATTCTAAAGTGGAATAAAATCTCCCAATTTGTCTTGAAAAAAAATTCGATATATAGATTTTTTCGATATATAGAAACAATTTTTCTATGTAATGATCATGGAGATTTGCTAAGAGTTCGATATATAGAAAATTTCGATATGTGGAAGTTCGATATATGGAGGTTCGACTGTATATATATATATATATACACACGCCATGTAAGTTTTAGTAAACGCTGCAGTTGCGTGAGTGGAGGGGTATTGGGACTTTACCAACATTATTCGCAAGGGCCCAATATTTCTAGTGACGCCTGTAGTCAACACGTTAGCTGTTAGTATTATGACTATAGCGACTGAAAACGATCCTGTCGACTCGACGTTATTTTGAACAGCCCGAATATTATATATATATATGTATATATGTATATATATGTATATATATGTATATATATATATATATATATATATATATATATATATATTATATATATATATGTGTGTGTGTGTGTGTGTATGTGTGTGAGTGTTTACATAGCCGAAAAAGGACAAAATCGAACCATCTGCTGAATTGACTACCTTCCAGTATGCGCAGACAATCTGTGCATGTCATTTGTCGAGTTCTGCCCCTATCTTACAGGACTAATAGAGTTGTTATTATTTTTTAAACATTCCGTCGTATATTTCGAGGTTTTAAGTTCAGTTTCCGAGAAATCTGATCATGACATTCTATTTCGTTTACAATTACTCGATCACCTGCTTTACTTAATTTATGAATAATTTTCATAATGTGTACTTTTTATTTATTTATCTTTTTTTTTATAATTTAGGAATGGCGGACTTCAAGGGGAAATGTGATTATTACCTGCCTCCCCACAAGAGATTCCAGAATCGAAGTAATTTCGATAATTTTTTTAAAACTTTTTTGCCAAGTTATCTTAAAAGAAGTATATATTTTCATTCAAAGTAATAATGAATAAGGAATCAGAGCTTTATGTCGGTCTTACACAGTGATTCTCAAACTTTTTCAAAACGCAGAAAATGTTTTTGCAGAATTTTTCTCACCCACATCGCAAAGAAGGAAGTAGGCAGCCCACCCATCGCTTGCAGTGCAGAGCTGTCGGGTCATGCGCAAAAAGCAATTGAAAATAATAATAAAAAAATATACCTATTTTATTATTTGTTAATTATTAATGTAGCTTACTGATAATATAATGTAATATAATATATATATATATATATATATATATATTGTGGTGTCGTCGCCTTCACAGCAATACTTCAGTATTCGAGAGAGGACAGAACCATATATTCGATCTATGTTCTTTTATTATTTTTCATTGGTATAAAATATTTACACGTTATTTGCAAAACAGGTACAAGCCGAACCAATCTGGCTCCACTAGGCGTGCAACACCAAGCATTCTCTCATAGAAAGAAAAGTCCGTTTTTCCTCCCGCCAGTCGATAGCACTCGGCTTCTGTCCCCCCAGTCGTCCGTCACTCGCTCTCTCTCATTCCGAAAATCCACTGTGTTGCTCTTTTTAAAGCACCTTCCGAAGCTTTTAGAACAATCTATACTCCTCTTCAGAACATTCCAGGCGGCTCCAAAACACATCTTTCACGGTGCTGAACGACATCTGTTCCGTAATGAATAGGCGGTACGGGAACCGTTGGTTGATTTATGAAAACCACAGTCCACTGCCGCCTCCCAAGAAACGCCTAATGAAAAAATATCGTTTACACACAATAGACTGGCGTTTCCGAGAAACGGCAAGGTGGTTAAGAGGAGAATATAACCACATTGCTACAGTGTGTATAAGGGTGGATCAAATGAAAACAGATCAGGAGTCATAGAATGAAATGACAGTCTAATTCAAAAGTAATCTCCAAAGCTACACAAGCACTTGTTCGACCCACTGTTTCACCAAGCGGTGAATACCCTTTGGCTGATATCCGAACCAGTTTCGAACATTGTCCATGAGTTCGTTGTCCGGTTAAAAACGGTGACCTTTCAATGCCTTTTTCAGAGCACCAAACGTGATAGTCACATGACGATAGATACGGGCTATACTGTGGACAATGAAACACTGTCCACCGAAACGTCACCAACGTGTTCTGTGTTAGAGCGTTCATATGTGGCCGCGCTTTGTCATGCAGCAAAACCACTCCAGAAGAAAACAGACCAGGCCTTGATTGCTGCACGCAAACGGTGCAGGGTATTGCAGTACTGAGCAGCGTCGATCGTTTGACCACGGGGCAAGAGCTCAAGGAGAAGCGGTCCTTCCTGATCGAGAAAAGCACGTCAACATGACTTGGCAACTATTCTGCACCATCTTCGGATTCTTTGGCGGTGGTGAGCTCCTCTGTTGGCTTTGTCGTTTGCTCTCTGGTTGGAAGTGATGGCACCAAGATTCATCCCCTTCCACAACTCTTTCCAGGAAATTGTCCTCATCACGATATCTGAGAAGATGCAGTACAGACAATCCATCCCACTTCAGATCGTCTATGAGACTGTGTGTCACTTAATTTCCTGTAATGGAATTTCTCTGCAATGATGGCACGAACGGTACCGAAAATCGCTTCCACCTCCTAACTGATGTCCCTTACTGTGGGCCACCTGTTTGATCTGATTATCTGGTCGACTTCTCTCACCAAACCGTCCGTAATGACTAGGTGACCTTGACCAGGTCATCATTCACAAATTGACGTCCGTCGCGGAGCCAGTCCTGCACACGAGTCAGTGACAGTTACATGCTCTCCGCACGCTGCCTTCATTCGCCGACGCACTTCGCAAACTCCGACTAAAATAACGAATAACAACCCCGATGCGTTCCTTTACTCGCAAAAATTTCGCAGTCGCAGATGAATAACACCGGCCGCCAGCGCATATCACTCGCCTCATCGAGGCTACCTAGGGCAAGTCCATTTCCGCAGTAGGGGTTGCCTTCCTTACCGCCACCTCAAAGTCGTCGCCACTCATACACAAAGAAACCGAATTATAACCACCGTTCCGCTTTCTTTTGATCCGCCCTTTATATATATATATATTTTTCCAATGCGGAGGCACCCGCCCTTTATATATATATATATATTATACCGGGTGGGCAAATAGTACGTATAAAATTTAAAAATTTATAAAAACCGGAAAAAAATCAAAATTTAAAAATGTTTGCTGGGTTAACATCTATAGGTCACGGGAGTTTTTTTAAGACAGGAAAATAAAATAACTCAACAGACAGCCGACAGGTGGCGATGGCACTTTTGATGAGTGGCCTCGGAAGAAAGGTTTCCTCCAAAACATTGGTTCTATGAAGTCTTGAATCGGTCAAAATTTGACCGTTTAAGGGGATGGCCGTTTAGAGGGATTTCACTGTATGTAACTCCTTCTTTTCCTTTCTTACAGGCGTCTCCATTCAAACACAAGCAGATGTTACTGGATTGCCAGGTAATGCTATTATTTTTACTTCGATCACAAAAATAACTCACAATCGCATCGCCGTTGCTGGCCTTTTACAGAATTTCTCTCTACTCGAGTACCCGCTATGTACTAGGTGAAAATGAACCTATCCAAGATATTTAAAATGCATCTTTTAATCATCTTCGAAAGGAATGTCCCCGATTGGGTGCGTTTAATAGGATGTATGTATAATACCATGTGTGTTGCCTTACTGTGTTTGTGTACTTCTAGTCTAATTACCTGGAAATTGAGGTTTTGGACCATCAAAAGGTAACTGTACGAAATTCGGAAGGAGGTTCCTTTTCCGTGTCAGGAGTAAACTGTTTTCGGAATATTTTGCGTCAAGTGAAATCGATTGAAAATTTTTCTCTGAGGCACAAATGACTCTCTGGTAATAAATTATCTGGTCTTGCCGACACGAAGCTATTGCCGAGAACCTGAGGAACGGCCAGTCATGTCGGCTCGCGCCACGAGACCTGACCGAGGTGTGCGGGAAGAAGCAGAATCGTGAAGGTTTCTTGACTGGCAAAGGAAGCATACTGGCGTGGGACGGTGGTCCACAGTTCCCGTTTATAGCTTCTCCTTGTAGGCGTGAGTTGTGCTTTCATCCTTCTTCTGCACCCTTGACTTATGCTTGATTCGTACCTAGTCTTCTTGCTGACGTCTCATTCGCTGTGCCACCTTCGCCAGTTTAGGATCACTGAACTACAGCGTCGCAAAATAAGGGTGGTTCTAGAACTGCGATGACCCGACAAGAGACACTTCTAGTGGACACATTTGCCGTTCAATTCAGAGGTACAAATACAACGCCGCTATGTAAAGATTTTTCTGCAATGAATATCACATTAAAGAAATCGATTTAGTACTATGAACACTTTATTGAACTGTATCGAGTGAAAAGTGCCCGTGGATTAAAGTAAATATATTTTTTTTTACTGTGAGCCGAGCAAACGCATTGTTTATGTACTCAGCGTGTCTTAGCGTCTTTAGTGTGTGTATCAAGAAACTGTGAACGAAGATGTGCAACAGCGTTTCTTTTCTATCCATTTTAAGGGATGGAAACATACAATGACTGTGAACGAATGTATTCTGGCCGTTTCATCTAGATCTGCTGAATTTTTTTTTTCGGGAGAGAGGAACAGTGACGTGCTTAGCGTTTCCTATTCAAAATTCTTTGTAAGAGTGTGGCGTGCGATAATCGGGTGAGTGTGAAAGTTGAGGTGCTTAACGTTTCTTCTAGATCATATTCATTGTCCATGTATATCTCATGTATCAATTTCGTGCTCATCATACCACACGCACACACTTACTAGAAACTTCGAAAGCATGACGAAGAAATGACGGAGCAAATGTGACAGCCACAGGTGAACCGACATCGTATTCCATTTTTTGCAGTCAATGGAATTCAGAAAAGATTAGGTGGAAGTAAATGACTGAATTTCCAGAGTGGTTGAAGCGAAAGGCGGTCCCCTTGTTTCTCTTGGTGCCAGGCCACGATTGCTTGTTGAAGTCTCTCTGCCCTATAAATATTGTCCAGGAACCCCTTTGCAGGCTCTGTAATAGTCGCAAGGAAATGAACTGCACCCATTTCCTGAGGTTCCAGCTCTAGAGTGGTAGAGATGTTGGATGGCTTCTGGGTTCGTAGACGTGTTTGATCTCTTGTGTTTCTCTGTTCTTGATTTTATTTTTTTATTGGATTGTAACTCGTCGCTGGAAATTAAAAGAAGAGAAATGTTAAAGTAAATTAATTTTCGGCATTTCCACGAACTCACCAAATTTCTTTAGACTCAGTGCGCGTGTTTGTGAGTGCGTTTGTATATATATATATATATATATATATAGGGTGATCCAAAACTCACCGAAAGAGAAAATGTTTAATAATTCGAAAACTATAGACAATATCACGATGAGATTTTCACAGAAACGCACTGAAAGACATCGAATATTTTTTAGAAACGAAAAATTTTATTTGCCGAATAATAACATTTGTCATCGACAGGTGACGCTTCAGTTGTGCCTGAAATTTTTTACAGTTGCGCAGCATACTTTGCAACGCAGGTCGAATTACAAATGTTCCATGTGATGCCCGTCATTCACGAGAAAGTCCTTTAGTCGTGCCACGAAACAGTAATACATCACATGATGGCGGATAGCTTCTTCCGACATAGTCGATGACGTCGGCCGACCTCTTTACGTCTGTGACTCTAAGTAGGCCCTTTACCCAAATCACAAGGTGTGAAGCTTGGAGTCCTAAATGGCCATTCGTGGTGGAGAGAGAGATTGAGGACATGGTCATAGTTAAATGTTAATTTCAGAATGTGCTGGACAGAATCTGTGACGTACGGAGGCGCTCCATCCTGCATGAATGTTACATTATCGAGATCATACCTCTCTTGCAAGGAGGATTTATACGGTCTCTTAATATCGCTGCTTAACGCTCGCCTGTCACAGAAAAACTTTGAAGTGTACCGGCAGGCGGATCTGTTTTAAATAGCGACAGGAAAAACCTCCGGGATCAATACAGCGCTACATGTTGGTGAAAAATGCAGCTATTCTTGCAATTAAAATTTTCTCTTAAAAAAATCCAATACATTTCGATGAATTTCTGCGAAACAGCATCATATGTACACTGAAGAGCCAAAAAGACTGGTACAGGTATGAGTATACAAATAACGCAGATATTCAAAGAATCAATGCAACGCTATGCGATTGACAACACCTATATAACATTACAGTTGTCTGGCGAAGCTGTTAATCGGTTCCTGCTGCTACAATGACAGGTTATCACTTTTTATGTGACTATGAACGTGGTGTTATAGACGTCGCACGAGATGTGGGGCATAACGTCTCTGAGTTCGTGATGCCATTTGGATTTTCGCGCATGACGATTCACGAGTATACCGTGAATATCAGGTATAAGGTAAAACATCAAATCACCGACAGCGGTGCAGCCGGAAAATGCCTTGAAAGAACTGGACCGTCGACGACTGACGAGAATCCTTAAACGAGAAAGACATGCAACACTTCCTCAAATTGCTGCGGGTTTCAAGGCTGGGGCAACAACAAGTGTCAGCGTGTGAAATGTTCAACGGACCGTCATTGATATGGGCTTTCGGAGCTTCGGGCCCATTCGTGTACCGTTGTTTGCAAAGCATTATGCCTTGCATGGGCCCGCCAACACCTCCATTGGACTGTTGATGACTAGAAACACGTTGGCTGGTCTGACGAGTCTCGTTTCCAACTGCATCGTGTGGATGGATTTGTACGGGTCTGGAGACAACCTCATCAATACACGGACCGTACATGTCAACCGGAAAATGTTCCAGTTGGTGGAGCCTCTTTGATAGTGTGGGGCGTGTGCTGTTGATATGGGACCCCTGATACGTCTAGAGACGACCCTGACATGTGACGGGTACATAAGAATCGTGTTCGATCATCTACACCCATTCATGTCCATTCTGCATTCCGACGGACTTGGACAATTTCAGCAGAACAATGGGACACCCCTCACGTCGAGAAAAGCTACCGAGTGGCTCCAGAATCACTCTTCTGACTTTAGACACTTCCATCGTTCACCTAAATCCCCAGACATGAACATTACTGAACATACCTGGGATGCTTTGCAACGTGCTGTTGAGGAGAGATCTCCGCCCCCTCGCAATCCTATGGATTTGTGGACTGCCCTCCAGAAATTCATGCTGTGAATTGCCTCCAGGATACCTTCACACATTAGTCGAGTCCATGCAACGTCGTGTTGCGTCAATTATGCGTGCTCGTGGGGACCTTACATGTTTTTAAGCAGATGTACCAGCTATTTTGGCTCTTCAGTGTGTGTATGTATATATATATATATATATATATATATATATATATATATATATATATATGATAGAGAGAGTACGTATTGTTTTGATCCAAATGTTCAAGCATTGACTGTTGAAATTACAGTGTGCTTATAAGTATACCCATTTGCACAATATATATACTCGTCTCCATCTCTTGCAGGCGTCTCCAAACAAACACAAACGGAAGATGGCGACTGCAGAAACGATGAACATAACTCGAAAGGTAATGCTCGTGGTTTCATTTCGAGCAGGAAAGGATTCTCTCCTCTGCTGTAATAGTCTTTCGACTGAAATGGCGATGCCAAATTCGCCAACAGAGGCGAAATGTTTTACACCTCACTCCAGATATTAAATAAGGCGAAACGTCACTGGCTACGTCAGTTTTCGTCTGCTATAGATGACGTCATTATCGGGTGGCAGAAAACTGAAGCAGTTCCTATGCGTTTGCGTGTGTTTTTGAACGATACCTTCATTTTGAGTTAAATAATTTAAGTTTATTTATAAAATTCCTCATATTGGTTGTATGTAACAGGTATTTTAACACTTTTTTTTAATATTTCGCAAGGTTTAAGAGAATATAATCATTCTTTCGTTGAGAATGATTATTATTATGTTGAGATATGTATAGATATCGGGATAAGTTACTTCAGGCCAGCGTCTCGTATCGTAACTCCAGTCTTCCTCTGTCAATAAATACGGGTCACATACTGAATAAACCTTTGCGGGCTGTACCTGAATATTCAATTTAGTGATATACCTTTGTTTAGATACCGTATCTAAAGACTTTGCGTCATCTGAGAGCATTTTATTCGACAAGCTGTAAGAATGCTCATTGAACGCCATGTTAAATTACGCAATTTTTTGCCACTCCTCGCCAAACAAGAAGTAAAATCTGCAAGAGTTGAGATGTGACATGCTGCGAGACATTGCCTTATTGGGAGAAATGACTAACGCAGATCTCGAGATTGACATTCGACTTAGGATGTCTACCGGAATAATTCAAAGTGGCCGACCCACAGTTTTAAAACCAAAAGTTCAAATTCCACTCTTTTATAGGCACAAACAAAATAGACAACGTTCTTTATTTCCCAGTGCAGTATGACCAAAAACAGCCACTTTTCAGGGTCAGGACGTCACCGTGTGCATAACACGCGCAACCAGACAGCCGGCAAGTCTACCGGGAGGCAAATAGGTCATTTTTCACGAGTGACGTCCCAGAGTGTTAGTTTCGAATATTCCGAGTGTAGCTTTGCTTTGTTGGTCCATTCCTTTAACGTCTTCCTTCTACACTGTTCCCCCCGCACTGGTGAACTTGTATAAATTGTCTTCGTTTCGTGGTTGCTATTACATTACTGTAATAGTGATGGAGTCCTTTTCCTCCATTTGGCGGGATTTCCCGACGTCAATCCAGCCAAGAAAGATCTTTCGTAGGTCAACGGATGGGGTAATGGGATATTCCTAGCTCAGAGATGCGCGTCGATATCTTTCGAGCCAGTCAGGTGCTTGTTTATAATGAACTTCATCCGGGGTACTCTCTACTTATAAAAGGGGTACTCTCTACTTATACTACTGATCTCTACTTATAAAAGACAAATATAAATCGCTGGTTGACCGACTGACTGATGACCATAGCTCGGGAACCAGAAGTCCCGTGAAACGGAAATTTGGCGCGATCGTTCCTCTTAGTGTGCTCGCGAAGGAATATTTCTGAAAAATTCTAATTTTAAGGGGGTTAAATGGGACGACACCCCTCCAATAAAAAAGTAAAACACTGACTGACGCTGTAATCGTAAATCCTACGAAATTAAATTTTGCATGCTGGTTTCTCTTAAGTAGGCCCTAGGTGCATGCTCAAAAATTTTTTTTTAATTCTAAATTTATGGGAACTGAAAGGGGCTTAAACCCCCATGTAACACACTCACTAACTCTGGATCCGTATGTCCTAGGAAACTTAAATTGGCATGGAGGTTCCTCTTAAGATGTAGGTGCTCAGTAAGAAATCACTTTTAAAATTGGTACAAATTTTGAGGGAATTAAAAGGTGTTTACACATATTTGAATTATACCTTGATACACATATATTTGAGTGACATTATTGACCTTGGGAACACTGGAACGATAGCAACTGTAGATTACGAATATATATATATATATATATATATATATATGTGTGTGTGTGTGAGTGTGTGTGTTAGTTAATGTTAGTTAATATTATTTTGAGTATTGAATTATTCGTATTATTTTGTAATTTAAATTGTTGTGTATTTTTCCCATGTTATGAAAATGTGTGCCGCTTTTTACTGGCTATTGATATCCGGGAACTTTTAAAAGTTATATTGTTGTGTTGTACTTTTTGTTGCATTTTGTGCAATTTTTATCAATTTGATGGTACTTTGCCCCCATCGGGCTCTTTTTGGGGCGCCACTTGGCGCGAAATGTAAATGTTGGCGAAAAATCTAACTAGATATTTTCGGAACTAGATATTTTCTAGATATTAAGAACTAGATATTTTCTACGACAAGTGATCCGGAAAATTTTCGGATTTAATAAAGAAAAAAAAAAAAGATTGGTTTATGAAACCCAAGATCAATTCAAAACACGGAGACGAATAGAGGAATTAACAAATTGGAAAAACACCAAATGGATTTTATCACATTCATTTCAGATGGCATAAAGCTGCCGACTTGGCTTCACAGTGGCGTCTTCTCGTGCAACTCCATCGGGTCCAGTGGCGGACGGGAGGCCCCAAATAATGTCGACAAATATCATATTTTCTCGCGGGAATTTTACGGGTCGATTATGAGGTCGAGTCAACTTGTAGCGTGCAGTTTGTCGTCAGGAGGATTGTTCAGAGGATGATTGCGTTTGTGCTTCATCTCTTTTTGACGTTGCTCACTGTCGGTGCTTCCAGGTTTCTGCACAAACAGATGGATGCATTTTTCCATCGAAAGAACGTCGACGGCATTCCATCAGGAAAAGCATGCGCCAGGTAAATCTGGTAGGAAAGGTCCTCATCGGGTGAGGAGTAACAGCGATCAGGTGACCGTCGGTCATAAATTTAAAAAACGAAAATCGAAACCCCACTCGTGCGTCCACCCTTTCGACTTCAAAGTATGTGTTGTCGAAAGGTGGACAGAAAACTGCATTTCCGTTTTCTGTTCCAGACATGGAGAAGCTTCGGAAGAAGTTCAGGCAATGGCTGCAGCAACCCCAAGAGGGACGCCGCATCCGAATTCTGCGCAGGAAACACCTCCAGACACGAACTGAAAGAGATCCCTCGTTCCCCCTTCATCTCTTCATCTCCTTTTAAAGGAGATGGACGCTTCCACTCGATGTCGCACAGCTATCGAGGCAGAGCGGAAAGAATGGAGGTGAAGTTTTCTGCGGATATGGAAATTGTTTTGTAACCATATCTAAAATGCCATTAACCCTTTCGCGACGGCAGTTCCGATCACGCGCTTTCCTCTGAGGCCGGAAGTTTTTCTCGTGAGCGTACCCTCCAGGCCGGCGGACTTTTAAGAGCTAAGCCTAAAGTTACGAAAAATTCCGAAATAGTAACATTTACAAACAAATCTATTTATTTAAGCTATATATGGGTTACTTACACATTCTTTTATTATTTTTCCACTAAAAATTTTTTGTTATACAGTTTAAAATATTTTTCGCTGGGACATAATGTCGAAATCCTACTCTCCCTTTCCACAGTAAGATACTTTCATCAACTGATATATTCCTATCAGGAATATATCCAGAATATGTCAATAATATATCAAGAACTCTGAAAGTTTTGAATGATTAAATCTAAAAAAGGTTTAATTTTTTCAATCTTTTTGGCATTAGTAGAAGTGAAATGCAAGTATCGAAGAATTTCGATGCGTTGGTCCCGACTCATAACCTTACTGAAAAAAGGTTTTGCAATCATTGGATTCGTTGAGTAGTACATCTTAATTTTTGGTTTTATAACGATACCCATTAAAATTGTCAAAGCAAATTAAACAAACATTTCTTCTTTAGTTACAGGCAAAAATACTTCGAGGATAAACTCTGTTCACTTTCCGGATTTATGAACCTCTCATACGCATTAATTTGGTTAGTATAATATAATACGCATTAATTTAGTTATTAAATCCATTACAGTTTCATCAAAAAAACATCTGAAATAATACAATTCATTTGATACAGCATCATCGACTTTTATTCCGCATGCCGCTGTGAATGTTAGTAGAGTTAAATCCCTTACGGGAGAAGACCACAAAGAAGTACCGTCCCGCGATATACTCAGAATAGAAATGTCTGATATATCTTCATAATCACTCTGATCTCCGTGTTCCAAATAAACAGATTCACCCGACGAGATTTTTGTATCACTGTCACTACTTTCATTTTCAGACACATTTCTTATCAATTCAGAAATTTCGTCTTCTGTTAAATATTTTCTCCTTTTCTCCATATTAAATCATCAAAGGAAAGAAATCTCACTGCAACAGAATCTGATTCTGACTCAAAACCCATATACCCAATGCTACAATCCCACCGCAAAAGAAAAATAAACAAAGATATCTCGTAAACAAAGACCACGTGCAAAATTAAAATGCCCTACCCGCTGACAGCCAAACGCAATACATCCATTCCTCCGTTTGTTTACATAAAACGATAGACCGCATGTGATTCATACTAGTCTTGTTTTCGAATAGAAGGTCCCAACTACGTGTACTCCAAATTTCATAGACATGCGGTGCCATCTTGTGCCCCAAAAATTAACTAATAAAACGTTCCGAACTACTGACACGTATAGGTGACGATCGGCCAGAAACGCGGATAGCTGCTGTCACGTATAGGTGACGATCGGCCAGAAACGCGGATAGCTGCTGTCACGTATACGTGACGTTCGCCGCGAAAGGGTTAAGGGGACTCACGACCCTTAAGGGAACAAGGGACCTTCAATATCGTTCTTCTTTAAATTTCAATATTTTACTCTATATACACCATGAGTATAATTAATATTATTTTCTACTATACTAGAGATACTTAGAATTCACAAATAAGTTTTTTGTGGAGGAATAAGACATTATTTATCAAAAAATTTATGAAAAATGCTAAAATTTTTCAAAAAGCTCCATGCGTATTCATTTTCCTCTGATATCTTCCAAATTTCTCAGAATTGTTAATTGAAGTGTTTGTCACAAAACTGTGCATAATTCTTTGAAATCATAAATATTTTTTCAAATTTATAGACCATAAATTAAAGTAAAAACATTAAAACATGAAAAAATAACAAGCAGATTATAAAAAAAAATATATTTAAGACTTTTGATTCATACAAAAAATAAATAAATGCACGTTTATATTTATATACATATGGTAAACTTGTAATACAAAATTTAAGGATTTTAATTACTATAGAATGCGCATAGTACATTTTGAAAAACTTTAGCATTTTTGAAAAAAATTTTGAAAAACAGGCATTATTCTGCCAAAAATTCTTTATTTTGAATTTTATGGGTTTTCAGTGTAGTAAAATAGAAAATTAATTATTCTCAATTTGTATATAGAGTTGAAAATTGTAAATTAAAAAATTCGAATTTGAAGGTCCCTTGTCCCTTGTTCCTAAGTCAAGGAAATAAGGCATATTTTCATACTTTTTGACTCTTTGTAACTATTTTAATTTATTCCCAATTTTTCCAGATTTTATGTATATGTTAAATTGATATATTTATTTTAATAAACAAATTTTCAACTCTAAAAATAATTTTAAATAATTTTTTCTAAATGCTTTAGACATACCTTGTTTTTTTTAAGTATTTTTATTGTATACTGGCTCGCGCGCAGAACTATGACATTAATTTTACACTTAAATGTATAATTCCAGTTTTATATTTAAAATAAATAATTCAAAATACAATTGAACATAAAACATTCAACATTAAAATATTTTTTCAATTTTTTTTAATACTGCTCAAAATATACTTAAAATTTCCTTAAATTTTTGCATTAATTTACCCCTGAAAAAAAATAACAAAATATGCAGCGATTGCAATAATTCTAGTTCAGACGCAATAAAATAACACGATTATACAAAGATAAAAATTTCATGGAATTATGTTTCATAATTTTTGAGATATCAGTTGCGGAATTGTGCAAAATTAAATTTCGAGAAAAAGGAGTTTAAAATTTTACTTACTATAAACTTGATCGGTAATTAAATATTTAGAATATCAATATCTCCGGAACTAAGCGGAATATTTTCATGCGGTTTGCTTTATTTTGCTCAGAAGTGTTCAGGCTTTAACACCTATTTTTTCCAAAAAATCGAATGTTGTAAAGATTTAAGAGTAGTAAGTCCCCTTAAAGAGTTTGTGCAACGGATATTTTTAAAGTGGACTTTCATCTGTGTACACTGGTATTGCACACTGCCGCATCATTTTAAAAAAAAGGTCGCATCCATTCTTCGTAGGGGAGAGTTCCCGAATGCGTACCAGTCTCGCACCTAAATCGTACCACATCCAATGTTCTCTTAATGTTTAACTGCGGCGACATCCGTAACCCAAAGGGTGTGAGAACACGTGTTTCTGTGCTTCGCCCCCTCCACTTGTACAAAACAGGTGAGACTGATGAAAATTTGAATAATGTTAAGTAAGCAATAACTATTAAAAAATGGTTTAATTAAATTTGTTTATACACCAATGTAAGCTTAGATTACTTGTATTACTTACGACATTTCTTCAAAGATTGCTAAAATTCATTTTGAAATTTAATGAAACATTTTCTGAGAAGCCAACGGATTGCCTAAATCGTACTGCATTGTAGTTTCACGAATCGTACCAGTACCTGGTACCAGGAACGACCAATACTGAAAAGTTAAAAACTTTATTGGTACTTTGTTTGGTTTTTCTCCATTTAATCTCTTGGTTTTAAGTGATGTAGATTTTTTGACCAGTACTTTTTTTTTAACTAAACTTCAAACTTCAGAAATACAGAAGGTTGTTCGCACTTTATGGAAACGATTTTGATAGTTAAGTTTTATGTATAAATGACGTATTTTTTGCGACGATTTGCTTCTATCTGATACCCACGGTTCTTGACAATAGCTCTAGTTCGAATTTTCCATGAAAGTAAACTTTTTCTTAGTACTGTCATGTCAATTTTACTTTATTACTCTTGGACCGTTTTCCAAAGTCCGTTCAGTGGTCTTTGATGTCGTTTTCCTTAGGCCCGTTTTAATAAACCGAAAGTGCAAAAGTCCATTGGAGAAGTGTCAGATGATTTTACAAGTATTTAAATTAAATGGGATACACTGTATTCCTGTTTCGGATTCTCTGTTTGCTAAATAAGCGGCAGTTGGTTTACACGTGTGACTAGAGGCTTTGTCCATAGGAAGCTCAAATTTATCAGTGTCCTTTCCATATAAGGCTGGAGTTTCTTCTTCAAAAATTGGTTCTAAAATATTCTGCTGATAGTAGAGTGAATTAATTTTGGCTTTACTTGAGACTTTTTTGATTTTTAATTTCCCGCTGTGACAAAATCCTGCAACTGTCATGAATCCCTCTGGGAAAACTTTCTGTACACTGACGAAGCCAAATCCGTACGGTCATTCCCGTCTGTTGAGCAATAGAAAATTGATCTTTTCTTATTAGTCATTTAAAAACACCCATGTCTCATCGAGTGTTACCAGAAATTTCCATTTTTCAGCAGCTAGATGTTTTTCGTATAATTTTCTACAATTTGTTTATCTTTCAGCAATAAGCTTTGGCGAAAGCAGATGAACTTTACGTTTAACACTAGAACCGCCGAACCGGTCTTTTTGACCGGTGTGGTCTACAGTGTTTTTTTATAGCTTATTTCCATTTTTTACTCTTAATATCATTTATTACTAATATTATCAGCATTTTCAATATTATATGTTATAATTATTTCCATAATAAATAGGTTTTTCAGGAGGAATTGTATACAATTTTTAAAGAAATTTAAATAAAAAAAATTATGAATGAAAATAAACACTGTGCTTTTGGTAAGTGGTAAGACGATTTTGGTAAGCGGTAATAAAAAATCGTTTGCTTCAAAAGAAATAATTGCAATTGTACTATGTTTTTAAAAGTCAAAATTATCATCTGCGGCTTGAAAGTTTTGTTTTTATTCAAAATGGCGTTTTCAACAAAGCAATGGTTTGAAGGCTACATTTATGCTCTTTCGAAAGAGAAATATGCATACTCTCTGGATGCACTTTCGTTATCCAAAAACGATGTGAGAGTCATGGTTTTGTGATATCTAAAGCGTCGATAGGTAATATCGTCAACAAGAAAGGAAAAAAACGTCAAATTGGAGCCTCAAGTGGGACAAAAATTCCAAACAAGTATCCAAGGAAAAAACGGACATCTTCGACTATTGCAAAGGTACGTTGTTTAATGTTAAAAGAAAATCCCCCTAGTCAAAGGACAGTTGCAAAATCATTAAAATGCTCGGTGTCCACTGTAAACAAAATGATAAACGTTGATTTAAATCTTAAGAAAGCGAAAAAACGCAATGTGCATCGTCTTCTTCCAAATCATATCGCTGAACGCAGGATACGCTGCAGAATTCTATATGAGAAACACTTATCCAAAGAAAAATGGAAAACAATTGTCACAATAGATGAATCATGGGTGTATTTAAATGTTTGCAACAAAAAAAGAGCCATTTATTATCATAAAAGGGGAGAAAAAAATTTAAGTACATGGTTCAAACAATCGAAAGAAAGTTTTTCTGAGGGATTCATGATTGTTGCTGGTTTTTCTTATAATGGCAAGTTAAAAATAAAGAGAGTTGGAAAAATGTCAAGATTAACTCCAAATACTACCCGGAACATATTTTATCGCCAATTTTTCTGAATGAAATACCATCGCTTTACCCACAGTGCCATCAATCTGTGAGACTCCATCAGGACAAAGCTAGCAGTCACACATCAAAATCCACTGTAAATTTCCTAAAAGAAATGGAACAAAAGACTGGTATCGAGGCCATACCCTTCACTGATATCCCTACTAAATCTCCCGATGTATCACCTATGGATTTTTGTGCTTTCGGACTTTTAAAATCTGCATTATCCAAACGTCGTCCCCAAACCCTTACAGGACTCTGGAAAGCTGTTCAGGAGGAATGGGATAGAATACCTCTTCTGACACTTCAAAAGGCATTATTATCCTGGAAATTGCGGTG
Organism: Dolomedes plantarius; assembly: GCA_907164885.2. Classification (NCBI taxonomy): domain Eukaryota; kingdom Metazoa; phylum Arthropoda; class Arachnida; order Araneae; family Dolomedidae; genus Dolomedes; species Dolomedes plantarius. The sequence goes on along the minus strand of OU015492.1, from coordinate 227,483,146 downwards.
TCGAAAGATAGTTCAGAATAAGGGATGTCAAATAGAACATTTAAAACACAAGAATTTTATGTAATTTAGTTTTGTGAATACAATATACATCGTCTAAAAAATGTGTGAACAGCCTCTGTATCCTTATAATAGTTGCCGTGTTCTGTAGTCGACTCTGTCCGTAACGCGTCCGGAGCGACCACCTCATATCCATCCATTTGGCATCCATTTTGTTTTATGAGTTAGGCTTAACAAGTTAAAAGTAAAGTTCAAAAAGATTATTTGCCAACTAAACCCAAATAATTGTAATTAAAACAGCGTAATATCGACACAAATCAACTTTATTTCGATCAATTTTATTTCAAAATTATCTCTTCATTAGAGAATTATCTCTTTTCCGCCACCTTTCGCGTTATCATAGTGTTACTCAGAACTTGAAAATGTAAACACAAATGAGTCATTCATTCACCGTGATTCGTTAATTTAAGAAAAATTGAATCAGAATTTTTTTCATAGTAAAACAGGTTTTCATTATTTTAACCATATATAATATATATATTTTAATATATACTATATATTTTTTAATACATAATATATAATATATATTACAATACAGTATTACAATTTAATATTACAATAATGTCGAATTTAGTTGCAAACTTGACGCATGCGCAGTGATATGTTCCAAACTGTACGTCACAAAAGCTAGCCGGTTCAAAAGGCCAAATCTTCAGTATACAGATTTTTTGCATTTACAACACATGGAATTTTATATATTCCACATCTAATACGTGTTTAGTAACGATTCAATAACTTTGTATGATTTTTAATCAGAATTTCTTTAGTTTATATATATTATTTTTGCTTAATATATATTTATACATATATTTATATATTTATACATATATATATATATATATTTAACAATATATAATATATGTACATTAAATTGAAATACAGCATTTAATTGAAATATATATACCATAAGATATAATATATGTACATTAAATTGAAATACACATGCAAAAATTTTTTGCACGTGAATAATTTGCATGATATTTTAATCTGATTTTCTTTATATATTTTATTTTTGCTTAATATATTTATACATAGCCTATTTATACATATATATAGCATAACACATAATATATGTACATTAAATTGAAATACACGTGCAAAAATTTTTTGCACGTGAATAATTTGTATGATATTTTAATCTGATTTTCTTTATATATTTTATTTTTGCTTAATATATTTATACATAGCCTATTTATACATATATATAGCATAATATATAATATATGTACATTAAATTGAAATACACGTGCAAAAATTTTTTGCACGTGAATAATTTGCATGATATTTTAATCCGATTTTCTTTATATATTGTATTTTTGCTTAATATATTTATACTTAGCCTATTTATACATATATATAGCATAAGATATAATATATGTACATTAAATTGAAATACACATGCAAAAATTATTTGCACGTGAATAATTTGCATGATATTTAATCTGATTTTATTTATATATTTTATTTTTGTTTAATATATTTATACATAGCCTATTTATACATATATATAGCATAATACATGATTATATAAAATATTTATATTACATTGAAATAGATTGAATTAGCAGTATTGTTTCTAAATATGCGGCTGCATTAGTTAGACTGTACAAGTCGGATTTTAAAATCAGCTGCAAGCATGCTTTTTTTTCCAAGAACGTTTTTTTTAATTATAAACTTCAATATTTTTTAAAAAAAACCTCACTGTAATAATTTTTAGTAAAGCATTCTATTGCGATGATAGTGTATCTTTTAAGGTGACTGCCTACGTTGAAAATTTCATTTTTTGACTATTTTGGTCAATTTTATTTTTTCCAGGAATCGTGCAATTCAATCTTTTCTCTTTTCAAAACCGTTTGGATTTTCATTCTACATCAATTAGAAGCAGAGTTATAGCTATTTTAAAAAATGTCTGCTACAAAATTGAAGTGGCAAACAACTTGAACTGAGTTTTTCTCAGAATTATGTTTTTAGCACAAATCTTTACCGTTATCATGATATTTCACACAATAATACATATAATTTGATAAAATTTTCGGGAAATGTTTTAGATGCTATTGTCAATGAAATGACGCTGAATAATTGATGCATAATAATAAATAGTTAAATAGTTTTTGTTTGGGCAGCAGCCTATGCCGAAATTTTCAAAAGTGTGGGGGGGGGGTTACTATGAAAAAGTAGTTTTGAGCAATCAGTGCAGAGCTTGAACCTATTTAAGTAATATATGTAATCAGAAAAAATGGGGGGGGGGTTAACCCCCATCAACCCCTCCCCTGCATACGCCACTGTGTTTGGAGCTGTTTTTATAAGGATAGGAATGATGAATCGGGGGAAATTTTCATATTGCAACATTTTTGTATTTTAAAATTTCTCTTAGATTGTGGGTCATTTAAGATAACTGTCATATGTGTCGCATTTTAGCTAATTTTCATTGAAAATTACTTCAAATTGACCAATTTATAAAAAAGTATGGTATTTACTGGCAAGTTTTTGTTTATTTTTTAATTTTCAAGTGCTATTTTACCATAAAAAACAAAAAAATCTTTAAAAAATGATTTTTTAAAAAAATTGGCTCCAAATGTAGGCAGTCACCTTAAAACAATATTTCAGGTGATTATAAGGGGACATTTTATTATTTTGTTTTGTGCCACTTTCTCGAATTATATTACTTTATTTTTCAGATCTAATAAAAAAAGTATTAAAAAATTTCACCTTCAAATTAGAAAACAATTTAAAATTAACAAATCAGACAGCAAACATTCAAGTAAATTTCAATGTTCTAAATTGCAACACATCAGGTTGCAAAACAGTATATTATTTTCTAATATTCACGTTTTTACATGTACTATCTACGGTATGTACTGTATAGTAGTGTGCTTTTCAGAGCGAATACCTAACATAACGGCAAAATTTTCTTAAATTTTTAAAAGTCTGTAATTTTCCGATACCTTTCACGTTTTCATAGCGTTTTAATTAAATTAATAACAAGTATTCATTTTATATATTCGGGACATGAAAATGTAAACATGAAGTTAGTCATTCATTCATCTTTTTTTTTTTATAAGATGAATGAATGACTAACTTCATGTTTACATTTTTACAGAATATTATTTTCTAATATTCTGTAAAAATTTCTTATATTTTAACAAGGTTATGAATCTTTTTTTTATTGGAACTGTTCAATTACTTACCATCAAGTTTTGACAGGTACTATCTACGGTATGAACTGTATAGTAGTGTGCTTTTCAGAGCGAATACCTAACATAACGGCAAAATTTTCTTAAATTTTTAAAAGTCGGTAAATTTTCCAATACCTTTCACGTTTTCATAGCGTTTCAATTAAATTAATAACAAGTATTCATTTTATATATTCGGGACATGAAAATGTAAACATGAAGTTAGTCATTCATTCATCTTTTTTTTTTTTATATATATATATATATTTATATTTTAACCATACTAGCCACTGCGTGACCAGCATGGTCACTTTAGTTTTAAATTTCCTTTTGCAAAACAACGCAACTGAAAGTGACATATGTAAGGAATGTTACAATTACCTGTCATCATAAATATATGTTGTTAAGGGGTATTCTCTATTAAGCTGATTCTAAAACATCGTGATCAAAAAATGTGAATTTCTATTACCTTAGAACAGAGTTAAAGATAAGACTGAGAAAGCCCACATCAATGATTTTAAAAATTACATCCCTCTTTGTATGTACTATTTTTCAAAATTAAGATATCTATACTTTATCATTACAACAAATAAGAAATTGCAGGGGGAAAATTTGAAATATAGTGTTGATTACATCACTCTCTGTATGCATTACTGTTAACAATTCAGATATCTACACTTAATCATATTAAATAATAAATTGCTGGGAAAATTTCTTCATTTATAAAATGGAGCAAAAATTCAGCAATTTTTCAAAATTAAGATATCTACACTTTACCATTACAAGAAATAAGAAATTGTTGGGGGGAAATTTTAAATACAGTGTTGATTACATCACTCTCTGTATGTATTACTGTTCACAATTCAGATATCTACACTTAATCATATTAAATAATAAATTCTTGGGAAAATTTCCTCACTTATAAAATGGAGCAAAAATTCAGCAAGTACTTAAAATATAGTGTGGATTTCAACTATGATATTCATAAAACTTCTTGATATACAGATTTGAGTATTTCAAAAGTAGGAGATACTAAAGCGACAGAATCAAAAGAATGGATTCTAGATAAACCTACATACAACTGTCCATGGTTAAACACTGGATTTGATAGGTCTAAACATGTATTGTCAAAAGATCAGCGGTTGTAACTTATGCGGCCACTACACACACGCGGTTTTAAATTGCGGACAGCCGCTGTTTACATCCGGTAGTTGCAGCCGTTGCCATTCGAAGTGTAGAAATATCGTAGATTTTTGTGCCGCATACCTACGCGTTTTATATATAGGGATTATTTTAACCAGATATTACAATAATATCAAATTTTGTATTTTCGGAAAGTTGCAAACTCGGTGCATGGATAGTGGTATGTTCAAAAATGTCTGTACGGTAGCTTGCTTTTCAAAGCGAATACATAATATAACCGCAAAATATTTTGACATTTTTTTTAAGTGTTTTATTGAATATTTCTAAATTACCAGCACGCGTGGCTTTCATATGAATTTCTAATATTTTAATAAGGTTATGAACCCTTTTTTTTATTGGAATGTTTACTTAATAACCGTCAAGTTTTGACGGGTACCATCTAGTATATATATAATATAGGATAACTATATATGATTTAAAGGTATGTAAAGATTACACACAGTTAGTTATTATTTGTAAGTTGGCAGTGTGTACAAAACAGGTGCCGAGTGAATTTATTAATGTATTAATAAGTCAAAAATAAGTTTATAATTAATAAGTTTAATTATAAACTTATTTTAAACTTAATTATTTAGCAATTAAAGAATAATAATAAAATAAATAGAAGAATAATATTAAAATTAGTAAATGAAAAAATATATATATATATAATATAGGATAACTAAATATGGTTTAAAGGTATGCAAAGATTACACACAGTTAGTTATTATTATGTACGTTGGTAGTGTGTACAAAACAGGTGCCGAGTGAATTCATAATAATGGGAAGGATGAGTTTTCTGTAGGATAAGTTACATGTTTAATTGTTTGTTTATAAAATTAGTTGTTATAGAATTCGTAAATCATGATAATAATATTTTATAATAATTTATTATATTTATAATATTTTATAATATTTCATTTTATTTTCATAACCCAGGTTTTCCTGAGTTAGTTGTTATAGAAATAAAATAAGTTGGGAAAATAAAACTTTAAAGGCATAATAAATTTGTTGTTATAAGGAAATATAAATTTTACATGGAGTTAGTCGCAATGAATTTTACATAATAATAACTAACTGTGTGTAATCTTTGCATACCTTTAAATCATATTTAGTTATCCTATATTATATATATATTTTTTCATTTACTTTTTTTATAATTAATTAAGTTCACAATTAATAAGTTTTTTTTTGTGATATTAATTTTACATGATGTATTTTTGAGTAGTATGAGTTGTAATACTACTTGTCTACTGTTACACATAGAAATTAAAAAGAAAAGAAAAAAAAGAAGAAATGTATTGTAATTTAATTTTCCTTGCAATCAGAAATAAATACAGAAAAGAAAAAGTCGACTGGAACCGGGAACAGCCAGATCGAAAATTTAATTTGTTTTCGAGGGTCTGTTGCCACGGATATGGCTAGGCAGGAATTATGTTATTTTTGAACTTAAGTTGTGTGATTTATATACAAAACCTTGCCGTTTATGCGTTCGCAGTGGTCGGCATGATTTACGAATTCTATAACAACTAATTTTATAAACAAACAATTAAACATGTAACTTATCCTACAGAAAACTCATCCTTCCCGTTATTATGAAAATCATAAGAAATGACATCTTTTACTTAGCATTAAATTTTGAGTTTAAACACTAGGAGATGAGCCATAAGTTCTGTTTATGCACACATAGGACAAATAATTGTTTCATGTTTGTTTAATTTTTTATTTTATGTTGTATTATTTATGCACTATTTCATGTATTAAATAAAATTTTAATTTTATAGTTTATTTCTATTATATCAGCAACAGTGACAACAAAAAATTGTTTAATTTATTAAATACTAGCTGTACCCGTCCCGGCATTGCTCGGGTAATGTAATTACCAATTTTTTAGTAGCCTTAACCCTTTGTTAATGGGCGTCGCTGTCATCCTTTTCCTCACCACGATACATTATTTTACCCATATAATTTTAATCCTTTCTGGCACATTTTGGCAAAATTTTTGACATAGGATTACTAATCGAATATCACTGCAATAGTAATCGATTTCCTTGAAAGCGAATATGTCACATCTTCCACATGCTGAAATTCTTTGAAATCTTCATAGATTTTTTCCACAAACACACCACAAATTATATGATATTAACTAAGTGTTGACCAAAACAATTACGGTATTACTAAATGTGATTTTTTAATCGATTATCACTGCAATAGTAATCGATTTCCTTTAACCACCCAATCATTCATAGAAAACAAACGCCCCAACACATCACGTGCATGACGTCGAAAAACTGGTTTTTCTCCTATTTTCACCCGCTACCTTCGTCCGGAAATGAAGAACGAAATCTCCAAAATGAGATTTCTCGCAAAAGTTTCCGAATCATAAAATAAATTATTAAAAAATAACTACAATTTGTAAATTAATTTTGGTTCTGGCTTTCGAAACTGTGATGTCTAGGGTCTCTGAGATAAAAAATTCGTAAAAATGTAACGACATTTACGTATCGATTCGACAATTTGGAAAAAAGGGTCACGGACAAAATCGCGTTTTTTTCCGAAAAACGGGTGCGTACAGGCGATCGAAAAAAAATCACAATTAATCGATAAATTAAGACAGACAATTTTAATTGTGATTTCCGTATAGTGTCATCTTTCCCGTATAGGCTCGTCCGAAAAAAAAAATTCTTGGACGGATACGTTAGGATTTACGGAGCTTTTACTCGTCCGGGAGCTCCAAATCGCGACTAAATATTTAATTACGGAAAATCTAATTAAAAAATCGAAAAAAGGGCTTCGAGGTGCATAATGAGACCTCGGGAGGCATCTTCGTGTCGAATCTCAAGACTGTCCGACCTACCGTCTTTGCGCTACGCCGCGAGCAGACAAAAACTCGGTCACACACACACAGACTTTGCCTTTTATATATAAAGACTTCTATTTCTAGCTCTTATAAGTTCTAATTTTAACCGTTACCGGTTTTAATTAACTTATTTTTAATATCTATAAGTACTTTATAACTTCAAGTTTTACATTTAGTTAAAGAAAAAAATCATTTTGGAAGAATGTTCTGACAAAGGAGGTTGCTAAAAGTTTATCTTTGCAATACAGGATTAGTACTAAAATAAGGGGAGGAAAAATTACTAAAAATATATTTTAAAGAAGCTTATTGTTAATATTTCACGAACATTCAAGCTAAACACGTAAGCCAGAAATTATTGTTCACGTATCAGAAGTTAACATTTGAAGTCATGAATTTGCTTGAATGCAGAAATTAAAAAAAAAAAAAAAAAAAGTCTTATAATCTTGCATTCACCTCCATTATGCGTTCAATTTAAATTAATGAATATAATATATTCATCATATAGTTCGTCTTAGAAATCATGTTTGAATAACAATAGTCACAAATTTCTCATATTTAAATTACTTAGCGGTGCCATAGTTAAAGGGACGAAAACAACGTCAAATGAGCGACTCCGCCCATTGACCAATCAGATTCCGAGTGCGTATTGTCGAAGGGCAGATTCTAGCCGCCTGTGTAGCGGGTTTTCAGCTAGTTATATTATATATGTGTTACCGCTAAAGTGCAGAAATCAGTTAATGTGCACATTACCTAGTTAATCTGCAGATTAACTGGTTTGCTCCGTTAAAGTACGGAAAATTGTTTCATTTCTCAAATTACCTAGGTAATCTGCAAATTACCTAGATAATATAATCAGCACATTACCTACTAGGCACTCGTTAAAGTGAAAACAAGATCTTCGATGGAACAAGAGCACCGTTTCTGTATGCTTAAATTAACATAATGTTATTTATTTTTCGATATCTAAAGAATCAAGTTAATACAATAAAACAATAAAAAAATTAATTGATAGAATCAATCAGCAAGCAATTAAAATTACCATAATACGAAGAATCAAACGGTTTAAAACATTACAATTAAGGAAATGAATTTGCAAAACGTGTGATAAAATTATGCTTACTTATTAGTGCAATCTAAAGATTGTTGACACTTTGAATTACATAGCAATTGGTTCTTGCGACAAGCACACCTATTTGTGGTACGTTTTGATTTGCAGTCCCATTTTCTGAAACCCTGCCCAGTACCAAGGGGTTGTTTTATTGCTGCTTTACGTAAAGATATTTCTACAGCAGAGACATCTTTCGTGAGAAATCTCTCTTTGCAAACACTGAATTCAGATCATGCATACAATTATTTTAAAATACCCGTTTTAGTGCCAAGTTATTAAAAGCCATCCTCTATTTTACTACAAAACACAGCTAAAATCGAGCGGGCATCAGTTTTACGAACTCTAACGACACGGAAGCCGTTAATGCGCACATTACCTAGCTAAAATGCGGAAAACTCTTGATTCCGCACTTAAACGGAGCAAATCAGTTAATCTGCAGATTTGCTAGGTAATGTGCCTGTGGCAACCCAACTCGCAGACGACTCCGACGTCGCGTTCTGCGCATCTGGTTCGCGCAGGATTGGGGAATTGCCGCGGACATTGGAACACCGATCTAGACTACTTCACTTTTCCGTACTAGCGTGGTACGTACGCTTCTCCGCTCCGAATTCACTGCGATCAAGTACGAGCCGGGTTTCGTAACTGTAAATCTATGTTATGTGTCAAATTTTAAATAAAAGAACATGTTATGTTTATAATTGTTCTCATACCTTCTGATGTCGTAATATGGGAATAATAGTTCCCATAGTGCACATTACCGGCTTTCGAGATATAGCGGTAACTAACTCACACACACACACACACACACACATATATATATATATATATTTATTATGTAAAGAAGGTGATATTTGGTGATAATACCTTTTTCTCATTTCATACATAACGAAAAACGATCCATGAGGTCCCATTCTAAAGATTGCCGTACTCTAAAGCTCTGTGAGAGGTTCATTGAAAGAAACATCAACTTCTGCAGCGTTCACGGCAAAGATCGGCTACCCAGGCTGAAATATCCGCGTCCAGCTGATCCCGGAAACGAACTTAAATGTCACTGGCCGAAACTGGATGAAAACTGGGGGACGCATTCAACTTCTGCATGATACTAAATTCCGTGGAATACCTTATGCTTACCTGTGCTTCCCTCTGTGGCAAACTAGTCTTGTGCCGAGGCCCCCCTCTCACGTCATTTTATCCCGTGGACCCCCTTGGGATACGTTAATTCTCTTATCTACGCTCCTAGAGGAATGCGTGCCAGGAGATGGCCGAATGGCTAGAGCGCTCGCATTCGGTTCAGATCCTGTGGATTCGAGTCTCAATGTTGGCAAGGGTGTCTCAACTGTTGGCAAGGGTGTTTGCAGCCGATCGGAATCGGCTTTAAACTGTAGGTCCCGGTCAAATTAGCCCTTGTGTAGCAAAAAGTTGACCGTAGCGCTCCAAACCAAACCTAGAGGAATGCGCTAATCCAGAGCTCAACAATGCGGGGTTCTGACTCCCCGTTTCTCCCTGACCGTCGCTCCTCTCTTCGAAAGTGTTACGTCATCACGTCTTGTGCCACACTCGGGGCAAGAGAATTGAGATTTGCAACATCTTACAGAGTGGTTGGGCAACTGAAACAAAGGATGGGATTTTTCGCAATATCGACTCTTTCATTAACAGATTTCGCGTAAAATTAGAACATTTACATACAAAGAATGATTTTCGGAATGGCACAAAACGCGTTTCGAATTCTTCTCATTCGATACAAACACTCTCGGTGAATTTTTAGAGCACTTGGAATGAAAGTTGTTTCTCTTTGGAAAATTCCTAGTAGCAGCTTCGACGAGAGATTTCCCTCGGGAAGTTTTCCTACCTCGAAAGGTTCAAACCGGTTCTCGGATTGTCTCAGTGGCGTAGCGAGCATAACTGGCGCCCGGGGCACGATACTTTTGTGGCGCCCCCCTCCCTGAAAAACATATAGTAATATAATATATAGACCCTATATTGGCGCCCTCGATAAACATGTAATAACATAATATATAGACCTTATATTGGCACTCCCCCCCCCCCCCGAAAAGCCTATAGTAACATAATATATGGACCTTATGTTGGTGCCCTTCCCTAAAAACATATAGTAATATAATATATAGACCTTATATTGGCGCCCCCAACAAAATAATATAGTAATGTAATATATATACCTTATATTGGCGCCCTCTCCGAAAAACATATAGTAATACAATATATAGACCTTATATTGGGGCCCTCCCCTGAAAAACATATAGTAATATAATATATAGACCTTATATTGGCATCCACCTCGAAAACATAAAGTAATATAATATATGGATCTTGCATTGGCGCCCCTCTGCGAGTGGCGCCCGGGGCATGATAGACCCCCTTGCCCCCCCTTTGCTACGCCACTGGATTATCTAACACTTATGCGGGCAGCAGTCCCCCCGTCGAAACTTTGAAATAATTTGTCCAACACGATTAACTCTTTCGAAATCAGACCCATTTCTCAATTTTATAAACCCGTCAATAAACGCGATGCGAACTGCACACGAGATTCACTTTGACGTCGAGCTTTAGGAAAGTTTTCGAAACAAACTCGAGGTGTCTGTTCGAACTCTCCTAGCACAATCGATTTTACTTTATCGTCACCACTCATCTCACTGTCATGGCAGAATATTGAGAACGTTTTATTACAACTCGATGTTCGACATTTTTGGAATCCCGACTCTGAACGCTTCCATTCCGAGCATTAAAAGTCTCGTCCGAACGTCGCGGCGAACGGCGGCGAAAAAGCGCCCTCCGACGCCGTCCAGGGTCGGGCGATAAACGCGCCAAACCTCGAGACTCTCCGCCGGTTTGGCGCCGTTGCGGGCGAAGCGATAAAAAATGAGAATGTCCGCAGTTTCACAGTTGAAGCTGCCGAGTCGACAGCGCACGTGTTTTCTCCGTGTCGGGGACTTCCCTTCCGTTACGAGGAACGGCGCCCGTACATCGTGGCAGAGTTAGGCCTAGAACGAACTGAAAGTGCCGACCGCAGTTGAAAAATCCTCTTCACACTACAGGTAAGCAACATCTTTAGCATCGAGAAATGATATTGTTTTCATCCCCCCCCCCCAACCTCTGCCGTGAAAGCGACGGATTTGTTACCGGGCGGTGACCAAGCCAGGTTCAGTTTTCGAAAACTTTTTACGAGATTCCTCGTTGCAAATGTCTTCCTTCGTTTTACGTTCTTTTATTCATGCATGTTGACGAAAAGCAGAAGGCTGAGATTTTTAAGGGGGCCGCTAAAATAAATTCTGAACAAATGCACCTCTTGGTCACGGGGCACCGCCGACCCCAAATGAATCTTTTTCAGCATGAATCATAGGCCTAGGGTCGGGTAGGGGGGGACGTGCCCCCACCCCCAACGTAACTTGAAATATATTAAAACGTTAATAGAAGTTCCGTTCAAATCGGGAAATTGTAGAAAAATTTTAAGAAAGTTGGTTTTTTTTCCCCGCTCTTTCAAACTGAGAAACAGAAGATGCGTGGGCTGTACCCCTTAAAGATAAGATTGAGAAACCCAACACCAATGATTTTAAAAATTACATCCCTCTCTGTATGTACAAATGTTTTTTTCATTAAAAAATCTATGTAGTTTTAAGCTGTAGAATACGTGTTATAATTTTTTTAAACAAAATGTTATTATTATATTGCTTGAGAAATGAAAGAAATTTAGAGTTTGAATGTGGTATTTATATTATTTGTTTCATTTGTACAGTTTTAAATGACGTTAATTAATTTCTTATGTTTACAGTAATTTATGTTTTCGTATCGTTTCACATAACTATTTTTCCTTACGTTAATTGAAGTTCAGTTAAAATCGGAAATTGTAGAAAAATTTTAAGAAAGTTGGTTATTTTTTCCGCTCTTTCAAACTGAGAAACGGAAGATTCCGATTATGTCTTTAGTCTTCCCGTAGTTTTTAACAACGATGTGATCCATAACAAAAATTCGAAGCTATTTTATTTCTCATTTTATTTATATTATATTTATTTTTCTCATTGTATAACTTTTCAATACTACTCGAATATCAATTCTACTGTTATTCAATTAAAAAAAAATCATAATATTTCATATTTTAAAGATCGTCCGGCAGTCAATGTGCTGAGGAGGGCCCTGACTGAATTCGATTCGTGCCCCCCCCCCCCCCCAAAAAAAAAAAATAAATAAATAAATAAAAATAAAAATAAAAGTTAGAAGCACGCTACGCCTATGGCAGGAATTGAATATTTTATTATTATATCTAATTCGACTTTATTCCTATTACTAACTCCAACGCAAATGCTGTTTAATTATTTCACGTAAAGTTAGGTTTTTATGGCAAACTTACCATCAATTTTAGATTTACTAATTTTTGTAAATAAATAAATAAAAGAAAATACGGAAGAACACAAAGTACTGAAGTTAAAATTAAAGTATACATTAACTAATAATATTTTAGCACTGCAATTTATGTATATATATATATATATATATATATATATATATATATATGTATGTATGTATATATATATACTAGCATTATTGCCCGGCGTTGCCCGGGTAGATATATAGATGTTAAATTTTTCATGCATTGCATCAAAAAAATACTAAGCTGCACCCCCCGCTCTTCATGTTCATCTGGCCAGACAGAATGCGCTTAGCGCGTTTCTACTGAAATGATATACAAACAATAAGAAAGAAAGAAACTTTGAGCCTGCGGACCTTCGTCTGATTTTATTGAGAATTCTGCATCACTTTCCGCATGAAAACGAATCATCTGCAGATTTCACAAAGCAGAGCCAGGAAAGTTGTGCTTATCTGGGGAGCCATGGCCAAAGGTCATTCCCAACTCTCTTCCTCCCGCGCATTGGCATTTCACCCCCCCGTCACCCCCAAACAAACCCTTCTGAACGCAGCTGTTCTCCCAACGCAGCCCCTCTGAACACAGCTGGTTAGGTGAAGTGGCTATCCACAGGGGGTACGCGCATCTTAGGGGCACAAAAAAACATTAAAAAATTAATTTTAAAAATACTAATTGAGCCTCAAATTTCGTTTTTCCCGATTTAAGTTTCTCGGGTCCTAAACATTAACTGTGCCGAATTTGGTCCCGGTGGGTGAAACAGTCTATGATTCTATAGCGGACAAACAAACAGACAAGCTCTTTTATATATATATATATATATATATATATATATATATATATATATATATATATATATATATATATATATATATATTTATACATACATACATACATGTATATATATATATATATATATATATATATATATATATATATATATATATATATATATATATATATATATATATGTATGTATGTATGTATGTATATATATAGTTGAATCTCGATCGATCGTTTTCCGAATCATCGCTTTCCCGTATGTGTCGTTTATTTCAGCCAGTTCCGACGGTCATATTGCTTTGTTATATTCCCCGATATATCGTTTTCCCGCAATTATCGTTCAGTTCAGTCGGTCCCTAGAAAAACGATGGATCGAGATTCCTCTGTGTGTATATATATATATATATATATATATATATATATATATATATATATATATATATATATATATATGTATGTATATACATGTATGTATATATATATAAATATATATGTATATGTATATGTATGTATATATCTTCTATATAGTATATATAAATGGATGTATGTGTGTATGTTCCAGCATCACTCTGGAACCCCTGAAGCAATTTCAACCAAAGTTGGTCCACGTATCACTTACAATCTGGAAATAAACTTGGGGGTGCGGGTAGGGTAAGACACCCCTAGCACCCATAGGGAGGCAGGGGGCACATGTAAAAATAATCTAAAAGGACTGACGTTAGTGTCGAATCCATAGTTTTTGGGGTCGCTGAGATTAATAGTGACACCCCCGATGCCGTTTATGTGCAAGTTCAGCCCCCCATTAGCATACGGGGGAGGGGGAGGGAAGAAGGGGTGAACATAAAATGTCCAAAATGACTGAGAGTAGTGTCAAAACCATAGTTTTCAGGTTCTCTGCGACGAATAGGGACACTCCCGATGCCGTTTAAGAGCAAGTACAGCCTCCCATCGCCATTGGTGGGGGAGAGGTGGGGAAAGGAGAAAAAAAATTACTGACCGAGATTAGTGTCGAATCCATAGATTTCGGAGTCACTGAGAGGAAGGAATATAGGAAAGTAAAAATCTTATTTATAATCAAGTTATGAGTTAAATTAATAATAGAGTGAATTTATAATTTTAATTTTATTTTTATACTGTACTTACTTTTATATATCTGTTAATTAAATTTCTTAGATATTACACTATAGGTAAAATCCATTCCTTTACCTGTGTAAAAAATTACACAGGTAAAGGATTCCTGTGTAATTACTCTCCATTCCTTTACCTGTGTAATAAAAAATTTGGGACAAATAAATACCCGGGCAACGCCGGGCAAATAGCTAGTAAATGTATATATATATATATATATATATATATATATATATATATATATATATATATATATATATATATATATATATATATACAGTGGAATCTCGATCTATCGTTTTTCAAGGGACCGACTGAATTGAACGTTAAATGCGGGAAAATAACAAAGCAATATGATCGTCGGGACTGGGTGAAATAAACGACACATACGGGAAAACGATGATTCGGAGATCGATCGAGATTCCACAGTATATATATATATATATATATATATATATATATATATATATATATATATATATATATATATATATATATATATATATATATAGATATATATATATCACATTAAATATATAGAGGTGGTTATCAAAATAATAGAAACACTAAAATACATCAGGAAAACCTTTATTAATACTGGGCAGGATCACCTTTGTTATGTAATACCACCTGATTCACCTTGGAATTGAATTATTTAAGTCATAAATAGTGGTTAAGAATATATTATACCATTCTTAAGGGGGAAATAATGAAAGTTCCTGTGGAGATGCTGTGGTGGATATCGATACCTTTCTCTATCCGCTTATACAGATCACAGTGGTCGGACGATTTATAGTCAGGGGGATTGTACAGCGCAAGATAAGATATTTCATGCTCTTCAAACCAGGACTTGATGGATTTAGCTGTATGTTTAGGGAGTTTATCATACCGGAAAACGCCATCTCCTGCAAGAAACTATGTTAGCAGCATACGATGGACGAGTGAGCTAAAATTTCGACGGAGTCCTTCTCATTCAATCTCCCTTTTAGGGTCACAATAGGGCCTGAAGAAAACAATGAGATGCTCTCCCAAACCCTAATAGATCTACCTCCATGATTGGCAGTTGAGAGGAGACGGCCAGAATCTTACGCTTGTGTAGGTGTTCTCCAGACATACGCACGACCCGTTGCGAGGGACAATGTGAACAATCATTCGTCGGAACAAATGCCGTTTTTCCACATATTACTCGAACAGGATTCGCGCTCGTGGCACCGTTGCGGACGATATTTTGTATTGGTATCTATTACGAGTGGCTTGGGAAAAACTACTCTTCCGTAAATCGATTGTTTGTGACGTTCCCTTCTACCTCTAATGATTGATACCGGAACATGCAGATGCCGATTGAGCTCTTCGGTCATTTTGGTTGAAGTTGCTTTCTTTCTTCGAGTCACAATCTGATTCAATACCTCGTCCGTCTCTTTCCCTCAGCTCTCCCTTTCGTCCCCTATTATGTTTGGCAAAGGATGTTTTTCCGTGCACTCTGTATGCTATCAGGACTTTCGATACTATAGCTCGAAAAACACCCATTAGCCTGAGTGTTGCAGTAAAAGATACTCCAATTTAAACGCGCTCCAACAGTTTGCCCTTTTCACAAGGTCTGTAAGGTTTGACATTTTACGCTGTACCCCCCCCCCCCCCCAAAAAAAAAAAAAAAAAAAAAAAAGCATGAAGCCCTTAGCTTCATTACTGCTACCTAACAGTTGAGCAATACATACACTATATTATTTAAAAAAATAACAGTAACCAGACACCGATATGAAGAACATTCATGAACACCACTAATATTGACAGGTATTTCCATAATTTTGATAGCCACATGTGTGTGTATATATATATATATATATATATATATATATATATATATATATATATATATATATATATATATATATATATATACACATATATTTATACATATATATACATATATATGCATATACATACATACATATATATATATATATATATATATACATATATATACATATATATACATATATTTATACATATATATATACATATATATGCATATACATACATACACACACACACACACACACACATATATATATATATATATATATATATATACACACACACACACACATATATATATATATATATATATATATATATATATATATATATATATATATATATATATATATATATATATATATATATATATATATATATATATATACTAGCTGAATACCCGTGCTTTGTTTCGGGATACATTCAAATTAAATACAACATTTTATCTATTCAATTAATTTGTATGTTTAATATCCATAGAACATGCTAATTTTTATTAAATTCTTAAAAAAACTTATCTGAATTATAATAGTGGTTACATTTTACCTTTTACCGTATTTTAACATTTTTTTCGTCAATTTATTTCGTTGTTATGCACGTGACGCAAAATTAAATTTGAAGTATCGCAAAAAAAGAAGAGAAACCGCGTGATCGGTATTTAATAAATTAAATTCTAAAAATTAATCTTTAAAAATTCATCAAAAATCGGAAAAATCAAGGTAAAGATTCGGAAGAGATGTCACTTTAAAGGACTTTTTAAGATCTATCTGGTGATATAAATTGTATAACCCTCAAATTATTATTTTAAATGCAAACTTTAAAGAATGTTACAAAATCAAGAATTTCAACTTCAAAATTTAATTTTAAAAAATCTGAGAATTTTTCGAAAACCTTCCTTAGTGCACCTCTACACTATAAGAAGAACCGCCATGATAAATTTGAGCCATTTAGGTCCAGCGGTTTGGTCTGTGCCTAATATATATGTGCCTAATATATAGTGTATCTACTAGGCATATTATATATATATATATATATATATATATACAGTGGACGCTCGTTAATTCGAACTCGAAGGTTCTCAGAAAAAAGTTCGAATTATCCGATGTTAAGAGAAAATATATAACTTTAAATGTGTATCACTGAAGAAGAAACTCTCCTAGTACGTATAACACCAGAAAATATATTATACTATGTTATCTAAAGTTAAACATATTAAAAAGCAATACAGACTTACATTAATCATAAAATGAAGCAGAAGATATGCAGTATAAAGTAAACTTTTATTAGAAATATGAATTACACTTTGGGGAAAAACTGTAAAATGGACGTTTAGTTCTGTTTATGATGCCTACACTGTTCATTCAGTTTCTCGATTTGAAGTGAACATTTCAATTCATTTTCAGAGGAAGGTTCCATCTAAATATATGCTTCCAGAGTTTTAATAGAGTCCATTATGGCTTTGACCATTATCGCCGCATTAGAAATATCTTTCGGCAGGCAAGTAGAGAAAAGCCCTGACAGTTTCCTACTGGAATTAGTGCACACGTCTTCGATTACATCAGAGTTTTGGAAGAAATTTTGGAAGAGCTTTGGAAGAGCAGAAAAGAAGTTTTGACACACAAAATAATAAATACAGTGTGTATTTTCTCTATTAAACGAGGAAAAAGAATTTTTTTTTGTCAAATTTTTAGTTCGAATTAACCGAAGTGATAAAAATTTAGTTCGAATTAATGAGATATTTTTAACATTAACTCCAATACAAGTTTTTTGGGGCCTTTGGATTAGATCGAATTAACCGAAAGTTCGAATTAACCGAGTTCGAATTAACGAGCGTCCACTGTATATACATGTATAGTGTTCCGGAGGGGCAAAGTTGTTGAATACGGAGGGAGTGTAATATCGTGTAATCAATCGAACGTCCGTCTCTTTCCTCCTGTGCTGGTAATTCTGACCGTGCCTCGTTCCTCTATTTGCAGGGCCCCTCTCCCCGTACGCACCGCAGATTCTATTACACTGACCAGTTTTGAACGCGCCTCCTCACCCGCAATCCAGATAGATCGATGGCCGACGCCGGCGAAGTGAAGGAGGTCCGCAGCGATGGACGTACCGCCGCGTTCGAGTGGAGGATTCCCTATTTCTCCCAGCTCGGGCGAGGCTACTACTTTTCATCCTTCGTCGAGCATTTCGACGGGGAATGGGAGTTGGGGATAAATACTATGACCGGGAACGGTATAAAACATTTATCCCTGCACAGGAAAGCACTCCCACCGGGTACCCGAGAACCCGTTGGACCCGTCCACTTCAGCATCCAGTGCGAGACATCCGCTGGCGAAGTGATAGTCCTTGCCCGGGAACAGAAGTATCCGGAGCGACGTGCCTCGTGGGATCTACCCATCGATCCTCCCTGGAGGATACCTCCCTCGGCCGGACTCACCTTCACTGTCTCCCTCCGGAAGGGCGACTCTCCTGACGGACCAGGTGAGTGCCGGACTGGCCTCTGGCGCGGGGTAAGAGTGGGAAGCGTGATAGAGTCACCGCATGACGTCACGTCGCGAAGCCAAAAGGGTGTGATAGGGGGATGCCTGGGAACGACCGCAAGGGGTCGATCGAAAAAAGGTCGATTCGCGACGATTTTATTCAGGGGTCACGGGAAATCGCCGGGAGGGGGTGGGCTGCAGTGCAGGGACGGGAAAACCACGTACGGGATACTGGACGGGATCGTGAGAGGAGACACACACACACACACATTTATATAAATATAAATACATATATATATATATATATATATATATATATATATATATATATACATGCATACAAATATATTTACAAATATACACCTATATATGACGCCCGGTGACTTATTGGTAAAAGCTTCAAGCTTCCACAACACAGGTCCAGGGTTCGATCCTTGTACTGGGCAAGATCGACTCAGCGTTTTATCCCTTGAGTGAGTCGATAAAATGAGGACCAAGCGCACTCTGGAACTAACTCTGGCGGTCCATTGTGCCGTTGACGACCTGACCGAAACAGGCTGTATGGGACCCCAAGTCCACGATCTTGAAAGCGGGGACGGGTACCGCAAGCTTTGGTCCACATTCGGACTGGCGTGTCATGAGTTAGTTATACCTGTATACACACACATATATATATATATGTGGTACAGGAGAATCGAGCGGGTAATTTAAAACAAATACTTAAACTATTATAAACGAATACTAGGATAACTATACTAACATTTAATGAAAACTTATTATTTACAATATATTTACAAAAAGGACGTCGTTAATTAATAACATTCTAGACTAATGAAGGAGCAGTCGTCTACTGCTAACAGACAAACGCGTCATAGTTCGTCTCCGTCCAACGTCTGACAGCCCTAGGCTGGGAATTCACCCCTTCGCGCGCCTTTCCTTCCGCTGGGCGGCGCTAGGTGCTGGCACGACGCTAGGTGCTGGCATCACACAGGACAATGACCATTAATGGTAATTAACTAAGTGGGCCGAGGCAGGCTCCCGAACCCACAGATCGGCCGTCCTGCAGGCACCTGGCCCTCCAGGCGCAGCTGCAAAAATAAAAAAAACTAAACAGCAAGATTGAAAAAGAAAACAAAATCTAAAAAGAAAAACAAATTGAGCGTCTGCAACAGGTGAGCTTTTCGTCTTGGCTCCGTCTTCGTCGTTGTAGGGCCCTCACATCAAAGGTGCCATCGTCTTTTCGTCACTGGAACGTCACACAAAAGAAGAAACTAAAAAAATAAAAATAAAAAGTTATTAACAAATAGTTCAGTTCAGGGTCATGGCGGAATGTCCGTTGTTCCAGTCCAAGTCGTCATCGTAAAGGCGTTGTAGACACGGCATCTCTTCTTCTTCCTTTTTTTATTTATTTGGGCACAACACACCACGGTTTTAAAAATTCGGCGCATGTCGTCGTGTAGTTAGGTCCTTCGTGGCTCCCTTCTTTGATCACGTCGTAAAGTCTATAAGGTTGTGGTTCTTTCCTCCGTAAGTTGTACGTCTTCCGGTGCTCTTCTTGAACTTTAAGAATCTGTCGTTTTGCATGTCTTCTCAACAGCTGTTTCTGCCTGAATTCTTGATCATACTCATCACAACGTAAAGGCTTTTGATCGGTATGAATCAACATATGAGACTCCAAGTGACGTTGAGAAATGGAGGCATATGGACAGAGATCACATTTGAAACATTTTTCGCCTTCATGTATTTTTTCATGCAGCTTCTATGAATACCGATCAGGAAATGTCTTTCCACAGCGTTTGCACTTCAAAGGCTTGCCACTGGTATGAAGTTTCTGCATATGAATTCTCAAATGACTTTTAAGTTTATACATGTCAGGGCTTGCATATGTACAATGAGGACACTGATAAGGACGTTCACCGGTATGGCATCGCATGTGTCGCTTCAGTTTACTGAGCTTCACACTTGCATAGTCACATTCTGTGCAGCGATAAAGTTTCTCATGGGTATGCCTATATCGAACATGACGAACCAACTCTCCAGATGTATTGAATGATGCATCACCATCACGACAACAAAGCGGTCGAGTTCCAGTGTGAGTGTTAACATGATTTTGCAAAGATGCAAGAGTTTTAAAACCTCTTTCACATACACCACATTTATGAGGTCGTTCTTCAGAATGAGATTTCATATGACATGACAGCAATTTCAATTGATGAAAGGAGTTTCTTTCTTTTTTCCCAAATTTAAACTCTCGACCTTTCTTCAGGAGGTCACTCAACGGTCTAGCAATGATGGAATATTTTGGGATAAATTTCCTAAAATATCCGGTCAGTGCCAGGAAACTATGAACCTGTTTCAAATTAGATGGTTCGGGAAAATTAAGGACGGCTCTGGTTTTTAAATGGGATGGAGAAATTTTACCTTCCTCAATTAACGGGAGAGGAAATCTGTCCTTTACTATTACTTTGTTTAATCTCTGGTGATCTATACACAAACGAGGTGTTCCGTCTTTTTTCTTTACAATTACGACGGGGCTACTATATTCCGAAGAGCTGGGTTCTACTATCCCTTGCTCTAACCATTCAGCTACTTGAGCTTCAACAATCTTTTTCTCTGAAAATGGTAATCTACGGGGCTGATGGAATATAGGTTCATTGCCATTTACCAGAACGTCCAATTCGACATTTGAGGTCTTAGTTTTATGCGGCACATAATTCAAAACCAATTGTTGTACCTTATCTTTGAAAAGTTTTGGCACATCAGGCTCAATGTTCAGTTCAACCTCATCAAAAGTTGATTCAATTGGCAAGACGGATAACACGATACTTTCTTCCACACGCGGCGATTTATTTTTAATCGAAATCCCGTCTTTATTTATTATCGTTTCCCCCTGCATTATTACGTTAAGTCCCACGATGGCGTCACAAAACATAACATTATCTTCAACAACACAAACATTTGCCTTACACTTAAAATCATCAATTTCAATATTTCCCTCAAAAGAACCTAGTGGTTTCACTACGCATTTACCAAAACCAATTAAAGAAGAGTTTGATGGCATTAATTGATCAACAGTTAATTTATCAAACACAGATTTGCGAAGTAACGTCATTTGACTTCCCGTATCAATTATCGAACTCATGCTTAAATTATCAATCATTATTTTAATGCTCAGTTTCGGTTCTGACTGAATACTCAATACATCAGCTTCCGGCTTCGAATTGGCTTGAGGACACGCCGAAGCACGATGCCCAAAGCCCTGGCAAGAAAAACATCTGACCCCTCGGTCTTTAAGGATACAATATTTCGAAATGTGATTCTTTTCACCACAATTAAAACAAATCTTATTTTTGCTGTTATCGAAATTATTGTCTCTCATTTGCTCATAACCACTAGTGTACTTCGTTTTGTTTACATTTTCATCTTTAGAATTAAATTTATCGCTATGCTCATATCTCGATTTCATTTTATCAACAGCATTAACTCGGTCATTAAAGCCATATCTGGTTTTACCTCTATCGAAAGAAACTTTACTCTTGGCCGAATCATTCTTTATTACTTCATAAATTTTAAGCTTTTCTTTAAAATCTGTTAAATTCCTACATCCATACAAAATTATTTTGTTCTCGGGCCTATCACTAATTCCTTTAATTACATAGTGCATCAAAGCAGATTCCTCTATTTTACCGCAATGGCATAATTCTTTCATCTTTAAAAAATATTCCTGAACCGTTTCAGAATCTCTCATTTTCCTTTTACTCAACAGCTCGGGTAAGTTCGCTGAATTTATTTCAAAGGAAAATTCATCGATCAAGGCCTGTCTCAACTTGGCCCATGAATTAATATTGGGTTCCGTCCTAACAAACAATAAGGCATTTCCACCCAAAGACCTTTTGGCCATAACAAATTTTTGCAGTTCTGACAAATTAAATAATATCGACATACTTTCAAAATGATCGATCCAATTGATTACATTCTCGTGAGGCTCTGCGTTAAACTTAGACATAGTACTCTCGATGTCAGCATAATTGATGCTAACACTTGGCAAAACAGAGTTTCCAAAAAAGCTACTTTTATTTACATCTTCGCACTGCATTGATGAATCCGCCATATTTTGTTTTTTTCGCCCGTCATACTGTGCTGAAAAATCACAGCTGTTGTTTACTTCATCTTCGCCTTCAGAGTCAGAAGACACAACACTCCGGCTCTGCGCGAAAGCCTCGATTCCACAAAGCATAGACAAAATTCTCCTGGCCACTTCGGCCTTTGCCCCGTCAAAGGGAATATTTATGACATTCGCAATAGTGATAAATTCGGCGAGCGAAAACGCGCCGTCTATTTTTTTTAATTTCTTTTGAAACGCATCACTGTCTATGGGGAATTCAAAGCCTTCGAACTCGCGTATGCGTTTTTTATTTGACTTATCACCATCACTCTCGAATATTAAACGGTGCAATAGCTTGATCTTGTCTGACCGAAAGTTTTTTAAAGCACTGTTAATTTCTCTTATTTCCCCCAGTTTCATGTTGAAAAATGACAAAAAAGGTCACGTACCTTTTCAAGATGCTTGCGTCAATATGCTTGCGATATCCACGTCCTTTGAATTGTATGTCGTCTTTCAATGGTAGTCCATAAGAAGTCACAGTCACACTATAAAGTCTTTAGTCAATCTAGGTTGCCGTACGCTCACTAATTAAAATCTGGAATCCGAATATCAATCTGGATCCAAATTTGATGGGAATCCCACTTCTGAGTGTGGTACAGGAGAATCGGGCGGGTAATTTAAAACAAATACTTAAACTATTATAAACGAATACTAGGATAACTATACTAACATTTAATGAAAACTTATTATTTACAATATATTTACAAAAAGGACGTCGTTAATTAATAACATTCTAGACTAATGAAGGAGCAGTCGTCTACTGCTAACAGACAAACGCGTCATAGTTCGTCTCCGTCCAACGTCTGACAGCCCTCGGCTGGGGATTCACCCCTTCGCGCGCCTTTCCTTCCGCTGGGCGGCGCTAGGTGCTGGCACGACGCTAGGTGCTGGCATCACACAGGACAATGACCATTAATGGTAATTAACTAAGTGGGCCGAGGCAGGCTCCCGAACCCGCAGATATATATATATATATATATGTGTGTGTGTGTATATATATATATATATATATATATATATATATATATATATATATATATATATATGTATATATATGTTTATTTATTCATATATATACACACTTAAAAAAACTCTAATATATAAGGTAACACATGTATGCATTTTTAGATCCCACCCTGTGGACTTTGCTTCGTATAAATTTTTAAAATGTCAATGTTTTCTGTGATACCCTGTATATATATATATGTATATGTGTGTGTGGTGTGTGTGTGTGTGTGTGTGTGTGCGTGCGTGTGCGTGCGTGCGTGCGTGCGCGCGTGCGCAGGTCCGTTGACAATTGGGCAACCCGGGGCCCTGGGTATTTGTAAAAGACGAAATTTATTCAACAAAAGTGGACAGTGTTGAAGAACTCAGAGGACGCATAATTACTGCAATTTCATGTGTTACGGAATTTCGCATATATATATATATATATATATATATATGCGTGGAAACTTCTGTATAGTGGCTAGTTTCCGGAAAAAGTGGCATTTTTGATGGGTGACCCCGGAAGACGGGTTTGTTCCATAACGTTGGCTCTATGAAGTCTTGAATCAGTTGTGAAAAAAATTTGACCGTTTAGGGGGATGGCCTTTTAGAGGGATTTAACTGTATGTAACTCTTTTTTTCCTTTCTTACAGGCGTCTCCCGTAAAACACAAACAGAAGATACTGGATTGCCAGGTAATGTTCCCAATTTTACTTCTGCCACAAAAATAACTCACATCCTCGTCTCCTGTGATGGCCTTTTACTAGAATATCTCTTTGCACGAGTACCCAGTAGGAACTAAGGGGAAAGGAACCTATCCTAGATATTTAAAATGTATTTTTCAATCATCTTCGAAAAGAATGTTCACCGACTGGGCGCGTTTAAAAGGATGTATGTGTAATTCCCTGTGTGTTGCCTTACTGTGTTTGTGTACCTCTAGTCTAATTACCTGGAAATTGAGGTTTTGACCATCAGAAGGTACCTCTGCGAAATTCCGAAGTGAGTTCCTTTGCCGTGTCAGCAGTAAACTGTCTTCGGGAATTTCTATTGCAAGTGAAACCAGTAGGAAAATTTTCTTCGGGGCATAAATAATGACTCTGGTAATAAATTATCTGGTCTTGCCGAGAACCTGAGGAACGGCCAGTCGTGTCGACTCTCGCCACAAGACTTGACCGCGGTGTGCGGAAAGAAATAGAATCGTGAAGGTTTCTTGATTGGCAATGGGAGCACACTGGAGAGGGACGGTGGACCGCTGTTCCCGTTTAAAGCTTCTTCTTGTAGGCGGGAGTTGTGCTTTTATCCTCCTTCTGCACCCTTGACTTATGCCTGATTCATACCTAATCTCCTTTCTGACGTCTCATTCGCTGTGCCACCGTCGCCAGTTTAGGATCACTGAACTACAGTGTCGCAAAATAAGGGTGGTTCTAGAACTGCCTTGACCCGATAAGAGACACTTCTACTTGAGACATTTGCCGTTCGTTTCAGAGGTACAAGTATAACCCCGCTTTGTAAAGTTTTCGCTGTATTTAATAACCCGTTAAACATACCGAGTTCGTGCTATCAACATTTTATTGAAATGTGTGGAGTGAAAAATGTTCGTGGATAGCAGTAAATATATATTTTACTCTGAGCGGAGCAAACGCATTGTTTATGTACTGAGCGTGTCTTCTCGACCAACTTTTGTGTGTGTAGGAAACGGTAAACGATGATGTGCTACCGCGTTTCGTTTCGATCCATTTTTTGGGGTGGAAGGATAGAATGACGGTGAACGAATGTATTCTGGCCCTCTCTTCTAGATCTGAATTATTTTTTCGGGAGAGAGGAACAATGACGGGGTGGCGTTTCCTATTCAAAATTCTTTGTAAGAGTATGGGGTGTGGTAATCGGGTGATTATGGAAAATTGAGGTGCTTAACGTTTCTTCTAGATCATATTCATTGTTCGTATATGTCTCATGTATCAATTTCGTGCTAATCATAGCACACGCACACACACACACTTACTATAATCTGGTTGAAAGCATGACGTGGCAAACCTGACGGCCACAGGCGGACCGACATCGTATTCCATATTTTTGCAGACAATGCAGTTTACAATAAGATTTGGTGGTACAACTTCCAGATATGAACTTCCAGAGTGGTCGAAGCAAAAAGCTGTCGCCTTGTTTCCCTTGTTGCCACGGCACGATTGCCTTTTGAAGCCTCTCTGCCCTATAAATATTGTCTCGGATCCCTTTTGCAAGCTCTGTAATAGTCGACAGGAAATGAACTCCACCCATATCCTGAGTTGATCCCCTCTAACTCTAGCTCCAGTGTGGGAGAGATGTTGGATGGCTTCTGTGGGAAATTATTATACTAGATGGCGCTGCCACTCCATAGATTTGGTAACCCCACTCGGACTTTCAGATCAGATTCGAAGCGAAACGCGGCAACAAGGATTAGAACCGCACTGTACTCAATGCATGCGTGTAAATATGTAAAATAAAGTACGAGGGTAGGCTCAAAAGTAATGCACACATGCTTGTAGAGCGCGAACAAAAAGAAATAGCAAGATCGGGCAAAATGTACATTAAAGTACAATTCTTAAGCTTCAAAATCATCTATTTATTTTTCAACATAGTCACCGTTAAGGCTAACACATTTCTCCCAACGTGTAACAAGTTTTCTCATTCCGGCACTGAAAAATTCTTCCGACTTTTCTCGAATCCACGACTTGACAGCTGCCTTCACCACATCGTCCGAGGTGTAATGAATACCCTTTAGGTCTCTCTTGAGTAGAGGAAAAAAAAATAAAAATTGCAAGGGGCAGGATCGGGGGAATAAGGAGGGTGTGGAATCAGTTCAAACTTCAGGTTTCGCAGAGCCTCTCTAGTCCGACGCTGTTCTCGCCTGTGAGACGGCGTGGTACCCATCGAGCACAGATTTTACGGTATCCCAATCATTCTATAATGAAGAAGACACATTCCTTGGATACTCCATTATGGTTTGCGATACGCTTTTGAGTGATTCGCCGGTCATTTTGAATCAAATCGTCGACGAGTTTGCGATGTTCATCGTCTGTGGCAGTGATCGGACGTCCGTTGCGTGTTTCATCAACAATTATGGCTTTTCCAGCCTCGAAACCGCGAAATTTTACTACCCATCGATTTACAGTACCCCTATCAACAGCATCGTCACCTTAAACAGCCTTTAAACCAGCGGTTCTCAACCTGGGGGGCGCGCCCCCCTAGGGAGGCGTAGAAGAATTTCAAGGGAGGCGTGAGTTTAAAAAAAAATGAAAAGTAAAACTAATTGTAATTTACTGTACTCAATTTTGCGGTCACAGGGCTTGTGGTGGCCCAGTGGTACAGCGCGCTGGTTTTCGGTGCTGAGGGTGCTCGGATCGAATCCTGGCGTCGCGCCACGAAAAATGCCTACGTTCGTGTCGTCCCTTCATAGGACGTAATGCTGTCCGCCTATAGGGTGCCCCCACAATAAAATGGGCAGTAAAATTGCGGCGTAGTATAGGCGAATGTTTGACGACAAGTGTCTCCGCATTGAAAAAAAAAATTTGCGGTCACAATGTAACCGTAACGTATTTTCGACATACAAACACGGACACAATAATTTTCTCACACGATAATTGTCGTAGCTACAATGTCAGAAAAATATTCCGAAGACTTATGATGCAGTTAAGGGTTTCACAGAAAAGATAACTCTTTGGCAACGCTGTCTTCAGAGTTCAGAGCCAAACTTTTCATCCTTTCCAAGATTGAACGACCTCCTCGATGATAAAGAAAATCTCCCATTGCAACAGATAAATGAATTGAAGGATTTTATATCAGGTCATTTGGTAGCATTGCAAAATGAAATTACATACCACTTTTCAGATATTAGTTAAGAGAACTGGGAGTTCAAGTTGACAAGAGATCCTAATAAAATCGACGTGGATATACTTCCTGACCATATTCAGAAACAGGGAATCGACCTAAAATGTGATTCTCAAGCAAACGCGGAATTCGAAAACATGGATGTTGAAAATTTTTGGTTACGCTATTTCCTCGTTTACCCAGAAGTTGCTTTGGAAGCTTTGAGGTTGTTAGTGCAGTTTTCATCCACATAAATCTGTGAATCTGGATTTTCAGCATTAACTTACATAAAGTCATAATATCGAGTAAAGCTGGACGTTGAAAGGGACCTGAGGTGTGCTTTGTCACGGTTACAACCTAATATTCAAAAACTTGACAAGGACAAACAATGCCAGCCCTCTCATTAATGTTGTGAAAGTGACTGGTATTACATGCTAACCTCACCTAGATCGTTGATTATCTAAAATATATTTGATCTGTATTTAATTCTTTGATTACATATGTTCTAATAATAATATGTTCTAAATTAAGATATGAGTAGTAATATCAAATTTTGTGTATGAAATTATCTATTCTATATTTTCATGTAATAACCAGCTTCAGTTTCATATTCCGATTGTACTACTTGTATTGACCACATATAGTGGTGGTGGTGGGGGGGGGGGGGAGGCGTGACCTCACATCAGTGTTCAAAGGGGGTTGCAGAGCCTGGAAGGTTGAGAACCCCTGCTTTAAACGACGATGAATCTCAGTAGGACTCACTTTTTCAACTGTTAAAAATTCGATAACAGCGCGCTGTATAACTCGCCGTTGACATAGCACTAGAACACGTCTCCATACTACCGCTTTTCAAAATCCATATATAGATATATATATAGATGTATAAGTAAAATATATATATATATATATATATATATATATATATATATATATACATATACATATATATATATATATATATATATATATATATATATATATATACATATATATATATATATATATATATATATATACATATATATATATATATATTACTTATACATCTCTCTCTCTCTCTCTCTCTCTCTCTCTATCTATCTATCTATCTATCGATCTCTCTCTCTCTCTCTCTCTCTCTCTCTATATATATATATATATATATATATATATATATATATATATATATATATATATATATATATATATATAGATAGATAGATAGATAGATAGATAGATAACGGACACGCACAATGTCTAAAGAAATTTGACATGTTGGTCGAAATAAGGAAAATTCATTTACTGGTTTTTTTAAAAATTTGCAAAGGCAGGTCACAAGACAATACAAAAATAAAATCAAAAACAAAGAAACACAAGAGAACTAAAACGTGCATGATCCCAGAATCTCTGAGGGATGCTGGTGGTTCAGTGGTTCTATTCGTTCTTTCTTCTTCTTAATTAGTCATCTTAAGTGCGCAATAACTTTTGATCATGGGTTCGCACATAATTTACGTAAATAAATGATTTTGAGGCTTAAGAATTGTACTTTAATGTTCTTTTTTCCCGATCTCGCTATTTCTTTTTGTTCGCGCTCTACAAGCATGTGTGCATTACTTTTCAGCCTACCCTCGTATATACATACTTTTTGGGGGGTGTCTTTTCGGAATAAATATGATTTTTCTTATTGACTCAAGTGTCCACCTACGTACGGACATAGAGTGTCCATTCATGTGTATACATTTGCATAATATATATAGTCTTATTCCTTTGTTACAGGCGTCTCGAGAAACACAGACGGAACATGATCACAGTCCCGAAGTGATGAACATCCATTAGAAGGTAATGCTCGGGATTTGATTTCGAGCAGAAAATCATTCTTGACATTCTCTTCCGCGGTGACAGTCTCGTAACAGAACAGTTAGGACTTGGAAATAGAAGGAAAACATTTTATCACTCATCCTAGATATTAAAACGAGTGAAATGGGCGACGCACACCTCTTGTTACATACTCGTCGTATGATGTCTAAGAAGAATTCAGTATTATCGACCCAGATTTCTACACCGAAAGTTTGAATTTCGCGTTTTTAAAGACGCAACCAAATTCATACTGTTTTTTTCAGTATTTTGAAGTGAAAAAAGCCTCTTTTCAAGGTATGAACGTAACCGTATCTGTAACAAGCGCGACGCCTCTCTAACAGACAGCCAATACGTCTCTTTTCGTGACGTATGTCTCAGTGTGATAGTTTTTAACACGTCGAGTGTTTCTTTGCTTCAATGTTCGACTTAGATTGCACCGATGTGTTCGTGTTCGCTAAAGCAACATTTTCCAAGATTTCTGAATCCGTTACTGGTAGAGAATTTAGCCTTTGAGCCACGTAGCCCACACCTACTGTTTGCAGCCTTTCTGTCCGTCATTCGCGTCTCGGACCCCGGTCATTTTCGCCTTGTACTTCGTGATGGGTCGATGTCCAAACCACGATGTCACCTCTAGCTGGTCATGACTATCGTGACTGAAGGGTGAAATGTCTCGTGTGACGGCATTTCGAGAGACTGGTCCGCCTCAAATTTCTTTTTTTTTAGCACGGCTCAATTCAGCTTCGATTATAAGTTCCGATTCTTTTCATTTCGATTGGAGGTTAAGGCACGTTCCAAATTCGCCAGGTACTCCATAAACCCATTACCTTACCTTACCTGACGTCCATCGATGGCGTATCTGGTCACGACGCAACAGCGTAGAAGTTTGGGTGCAGGTCTGTCCCGGTTTAACTGTACCTGAGCAAGCGACCGTTGCATGTATGATGACTTGATAGTATTCAAACTGTCCGGCTACAACGTGTCGATCAATTTTCTCGGCCTTCGACTCTTTTTGAATGCCATAGAGTGGCATGACTCTGAGGTTCAGTGACTGTACTGTCGTGTGTTACTTACGTCAGTTAAATTTAAGTTGCGTTAAATTTTGAACAAAGTTTCTTTCTTTTAAACAAGTTGAGTTCATAGTTTTACTTCGCCACCCTACGTCTTTACTGGCAATAACTAAGTATTCACGTTTTTCATTTTGCAGCTATCTCCAGTGAGTCAGAACATTTCGGGAAGTTGCTGCTCTCCGGGACTGGCCACGACGTCCTCATCAGAGTCGGATACAAAAAGTTCAAAGCCCACAAACATATTCTGGAAGCTCGCTTGGCGGCGATGTTCGGCAGCGACATGGCGGAGAGTGCCGGGGGCTCCATCACGATCGAGGACTGCGACCCGGACTAGTGTGGCCAGTTTCTCCAGTTTGTGTAGTGTGGAAGGGCAGACATTGCTTCGGTCAGCAGCGCTCTGGGTCTGTACCACGCCGGCGACAAGTACGACTTCCCGAGCCTGAAGAAAACGTGCGTCCAGTTCCTGAAGTGTTCTTTCACGACGACTACCGTGTTCGACGTCGTCAGTATGGCTGCTCGACACGAGGAGAAGGAACTGCTGCATCGAGCCATCGTCTATATGTCGACTCATTTAAAGGAAGTGATGCGCACCGGGCAATGGCAGCGTTTCCTTTTGGCCAACCCCGTCGAAGCCAATGACATGTGTTTAAAAGCCAAGGATTGCGAGAAACGCTAATGACTGCCATTTTCATTATAAGAACTGAATTCTGCGCGGGATGGGGTTATCTGGCGATCTTTGCATCGCAGGTTTTGTGCCCTGTTGAAACTTGTTGCTCAACCTTGGATCGGCATTTTCGAAGCAACAGATTGTCCAGTTAATAGGAGATCACACAAGGTTGTGGACTTCCTAATGACCCAAAGAAGTTCTGTTATCGTATAATGTACCTTAAGTGAAATCTTTTTAAAACCTGAAATTCGGAGTGAAAACTGCTGTATTTATACAGGTGACTCCTTTTGATTTGTAAATCATAAAATGTCTCCGCATTATTTTCAATTTGAACTCGAACTTTGTTTTCTGTGAAGGTCTTTTAGCTCTTTATATATTTTTTATTCCTGTACATCATTCGTAAAACTAATTTAGTTCTGTAGTCGGAAGAAATGAATTGATTTGAATATCAATAAATCGAATTTATTTTCCTAGTAATTTGTACTGTGTTTACAAAAAGCAATCACACTTGTATTTTTAAACAGTAATAGCTAAATAGATTGACGCGTGGATAAAAAAAAAAATCTAAAGTATTTTTACCTATGAAAGGGTTACGGGGACCGCCTGAGGCCGGTTTTCCCGCCGTCGCCAAATCAGTCGTTGGCGATGACTGCCGTAGACGGAAAGGGAGAGAAAACCAAACTTGCATAACGTGTTTATAAGAGTTTCATGATGCTTGCGTACGACTCTTAATCAAAGTAAAATAAAATACAATATTTTCATTTCCGTCTTTAAGCCAATTTAAGCTCTATTCTATTTAAATGTTCAGAAATGGCATGACACCACCCTTCGACAGACCAATGTCGTAGTTCTTGTTGTGACTAGTGCAAATAACCGAAGTGAGCATCAGTATAGGACCTTCCCATCAAATTTTCACTGAAAATAGTCAGAATAAAATGATTATCGCTATTCTTCAGTGATGATTGGCCGCGTCGCTTGCCTTAAGGATTTTGTACAATCTTTTTTTTTTCTGTCTGTCTCATTTGAGCCATTTAAAATCTTATTAAAAACAGTTATAAAAACTGATCATTAAATTTACAAGGTACACGAAATTTACATTCAATTTACGAGGTTAAATCCAAAAATAATTTTTTATGGCCGAAACAAAGGCATTACCAAACTTCATTAAACCACAATAAAAGAAAAAGTAAAGAAACTATAAAGAATTTATTTAAAAAAAAACACAACAAATCATACAAAACAGATTCATAATAGAATCAGATGTACTTTATAACGACTGACAAGGTTTATCCTACCATAACAAAATGCACTATAATATACACATTTGTTGGGAGATTATTAAAAATTTCATTGATATTTGTAATTTATAGAGGTGTCGTAGAGGCTAAAATTATTAAAATGCAAAAAAAATGTTGTAAAAGTAGTTACTGTTGTTAAAATTCAAATTCTGCAATGGAGAGTTTTTATTCTGTATAATTTTTACAAGATGAAAAATATATTCGAAACAGTACTCAACAGTACCACAGCTTCTATCTCAGTTTTGATTATTATAATAAATGCATGGCAATAGAGATGCGACTCTTATCGCATCACACCAATGGAACCATTTCAGTTTGACTGGTTTCCAGAGAACAGTCTCCTCGGCAAAGAAAAAAAGACAGTGAAAAATGATTTCGGTTTTCATATATAATTAGAAAAATTACTCTTCTCAAAAACAGTTTCTCAGTAAATAAACACTAAAATATAGCACATATTAGTAACTGCTTCATGGGGCACATATGTAGCCACTGATGACTCTACTTAGGAAAATATCTCGTGCTGTAGGATAATGTGCCCATTTTTTCAGTTATAATCATGCAGTTGTTTCAGTGGTGATTCCCCTTACATAGTGACATAGCAATCGGCGATAGGTGAAGGTGGTTGTTTGCTGTCGTTGATCAACAGGTAATCGAAGAGCCCCATCGCATGTCTCACAGGTCAAGTCGGGCACAGGTCAAGTCGGGGCTGGTCAAGTGTTTGGTCGCACATCCGCACAGTCTAAGGAGTGGAAAGAAATTAGATATAGAACCAATACGAAGGGCGGGAAATATTACAAACAGTTTTTTTAATGCAAAAGTAACTGATAAAAGTGGAAATGAAATACAATATATTTTATTTTAATGTTTAAAAGCCTTATTGTAGTAGGTTAGATTTAGTCAAAGAATTCATTATAGTATAGTAAGTTTTCTATAGTTCACAGCCTATTAAAAACTAGAAAAATAATTAACTAGACCCTTCTAAATCTTTAAGTAACGGCTTATGATGAGTTGAGCGAAGTAAACACATAATTAGACTTGACCAATTAAAATGGCAGTAGAAAATACTAAGAACTAAATTCCAGTCACTAGGCCTCATTTTTAAGACTTTCAACAGTGGATTGAAATAAAGTCGTCGAATCAGATTTCTATAAAAAAGTACTGGTTAAAATCCAAAATAAAAACGGAGTAGTCCTTTCCATAACTTCTTTATCACACGACAGAAAAATATTACGGCGTTCGATTGAAGATCTAGAACAAATACTGATGTACATATTTAGAAAAAAAAACACACCTTAAATAACGAAATAATTAACGGTAAAATTAAGCTCAGCTCACAAATAGGGTGACGAAGTCTCTCTTCGAAAATAGGAACGATGCGCCCATCACGCGTAGGTCCAACATTAACGAGAAGGTTGCCACCGCAGCTAGAGGGAGAAACTAGTTCAATGAACATTTTGCACCGAATTAAGTATATCTCTTTTGCCCCTTCATAACATACCAGTGAGTAAATACCAGTTACGCGGAAAAAAGTTTTCTGGATAGCCAATGGCTACTTTAAGTCTGCAACTACTACAAAATGACTATGCATTTGAGGTGAAGGGAAAGAAGTGTAATCGAGAAACAGAAGAAAGGTTTTCAGTGACATCCAAAAATACGTATTATAAAATGCACAGAGAAAGGATAGGGCCCCAAAATAGCTGAAAAAACTTTAGTAGCCCCCCCCCCTCCCAATCTAACTCGGAATACTTTTAATTGCATTTAACACAAAAAAAGGAAAAAATAAAATATATTACACATCGCAGTTTCATAATTTTAAAATACAACAATAACAATTTAAGCTGCCATACATTCACATAGAATTTGATCATTATGGAGGAGATCAAATTTTATGATCCACTGTGTTTGACACAATACATGAACGCTATCTACATAGCAATAAAATTATAGAAATCAAAACACTATAATACTTTGTACAGAGTTGTGTTTTTAAAACTTTTAAAATTTTATTTCCATTGCAGGTTTCAAAACGTCTTCAAAAAAAAAAACAAAAACCTCTGTTTAATTAAAGACGACAAACTCCTGAGTCACTAAACCCACCGAGGTCAAACCTGTTTAGGTCGCAGTCCGATTTTGCATTTAGCACTTCAACCTTGACCAACGCTTCCCTGATTCTAGATGCTTGCCTTATTATAAATTTCCTCTAAAACTTGAAACCACACTCGAAGAGTATGTGCTGGCGGCAAGAATGCATAGATTTTAAATGCCTCTTTGGCACAGCAAACCGTAGAGGTGCATAAATTATTTTCAGATATTTTCTCCTCTTTCTAACGTTTCATTTCTATTTTTTTCCAGTAAACTATTATTTATCCAAATGACCAATTTTTCATTCTTATTGTTTAAAATGTATATCGTTTTTATTTTAATTTCGCCAAACATTTTTTTTTTCTTTCAACAAACATGTATATTTTTTTAGCGGTTAGATAAAAAAAACACACACACAATTTTCTTAAACAATCTTACTAGAAATTTTAGACAATATTATTCGCAATAATCATGGAAATGTTTTGTTATGCCCTAAGTTAAACACCATCTTTTTTCGGAGTACGGTAATAGCTAGTGTATATGGCGACTGTGCCTTGGGTGTATATATAAATGTTGTTAAATGTGTATCTTATTAAACTTTTTAATCCAAACTAAGTGTCTTCTCTGACAAGATAATCACTAAATAACATCCCGAAAGGTCTACGTTTAAGATACTTATAGTAGTCCATCAGAGTCACTTTCCATGATACGAATATATTAGTTGTTCCGTGAGATCTAGAGCAGTAATAATTCTTAAAGGTCGTAGATGTGTCTAGGCCAGTTACTGGGGCAAGCATTTATATATAAATATGATGCAGACTTTATATTTTGTAATAGATATTTCTCGCAAGAACTGTTTCTAATTGTTTTATTTCTGCCGTTGTAAATAGTTCGAAGAGGGAAAAGGTCTTTTTTTTTTTCTCAAGGTTTGGCCAAGGATAAAGAATGTTTCTGTAAAACTAAAATTTATATTATTTGTCTTCAGAACATAGAATGATTTATCATTTTTAAAAATGTTATAAATACGCAAATAAGGGGGAGAAAACAAGAGAATATCACTCTTCTTTACACGCAGCTTCTGAATATCGACGATCGAATTCCTAATATCTCTAATTGAAACACTCTCTTGTTTTATGAAAGTGCTTTTATAAATCCCTTGATTTTGAATCACTTGAAAGCGGAACAGTATGGATTCTCAGAGCGAATCAACATATTTTTAGGCCTGATCTACAAGCATTTTAAAATACTTTGTTCTTAAAATATTTACTTCTTTTCAAATGCAATTTCTACAACATTAATCTTTTGATGTATCTTAAACCCGTATCACACTGAAGAATTTGGTGAAACTTTAAGCTTTTCGTCAAGCATTTCTCCTCGCGGAGTGTCTGTGAAGGGTTGCTGGAGTTTGACAAACGGATTCGCAAACCGAAGCGGACGGGTTACCGTACCAATCCTGTTATCGACCATTAGGCTTTAGGCATAGCATACAAATTTCTTAGCGCATGTATTACGAATCGATTGCTCACTCGGACATAACCTATTCAAATCATGGCTCCATCCAATTTTATGAGCATATCATCTAAAAAAACGATATGTGCTAAAATAATTTGCCTTACAGCAGCATTAATTGCAAGAAGAAAAAAATCTGAAAGAAAAATTTGGACAAGGGAATGGTTAAAAAAAAGAAATAAACTAGGATGTTATGAGAATTTGATGAGGGAACTGGCACTTCAGGTAAGATATTTTCTTTCAAATTTTGCTAGAATTAATAAATTATTATAGAAATAATAGTTATAGAATTATTATGCAGAATATTTTACCCTTCTTTAAGTCCCCTAAAAGAGGATTATTTCTTTTTCCCCCAACTGTTTGGTTTAGTGAAATGTTTGAAAAGGTTGCTGTAATATCTTGCTCATAGAAATTTTCTATACATGAAATACAATTATGAAAAATTAAACATATCTTATTTTTTAATACTAGGATACTGAAGGCTATAGAAGGTGGATTAGGATGGATACAGCATCTTTTGAGTATTTGCTTGAAAAAGTATTACCTTTGATACAAAAAAGAAATACACAAATGAGACACAGTATTCCTCCTGGTGAACGTTTGGCACTCACTCTCAGATATTTAGCTACAGGTAAAGATATAGACTTTTTATAAACATTGCTTTTTTTTAAAATCTTAATATTGATATTAAAGACTAGTACAAGATTATCATTATCATGATTTAATGAATATGATGGGCAGGACTGTAGAATATAAACACAGTCGCATACAATAAAGTATAAGTAGGATTAATTATTTTAGGTAGTATAAATATGGTCGATACTAACATACACATGTACTTTTACATATTCTAGTGTATTTCGGTTTTAATACTTTGATTTATATAATATATATTATGGCAATCTATTTTAATCAAATTTGTTGCTGATCGATAATTACCCCAGAAGTG
Organism: Dolomedes plantarius; assembly: GCA_907164885.2. NCBI lineage: Eukaryota > Metazoa > Arthropoda > Arachnida > Araneae > Dolomedidae > Dolomedes > Dolomedes plantarius. Next base: position 227,445,782 of record OU015492.1, on the reverse strand, counting down.
ACCAAGTTGGTCACACAAAATCTATAATCATGAAATTGACAAATGCATTTGCATTAAAATAAACATTTTATTATGTGGGTGCTTACTGTGCAAAAATTGAAAATATTATATTTGATAGTTAATTAATATAATATAGTAGACTCTCTTTAATTCGCAAGCACCTATAATCCACACATCATAACAGATGTAAACATTGAAATTTGATGTTAAGTTTCAATGCCAATCATTGACAATTCAATAGCTAGCATGTAAAAATATATATTGTGACATTTTTTTAAAAATCATTAATTGTATATTTAAATAAATTCAAATAAAATCATTGTACAATATTTATTATAATATTTCTGTTATTTTAATTTGTCATTAATTGTAAAAAAAACTGTTGATTGGTTTTACTTACAATTTTCAAAACATAAACAATAGAATGACCTATAATCCACACTAGCATTGGTCCCAAGCTGTGTCGATTACAGAGAGCCTACTGTAATTAGATGTTAGATTTGGCATGTTAGGCACATTAGAAACAGATGTTTTATTGTTTATGTTTTCTGTACTATTCTGTTTTGAACAAAATTACTATGACAGATCTTTAGATGAAAAAATACACCTATGGATCATTAAAAGAGAACTGCTAAAATGTTTTTCTTTTAAGCATTACCTGTGTCTGATTCTTTACTGACAGTATTTATCTTTATTTTTCAGGTGAAACGTGGCAATCATTAAGTTTTCACTTTCGCATTGCTCAAAACACCATTTCTAGAATCTTGCCACTAGTATGCAAGGCAATTTTTACAGTTTTAAAAGATGATTATCTAAATTGCCCCAGTAATGAAACTGAATGGAAAGCATTAGCTGCTGACTTCAATAGAATGTGGAACCTGTTCCATGGCAAGAGCAAATGTGCAATTTACATTGAATTTAATTTTTAATAAATGTACCTTGTTCAAAGTTAAGATTGAAAATTTTTTGTTCTGTATAACTTGTAAATAATAACTACACTGGTTTCAATTATGAAAACAGCATACGAAAACTTAGTCTCAAAAGAGGGGTTAGAACGACCATTATTATTTTATGTTAGAACATAACTTTGCCAAGTACCAAAATAATTTGATTTCTTTTTTCTGTACCCATATAAATTGGGTTACCCATATGGATCTGATCTTTTGTGGTACAAATGGAAAGATTAGTTTCTAGCAACATTCTTAGCACAAAAAGTGTGAAATAAAAAAAATTCAGATAAATTACATTCATATTTTAGTACAGCTCATATTCAAAATATTAGAATAATTACATTACATAAAATACTAACACAATATTAAAAAAATGGACATCTACGAAAAGGTTAACTCTCAGATATATCAATAAATTTTGGAATAGTATCATAAATAAATAAATGGAAAATAATTTCTTATTACTTTTTCTCAGATATTATAATTTTTTTAATCTGAGCTGTATGCTACTGCTATATATTTTTCAAATGCCAAAATACCTATAAATACCAGTTATATGCAACATACCAGCTATTTGTAAAATTAAATTATGGTGAACGAAATCAATGAAATGAAACATGAAGTAAAAAATTTATTTAAAAAATTATTTATTATTATTAAAAAATTATTTATTATTCAAGTCTGCTATGCAATATTTATTGATAACACCTTGGATTTCAACTCTTGCCTTTTCTTTTAAGTTTACATCTTTTAAACTTTTAAATGTACATCTCAGATAATTAAAAAAGGCATCATCGACATTGTCTTTATCCTCATTTATAGATGCCATTAATTTCTTGACTTGCTCCAACGTGCTGGATATTTGCTTATCCACACTTTCCCCCTTTTTTTTTAGGGGGAATTAATGAAGTTTCCATCACTTTCCTTTTATTGGTCTGGGGGCTATTCATTACTGCATTTTCATTGACTGCAGTAACCGATTCTTGGGTAAATTCCCCAAATTCACTTTCTGTATCCTGTAAAAAATAGACATTAAAATGGAATATTGAAATGTAATAATAAATTTAAAAATGAGAGCTGTGATCAGGGTTCCAAAATATCGAAAATATCCGATATTTTGATATATATCCAATATTTTCAAAATTGTCAACTTATTGCTGATGATAAATATTTACAGATTTAATACAACTTAAACACCAATACATATTACACATTATATATAAACTAATATAAAACATTATTCTAATATAAAATAGTACTTAATTTTATATATATAATTATAAATAAAAAATTTTTTTTTCTTTTTTTTAAAGCACTCGTAACAAAATTTTAAGTTAAACATTTTTCTCTTTCAAAACACAAATTATAAAACTCAAATTTTAAGAATGTTTTATTTCTTTAAGAAAACTTTAAACACAAAATGAAATTTATTTATTTTTGTTCAAAAATTTAAACAAAAATGTAAGTGTTATTATTGTTGTTATTCAGTTGCATGTAAACTGAATGTTTACTATCATAAGTGATCCATAAGTTCGTAAATTTAGCTTACCATAAATACTAGTGTCAGTACAGTAAATCAATGCAACCACAATACTTAAAATCTTAGCATTAAAAATATCTCTTGCATTATTGAACAATAATGATAAAGCAGGGTAGACTATTAATGGCTTTCAATACAATTAACTTTGTTAAATAAGAAGTTATTACTACATGATTAAAAATTCTGATTGATTGTTTTCCGAATACAGAAAAAAAAATTGTAACTTGTTTCAGTGCAATATCCTATGCACGAAGATTATTTCTGTTGACAAACATTGGCGAAGTTTGGCGATAAAAATGACAATTGATATGAATGCATATCAATGATCCGAAAAGTTCCGAAAGATCCACAATTAAATAGAATTATTTTGAAATTATATCAAACGTGGCAATACTATAAATAATTATTAAGTTGTTACGGATAAGAAATGTATAAAAGACATGCAAAATCGTACTTACCGCTAGTAAAAGAAGATTGGTAATGAGGCCATTTCTCACTCATTATCTCCCCTATCTCTTTACAAGTCAACCGCTTTAACGTCCTGTTCTTGTAACTGTAATGACTGTGGTTCCACAGATTTCACGAATTGTAACTTCGTCGATGAAATAATTTAAAATTTCTTCTTTAGTCCACGGATCCGTGTTGGCGGCCATATTTTATTCCTTGCTCGATCGCGAGTCACGTGAGCCAAAAAACCTGCCCTGCTATTGGACAATTATGTGCAACACAAGCTTTTCGTGAAACTTTTCCCATGTAGAATGGGAAAAGTTGCAGATAAAGATTGATAGAAAAACACTCTATCACACAGTATTTTAGTGCAACAGTTGCAGGTAGAACAGGTTTAGTGAAACAGTTGCGCTAAAAGCTTGTGCTAAATCTTTAGTGTGATACGGGCATAAAAGGTTGATGATATTTGAATTTTTGAGGTTCAAAGGATTTCATTTTGACTTTATAAATTTAAAATCAGAAAATATAAATAAAAATGTTTTGGGGGATGATTAAATGAATAACTCTAGTAACATTCTATAATGTAGTGCTAAGATGAAGAAGTTAAAATGAGCTCTACGAAATGTTTTTACCTTGATAAAAACGGGTTGTATTTACTTATTTAAAAACAGCTATAGGGAAAATACCGCACTTTCTTTGTTAATGACAGATGATTATAATGTTACTTAAATTTTTGGTCTTTCTATACCTCATTCAATTTGAAAACAGGTTTACGATACACAAAACAGCCAAGAATGATGACACATTTACAGTTGTGGTGAAAGAAACTATGAACTAGCCACTGTTCGACAGGTGCCCCTCAGTTTGTACATATGCGCAGTGAGAAAAATTGAAATTAATTAAAATTTCCTGAAATAATGCTCGATGTACTTAAAGAAAGCAGTTGAAATTGAAGTTATTTTATAATAAGTGTGAAGAAATATGTGAACTTATTTCCTTTAGGTTCGAAAGCACAAAATTGCACAAACAGTCTACATTCATTTCATAACGATATTATAGATGGCACTACATATTCTCTCACTTTATCATACACTACACATTTTCCTACTTTAAGTTTGCAATCAGAATTTGAAAAGAAACGTACCTACTGTGCCTCTGGTGCCTAAACGAAGAAAATTTCGTCAATGGTATTTTTATGTTCCAGAGAAAAAAGGTGAACAATAGAAGGTAAAAAGGCCGTCAGAAAATTATTGGATTGGCAAAAAAGTAATTTCAGTTTTTTAGTGTGAAATAAAACTCCATTTTTTCTATACAAAAAAAAAATAAACTTTAATCGGTCAAATTTCTTCCAATCTGTTCGATGACCTTTTACCATTTTTCTGGTAACTTCATGATTATCGTTATTCTTCGTGATTCTCATGGTCTCGGTTTAACTGGTCCGTCCGGAGTTAAACCGAGCTGGTCTTCAGAAGCAAGAGCTACAAATACATTTGAAAGTTAGATGTCCGAAGAAGCTGAATTGGTTTGATTATAGCTACAAAGTAACGCCGAAAGTTTAGAACGTACGCCATATTTCAGTTATCAAGAAACTATCGCCAGCTATTGGAAATTGATGAGTGCTCGATACTTTATTTATCTTAACAGTTAAAAAATATGTCTGAAAAAAAGATGAAAGAACTAGGTATTAGAAAGAGGGTTTTAAAAGCCCAATTTACAAAGTTTAAGGACAAAATAAATCTTGATACTTTTGACAGCGTTGAAGTAGATTTAGCAATAAGCAAATGTAAGACATTCGAATTAGGTTTCAAAGAAATATTTAAGAGTATTTATGATGTCTGTGGTGAAGCAGCCATGGATGAGTTTATAGAGGAAGAGCAATTAAATACTGAGAAAATAGATGAACTCTATTTGGATCTCGTTAGGAAGTCGAGTGAAATTAGTGAAAAAGAAAGATTTCAAAATTTTAGAATAGAAGTCAATAAAGAAGGTTTGAAACTACCAAAGCTAACGTTACCAACTTTTAGCGGTCAGATAACTGAGCTCATAGAATTCCTGGTCCTTATCAACAAAAAACTCAACCTAGGGAGACTTGAGGTCATCGTTATGGCTGAAATTTTTACCATTTAAAATGTTTCGTAAACTCGAAATAAATGATAACCCGATGGTGCAAGGTTGGGACTATATGAAGGATGCGACATCAACCAAGCTCCAATAATTTCATACGTGTTGCTAAAGATGGGTGAAGCCTCGCTTTGTCGTGGTGGAACTCGATTCCATTGCGATTGGGCCTTTTCTCTTTGATTGCTTCCTCCAATGTCATAAGTTGTTGGCAGTACACATCTGAGTTGATCGTTTGGTTGCTTGGAAGCAGCTCAAAATACACACATTTGTAATCCAACCAACTTGACAGCATGATTTTTTTTTTCTGATGTAATTCAGCTTTGGATATGGTTTGTGCAGGTTCATCACGCTTGAACCATGATCTTTTTCGATTAATGTTATTGTAGACGATCCATTTTTTCATCACCAGTGATAATTAGTTTTAAAAAAAGGGTCGATTGCATTACGTTTGAAATGCGTATTGCAATTGATTCGTTGTTTTTTTTTTTTTTTTTGAATTCATGCGGAACCCAAATATCTAGCTTCTTAACGAGTCCAATACATCTTACCTGATTTTCAATTGTTGTATGTGATACATTTAACGTTTTTGCAATCTCTCGCACAGTTATATGACGATTCGATTCAATTATGGATTTTATTTTGTCATCATCTGCTTCAAAAGGTCGACCAGGATGTTGGTCATCTTAAGTGAATAATCTCCATAACGAAATTTTTTAAACCCATTCTGACACGTGCTTCCTGTTAAGCAACCAACAGCATAAACTTCACACATGTGTTGCTCTTTGGGAGCCTCAGCCGCTTTCTTGACTTTATGAAAATAAAAATTAAAATATGTCGAAAATTTTAATTTTTGCATTCCATGTTAAAACTGACCGTAAACTAACAGTTCTAAACCAAATTACAGCCACCCACGTGGTATAGTGGATAGCGTCGTACTCTTCCATGCTGTGGGCTTGGGTTCGAATACCGCATAAGGCTTGGTCGTTATAGTAATGTACACACAGGGAGCAATGCTAGCTCACCTCATATGGTGCTCCCGTTATAAAGAAATAGTCAGCAAGACTTCGCGGATCGTCAAGAGCCAAGTCAGAAGAAGTACCTACCATCAGAAGACAAGCGCCTCCGCATTGGAAAAAAGAAATTACACGGAATTTTCTCCTATAGTAACCTAAAATTGACAACTCTCAAAAGAAAAAAAATTTATAATATTGACAGAAGAATAACAAAGCAAACATAACGCCATCTATTTGTGCAAACCGAAATTACTTTTTTGCCAACCCAATACTTAGTTCCGCCGTATATTGACAGTGCCATCAGATAAAATCATATTAAGCATTTCTGAATACCCCAAACTCCCACACACTTTCATTACACACGGATGCTTAACTTCTTTTACATTCATTCATCTGTTCCGTCAGAATTTGCCGTGATGAGAAATGCCTTTTTCATTCTATACTTTATATCGTGAAACCTGTTTATGCAGAACAGATTTCTGCACCTTTGTGGCCAGAAATGGTGGTAGCTGAGTTTGAGTTTAAATTTTCCGCCCCTCCCCCCTGGATCGATTCATCACCCCCTGGCCGAGAGGTATCCCCCACTTTGCGAAACCCTGCTTTAAAGTTTTCGTTCAAACCCTGAGAATTGTTTCAAAATCATTTAGACCTATAGTTCGAATGTATTGAGAATGTATTTTCAAGTTCATTGCACATAATATTTTAAAAGATATACACTGAAGTGCCACTGAATTAGGAATAACAAAGCCTATGCAAGTTGTGTAGAGCTGCGCATCATGTATGCGCAAGTGAGGGCGCTGTGGTAACTGCATATATAGCGCGTACTGTGGTTGTTCTGAATTAGTTGTTGGAATTGCCAGTATGGGGTAAACTGCCTGATTTAGACGCCTTCGATCGCGGACAAATCGTAGGTGCGCGACGCATGGGCCATTCAATATCCGAAATCGTCAGACAGCTAGGATTTTCAAGGTCGACAGTGTCAACCTTGGGGAGTATACCAAGGGTTGTTTGGGGAGTATACCAAGAATACATGGATGGTGGAAAAAAAACTAGCGATCGGGCAAACTGCAAAGGACAATTAGACTTGAGAGTGCGTGGTGAGAGACGGCTCAGGCGTATTGTACGTAGCCAGCGAAGCCAAACATTAGCTCAAATTACCACCCAGTTTAATGACGGTGCCAGTCGTACAGTCAGTAAACGGACTGTGCAACGCTCGCTTCACCGTATGGGTTTCGGGAGCCGTCGACCTACGAGAGTACCATTGCTCTATACTCGCCATCGGGCTGCACGTCTTGCCTGGGCAAGAGAGCACAGAGACTGGAGTGTAGAGGACTGGAAACGAGTAGCATGGAGTGATGAGTCTCGATTCCGACTACTTAACGCCGACGGGAGGCTGAGAATATGGCGTCAGGCTCATGAAGCCATGGATCCTGCATGCCTGGCTGGAACTGTACAAGGGCATGGTGGCTCAATCATGGTCTGGTGTGTTTTTTCGTGGCACAGTTTGGGATCTTTGGTGCGTGTACCAACCTCCCTCAATGCAATTCGGTACGTAGAGTTGCTGGGTGATCACCTCCATCCGTTTATGCTGTTCTGTTAACCGCACGGTAATGGAGTTTTCCAGCAAGACAACTGTACCTCTCACAAGTCCCGGTTGGCTACTGGCTGGTTGGATGAGCATTCCTCTGACTTCTCTGTCATGAATTGGCCACCTAGAAGCCCAGACTTAAATCCTATTGAGCATCTTTGGGATGTTTTGGAACAAGGCGTGAAAGACCACCACACAGCACAAAGAACCTTACTGAATTATGGACAGCTTTAGCCAATATTTGGCAAGCCATTCCCGTGGAACGTTTCCAGAAACTTGTTGAATCTATGCCTCGTCGTGTGGCAGCCGTTATCAAGGCCAGAGGAGGCCCAACTCGTTACTAGGTAGGTATCCCTAATTCAGTGGCACTTCAGTGTATTTTGAACAAGAAAAAAAGTATCTCACTAGGAAAGATTTTGTTTGTTTGTGTGTGTGTGTGTGTTATCGGTCAGTTCAATTTGTATTCCAAATTGAAAATGCAAATCCATTATGATGCGAAATAAAAAGACAAAGAATATATATATATATATATATATATATATATATATATTCGGATAAGAATGTAAAAATTTAAATTAGCAAGGTGTCAAAGTAGATCACTATGACGAGAATTACACTTTTCAATATAAGATTTTTACAAGAGTAAAAATGTTGTTTCCACTTTCATATTTTTGATACAGGTCATTATAATTGTTAATAGTGCTGATATAAAGCATAACAAGTTTTATTCCTATGAGCTATTTCATAACATCCAACTTTTAATATCACCGCGTGAGATTGGTTGCATGTGAAAAATTAAGCCCCCTCTCTGAAAGTAGAAAATTTTCAGATGTATTTGTTCCATCTTAATTATTTAGCATTGTTTACGGAAAAATAACTGAATTTGTCATCCCTTTGAAGATAAATTTTCCTTTCCGGACTGTGCAACATTGATATTCATCAGTGGAGGATAATAAGATACTGATAGCAAGAAGCCATAAATCTAATGTACGTATACAGGATAAAGCCTACCGCCTGAAAATGCAGGCATATAGCTAGCTGTAATTTTAACTTTCTTTTTTGGGGAATTTTAAATATTAAGAAAATTACTAAGACTGTTAAAGTTTTAGTCTTTAAAGGATGGTTTTCAACGGAAACTACACCAATTATCACCCTAAATCCCTAAAACTGTTGAAATTTTAATAAGTAAGCTGTGTCGAAGGGAAAAATGAGATTGTGGTCTCAGAAATTGAGAAAGAAGTTTGAATCACCTTGATGCTAATATAAAGACATAATAGTACCGTCTCATGCTATGCGAGCACTAAACCAACATGTAATTCATCTTGTTTAGGTGACAGAAAAATAGAAAAAGCATTAACAATGGAGAAAACTAGATCCCAGGTTTGAATGGTTTCACACTAACTATATATATATATATATATATATATATATACATACATACATATACAGACACAAACAAACAAACAAACACAAACACACATACACACACACACACATATATATATATATATATATATATATATATATATATACACGTGTGTGTGTGTGTGCAAGTAAGTAATATTAGGGTTTTAGGGCACAACAGATCAAGTGATTTAAAGAAAACTAGAGAAAATATTTAATGGCAAATTTCAACGATTTTCGAAAATATAGTAGTTTCAAGTACAACGAAGTTATCTCGTTTAATTTTATTAGAATTCAACTTGTGTTAATGGCGTGTACTTTTTTCATAACCGAATTTTTTTTTAAAATATATTCAACCCATTTTCTACATTTTCAGTATTTTTATTTCCATATACTGATACACTTTTCTAAATATCCACACGTTTTCTTTGAAGCTTTTCTATAATAAAAAACACTCAAAATTTTATTTATCATTTAACACACTACGTATGGATCTTTTTACCTCTTAAACCCGTATCACACTGAAGAATTTGGTGAAACTTTAAGCTTTTCGTCAAGCATTTCTCCTCGCGGAGTGTCTGTGAAGGGTTGCTGGAGTTTGACAAACGGATTCGCAAACCGAAGCGGACGGGTTACCGTACCAATCCTGTTATCGACCATTAGGCTTTAGGCATAGCATACAAATTTCTTAGCGCATGTATTACGAATCGATTGCTCACTCGGACATAACCTATTCAAATCATGGCTCCATCCAATTTTATGAGCATATCATCTAAAAAAACGATATGTGCTAAAATAATTTGCCTTACAGCAGCATTAATTGCAAGAAGAAAAAAATCTGAAAGAAAAATTTGGACAAGGGAATGGTTAAAAAAAAGAAATAAACTAGGATGTTATGAGAATTTGATGAGGGAACTGGCACTTCAGGTAAGATATTTTCTTTCAAATTTTGCTAGAATTAATAAATTATTATAGAAATAATAGTTATAGAATTATTATGCAGAATATTTTACCCTTCTTTAAGTCCCCTAAAAGAGGATTATTTCTTTTTCCCCCAACTGTTTGGTTTTAGTGAAATGTTTGAAAAGGTTGCTGTAATATCTTGCTCATAGAAATTTTCTATACATGAAATACAATTATGAAAAATTAAACATATCTTATTTTTTAATACTAGGATACTGAAGGCTATAGAAGGTGGATTAGGATGGATACAGCATCTTTTGAGTATTTGCTTGAAAAAGTATTACCTTTGATACAAAAAAGAAATACACAAATGAGACACAGTATTCCTCCTGGTGAACGTTTGGCACTCACTCTCAGATATTTAGCTACAGGTAAAGATATAGACTTTTTATAAACATTGCTTTTTTTTAAAATCTTAATATTGATATTAAAGACTAGTACAAGATTATCATTATCATGATTTAATGAATATGATGGGCAGGACTGTAGAATATAAACACAGTCGCATACAATAAAGTATAAGTAGGATTAATTATTTTAGGTAGTATAAATATGGTCGATACTAACATACACATGTACTTTTACATATTCTAGTGTATTTCGGTTTTAATACTTTGATTTATATAATATATATTATGGCAATCTATTTTAATCAAATTTGTTGCTGATCGATAATTACCCCAGAAGTGACCAAGTTGGTCACACAAAATCTATAATCATGAAATTGACAAATGCATTTGCATTAAAATAAACATTTTATTATGTGGGTGCTTACTGTGCAAAAATTGAAAATATTATATTTGATAGTTAATTAATATAATATAGTAGACTCTCTTTAATTCGCAAGCACCTATAATCCACACATCATAACAGATGTAAACATTGAAATTTGATGTTAAGTTTCAATGCCAATCATTGACAATTCAATAGCTAGCATGTAAAAATATATATTGTGACATTTTTTTAAAAATCATTAATTGTATATTTAAATAAATTCAAATAAAATCATTGTACAATATTTATTATAATATTTCTGTTATTTTAATTTGTCATTAATTGTAAAAAAAACTGTTGATTGGTTTTACTTACAATTTTCAAAACATAAACAATAGAATGACCTATAATCCACACTAGCATTGGTCCCAAGCTGTGTCGATTACAGAGAGCCTACTGTAATTAGATGTTAGATTTGGCATGTTAGGCACATTAGAAACAGATGTTTTATTGTTTATGTTTTCTGTACTATTCTGTTTTGAACAAAATTACTATGACAGATCTTTAGATGAAAAAATACACCTATGGATCATTAAAAGAGAACTGCTAAAATGTTTTTCTTTTAAGCATTACCTGTGTCTGATTCTTTACTGACAGTATTTATCTTTATTTTTCAGGTGAAACGTGGCAATCATTAAGTTTTCACTTTCGCATTGCTCAAAACACCATTTCTAGAATCTTGCCACTAGTATGCAAGGCAATTTTTACAGTTTTAAAAGATGATTATCTAAATTGCCCCAGTAATGAAACTGAATGGAAAGCATTAGCTGCTGACTTCAATAGAATGTGGAACCTGTTCCATGGCAAGAGCAAATGTGCAATTTACATTGAATTTAATTTTTAATAAATGTACCTTGTTCAAAGTTAAGATTGAAAATTTTTTGTTCTGTATAACTTGTAAATAATAACTACACTGGTTTCAATTATGAAAACAGCATACGAAAACTTAGTCTCAAAAGAGGGGTTAGAACGACCATTATTATTTTATGTTAGAACATAACTTTGCCAAGTACCAAAATAATTTGATTTCTTTTTTCTGTACCCATATAAATTGGGTTACCCATATGGATCTGATCTTTTGTGGTACAAATGGAAAGATTAGTTTCTAGCAACATTCTTAGCACAAAAAGTGTGAAATAAAAAAAATTCAGATAAATTACATTCATATTTTAGTACAGCTCATATTCAAAATATTAGAATAATTACATTACATAAAATACTAACACAATATTAAAAAAATGGACATCTACGAAAAGGTTAACTCTCAGATATATCAATAAATTTTGGAATAGTATCATAAATAAATAAATGGAAAATAATTTCTTATTACTTTTTCTCAGATATTATAATTTTTTTAATCTGAGCTGTATGCTACTGCTATATATTTTTCAAATGCCAAAATACCTATAAATACCAGTTATATGCAACATACCAGCTATTTGTAAAATTAAATTATGGTGAACGAAATCAATGAAATGAAACATGAAGTAAAAAATTTATTTAAAAAATTATTTATTATTATTAAAAAATTATTTATTATTCAAGTCTGCTATGCAATATTTATTGATAACACCTTGGATTTCAACTCTTGCCTTTTCTTTTAAGTTTACATCTTTTAAACTTTTAAATGTACATCTCAGATAATTAAAAAAGGCATCATCGACATTGTCTTTATCCTCATTTATAGATGCCATTAATTTCTTGACTTGCTCCAACGTGCTGGATATTTGCTTATCCACACTTTCCCCCTTTTTTTTTAGGGGGAATTAATGAAGTTTCCATCACTTTCCTTTTATTGGTCTGGGGGCTATTCATTACTGCATTTTCATTGACTGCAGTAACCGATTCTTGGGTAAATTCCCCAAATTCACTTTCTGTATCCTGTAAAAAATAGACATTAAAATGGAATATTGAAATGTAATAATAAATTTAAAAATGAGAGCTGTGATCAGGGTTCCAAAATATCGAAAATATCCGATATTTTGATATATATCCAATATTTTCAAAATTGTCAACTTATTGCTGATGATAAATATTTACAGATTTAATACAACTTAAACACCAATACATATTACACATTATATATAAACTAATATAAAACATTATTCTAATATAAAATAGTACTTAATTTTATATATATAATTATAAATAAAAAAATTTTTTTTCTTTTTTTTAAAGCACTCGTAACAAAATTTTAAGTTAAACATTTTTCTCTTTCAAAACACAAATTATAAAACTCAAATTTTAAGAATGTTTTATTTCTTTAAGAAAACTTTAAACACAAAATGAAATTTATTTATTTTTGTTCAAAAATTTAAACAAAAATGTAAGTGTTATTATTGTTGTTATTCAGTTGCATGTAAACTGAATGTTTACTATCATAAGTGATCCATAAGTTCGTAAATTTAGCTTACCATAAATACTAGTGTCAGTACAGTAAATCAATGCAACCACAATACTTAAAATCTTAGCATTAAAAATATCTCTTGCATTATTGAACAATAATGATAAAGCAGGGTAGACTATTAATGGCTTTCAATACAATTAACTTTGTTAAATAAGAAGTTATTACTACATGATTAAAAATTCTGATTGATTGTTTTCCGAATACAGAAAAAAAAATTGTAACTTGTTTCAGTGCAATATCCTATGCACGAAGATTATTTCTGTTGACAAACATTGGCGAAGTTTGGCGATAAAAATGACAATTGATATGAATGCATATCAATGATCCGAAAAGTTCCGAAAGATCCACAATTAAATAGAATTATTTTGAAATTATATCAAACGTGGCAATACTATAAATAATTATTAAGTTGTTACGGATAAGAAATGTATAAAAGACATGCAAAATCGTACTTACCGCTAGTAAAAGAAGATTGGTAATGAGGCCATTTCTCACTCATTATCTCCCCTATCTCTTTACAAGTCAACCGCTTTAACGTCCTGTTCTTGTAACTGTAATGACTGTGGTTCCACAGATTTCACGAATTGTAACTTCGTCGATGAAATAATTTAAAATTTCTTCTTTAGTCCACGGATCCGTGTTGGCGGCCATATTTTATTCCTTGCTCGATCGCGAGTCACGTGAGCCAAAAAACCTGCCCTGCTATTGGACAATTATGTGCAACACAAGCTTTTCGTGAAACTTTTCCCATGTAGAATGGGAAAAGTTGCAGATAAAGATTGATAGAAAAACACTCTATCACACAGTATTTTAGTGCAACAGTTGCAGGTAGAACAGGTTTAGTGAAACAGTTGCGCTAAAAGCTTGTGCTAAATCTTTAGTGTGATACGGGCATAAAAGGTTGATGATATTTGAATTTTTGAGGTTCAAAGGATTTCATTTTGACTTTATAAATTTAAAATCAGAAAATATAAATAAAAATGTTTTGGGGGATGATTAAATGAATAACTCTAGTAACATTCTATAATGTAGTGCTAAGATGAAGAAGTTAAAATGAGCTCTACGAAATGTTTTTACCTTGATAAAAACGGGTTGTATTTACTTATTTAAAAACAGCTATAGGGAAAATACCGCACTTTCTTTGTTAATGACAGATGATTATAATGTTACTTAAATTTTTGGTCTTTCTATACCTCATTCAATTTGAAAACAGGTTTACGATACACAAAACAGCCAAGAATGATGACACATTTACAGTTGTGGTGAAAGAAACTATGAACTAGCCACTGTTCGACAGGTGCCCCTCAGTTTGTACATATGCGCAGTGAGAAAAATTGAAATTAATTAAAATTTCCTGAAATAATGCTCGATGTACTTAAAGAAAGCAGTTGAAATTGAAGTTATTTTATAATAAGTGTGAAGAAATATGTGAACTTATTTCCTTTAGGTTCGAAAGCACAAAATTGCACAAACAGTCTACATTCATTTCATAACGATATTATAGATGGCACTACATATTCTCTCACTTTATCATACACTACACATTTTCCTACTTTAAGTTTGCAATCAGAATTTGAAAAGAAACGTACCTACTGTGCCTCTGGTGCCTAAACGAAGAAAATTTCGTCAATGGTATTTTTATGTTCCAGAGAAAAAAGGTGAACAATAGAAGGTAAAAAGGCCGTCAGAAAATTATTGGATTGGCAAAAAAGTAATTTCAGTTTTTTAGTGTGAAATAAAACTCCATTTTTTCTATACAAAAAAAAAATAAACTTTAATCGGTCAAATTTCTTCCAATCTGTTCGATGACCTTTTACCATTTTTCTGGTAACTTCATGATTATCGTTATTCTTCGTGATTCTCATGGTCTCGGTTTAACTGGTCCGTCCGGAGTTAAACCGAGCTGGTCTTCAGAAGCAAGAGCTACAAATACATTTGAAAGTTAGATGTCCGAAGAAGCTGAATTGGTTTGATTATAGCTACAAAGTAACGCCGAAAGTTTAGAACGTACGCCATATTTCAGTTATCAAGAAACTATCGCCAGCTATTGGAAATTGATGAGTGCTCGATACTTTATTTATCTTAACAGTTAAAAAATATGTCTGAAAAAAAGATGAAAGAACTAGGTATTAGAAAGAGGGTTTTAAAAGCCCAATTTACAAAGTTTAAGGACAAAATAAATCTTGATACTTTTGACAGCGTTGAAGTAGATTTAGCAATAAGCAAATGTAAGACATTCGAATTAGGTTTCAAAGAAATATTTAAGAGTATTTATGATGTCTGTGGTGAAGCAGCCATGGATGAGTTTATAGAGGAAGAGCAATTAAATACTGAGAAAATAGATGAACTCTATTTGGATCTCGTTAGGAAGTCGAGTGAAATTAGTGAAAAAGAAAGATTTCAAAATTTTAGAATAGAAGTCAATAAAGAAGGTTTGAAACTACCAAAGCTAACGTTACCAACTTTTAGCGGTCAGATAACTGAGCTCATAGAATTCCTGGTCCTTATCAACAAAAAACTCAACCTAGGGAGACTTGAGGTCATCGTTATGGCTGAAATTTTTACCATTTAAAATGTTTCGTAAACTTCGAAATAAATGATAACCCGATGGTGCAAGGTTGGGACTATATGAAGGATGCGACATCAACCAAGCTCCAATAATTTCATACGTGTTGCTAAAGATGGGTGAAGCCTCGCTTTGTCGTGGTGGAACTCGATTCCATTGCGATTGGGCCTTTTCTCTTTGATTGCTTCCTCCAATGTCATAAGTTGTTGGCAGTACACATCTGAGTTGATCGTTTGGTTGCTTGGAAGCAGCTCAAAATACACACATTTGTAATCCAACCAACTTGACAGCATGATTTTTTTTTCTGATGTAATTCAGCTTTGGATATGGTTTGTGCAGGTTCATCACGCTTGAACCATGATCTTTTCGATTAATGTTATTGTAGACGATCCATTTTTTCATCACCAGTGATAATTAGTTTTAAAAAAAGGGTCGATTGCATTACGTTTGAAATGCGTATTGCAATTGATTCGTTGTTTTTTTTTTTTTTTTTTGAATTCATGCGGAACCCAAATATCTAGCTTCTTAACGAGTCCAATACATCTTACCTGATTTTCAATTGTTGTATGTGATACATTTAACGTTTTTGCAATCTCTCGCACAGTTATATGACGATTCGATTCAATTATGGATTTTATTTGTCATCATCTGCTTCAAAAGGTCGACCAGGATGTTGGTCATCTTAAGTGAATAATCTCCATAACGAAATTTTTTAAACCCATTCTGACACGTGCTTCCTGTTAAGCAACCAACAGCATAAACTTCACACATGTGTTGCTCTTTGGGAGCCTCAGCCGCTTTCTTGACTTTATGAAAATAAAAATTAAAATATGTCGAAAATTTTAATTTTTGCATTCCATGTTAAAACTGACCGTAAACTAACAGTTCTAAACCAAATTACAGCCACCCACGTGGTATAGTGGATAGCGTCGTACTCTTCCATGCTGTGGGCTTGGGTTCGAATACCGCATAAGGCTTGGTCGTTATAGTAATGTACACACAGGGAGCAATGCTAGCTCACCTCATATGGTGCTCCCGTTATAAAGAAATAGTCAGCAAGACTTCGCGGATCGTCAAGAGCCAAGTCAGAAGAAGTACCTACCATCAGAAGACAAGCGCCTCCGCATTGGAAAAAAGAAATTACACGGAATTTTCTCCTATAGTAACCTAAAATTGACAACTCTCAAAAGAAAAAAAATTTATAATATTGACAGAAGAATAACAAAGCAAACATAACGCCATCTATTTGTGCAAACCGAAATTACTTTTTTGCCAACCCAATACTTAGTTCCGCCGTATATTGACAGTGCCATCAGATAAAATCATATTAAGCATTTCTGAATACCCCAAACTCCCACACACTTTCATTACACACGGATGCTTAACTTCTTTTACATTCATTCATCTGTTCCGTCAGAATTTGCCGTGATGAGAAATGCCTTTTTCATTCTATACTTTATATCGTGAAACCTGTTTATGCAGAACAGATTTCTGCACCTTTGTGGCCAGAAATGGTGGTAGCTGAGTTTGAGTTTAAATTTTCCGCCCCTCCCCCCTGGATCGATTCATCACCCCCTGGCCGAGAGGTATCCCCCACTTTGCGAAACCCTGCTTTAAAGTTTTCGTTCAAACCCTGAGAATTGTTTCAAAATCATTTAGACCTATAGTTCGAATGTATTGAGAATGTATTTTCAAGTTCATTGCACATAATATTTTAAAAGATATACACTGAAGTGCCACTGAATTAGGGATAGCAAAGCCTATGCAAATTGTGTAGCTCTGCGCATCATGTATGCGCAAGTGAGGGCGCTGTGGTAACTGCATATATAGCGCGTACTGTGGTTGTTCTGAATTAGTTGTTGGAATTGCCAGTATGGGTAAACTGCCTGATTTAGACGCCTTCGATCGCGGACAAATCGTAGGTGCGCGACGCATGGGCCATTCAATTTCCGAAATCGTCAGACAGCTAGGATTTTCAAGGTCGACAGTGTCAACCTTGGGGAGTATACCAAGGGTTGTTTGGGGAGTATACCAAGAATACATGGATGGTGGAAAAAAAACTAGCGATCGGGCAAACTGCAAAGGACAATTAGACTTGAGAGTGCGTGGTGAGAGACGGCTCAGGCGTATTGTACGTAGCCAGCGAAGCCAAACATTAGCTCAAATTACCACCCAGTTTAATGACGGTGCCAGTCGTACAGTCAGTAAACGGACTGTGCAACGCTCGCTTCACCGTATGGGTTTCGGGAGCCGTCGACCTACGAGAGTACCATTGCTCTATACTCGCCATCGGGCTGCACGTCTTGCCTGGGCAAGAGAGCACAGAGACTGGAGTGTAGAGGACTGGAAACGAGTAGCATGGAGTGATGAGTCTCGATTCCGACTACTTAACGCCGACGGGAGGCTGAGAATATGGCGTCAGGCTCATGAAGCCATGGATCCTGCATGCCTGGCTGGAACTGTACAAGGGCATGGTGGCTCAATCATGGTCTGGTGTGTTTTTTCGTGGCACAGTTTGGGATCTTTGGTGCGTGTACCAACCTCCCTCAATGCAATTCGGTACGTAGAGTTGCTGGGTGATCACCTCCATCCGTTTATGCTGTTCTGTTAACCGCACGGTAATGGAGTTTTCCAGCAAGACAACTGTACCTCTCACAAGTCCCGGTTGGCTACTGGCTGGTTGGATGAGCATTCCTCTGACTTCTCTGTCATGAATTGGCCACCTAGAAGCCCAGACTTAAATCCTATTGAGCATCTTTGGGATGTTTTGGAACAAGGCGTGAAAGACCACCACACAGCACAAAGAACCTTACTGAATTATGGACAGCTTTAGCCAATATTTGGCAAGCCATTCCCGTGGAACGTTTCCAGAAACTTGTTGAATCTATGCCTCGTCGTGTGGCAGCCGTTATCAAGGCCAGAGGAGGCCCAACTCGTTACTAGGTAGGTATCCCTAATTCAGTGGCACTTCAGTGTATTTTGAACAAGAAAAAAAGTATCTCACTAGGAAAGATTTTGTTTGTTTGTGTGTGTGTGTGTGTTATCGGTCAGTTCAATTTGTATTCCAAATTGAAAATGCAAATCCATTATGATGCGAAATAAAAAGACAAAGAATATATATATATATATATATATATATATATATATATATATTCGGATAAGAATGTAAAAATTTAAATTAGCAAGGTGTCAAAGTAGATCACTATGACGAGAATTACACTTTTCAATATAAGATTTTTACAAGAGTAAAAATGTTGTTTCCACTTTCATATTTTTGATACAGGTCATTATAATTGTTAATAGTGCTGATATAAAGCATAACAAGTTTTATTCCTATGAGCTATTTCATAACATCCAACTTTTAATATCACCGCGTGAGATTGGTTGCATGTGAAAAATTAAGCCCCCTCTCTGAAAGTAGAAAATTTTCAGATGTATTTGTTCCATCTTAATTATTTAGCATTGTTTACGGAAAAATAACTGAATTTGTCATCCCTTTGAAGATAAATTTTCCTTTCCGGACTGTGCAACATTGATATTCATCAGTGGAGGATAATAAGATACTGATAGCAAGAAGCCATAAATCTAATGTACGTATACAGGATAAAGCCTACCGCCTGAAAATGCAGGCATATAGCTAGCTGTAATTTTAACTTTCTTTTTTGGGGAATTTTAAATATTAAGAAAATTACTAAGACTGTTAAAGTTTTAGTCTTTAAAGGATGGTTTTCAACGGAAACTACACCAATTATCACCCTAAATCCCTAAAACTGTTGAAATTTTAATAAGTAAGCTGTGTCGAAGGGAAAAATGAGATTGTGGTCTCAGAAATTGAGAAAGAAGTTTGAATCACCTTGATGCTAATATAAAGACATAATAGTACCGTCTCATGCTATGCGAGCACTAAACCAACATGTAATTCATCTTGTTTAGGTGACAGAAAAATAGAAAAAGCATTAACAATGGAGAAAACTAGATCCCAGGTTTGAATGGTTTCACACTAACTATATATATATATATATATATATATATACATACATACATATACAGACACAAACAAACAAACAAACACAAACACACATACACACACACACACACATATATATATATATATATATATATATATATATACACGTGTGTGTGTGTGTGCAAGTAAGTAATATTAGGGTTTTAGGGCACAACAGATCAAGTGATTTAAAGAAAACTAGAGAAAATATTTAATGGCAAATTTCAACGATTTTCGAAAATATAGTAGTTTCAAGTACAACGAAGTTATCTCGTTTAATTTTATTAGAATTCAACTTGTGTTAATGGCGTGTACTTTTTCATAACCGAATTTTTTTTTAAAATATATTCAACCCATTTTCTACATTTTCAGTATTTTTATTTCCATATACTGATACACTTTTCTAAATATCCACACGTTTTCTTTGAAGCTTTTCTATAATAAAAAACACTCAAAATTTTATTTATCATTTAACACACTACGTATGGATCTTTTTACCTCTTAAACCCGTATCACACTGAAGAATTTGGTGAAACTTTAAGCTTTTCGTCAAGCATTTCTCCTCGCGGAGTGTCTGTGAAGGGTTGCTGGAGTTTGACAAACGGATTCGCAAACCGAAGCGGACGGGTTACCGTACCAATCCTGTTATCGACCATTAGGCTTTAGGCATAGCATACAAATTTCTTAGCGCATGTATTACGAATCGATTGCTCACTCGGACATAACCTATTCAAATCATGGCTCCATCCAATTTTATGAGCATATCATCTAAAAAAAACGATATGTGCTAAAATAATTTGCCTTACAGCAGCATTAATTGCAAGAAGAAAAAAATCTGAAAGAAAAATTTGGACAAGGGAATGGTTAAAAAAAAGAAATAAACTAGGATGTTATGAGAATTTGATGAGGGAACTGGCACTTCAGGTAAGATATTTTCTTTCAAATTTTGCTAGAATTAATAAATTATTATAGAAATAATAGTTATAGAATTATTATGCAGAATATTTTACCCTTCTTTAAGTCCCCTAAAAGAGGATTATTTCTTTTTCCCCCAACTGTTTGGTTTTAGTGAAATGTTTGAAAAGGTTGCTGTAATATCTTGCTCATAGAAATTTTCTATACATGAAATACAATTATGAAAAATTAAACATATCTTATTTTTTAATACTAGGATACTGAAGGCTATAGAAGGTGGATTAGGATGGATACAGCATCTTTTGAGTATTTGCTTGAAAAAGTATTACCTTTGATACAAAAAAGAAATACACAAATGAGACACAGTATTCCTCCTGGTGAACGTTTGGCACTCACTCTCAGATATTTAGCTACAGGTAAAGATATAGACTTTTTATAAACATTGCTTTTTTTTAAATCTTAATATTGATATTAAAGACTAGTACAAGATTATCATTATCATGATTTAATGAATATGATGGGCAGGACTGTAGAATATAAACACAGTCGCATACAATAAAGTATAAGTAGGATTAATTATTTTAGGTAGTATAAATATGGTCGATACTAACATACACATGTACTTTTACATATTCTAGTGTATTTCGGTTTTAATACTTTGATTTATATAATATATATTATGGCAATCTATTTTAATCAAATTTGTTGCTGATCGATAATTACCCCAGAAGTGACCAAGTTGGTCACACAAAATCTATAATCATGAAATTGACAAATGCATTTGCATTAAAATAAACATTTTATTATGTGGGTGCTTACTGTGCAAAAATTGAAAATATTATATTTGATAGTTAATTAATATAATATAGTAGACTCTCTTTAATTCGCAAGCACCTATAATCCACACATCATAACAGATGTAAACATTGAAATTTGATGTTAAGTTTCAATGCCAATCATTGACAATTCAATAGCTAGCATGTAAAAATATATATTGTGACATTTTTTAAAAATCATTAATTGTATATTTAAATAAATTCAAATAAAATCATTGTACAATATTTATTATAATATTTCTGTTATTTTAATTTGTCATTAATTGTAAAAAAAACTGTTGATTGGTTTTACTTACAATTTTCAAAACATAAACAATAGAATGACCTATAATCCACACTAGCATTGGTCCCAAGCTGTGTCGATTACAGAGAGCCTACTGTAATTAGATGTTAGATTTGGCATGTTAGGCACATTAGAAACAGATGTTTTATTGTTTATGTTTTCTGTACTATTCTGTTTTGAACAAAATTACTATGACAGATCTTTAGATGAAAAAATACACCTATGGATCATTAAAAGAGAACTGCTAAAATGTTTTTCTTTTAAGCATTACCTGTGTCTGATTCTTTACTGACAGTATTTATCTTTATTTTTCAGGTGAAACGTGGCAATCATTAAGTTTTCACTTTCGCATTGCTCAAAACACCATTTCTAGAATCTTGCCACTAGTATGCAAGGCAATTTTTACAGTTTTAAAAGATGATTATCTAAATTGCCCCAGTAATGAAACTGAATGGAAAGCATTAGCTGCTGACTTCAATAGAATGTGGAACCTGTTCCATGGCAAGAGCAAATGTGCAATTTACATTGAATTTAATTTTTAATAAATGTACCTTGTTCAAAGTTAAGATTGAAAATTTTTTGTTCTGTATAACTTGTAAATAATAACTACACTGGTTTCAATTATGAAAACAGCATACGAAAACTTAGTCTCAAAAGAGGGGTTAGAACGACCATTATTATTTTATGTTAGAACATAACTTTGCCAAGTACCAAAATAATTTGATTTCTTTTTTCTGTACCCATATAAATTGGGTTACCCATATGGATCTGATCTTTTGTGGTACAAATGGAAAGATTAGTTTCTAGCAACATTCTTAGCACAAAAAAGTGTGAAATAAAAAAAATTCAGATAAATTACATTCATATTTTAGTACAGCTCATATTCAAAATATTAGAATAATTACATTACATAAAATACTAACACAATATTAAAAAAATGGACATCTACGAAAAGGTTAACTCTCAGATATATCAATAAATTTTGGAATAGTATCATAAATAAATAAATGGAAAATAATTTCTTATTACTTTTTCTCAGATATTATAATTTTTTTAATCTGAGCTGTATGCTACTGCTATATATTTTTCAAATGCCAAAATACCTATAAATACCAGTTATATGCAACATACCAGCTATTTGTAAAATTAAATTATGGTGAACGAAATCAATGAAATGAAACATGAAGTAAAAAATTTATTTAAAAAATTATTTATTATTATTAAAAAATTATTTATTATTCAAGTCTGCTATGCAATATTTATTGATAACACCTTGGATTTCAACTCTTGCCTTTTCTTTTAAGTTTACATCTTTTAAACTTTTAAATGTACATCTCAGATAATTAAAAAAGGCATCATCGACATTGTCTTTATCCTCATTTATAGATGCCATTAATTTCTTGACTTGCTCCAACGTGCTGGATATTTGCTTATCCACACTTTCCCCCTTTTTTTTTAGGGGGAATTAATGAAGTTTCCATCACTTTCCTTTTATTGGTCTGGGGGCTATTCATTACTGCATTTTCATTGACTGCAGTAACCGATTCTTGGGTAAATTCCCCAAATTCACTTTCTGTATCCTGTAAAAAATAGACATTAAAATGGAATATTGAAATGTAATAATAAATTTAAAAATGAGAGCTGTGATCAGGGTTCCAAAATATCGAAAATATCCGATATTTTGATATATATCCAATATTTTCAAAATTGTCAACTTATTGCTGATGATAAATATTTACAGATTTAATACAACTTAAACACCAATACATATTACACATTATATATAAACTAATATAAAACATTATTCTAATATAAAATAGTACTTAATTTTATATATATAATTATAAATAAAAAATTTTTTTTTCTTTTTTTAAAGCACTCGTAACAAAATTTTAAGTTAAACATTTTTCTCTTTCAAAACACAAATTATAAAACTCAAATTTTAAGAATGTTTTATTTCTTTAAGAAAACTTTAAACACAAAATGAAATTTATTTATTTTTGTTCAAAAATTTAAACAAAAATGTAAGTGTTATTATTGTTGTTATTCAGTTGCATGTAAACTGAATGTTTACTATCATAAGTGATCCATAAGTTCGTAAATTTAGCTTACCATAAATACTAGTGTCAGTACAGTAAATCAATGCAACCACAATACTTAAAATCTTAGCATTAAAAATATCTCTTGCATTATTGAACAATAATGATAAAGCAGGGTAGACTATTAATGGCTTTCAATACAATTAACTTTGTTAAATAAGAAGTTATTACTACATGATTAAAAATTCTGATTGATTGTTTTCCGAATACAGAAAAAAAAATTGTAACTTGTTTCAGTGCAATATCCTATGCACGAAGATTATTTCTGTTGACAAACATTGGCGAAGTTTGGCGATAAAAATGACAATTGATATGAATGCATATCAATGATCCGAAAAGTTCCGAAAGATCCACAATTAAATAGAATTATTTTGAAATTATATCAAACGTGGCAATACTATAAATAATTATTAAGTTGTTACGGATAAGAAATGTATAAAAGACATGCAAAATCGTACTTACCGCTAGTAAAAGAAGATTGGTAATGAGGCCATTTCTCACTCATTATCTCCCCTATCTCTTTACAAGTCAACCGCTTTAACGTCCTGTTCTTGTAACTGTAATGACTGTGGTTCCACAGATTTCACGAATTGTAACTTCGTCGATGAAATAATTTAAAATTTCTTCTTTAGTCCACGGATCCGTGTTGGCGGCCATATTTTATTCCTTGCTCGATCGCGAGTCACGTGAGCCAAAAAACCTGCCCTGCTATTGGACAATTATGTGCAACACAAGCTTTTCGTGAAACTTTTCCCATGTAGAATGGGAAAAGTTGCAGATAAAGATTGATAGAAAAACACTCTATCACACAGTATTTTAGTGCAACAGTTGCAGGTAGAACAGGTTTAGTGAAACAGTTGCGCTAAAAGCTTGTGCTAAATCTTTAGTGTGATACGGGCATAAAAGGTTGATGATATTTGAATTTTTGAGGTTCAAAGGATTTCATTTTGACTTTATAAATTTAAAATCAGAAAATATAAATAAAAATGTTTTGGGGGATGATTAAATGAATAACTCTAGTAACATTCTATAATGTAGTGCTAAGATGAAGAAGTTAAAATGAGCTCTACGAAATGTTTTTACCTTGATAAAAACGGGTTGTATTTACTTATTTAAAAACAGCTATAGGGAAAATACCGCACTTTCTTTGTTAATGACAGATGATTATAATGTTACTTAAATTTTTGGTCTTTCTATACCTCATTCAATTTGAAAACAGGTTTACGATACACAAAACAGCCAAGAATGATGACACATTTACAGTTGTGGTGAAAGAAACTATGAACTAGCCACTGTTCGACAGGTGCCCCTCAGTTTGTACATATGCGCAGTGAGAAAAATTGAAATTAATTAAAATTTCCTGAAATAATGCTCGATGTACTTAAAGAAAGCAGTTGAAATTGAAGTTATTTTATAATAAGTGTGAAGAAATATGTGAACTTATTTCCTTTAGGTTCGAAAGCACAAAATTGCACAAACAGTCTACATTCATTTCATAACGATATTATAGATGGCACTACATATTCTCTCACTTTATCATACACTACACATTTTCCTACTTTAAGTTTGCAATCAGAATTTGAAAAGAAACGTACCTACTGTGCCTCTGGTGCCTAAACGAAGAAAATTTCGTCAATGGTATTTTTATGTTCCAGAGAAAAAAGGTGAACAATAGAAGGTAAAAAGGCCGTCAGAAAATTATTGGATTGGCAAAAAAGTAATTTCAGTTTTTTAGTGTGAAATAAAACTCCATTTTTTCTATACAAAAAAAAAATAAACTTTAATCGGTCAAATTTCTTCCAATCTGTTCGATGACCTTTTACCATTTTTCTGGTAACTTCATGATTATCGTTATTCTTCGTGATTCTCATGGTCTCGGTTTAACTGGTCCGTCCGGAGTTAAACCGAGCTGGTCTTCAGAAGCAAGAGCTACAAATACATTTGAAAGTTAGATGTCCGAAGAAGCTGAATTGGTTTGATTATAGCTACAAAGTAACGCCGAAAGTTTAGAACGTACGCCATATTTCAGTTATCAAGAAACTATCGCCAGCTATTGGAAATTGATGAGTGCTCGATACTTTATTTATCTTAACAGTTAAAAAATATGTCTGAAAAAAAGATGAAAGAACTAGGTATTAGAAAGAGGGTTTTAAAAGCCCAATTTACAAAGTTTAAGGACAAAATAAATCTTGATACTTTTGACAGCGTTGAAGTAGATTTAGCAATAAGCAAATGTAAGACATTCGAATTAGGTTTCAAAGAAATATTTAAGAGTATTTATGATGTCTGTGGTGAAGCAGCCATGGATGAGTTTATAGAGGAAGAGCAATTAAATACTGAGAAAATAGATGAACTCTATTTGGATCTCGTTAGGAAGTCGAGTGAAATTAGTGAAAAAGAAAGATTTCAAAATTTTAGAATAGAAGTCAATAAAGAAGGTTTGAAACTACCAAAGCTAACGTTACCAACTTTTAGCGGTCAGATAACTGAGCTCATAGAATTCCTGGTCCTTATCAACAAAAAACTCAACCTAGGGAGACTTGAGGTCATCGTTATGGCTGAAATTTTTACCATTTAAAATGTTTCGTAAACTTCGAAATAAATGATAACCCGATGGTGCAAGGTTGGGACTATATGAAGGATGCGACATCAACCAAGCTCCAATAATTTCATACGTGTTGCTAAAGATGGGTGAAGCCTCGCTTTGTCGTGGTGGAACTCGATTCCATTGCGATTGGGCCTTTTCTCTTTGATTGCTTCCTCCAATGTCATAAGTTGTTGGCAGTACACATCTGAGTTGATCGTTTGGTTGCTTGGAAGCAGCTCAAAATACACACATTTGTAATCCAACCAACTTGACAGCATGATTTTTTTTTCTGATGTAATTCAGCTTTGGATATGGTTTGTGCAGGTTCATCACGCTTGAACCATGATCTTTTTCGATTAATGTTATTGTAGACGATCCATTTTTTCATCACCAGTGATAATTAGTTTTAAAAAAAGGGTCGATTGCATTACGTTTGAAATGCGTATTGCAATTGATTCGTTGTTTTTTTTTTTTTTTTGAATTCATGCGGAACCCAAATATCTAGCTTCTTAACGAGTCCAATACATCTTACCTGATTTTCAATTGTTGTATGTGATACATTTAACGTTTTTGCAATCTCTCGCACAGTTATATGACGATTCGATTCAATTATGGATTTTATTTTGTCATCATCTGCTTCAAAAGGTCGACCAGGATGTTGGTCATCTTAAGTGAATAATCTCCATAACGAAATTTTTAAACCCATTCTGACACGTGCTTCCTGTTAAGCAACCAACAGCATAAACTTCACACATGTGTTGCTCTTTGGGAGCCTCAGCCGCTTTCTTGACTTTATGAAAATAAAAATTAAAATATGTCGAAAATTTTAATTTTTGCATTCCATGTTAAAACTGACCGTAAACTAACAGTTCTAAACCAAATTACAGCCACCCACGTGGTATAGTGGATAGCGTCGTACTCTTCCATGCTGTGGGCTTGGGTTCGAATACCGCATAAGGCTTGGTCGTTATAGTAATGTACACACAGGGAGCAATGCTAGCTCACCTCATATGGTGCTCCCGTTATAAAGAAATAGTCAGCAAGACTTCGCGGATCGTCAAGAGCCAAGTCAGAAGAAGTACCTACCATCAGAAGACAAGCGCCTCCGCATTGGAAAAAAGAAATTACACGGAATTTTCTCCTATAGTAACCTAAAATTGACAACTCTCAAAAGAAAAAAAATTTATAATATTGACAGAAGAATAACAAAGCAAACATAACGCCATCTATTTGTGCAAACCGAAATTACTTTTTTGCCAACCCAATACTTAGTTCCGCCGTATATTGACAGTGCCATCAGATAAAATCATATTAAGCATTTCTGAATACCCCAAACTCCCACACACTTTCATTACACACGGATGCTTAACTTCTTTTACATTCATTCATCTGTTCCGTCAGAATTTGCCGTGATGAGAAATGCCTTTTTCATTCTATACTTTATATCGTGAAACCTGTTTATGCAGAACAGATTTCTGCACCTTTGTGGCCAGAAATGGTGGTAGCTGAGTTTGAGTTTAAATTTTCCGCCCCTCCCCCCTGGATCGATTCATCACCCCCTGGCCGAGAGGTATCCCCCACTTTGCGAAACCCTGCTTTAAAGTTTTCGTTCAAACCCTGAGAATTGTTTCAAAATCATTTAGACCTATAGTTCGAATGTATTGAGAATGTATTTTCAAGTTCATTGCACATAATATTTTAAAAGATATACACTGAAGTGCCACTGAATTAGGGATAGCAAAGCCTATGCAAATTGTGTAGCTCTGCGCATCATGTATGCGCAAGTGAGGGCGCTGTGGTAACTGCATATATAGCGCGTACTGTGGTTGTTCTGAATTAGTTGTTGGAATTGCCAGTATGGGTAAACTGCCTGATTTAGACGCCTTCGATCGCGGACAAATCGTAGGTGCGCGACGCATGGGCCATTCAATTTCCGAAATCGTCAGACAGCTAGGATTTTCAAGGTCGACAGTGTCAACCTTGGGGAGTATACCAAGGGTTGTTTGGGGAGTATACCAAGAATACATGGATGGTGGAAAAAAAACTAGCGATCGGGCAAACTGCAAAGGACAATTAGACTTGAGAGTGCGTGGTGAGAGACGGCTCAGGCGTATTGTACGTAGCCAGCGAAGCCAAACATTAGCTCAAATTACCACCCAGTTTAATGACGGTGCCAGTCGTACAGTCAGTAAACGGACTGTGCAACGCTCGCTTCACCGTATGGGTTTCGGGAGCCGTCGACCTACGAGAGTACCATTGCTCTATACTCGCCATCGGGCTGCACGTCTTGCCTGGGCAAGAGAGCACAGAGACTGGAGTGTAGAGGACTGGAAACGAGTAGCATGGAGTGATGAGTCTCGATTCCGACTACTTAACGCCGACGGGAGGCTGAGAATATGGCGTCAGGCTCATGAAGCCATGGATCCTGCATGCCTGGCTGGAACTGTACAAGGGCATGGTGGCTCAATCATGGTCTGGTGTGTTTTTTCGTGGCACAGTTTGGGATCTTTGGTGCGTGTACCAACCTCCCTCAATGCAATTCGGTACGTAGAGTTGCTGGGTGATCACCTCCATCCGTTTATGCTGTTCTGTTAACCGCACGGTAATGGAGTTTTCCAGCAAGACAACTGTACCTCTCACAAGTCCCGGTTGGCTACTGGCTGGTTGGATGAGCATTCCTCTGACTTCTCTGTCATGAATTGGCCACCTAGAAGCCCAGACTTAAATCCTATTGAGCATCTTTGGGATGTTTTGGAACAAGGCGTGAAAGACCACCACACAGCACAAAGAACCTTACTGAATTATGGACAGCTTTAGCCAATATTTGGCAAGCCATTCCCGTGGAACGTTTCCAGAAACTTGTTGAATCTATGCCTCGTCGTGTGGCAGCCGTTATCAAGGCCAGAGGAGGCCCAACTCGTTACTAGGTAGGTATCCCTAATTCAGTGGCACTTCAGTGTATTTTGAACAAGAAAAAAAGTATCTCACTAGGAAAGATTTTGTTTGTTTGTGTGTGTGTGTGTGTTATCGGTCAGTTCAATTTGTATTCCAAATTGAAAATGCAAATCCATTATGATGCGAAATAAAAAGACAAAGAATATATATATATATATATATATATATATATATATATATTCGGATAAGAATGTAAAAATTTAAATTAGCAAGGTGTCAAAGTAGATCACTATGACGAGAATTACACTTTTCAATATAAGATTTTTACAAGAGTAAAAATGTTGTTTCCACTTTCATATTTTTGATACAGGTCATTATAATTGTTAATAGTGCTGATATAAAGCATAACAAGTTTTATTCCTATGAGCTATTTCATAACATCCAACTTTTAATATCACCGCGTGAGATTGGTTGCATGTGAAAAATTAAGCCCCCTCTCTGAAAGTAGAAAATTTTCAGATGTATTTGTTCCATCTTAATTATTTAGCATTGTTTACGGAAAAATAACTGAATTTGTCATCCCTTTGAAGATAAATTTTCCTTTCCGGACTGTGCAACATTGATATTCATCAGTGGAGGATAATAAGATACTGATAGCAAGAAGCCATAAATCTAATGTACGTATACAGGATAAAGCCTACCGCCTGAAAATGCAGGCATATAGCTAGCTGTAATTTTAACTTTCTTTTTTGGGGAATTTTAAATATTAAGAAAATTACTAAGACTGTTAAAGTTTTAGTCTTTAAAGGATGGTTTTCAACGGAAACTACACCAATTATCACCCTAAATCCCTAAAACTGTTGAAATTTTAATAAGTAAGCTGTGTCGAAGGGAAAAATGAGATTGTGGTCTCAGAAATTGAGAAAGAAGTTTGAATCACCTTGATGCTAATATAAAGACATAATAGTACCGTCTCATGCTATGCGAGCACTAAACCAACATGTAATTCATCTTGTTTAGGTGACAGAAAAATAGAAAAAGCATTAACAATGGAGAAAACTAGATACCAGGTTTGAATGGTTTCACACTAACTATATATATATATATATATATATATATATACATACATACATATACAGACACAAACAAACAAACAAACACAAACACACATACACACACACACACACATATATATATATATATATATATATATATATATACACGTGTGTGTGTGTGTGCAAGTAAGTAATATTAGGGTTTTAGGGCACAACAGATCAAGTGATTTAAAGAAAACTAGAGAAAATATTTAATGGCAAATTTCAACGATTTTCGAAAATATAGTAGTTTCAAGTACAACGAAGTTATCTCGTTTAATTTTATTAGAATTCAACTTGTGTTAATGGCGTGTACTTTTTTCATAACCGAATTTTTTTTTAAAATATATTCAACCCATTTTCTACATTTTCAGTATTTTTATTTCCATATACTGATACACTTTTCTAAATATCCACACGTTTTCTTTGAAGCTTTTCTATAATAAAAAACACTCAAAATTTTATTTATCATTTAACACACTACGTATGGATCTTTTTACCTCTTAAACCCGTATCACACTGAAGAATTTGGTGAAACTTTAAGCTTTTCGTCAAGCATTTCTCCTCGCGGAGTGTCTGTGAAGGGTTGCTGGAGTTTGACAAACGGATTCGCAAACCGAAGCGGACGGGTTACCGTACCAATCCTGTTATCGACCATTAGGCTTTAGGCATAGCATACAAATTTCTTAGCGCATGTATTACGAATCGATTGCTCACTCGGACATAACCTATTCAAATCATGGCTCCATCCAATTTTATGAGCATATCATCTAAAAAAACGATATGTGCTAAAATAATTTGCCTTACAGCAGCATTAATTGCAAGAAGAAAAAAATCTGAAAGAAAAATTTGGACAAGGGAATGGTTAAAAAAAAGAAATAAACTAGGATGTTATGAGAATTTGATGAGGGAACTGGCACTTCAGGTAAGATATTTTCTTTCAAATTTTGCTAGAATTAATAAATTATTATAGAAATAATAGTTATAGAATTATTATGCAGAATATTTTACCCTTCTTTAAGTCCCCTAAAAGAGGATTATTTCTTTTTCCCCCAACTGTTTGGTTTTAGTGAAATGTTTGAAAAGGTTGCTGTAATATCTTGCTCATAGAAATTTTCTATACATGAAATACAATTATGAAAAATTAAACATATCTTATTTTTTAATACTAGGATACTGAAGGCTATAGAAGGTGGATTAGGATGGATACAGCATCTTTTGAGTATTTGCTTGAAAAAGTATTACCTTTGATACAAAAAAGAAATACACAAATGAGACACAGTATTCCTCCTGGTGAACGTTTGGCACTCACTCTCAGATATTTAGCTACAGGTAAAGATATAGACTTTTTATAAACATTGCTTTTTTTTAAAATCTTAATATTGATATTAAAGACTAGTACAAGATTATCATTATCATGATTTAATGAATATGATGGGCAGGACTGTAGAATATAAACACAGTCGCATACAATAAAGTATAAGTAGGATTAATTATTTTAGGTAGTATAAATATGGTCGATACTAACATACACATGTACTTTTACATATTCTAGTGTATTTCGGTTTTAATACTTTGATTTATATAATATATATTATGGCAATCTATTTTAATCAAATTTGTTGCTGATCGATAATTACCCCAGAAGTGACCAAGTTGGTCACACAAAATCTATAATCATGAAATTGACAAATGCATTTGCATTAAAATAAACATTTTATTATGTGGGTGCTTACTGTGCAAAAATTGAAAATATTATATTTGATAGTTAATTAATATAATATAGTAGACTCTCTTTAATTCGCAAGCACCTATAATCCACACATCATAACAGATGTAAACATTGAAATTTGATGTTAAGTT
Source organism: Dolomedes plantarius (assembly GCA_907164885.2). Classification (NCBI taxonomy): domain Eukaryota; kingdom Metazoa; phylum Arthropoda; class Arachnida; order Araneae; family Dolomedidae; genus Dolomedes; species Dolomedes plantarius. Next base: position 227,413,431 of record OU015492.1, on the reverse strand, counting down.
TCAATGCCAATCATTGACAATTCAATAGCTAGCATGTAAAAATATATATTGTGACATTTTTTTAAAAATCATTAATTGTATATTTAAATAAATTCAAATAAAATCATTGTACAATATTTATTATAATATTTCTGTTATTTTAATTTGTCATTAATTGTAAAAAAAACTGTTGATTGGTTTTACTTACAATTTTCAAAACATAAACAATAGAATGACCTATAATCCACACTAGCATTGGTCCCAAGCTGTGTCGATTACAGAGAGCCTACTGTAATTAGATGTTAGATTTGGCATGTTAGGCACATTAGAAACAGATGTTTTATTGTTTATGTTTTCTGTACTATTCTGTTTTGAACAAAATTACTATGACAGATCTTTAGATGAAAAAATACACCTATGGATCATTAAAAGAGAACTGCTAAAATGTTTTTCTTTTAAGCATTACCTGTGTCTGATTCTTTACTGACAGTATTTATCTTTATTTTTCAGGTGAAACGTGGCAATCATTAAGTTTTCACTTTCGCATTGCTCAAAACACCATTTCTAGAATCTTGCCACTAGTATGCAAGGCAATTTTTACAGTTTTAAAAGATGATTATCTAAATTGCCCCAGTAATGAAACTGAATGGAAAGCATTAGCTGCTGACTTCAATAGAATGTGGAACCTGTTCCATGGCAAGAGCAAATGTGCAATTTACATTGAATTTAATTTTTAATAAATGTACCTTGTTCAAAGTTAAGATTGAAAATTTTTTGTTCTGTATAACTTGTAAATAATAACTACACTGGTTTCAATTATGAAAACAGCATACGAAAACTTAGTCTCAAAAGAGGGGTTAGAACGACCATTATTATTTTATGTTAGAACATAACTTTGCCAAGTACCAAAATAATTTGATTTCTTTTTTCTGTACCCATATAAATTGGGTTACCCATATGGATCTGATCTTTTGTGGTACAAATGGAAAGATTAGTTTCTAGCAACATTCTTAGCACAAAAAAGTGTGAAATAAAAAAAATTCAGATAAATTACATTCATATTTTAGTACAGCTCATATTCAAAATATTAGAATAATTACATTACATAAAATACTAACACAATATTAAAAAAATGGACATCTACGAAAAGGTTAACTCTCAGATATATCAATAAATTTTGGAATAGTATCATAAATAAATAAATGGAAAATAATTTCTTATTACTTTTTCTCAGATATTATAATTTTTTTAATCTGAGCTGTATGCTACTGCTATATATTTTTCAAATGCCAAAATACCTATAAATACCAGTTATATGCAACATACCAGCTATTTGTAAAATTAAATTATGGTGAACGAAATCAATGAAATGAAACATGAAGTAAAAAATTTATTTAAAAAATTATTTATTATTATTAAAAAATTATTTATTATTCAAGTCTGCTATGCAATATTTATTGATAACACCTTGGATTTCAACTCTTGCCTTTTCTTTTAAGTTTACATCTTTTAAACTTTTAAATGTACATCTCAGATAATTAAAAAAGGCATCATCGACATTGTCTTTATCCTCATTTATAGATGCCATTAATTTCTTGACTTGCTCCAACGTGCTGGATATTTGCTTATCCACACTTTCCCCCTTTTTTTTTAGGGGGAATTAATGAAGTTTCCATCACTTTCCTTTTATTGGTCTGGGGGCTATTCATTACTGCATTTTCATTGACTGCAGTAACCGATTCTTGGGTAAATTCCCCAAATTCACTTTCTGTATCCTGTAAAAAATAGACATTAAAATGGAATATTGAAATGTAATAATAAATTTAAAAATGAGAGCTGTGATCAGGGTTCCAAAATATCGAAAATATCCGATATTTTGATATATATCCAATATTTTCAAAATTGTCAACTTATTGCTGATGATAAATATTTACAGATTTAATACAACTTAAACACCAATACATATTACACATTATATATAAACTAATATAAAACATTATTCTAATATAAAATAGTACTTAATTTTATATATATAATTATAAATAAAAAAATTTTTTTTCTTTTTTTAAAGCACTCGTAACAAAATTTTAAGTTAAACATTTTTCTCTTTCAAAACACAAATTATAAAACTCAAATTTTAAGAATGTTTTATTTCTTTAAGAAAACTTTAAACACAAAATGAAATTTATTTATTTTTGTTCAAAAATTTAAACAAAAATGTAAGTGTTATTATTGTTGTTATTCAGTTGCATGTAAACTGAATGTTTACTATCATAAGTGATCCATAAGTTCGTAAATTTAGCTTACCATAAATACTAGTGTCAGTACAGTAAATCAATGCAACCACAATACTTAAAATCTTAGCATTAAAAATATCTCTTGCATTATTGAACAATAATGATAAAGCAGGGTAGACTATTAATGGCTTTCAATACAATTAACTTTGTTAAATAAGAAGTTATTACTACATGATTAAAAATTCTGATTGATTGTTTTCCGAATACAGAAAAAAAAATTGTAACTTGTTTCAGTGCAATATCCTATGCACGAAGATTATTTCTGTTGACAAACATTGGCGAAGTTTGGCGATAAAAATGACAATTGATATGAATGCATATCAATGATCCGAAAAGTTCCGAAAGATCCACAATTAAATAGAATTATTTTGAAATTATATCAAACGTGGCAATACTATAAATAATTATTAAGTTGTTACGGATAAGAAATGTATAAAAGACATGCAAAATCGTACTTACCGCTAGTAAAAGAAGATTGGTAATGAGGCCATTTCTCACTCATTATCTCCCCTATCTCTTTACAAGTCAACCGCTTTAACGTCCTGTTCTTGTAACTGTAATGACTGTGGTTCCACAGATTTCACGAATTGTAACTTCGTCGATGAAATAATTTAAAATTTCTTCTTTAGTCCACGGATCCGTGTTGGCGGCCATATTTTATTCCTTGCTCGATCGCGAGTCACGTGAGCCAAAAAACCTGCCCTGCTATTGGACAATTATGTGCAACACAAGCTTTTCGTGAAACTTTTCCCATGTAGAATGGGAAAAGTTGCAGATAAAGATTGATAGAAAAACACTCTATCACACAGTATTTTAGTGCAACAGTTGCAGGTAGAACAGGTTTAGTGAAACAGTTGCGCTAAAAGCTTGTGCTAAATCTTTAGTGTGATACGGGCATAAGAATTAAAATATCTCTAATGTACTGCATTGGCCCTTTTTTATTTCACCAGGAGCTGGAAATATGTTGAGAATCCTTTATTTTGGATTAGATATTTCTCGCTAAGGATCTTTCTAATCAATTTTCATCGTGATTCCTGTCGTTGCAATTAGGGAAAAAAACTGGAAAGGTTCTTTGAGGATTTAACATCATAAAAATTTAGGAAATTCTCAATTTATCTTATTTTTATCAAAAAAATTTGATATGTTTTATATTCTCGACATATTTTGCTCAAAAATGACCTTTTCAGAACATCACCAAGTTTCGGAAGGGTCGGGTCCTGAATATCAGTACATTTATGCTATTTTATTAAAGTAGGGAAATGAGATCTTAAATGTCATTCCTCCCAAGTTTCATAACACTGGACAAAATTTATTTCTTTATTATTTAACAGTTAGATAATGACAACTTATTTCCGGATGATTATGTGCAGTGTGTCTACTTTATCGTCCATTAATTTTCCTCTCGTCAGGAGCCTTTAAAACTACAAAGGTAAGAAAAAAACACAAACTGTCTGACCTAAGGATTTATACATTACCTACCTATGTTACCCCCGATGAGGTAAATGTTTGGTAAACGATTCGTTTTCAGGGAAATAAGCGCATTTTAAACTGATGCCGAATTTTAATGTTTTATGTGCATGAAACGTGGACAGATAAGCAATTTTTAAAGACAGTAGAAACGTTATTATGCATTCAATCATGAGCGAAAAAGTATTACAAAGTTTAAATAATTTTCAGAAAATACAAATAATGAAAATGCGTAGCAATTTCATTTAAAAAAGTATTTCAACATTTTATATAACATTTTACTGCACAGTGATAAATTATTCGTATACATAATATGGTAAGAAATGTATATGAACTGTTGTTACTAAAGTTTTCAAGTTCTTACTAAAATTTTCAGAGCTCAAGAAGAGTTTTTCAAATTGACTTTCATACAAAACGTACACTGGTTTAATAAAAACTATTTTACATTTTAAAATTTTTTATCAAATTTTATAAACATTTAATGATACGCGGTAAATAAAAGCATAGGTTTTTACATTAAACTGAGAGCGAAATGTATTCACCTGTTTACATAAATCAATTGTGCATTACTAGAATGATATCAAAATTAACTGATAATTACCGGGGGTTATGAAACCAAAGCGAAAATTTCTAGGATATATTTGTAACGATATGTTAAGAAAAAAATTGTTAAGAAAAACTATGTTAAGAAAAAAATGTTAAGAAAACATTTTAAGAAAAAATTGTACTACCAAAATTTTATTAAAATTGAATAATGGTAAATAATCTCTATGAAACAAAAGAGGTACATGGCTGCCTTAAATTTTTAGAGAAATATTCTTATAAAAATAAATTTTAAATAAAAAATTACACCACATTTATGTCGAAATTAGCCTCTTTTGGGAGATACCTTTGAAACTAGAACGTAGACGTTACATTAAAAATAGAGAGAAACTAGTTAGAGAAAATTATATTATTTTTTTAAAAAGAGGTTATCAAATTTAATTTGTATGAAAAATTTCGAAAAAGTACGATTTTTTAAAAATTTTAAATGTTATTTTAAATGAAAGGGGAAAATTGTGAAAGCAAGTCGTGTACGATGCATTAAATATGTAACTCGATTCAAAGGTAAATGCTTCTTTACATAAAAATTTATATACACTCAAAAATTTTGGCTCCGTTGACGGACTTAAACATTTATGAATTAATTTGTTGCTCCATAGTAGTTATACTTTATCAGAGTAACTGAATTTTGGAAATGCACACTTATAAGTGTGCTTTGCCAAACCAACATGCAAAATCCAAATGGTTTTATTCGAACATTTACATGTTGCAAAATCGAAATTTTTGGACAAAACCCTTGACATTAAAACCATTTTTATAAGTAATTTTGCCAAATAGTTCGGCTAAAACACTTACCTTTGCTTGATTACAGCTTATGTTACAATGTATTGTTTCTACAACACAGAGAAATTCTCCAAGAATTCTTTCCTGAGACGAGGCCTGTTGTCTTTCCTCTCGACTTTGTTGTTAAGAGAACCGGACTGAGCAACTTTTATTTTCATCAGTTCTTCTCACCTATATACTATAAGTAATCTCTTCTTCGCTAGTATGTTTGAGAAGAAGAAAAAAAATTCCTTGAGGAAGTTATGAGAGCTTGCGCCATAAAAATAATACCAACCAAACGTGGGGAAGATAAATTATAAGGAGAAAACTAATGACCATGAAAGGATGACTATTTAGAATGAATTTAGATATCTACAAATTTATTCATTTACCAGTTACACAGCATCTTAAGTATCGTGCCTGTAATGATAACAGTAAAGGAGCGTATAGTTGCGCATAAATATAACATCACCACTTTTACATGTACAGAAGGTCGATCGCACTTTATGGAAACGATTTTGTAATCTATTTTTGGCGTTTGCATTTTGAGATATAAATTTGGCAACTTCAGAATAATCGTCTGCTACAGTTTTATTTTCATTGGAGTGTAAAATAAAAGATTTATTTTGAAAATGGCTCCTAAAATGGACAGATCGCTCGAAGGTTACGTAACTGCGCTTTCCGAGGAGAAATATTTGTGTAAATAAATAATAAAGCGGTGTAAAAATTGCGGTTATGGCATTTCAAAAATAGGTATTTTTAACATATTAAATTTAAAAGGAAAAAAAGTCTAACTGAAAGTAAAAATTAAAACATGACCACTAAACCTCATCCTAAGACTGTTCGAAAGCAGGTAAATATCAAGAAAGTGAAGTCTCTGATCCTAAAAGAAAATACGCCGACTCAAAGAACCATTGCATCGAAACTAGGAATATCTTCTGGCACTGAAAGTAAAATCATTCATAAAAATTTGAAGTTAAAAAAGATGTTTAAACCTAAAGTTCATCTGCTTTTGCCAAAGCATATTGCTGAAAGGAAAACAAATTGTAGAAAATGATATGAAAAACTCCTAGCTGCTGAAAAATGAAAAATTGTAGTAACACTCGATTGGGCATGGGTGTATTTAAGTGACTGTAATAAAAAAAGATCAATTTTCTATTGCTCAACTGACGGGAATGACCGTACGAAATGGCTACGTCAGTGTACAGAAAGGACGAAGGAGTTCATGATAGTAGCAGGATTTTGTTACAATAGCAAATTGAAAATAAAAAAATCTCAAGTAAAGCCAAAATTAATTCACTTTACTATCAGCAGAATATTTTAGAACCAATTTTTGAAGAAGAAATTCCAGTCTTATACGGAAAGGACATTGATAAAATTGAGCTTCATGTAGACAAAGCCTTTAGTCCCACGTCTAAATCATCTGCCGCTTATTTAGCAAAGAAAGATTCAGAAACAGGAATAAAGTGTATCCCAATTAATTCAATACATGTAAGACCACCTGCCTCTCCTCCAATAGACGTTTGCGCTTCCGGTTTATTAAAGCGAGCCTTAGGAAAACGGCATCCAAGAACACTGAACAATCTTTAGAAAATAGGTCCAAGAGGAATGGGATAAAATTGACATGACAGTTACTAAGAAAAAGTTTACTGTCATGGAAAATTCGAGCTAGAGCTATTGTCAAGAACCATGGCTATCAGATAAAAAAATAGATGCAAAATATATGGCATTTATACATAAAAATTAACTATCAAAATCGTTTCCATAAAGTGCGAACGACCTTCTGTATACATTCAATAACATACATACATGCATACATACACACACACACACATATATATATATATATACACATACACACACACACACATATATATATATATATATATATATATATATATATATATATATATGTGTGTGTGTGTGTGTGTGTGTGTGTGTGTGTGTGTATATATATATATATATATATATATACACTTGTATGTATTATTTTTATGAATACCAATCCCATCATTTACTATTATCCGATCATTTACTAAAGCCACTGCGTAACCTCTAAATGAATTAGCTAGCAATATATAAATTCGTATACACGTGTCGTACTTTGGAGGTCAGAGGGGTTTTTCCTCTACAATTTATTTTTCTCGGAAAGAAATCTTTTCTTCTTCTTTTTAGAGATGCAGGCGAATACTAATCTTACAATTAATAAGCCACCATAACAGCCGAAGGAAAAAAGTTGCTCTATTCGGTTGCCTTGCCATTCCAATCAAGCGGAAAGACTGCATTCGCAATTAGGAACGAACACTTGGAATATTTGTCTGAGCAGGAGAAACACATTCTAACGGTATCTATTCTCAAGCAGAGGTAAGACTGTTAACTGAATTCCTAGATAGTATTATTTTTGAAATTATTATATTTATCAAATATCAATTTATATTTTACTCGAAATTTAATCTAGAGATTAACACTTTTTTCTCTCTGTGAATTGATAAATTCATGTCAATTTCGAATAAATTCTGGTAGAGTAATTTCTTTTATTAAACCCGTAAAGATTTCATTTTAAATTTACAGCGATGTTTATGCTCTAGTCTCCGGTCTTGCAATAAATTTACGCTAAAGTAAAATGTTTTTAACTAAAGCTGTATACTTTTTGCTCTAATTTTGCGTATAATCTTACGGTTTACATCATATGCATATTTAAATACCTCTCAAATTCGATAAAATGTCCGTAATGCACAGTAAATTTAAGGAAAAGTGAGCGTGATACGCCTGAAATAGAGAGGAGATTTTTTATACTGTTCGATACCTAACACTTTTCATAATAATTTTTTTTCTAAAGAGGTTTATTTGATTTTCATTTCGAAAGGAGTTTAACAATTTTTATCGTGTACTTGTCGCGCCCTGTTAAACGTAAAAACTATGTTTTTGTCTGGAAAGCATTGTCCAAAACAGGTATATATTGATAAAAATTTACTGTTTTTTTAATTTAAACATTGGACATTTTACTGGGCATTATTAAATAATGACCAATTTTGATGAAATTTCAGTGTAGTAATTTCCTTTTTGAGTGGTGAACACTTCGCTAAAAACTTACTGTAGAAACCATCATTTTAGTTTCATATACGCCGTTACATATATGCCAAATTTAATAAAAATTTTAGCAATGTAACAATACCGTAAGTTGGGGCTACTTGGACCCTAGGGTGTTACTTGAACCCAAACCGAAAATTGTTTTAAATCACACCTAGGTCTCTTATCAACAAAATATAGATATAATTCACAATCTCTCCAATAGATAGGAGCATTAGCTAGGTCCTGATGCACTTTACCACGTTCCCGCTGTTCCCACCTTTGTTTAGTTCAGGTTATGTTGCTTTGTGATAAAAACATGAATTTTTGTGACCTTATAACTTCCACTTTCACTTCTTTACACACTACAGTCCCACATTAGGTAAAGATAAATTTACATTTCAAATACAGTCATCTCATGGGATTAACATAAGAATATAACAATAGTTTTTGATGGATAGAGAATCAATTAACCCAGTAAAATTTATAAGTATTAACTAGTGTGCTGATAAACTAAAAATGGGGTGACTTGGACCCAAATTTCAATAATTTATTAAATATATATATAATTAAAATTTTGGTTTGAAAAGGACCTAAAATCCTAGGGAATCTTCAAATAAGTTGTTCAAATCAGGTTATCAGCACAAATATGTTTTTAAGGCTATCGTTGGGTAAGATATGTACAAAAATCTTCACTTTTTGGGTCCAAGTAACCCCAATCTACGGTATTTTAAAAAAATAGGGGTTTCGTTCAAATTGAATGTAAAATCTTATACTTTAGCTGTCAGGTATCGTTAAAAACCTTTAAACATTGATAAACTTTTTTAAACTGAATATATTTTTTTAATAAACCAGTGTATGTTTATTTTTGAAAAATAATATTGAAATTTGCAATTTATCTGTTCCTGAGTTTCGTTATAGAAGCCATCAGTTGGAGAATATATTTTCAACAATCCGGCTGGCCGAAATGTTGACAGTTTAGATTTTTTTACCACATTTAGAATAATTTATCACTATCGAGGAAAAATTTGTTCAATACGCAACAAAAAATTCAAAAATAATTTTGTATTAGTCGAATTGTATATTTTATGACTATCAATTAATCTTTGTAATAGTTTTTAGTTAGTGATGCAATAGTAAAGGATTTTGATAGAATCCTTAAAAGTCAGTTGTTGGTATATGTTTCATCCCTCAAAACACCTGCTTAAATTATAGCTTTCTTCCTTGAAAAATGAATTGATGACGAATTTTAAGAGATGCTCTCACCTCTTGGGGTCAACATACGTAATTAATGTACGGATCAATAGATAGGACGGTTTCATGTTTGAGTAGCGTTGAATGCACACAACGACTGGAAAGACAATGAATCGTAAAGAACACGTGTTACGATTAACCATTATGGAAAAGTTTCGCCTTTATCTAATTGTCGGATAAAAAAAAAATTCTTGCGGTTGTTTTAAAACATAAGGCATGGCATTCACAATCACATATATTTAATGTAATAAGGTTGCATAAATGTTTACCTTCAATCTCGTTCTTCTTTAATTTTCAATATTTTACTCTATATACACCATGAGTATAATAAGTATTCTTTTCTACTACATTGAAGAAGCTTAGAATCCACAAATAAGTATTTTGTGGAGGAATAAGACCTGTTTATCAAAAAATTCTTCAAAAATTCTAGAACTTTTCAAAAGGCTCCATGCGTATTCATTTTCCTCTGATATCAACCAAATTTCTCAGAATTGTTAATTAAAGTGTTTGTCACAAAACTGTGCATAATTCTTTGAAATCACAAATATTTTTCAAATTTATAGACCATAAAATAAAGTAAAAACATAAAAAAAAAGCATAAAAATAGCAGGCAGAACAGAAAAAATATATTTAAGACTTTAGATTCATACAAAAAAATGCACATTTATATTTATGTACACGTAGTAAACGTATAATACAAAATTTAAGGATTTTAATTAATACAGAATGCGCATAGGGCATTTTGAAAAACGTTCGCATTTTTGAAAATTTTTTGAAAATCAGGCATCATTCTGCCAAAATTTCCTTATTTTGAATTTCAAGGGTTTTCAATGTAGTAAAAAAGAAAATAATTATTCTCATCTTGTATATCGAGTTAAATATTGTAAATTGAAAAATTCGAATTTGATGGTCGCTTGTCCCCTTAACTCACTGATATCCTGAGCGGAGAACTTGGACTTGAGACGGTGGTTGATAGGTGATGCTTCGAAATTGACATGTTTGAGCAACATACATTTAGAGTATAAAACTTATCTCATGCCGATGATAAAAATTAGACCAATAAATGTTTAAACCGTATTTTCATTCATTGTTGCGTAGTTAGAAAATGGAATTTTATACATTTTTTATATATGTAACACTTGTACTGTAAACTTTCAAATTGTTTTTTTAAGCATGATAAAATTTTTTTAATTTTATCATATTTTCTTCATTAATTGATTAAGTGTAAAACAAAAAATTGATCGTCTTTTCATTTTTGGGATCTGAAGAAAAATACTTTTTGCGAGGCGCTTAAAGAAGGTATTTCATAAAGCTAGTTTATCTGGGCTAATTTTTTTCAAAGGTTCATTCACACCCAAAGTATAAAAACATGTTTCTGAAATATGCATTAAGAATTATGCGCCTCAATTGATTTTAAAATCTTATAATAGAGCCTGAAATATTTACGCATGCATTTATTCACACATACTTTGGGAAATTACGGTTAAAATTGAAACTTTCCACACTCAGAGTTGATCAGAAAATGTTAAAGCCTTTCTAAAATGTGTGATCTTCATTCATGCAATTATACCATGATGATGCGCTATTTCAAAAGTTATTGTATAAATCTAAAAGTTGATTTGAAATCTATATATATAAAACAGTTCCGTAACTGACTCACTGACTGACATACAACGCACAGACCAAACCGCTGGACCTAAAGGGCTGAAATTTTGCATGGCGATTCTTCTTATAGTGTAGGGGTGCACTAAGAGAGGTTTTTGAAAAATTCTTCTTAGATTTTTTAAAATTAAATTTTTAAACTGTTTTTGTAACATTTTTTAAGTTTGCATTTAAAATAATAATTTGAGGGTTATAAAATTTATATCACGAGAAAGATCATAAAAATTCGTTTCAAATGAAATATTTTTCGAATCTTTACCTCCATTTCCTGATTTTTGGTGAATTTTTAAAGATTATTTTTTAGAATTTAATTTATTAAATGCCGATCACGTGATTTCTTTTTCTGGTACTTTAAATAAATTTATCGTCACGTGCATAAAAACTAAATAGACAAAAAAATATTTTTTTTCTTGATAATGCGGCAGACGATTGGACATTATCCAAAAAAATATTAAAATACAGTAAAATAAATGTTCTACAAACTGTACTATATTCTTTAGTATTCTTTATATTAGATTTAATTTGAATATTTTCTTTTACATTATTTTGTCTATAAAATTATCCTTTACGATTTTCTTATAAATATATATATATATATATATATTACATCAATTGTATACATTGATCGTCGTATTTATCATATAATATATATATATATATATATATATATATATATATATTTGGCATGAATTGCATACGTTGACCGTTGTATTTAATTTGAATGTACTCCGTAGCGAAGTACGGGTTTTCAGCTAGTATATACATATATATAAAAAAAAATGATGGATAGCAAAATTTTCCCTCTAAATCCCCTGAGATATTCGATATACATTATTCAAGGTGACTTAGGTACAGAAATGCATTCCTGACCATAACCTATTATCTATTTTTGTTATTTATCAAAGCATCGAAGTGAATTACAATACCAAGTTAAGAAATAAAACTTCGCATGCTATATCGTACGGGACTGAAGGTGAAAATGAGTCCGTTGTTTGAGAAGGAAATATTTTTATTTTATCTACTCAAGTAAACTCCACGGTTGCGCAAAGTTCTGTTAAAAAATAACGATGTCTATTTGCAAACGGTGATATAAACGTTGCTTTCTCCATGGGTTCATGAATAATATTTGGACAAATGAAGCCACATACGCGTAATTAAAGGTCAATATACACTGAATAACTGGGATAGGCGATCCCATTCGAAATACGTAGTATTAAACACATTCTCAAAAACGGTTTTGACAGCAAGTAGCATATAAAAATAAATCTTTAATTTTACATTCCAATCAAAGCAAAACTATAGCAGACGATTATTCTGAAGTTGCCAAATTTTTATCTCAAAATGCAAACGCCAAAAACAAATTACAAAATCATTTCCATAAAGTGCGAACGACCTTCCGTAGACGTGTTAAAATCCGGAACACGCACACACACATACATGTGTGTGTGTGAGTCTAAATTACAAGTATATAAACAAGGAGTATATACAAATAAACCCTGCTCTGTTTAGGGACTGCAGGAAAGCTTTCGATTTCAAAAGATCCCCATTCCGGGAAAGATGTTGCAACTTGTTTCTGTTAGTAAGTGTCGTGTTCGTTTATGATAACATAAGAATTGCTTGTCCTTTGAGCATTGGTCGTGATTTCCAAGTAAAGGGAATGAAATTAACTACACTGAAGTGCCAAAAATACTGGGATACATGTCCAATACATGGTAGGTCTCCTCTAGATCTTAGAACTTCAGAAAAGTGACGGCGCTTGGACTCCACGAGCTCTCTGAGGAAGTCTGTAGACAATTTCAATTATGCCTTCTGGAAAGGGGGTCCCCAATTCAGTTATATTCCTGGTTGGTGGATGTCTGCTTTGAATGGAACATTGCAAGACAGAAGAATTGCTAGAGGGTATGAAATTAGTATGAAATCAGGACACGAAATCAGATATAGGATCATGAAATTAGTATGAAATCAGGACCCTCAGGTATGAGGGTATGAAATCAGGACATCTAAAATGTGTTGAATAACGTATAGATCTGGGGGACAAGGGAAACACAGAATTTTTGACTCTCCTGCAATCATTCCCGGTTACTCATGCAGTTGCGATAGCCAATGCTGGCAGTATGGTACGTGTTGCATCGACGCACCTCACAGGGATAACGGCCCACCTATTCACGAATGTAGGAAAAAGGAATCTGGTTACGTGACTGGGTATTTCATGGTACATAGATGCTCTGAAAACACGGACATTGATTCCACTTGAAAAAGCAAGTGTGAAGAGGAATGGAATGGGGTATAACGATATTTCAAAACCTTCCCCGGTAACTAGCCTAGATACTTATAAGAGATATAAGAATTACTACTGCTTTAGATGTCACGAAGCCACTGATAACGTCAAGTTATGGCATCCCTCTTTAAGGAGAAACTTTGAGAGCTCCTGCAACAATGATACCGGTTACAGCGTGACTTACAGCGAAGTTATCCGGACCTCGGTGGCTGCCGTGGATGAAAAACCTTTTTCAAGTCAGTTTTTTATAACTTTTACACCCCCAAAGGAAATAGAGTCTTTAATGATTGAATGTAACAGAGACATCGTGTCGGATCGTCCCAAGAATTGGACGAATAAAGATGTTATTGATAATTGTAGGGCATATACAGCTATCGTAGAAACAGAATCAAGAACTTTATATAAGAACGCTCATTGTGCTTTATGCAACTATGTTCATCTTGATGAAATTACTTGTGATGAATAAGAAAGTTTTCGTTATTTCATATAAGAACACTCACTGTGCTTTATGCAACTATGTATCTGTTGATGAAACTTTTTGTTAACATAAAAAGCCAGTATATAGTTACGAATGCCAGACATTTGATATACAGGTTAATGTCAATACAAAAGATACAGCAACAACAAAAGATAACTGTAACGAGAATCAGGTGAAATTAAACGAGATATACTCAAATAGAACTACTTAAGAAGATGTAAATAAAAATGTTGGTAGCATCCCGTACTTTTCCGGCTGGGTCAACTAGTTTAGAAAAGAACGATATATCTCTAAATGATTTCTCAGGCATAAAAGTTTTGATTTTATGCGATTTATCGGTATTATTGCAAAATAACTTGTAAGGTATACACAAGATTCGATTCACAAGAATCGAACTTTTGAGTGAATTAAAGAAGCTGCTTTAGATATGCTAATTTCGGCATACGCGCTTAGTATAAATTCCACGCAGCGTCATTAATAAAAAGGGGAGGTTGTTAAGGTTGAAAAGGTGTTATCCTGCGCTAGTGCTTAGCGGGCCAGAAGTTTACGTGGCAGTACTGCTGGTTTGACTTACTGTTCGTGAGTATAAAAATATATTGTTCTTGAAAGCTGTGTTTATACATTCCGTACAAGTAGTACGCATTCTTATTGCTGTAAAGCCAATTATATGTGCAACGAATTCAATAAACATTGTTTCATGTATAAACTGTGTGTGGTTCAAATTCAAATAGAGAGCCACTTCAAATTATATACACCCAGGTCTGGGTAGAAGTGAGCATAGATTCTCTATACTGGCGCCCGAAATTATATATACCCTGGTAGTTAGCGTTACATTTGTAACGAACAACATAATTGAAATTAAAAACTGTGTACTGTGAACTTATATTGATAAAATTGTTGCAAGTACTTATATACTATTTAAAAAAATGAGTGTTGTAGAACAAAATCCTGCTGGAAATTTTCCTCGGGTAATTATGGTTCAGCAAATTGCGCCATTCGAAGCCACATTCAATGGCGGCCCCTCAAGCCAATTCCTAAAGAAAATTCAGCATTACTTTCAGCAACAATGCACTCCAGAGGGGGATAAACTTAAAATTGCTCTAGCCGCTTTAAGAGGTAGTGCATATCAGTGGTACACGTGTATGCAAAGCAGTAATCTGATTTTTGACTATTTGTCATTCAAGCAACAGTTTCTTAGTGTTTTTCCAAAGACCTATAATCAAAGTGAAATTGAAGCGGAAATTTATTCGCTAAGGCAACGTGAAGGTCAGTCTGCGTTAGATTTTGCTACGGAAAAGATTTCCAAGTGTGAGGAATATTTAGAAGGGGTGACGGAAGCGATAATCTTAAAAATAGTTATCCAACGTTTGAAGCCAAGTGTTCAAGATTTTTTAGATAATCAAACAATTACAAGCAAGGTTACCCTCCTTCAAGCTTTAGCTAAATATGACAATAGGCATTTCTTCGCTACCCCGTACCGTCATTCAGGTACGAGAAGTTTTATACAGCCGCGCCAAAATTTTTCTCGAGTTTCAAACCAGCAGCGTAAGCAGTACCGCAGGCAAAATAATAGAAGCGCACGGCGTTATAATGAAATTAGTGCTCTTAAAGTAAATAATATGGAAGAACCTTACTTGCACTGGCAAGTTGATTCACATGATATGGTTCAACCTGTTGAAACTGTTTGGTCAAATGTATTATTTTGTCCGAGCAGTAATCATTATTTTGAGAATAGTGAAAGTCAGGGTATTTTTGTCGCTTATAAAGAAAGTGAGTCTAGCTGGAATGATGAGGTAATTCCAGTACAAATTTCTGAAAATAGTGCCGATAATAATGCTAGTGGTTTAGAAAATAAATCATCTGACACTTCTATTAATGCTATACCTGATATTATTGATGCTATACCTGATATTTTAGATGATATTCACACATCTGTTAATGAAGGAAATTTAGTAGATGACGAAGTATGCGTTACGGAAGTTAGTGAATACTTATTAGTTGACGACAATAAAAATTCTTTAAACGATAGTAGGAACTCGCTAGGTAATGATGATATTATTTCAAGTTTCCATCCGAATGAGGATGCTGTAGGCCAGGTTGATAATATGGTTTTAAATAAAGTACATGAAAACCAGACTGAGAATCAGGATGAAAAGTTGACACAGAGTTATAATGTAAGTAGTTTAGCTGATGCTTCGGAAGTTATAGACTCAGGTTGTATTAAAACGCACCAGTACGAAAAGCTTAATCTTCCTAAAACTGAAGCAGTGTTAAAGAATTTAAATGATAGCGATTCTGAAGACGGACGTTTTAAAGATACTTTTTCGTCAAAAGAGGATAAAACTAAAGTTAAGGGAGATAAAAAACGTGAAAAAGCGCCTTCAGGTTCCAGCATTAAAACTGCTAATACTGAAGTAATTAAGGCGGTAAACAAGAAGTCGCATAAGCACCAATACCAAAAACAGAGTCAGTTTGTTGAAAAACATGACACAAGTAGAGAGATAAAGCCAGTAACTAAACACGTTGGTGCGGCGTATAAGTTTCAAAAAATAGAATCTGCATTAAAATCTAATGTCTATACTCTAAAAAGTACGGAGAAAAGTAAAGTGTGCACTACAAAACCTCCATCTAAGGATGAACGTGGCACACATAAGGTACACAAGGTTATGAAAAGGATAGATGACAATTTTAAAGCTCCTTTGCATAAGTACAGGAAACGCAAGATATCTGCCACCCAGCAAGGTTGGCCTCCTCCCAAGAGACCTCCTGTCCATCGTCAAGCCAGACCAGCGCCTCAGGACCTACGACCTGCTGCACGAAGGATGACCACACGGTCAACGAACCCCTTTACTAGGACTGCGACCATCAAGAGAGGTTCCACGGATTGGACAGACTGGTGCAAGGAAGTTGCTGCATTCATGAGGAACAAGTCTTGTATCAACTTTCTTATTCTAACTCCCACCCTTTAATAAAACCGAACCAAATTGGTTTGAAATTCCCCAGTGTATATACTGTGTAAACATTTTGAGGGGAAGGGGTGAGCCACTGAAAAAAAAATACGGCATACTGTTGTTTTATAAATTTTTGAAGGGGACATGTAGTGACTAGGAAAAAAATACATACTGCACAATATACCAATTAACCACTAATGTACTAACTTCACAAATCATGACACATGTGCATTATAAATTGGGGGAGAGCAGATACAAACAGTCAAGAAATGTCATGCTGTGCAATTGTGTTGACAATTTTAACTAAAATAAGTTTTTTAGGGCGCAGTTGGCCAGCCCAGTATCCGCAACTCTGCAAATCCACTGTTTGATGGTGTCACCTGGACCCTTCGGGGTTAGTTTTGTAAAATGGTAGTGGCGTTTTTCCCCCACACAACGTGTGGAAGGTTTTTTGGCTTTGCCACCCATTATGTAAAAAGTCAGACCAGCACGCGTTTTCAATTAGTTAACTGAAGCCGTTCAGACCTCAGTTACCTAATTTTTTTTTTCGAGGGAGGCCAGTGTAAGGTATACACAAGATTCGATTCACAAGAATCGAACTTTTGAGTGAATTAAAGAAGCTCCTTTAGATATGCTAATTTCGGCATACGCGCTTAGTATAAATACCACGCAGCGTCATTAATAAAAAGGGGAGGTTGTTAAGGTTGAAAAGGTGTTATCCTGCGCTAGTGCTTAGCGGGCCAGAAGTTTACGTGGCAGTACTGCTGGTTTGACTTACTGTTCGTGAGTATAAAAATATATTGTTCTTGAAAGCTGTGTGTATACATTCCGTACAAGTAGTACGCATGCTTATTGCTGTAAAGCCAATTATATGTGCAACGAATTCAATAAACATTGTTTCATGTATAAACTGCGTGTGGTTCAAATTCAAATAGAGAGCCACTTCAAATTATATACACCCAGGTTTGGGTAGAAGTGAGCATAGATTCTCTATAAACTCTTCACAGTTCCATTCTCTAATAAACGTGTATCGTGAGTTCAGATATCAGTCGTCGACGAGTTTTACATCTGCACGGCCCTTTGTACAGTTAAGACAAGAATACAAGTGAACAAGACAAGAATACAGAGAGAATAAAAATCCTTACTTCGGAATATTCTACATTTATTTCAGATTATTCAATAATTTCCTCTATTTCTCACTTTGGTAGGAAAACATTCCTTGTGCACATTGAAAACACACTCTGTGAGCAGTGAACACAGTTGTGAATAAAAATTCTCATTCCATTTAATGAAATACATGTTAAATTACCTGACTCTTCTCCAATGGTCTTTTGCGATTTCGGTTTTTTATACGAGCCTTAGGAAAACGGCATCCAAGATCACTGAACGGACTTTGGAAAACAGTCTAAGACGAATGAGGTAAAACTGACATAACAGCACTAAGCAAAAGTTTGCTTTCATGGAAAATTCGAGCTAGAGCTATTGTCATGAACCATGGCTATCGGATAGAAGCAAATCAACGCATAAAATACGGCATTTATACATAAAACTTAACTATCAAAATCGTTTCCATAAAGTGTGAAAGACCTTCTGTATAAAGCGATGGATATCTGGGGTAGCATAAAGAACAGATTTTGCAGTCAGCAGGGCAACCGCTCCTCATTTAGAGAATACCAGAAATGTTCGATAGAAGGTGCTCGTGAGATGGGTCGCAGCGATACAAGCGAAGTTTGGATTTTTGCGATTCACCATTTAGAGTGTGCACTTTGAATTGGAGAATTCCGATAAAATATCGAACTTACGCCAATAATGTAGCCGTAGAAAGACTCTTGAGGATCGCTATCGGCGTCATCTGTCGGGAAACATTTCAAGCGAAACCTGTGCAACATTGCCGAAAATGACGTCCCATTTAAATGCTAGGGCCTCAGGTAACATCAGTGTGAGAACTGCACAAAGTTGACTGCATTATATGCACTGTAATAGCCGCTGACCCCCGTGATCTCCAATGCTATCTTCGTGATACAGGACTCTGCACCCTGGTTGGCCTCGGGAACCCCCCCCCCCCCCCCCCCCCGTCTCCGGAAGCCTGAAATCGATTAGTCTGGTCTGAGAAGATTCTCTTGCAACTGACTCGGATAGATGAAAGTGTTTGAGTGTGAAGAACACGCTTTAAATCAATGAATCCAGCATGTTAACAAGAGACTGTACCCTCATTAAAGGTATGGGGTGTGTTCAGCTGGCACAAATTAGCACCCTTCATTCGTCTAAAACTTCTCTGACAAGTGAATGCTACGTTAACTTCCTTTCAGGTGTGTTACATTCATTCGTGTCATGCATTCACTCTGATGGGTTTTGGGGTATTCCAACAATACAATGCGCCTACACACATGCAAAATCGGCAAATGATGGTTTTTGGAACTCTCATCTTAGTTTTGAACATGAAATACACAGAGAAAAAAAAGTTTGTCTGTGAACTCACTTTGCTGGGTTGAAATCCACTGCACAGTGGAACTCGCTTTTGGTGAGTCAAACAACCCACATTGGAAAGTGGGTCCTACAACCCACTTTCGAAAACGGGTACATTTACCTGCCTTTGTGAGTTTAAAAACTCTTTGAATGAGTTAATTAAAGCGAGTTGTGTATTGAGCCTATATATATATATATATATATATATATATATATATATATATATATATATATATATATATATATATATTTATATATATATATATATATATATATAATTTTTAATACATATATATATACACACATTTAATTATTTTCTTAATATTATAAGACACAGATCATTTAAAGCTTTGGTAATAATTCCTAGTTACTGCATTATGTATCTCAGTTTGAAGCAAGTGATTTATAATTTTATTCCAGACACCTTTATTTGATACTTGCCATCCTGAGAACTATAAATTATATAAAGATGACATTGTTTGCGTTGAATTAAAATGAATCAAATTAGCACTTCTTTAATCTATTGAACATTAAAAATATTATCATTAAAAGTTATAAAGCATACTTCACAACTAGTAATAAATACTTACACTTTAAAAAAAATGATTTTTATCTTTAACTTTTGCATTACATTAGCCTTCATGTTTAAAAGAATTTTCCAAAATGCCTAGTCTGAAAGTGTTTGCATCGAATTTTTTAAATGAAATTTTGTTACCCAAATTAGATAATCATTTAAATTTTTTCCAGCTAAAATGACAACTCAGAACAATAACATTAGTTTGTAAAATAAACAAACGTCAAATTATGTTTTTAATATTAGATAAGAAAAATTGCCACTTTACTTTATACATGCCATGAAAATTTTCAAAAACAATCTCCCCCCTCTCCCTATTCTGCATGAATATTAATTCAATTTGAATTTTCCATCTACCTTATTATCATTACAGAATTCCTTCTGTTTTAAGGTGTTTATATAAAGCTAAAATGTATCAAATCTTTAGGAGAATAAATTAGTTTATAAACTGACAATTATTAGTATAAAAGGAAAAGAATTCGTAGAATTTTGAATTAGTTATCTAGATAGATCATCATCTGTTACAAGATATTTCTTTTATTTCCTACTCTCTTATTTACTTATTCACAAACACACACTTCCACACATAAATGTAATGTATAGATGAATTTTAAAAACCTGATTTCACCCTCTAGTTTATCCATTTTTCTAAATTCGATCATGTCAAATGAGTTTATAATTAAATGTTATCGCCAGATGGTATCATCTGTAGATTTGGATTTTAGAATGAACTTGGACTTTCAAACACAACTTATATGTACACACAAATAGATATACATACGTATACTACTCGTAGCATTGCATGAAACAAACTGCATGCTTTTACTTTTTTTCTGTGGTTCTAAGCTTTTTTTAAAATATTGATGAATTATTAATAAAAGTTGTAGGAAGCGCATAACAGGAACACACAGCTCATTAACATCTGTAAAATAAGTTGTTGTCAACCTTATTTTTTATAGTGGATATTTAGAAGCTGTGTGTTCCTGTTATATCAGTAGATGTCAAAAATTACTTTTAGAAATCGTATTCTTGTTTTTTTTAAATCATAAAAATCTATTTATTCATTAAAATTGCACTCAATTAAGAATTTCCTATGATGAGATTTTTATGTAATGTAAAAATAATTTTAATACATAATGTTTAGATATTACATACATGTACGCACGCACACACACACACACACACACACACAAGCACAAGCACATGGAAGATTTGCGACAAGAAAAACCTAATATCATGATATGCTCAACCATGTACAGCTATAATTCATATATGAGTTATATGTTAAACATGCAATAGCTTACGCGATTGTCGCAACTTTAAGCCTTACACAACAATTTCAAATTTAAACAAATAGCAAATCTTCCGTTAAAAGTCCTCACATTTCTATTGTGTTGAAGTATGCTCTATAATTCGGATTTACATGAAGGATTTTGCATATATTTTAATGTTCAAAAGATTAAAAATGTACTTACATGCACTATAACACGTGGACACTCCGTTTCGTCGACAAGCGCCATTTTTCCTATTTCCCCAGCGAAAAAGCTACTAATTGCTTCAAAGTACAGCTTTCGACCCGCTTCCGACCCTCTTCCGAAGAAAATCTCCCGCAGCGCGAGCCAGGAAAACGGGAAAATCTCATCAACCCACAAACAAGATATTCAGCTCGCTTTGGGGTAAGTCGGCGAACACATTAGATAGGTCAGTCGACCCATTTTATTTTCAACCCACATGAAGTGTGTCTGCAAACCTGGAACTTTCGAAAACTGACCGGATTTTTTTTCTCTGTGTAGGCCCCTTGGCCCCCAGATCGCTACGTTATTCAGCACATTTTAGATGTCCTGCAATGTTCCGTTCAAAGCAGACATCCACCATCTAGTAAAATAACTGAATTGTGGACCCCTTTTCAGGAGGTTTAATGCAAATTGTCTATAGACTTCGTTAGAGTGCTCGTGGAGTCCAAGCGCCGTCATTTTTCTGCAGTACTACGATATATACGGGGACCTACCATGTATTGGACAGGTATCCCAGTTTTTTTGGCACTTCAGTGTAGTTAATTTAATACCCTTTATTTGGAAATCACTATCAATGCTCAAAGGGCGAGAAATTCTTCTGTTAGCATAAACGAACACGACATTTACTGACAGAAACAAGTTGCAACAACTTTCCCGGAGTGGGGGTGTTTTGAAATCGAAAGCTTTGCTGCAGTCCCTAAACAGAGCAGAGTTTGTTTGTATATACTCCTTGTTTATATATTTGTAATTTAGACACACACACACACACATGTATGTGTGTGTGTGTGTGCTAGTCTTCTGGATTTTAGCACGTCTACAGTATATTATAACACATTTTGCGAATATTTTTGAGTGAAATGGTTGTCGAGGTGCTACGAAAATTTGTCATCTTTTGAGGTCCTCAACATTCTGAAGTGATTAAAAACATCGTCAAATGTCATTTATTCTTTTCCCCAACTCTGACAATATAAAAGGGAGTAAAAAATTCTACATAAGGAGTTAAGTGAGAAAGAAAATTTACAGACTATGGTGTAGTTACTATGGTATACTTTTTCATATTATCTGATAGAAGCAGCTTAAGATATGTATCGGCAGTACAATTTTGTGGTTCGCATTAGATGCTTCATTTTCCGTCGATCTAAAGGACTCAGACGTCATGTATTTGAATTTGCGTGCAGTGCTAATTCGGAATTTGGCTCTGAATTTAAACGCGATTTTTAATTTCGGAATATTGACCTATGTGTGATGTGATTTTTCTTTTTACCATACATTTTAAGTTTCCTGAAATAAGGAACTTTCATTTAAATCTTAGTAATGACCATTTCTAGACGGTAACTTAAACTGTGTGAGACAAATATTATACGGTCCCGCATTAATTTATATTTCTTACGAAATACATTTTGAATTATTTTTTTAAGGAAATAAGGTATTTTGAGGCTGATTTGTTAATTGATATTGGTGTTTGATAAATATTTTTAATAAATTGTAATATTTTATTGTAGAAATCCTACATTATATTTGGAGCGTATAGTTTTCTCATTCATTTCTTTTGCAGGTCTTAAGAATATTTATTGCCATGAAGTTCTTCGTACCTATCATCTACTTATTTGCTTTCCTTGGAAGGGTTCTTGGAAATCGGATAATTTTTGGGGACGAAATGTCCAATCATGACCTTGAAAATATGACCGTTTCTTGTCCTTCGTGGGGTTCGTGCGTTGAAAAGAGAACTGATGACTCTCCTGGAAGCTTTCACCCTTACTCATGTACTT
Source organism: Dolomedes plantarius (assembly GCA_907164885.2). Taxonomy (NCBI): domain Eukaryota; kingdom Metazoa; phylum Arthropoda; class Arachnida; order Araneae; family Dolomedidae; genus Dolomedes; species Dolomedes plantarius. The sequence goes on along the minus strand of OU015492.1, from coordinate 227,390,308 downwards.
GCGATAGCCAATGTTGGCAGTATGGTAGGTGTTGCATCGACGCACCTCTCAGGGATAATGGCCCATCTATTCACGAATGTCGGAAAAAGGGAAATGATTACAGGACTGGGTATTTCATGGTACAGAGATGCTCTGAAAACACGGGCATTGATTCTACTTGGAAAAGCAAGTGTGAAGAGGAATGGAATGGGGTATACGATATCATAGTTCTTTCCCCGGTAACTAGCCTAGATACTAATAAGACCTATAAGAATTACTACTGCTTTAGATGTCACGAAACAACTGATAACGTCGTGTTATGGAATCTCTCTTTACTCAGGAACTTTGAGAGCTCCAGCAACACTGATATCGGTTACAGCGTGACTTACAGCGAAGTTATCCGGACCTCGGCTGTCATGGATGAAAAACATTTTTCCAATCAGTTTTTTCTGACTTTTTCACCCCCAGTTAAAATACTGTCATTAGCGATTGAATGCGACGGAGATATCGTGTCAGATTGTCCCAAAAATTGGACGGATAAAGATGTTCTTGATAAATGTAGGGCATATATAGCTAACGTAAAATCTAAGTACTCATACCGGTTATATAAGAACGCTCACTGTGCTTTATGCAACTATGTATCTCGTGATCAAATTCTTTGTCGATATGAAAACACAGGACATGATTACGAATTCCAGTCATTTGATGGAAAGCCAGTACAAGATTACGAAAACGAGACATTTGAAAAAAAGCCAGTACATGATTACAACTTCGAGACATTTGATCAAAATCCAGGCCATGATTACGAATTCGAGACAATTGATAAAAAACCAGTACATGATTACGAATACGAGACATTTGACCAAAAGCCAGTACATGATTACAACTTCGAGACATTTGATCAAAATCCAGGCCATGATTACGAATTCGAGACATTTTATCAAAAGCCAGTACATGATTACAAATTCGAGACATTTGATCAAAAGCCAGTTCTTGAAAACTGGACAATTTTGGAGGGCGAAATGTCTTATCTTAACCTCAAAAAGATGAACGTTTCTTGTCCTCCGTCGGATTCGTGCGTGAAAAAGAGAACAGATGACTCTCCAGCAATCTTTCCCGGTTACTCATGCAGTTGCGATAGCCAATGTTGGCAGTATAGTACGTGTTGCATCGACGCACCTCACAGGGATAACGGCCCACCTATTTACGAATGTGGGAAAACAGGATATGATTACGGGACTGGGTATTTCATGGTACATAGATGCTCTGAAAACACGGACATTGATTCCACTTGGAAAAGCAAGTGTGAAGAGGAATGGAATGGGATATACGATATTTCAGTGCTTTCCCCGGTAACTAGCCTAGTTACTAATAAGACCTATAAGAATTACTACTGCTTTAGATGTCACGAAGCCACTGATAACATCATGTTATGGTATCCCTCCTTAATTTTAACCTTTGAGAGCTCCGGCGAGGCTGATACCGGTAAGAGACTCAGTTACAGAGTGACTTACAGTGAAGTTATCAAGACGTCCGTCGTTTACAAGAATGAAAAACCTTTTTCCGATGAGTTTTTTTTAACTTTTACACCCCCAATGGAAATAGGGTCATTAGCGATTCAATGTAAACTAGATATTCTGTCAGATTGCCCCAAGAATTGGACGTATAAAGACGTTCTTGATAAATGTAGGGCGTTTACAGCTATCGTAGAATCTAAGCACCCATACAGGTTATATAAGAACGCTTACTGTGCATTATGCAACCATGTACCTCTTGATGAAATTCTTTGCCGACAGCTAGGAGGTGGTTACGGAGGTTACAATCCCCCTAATGCGGGCGATTTCTTAAACAGCAATATTGAAAATACAACACCACCACCACCAGATAAATGTACCGAGAATCAGATGCTTACATTTGGAATATGCTTAGATATAGCTAATCCTGAAAATTAAGTAAAAATGATGGTTGAATAAAGTAATTTTCCGGCTAGGTCAACTAGTATAGAAAGTTTTGAATTTATGCAATTTATCGGTATTATTACAAAATAACTATTGACAGTTCCATTCTCTATTAAACGTGTATCGTGAGTTCAGATATCAGTCGTCGACGAGTTCTACATCTGCACGGACCTTTGTACAGTGAAGACAACTGAGGATAAAAATCCTTACTTTGGAATATTCTACATTTATTTCAGATTATTCAACAATGTCCTCTATTTCTCCCTTTGGTAGGAAAACATTCTTCGTGCACATTGAAAACACACACTGTGAGCAGTGAACACGGTTTTGAATAAAAATTCTCATTTGGGATTATTCTACATTTATTTCAAATTATTCAAAAACTTCATCTCTTTCTCATTTTGATAGGAAAACATTCTTTGTGATATTAAAAATATTTCAAAGATACGAAAGCTCAGAAACAGATATCTCTATATATCTATATCTTTAGTTGGATGGGGGGGGGGCTTCATTTTCTTAGTATTAAAATTATGAGCTAAAAATAATCAAAATAATTATGTTTCTTTTGCCTTTTTTCACGTCTGAAATTCAAATGGATTTACATTTGTTATTGAATAAAAGTTAGACTAAACGATTTAATAATACCTTCCATAGTAATAGAAATTTTTACTCTTTGTGCAAAAATCTCTTGGAATATTGATCGTTTTAAGTTTAAAATTACATTCCCGACAAAGTTAAACCATAGCCGTAAAGATTCCAAAACGATACTTAAAGTTTGAAAAGAAACTTTTATTGATATACCATTTTGCATTAGTTGTAAAATATTTTAAAATAATATCTAATCTTTTTTATATATCTCTACATTTATTGAGTTTTATATTTGCATAATTATTTTCCCTCCCGGAAAGTCATGGTATGTTAAGTTTTTCAGTTAAATCAGCACTCACCTGGTACTAATCGAGAATACCGACCAATTTTGGCGAAATTTCAGTGCAACATTTTGTTTTCTTAAAATTAAGACGAGAAGAGGGGGAAAGGGAGAGTCGGGGGGGGGGGGAAATCGAATGAGCAAAAAAGTGATCAGGCCGAATGGGCATCCGCGGAGGTTGCAACACGTGACTAAACAAGTTAGGAGTTTCTTTCAAAATTCTAACACAATGTAGTAATAATGTTTCAGTAAAGAGCTCTGTATTCTTTTTCAAACTAAACTAGAAATTTCAGTAACAGATTTAAGAACTAAAACTGCATGCTATGTGTCGTGGGGTACGACATATAAAAAAAAGAAAAAAGAAAATAGAAAAGGTGCAGAAAAACCAATTAACAAACGGGACGGAAAATGGAATAGTAAAATGGCGCCAGACGATACGAGAAGAATGTCGTGGGGATACGATATGTTAGGAGTTCAAAAAGGGCAGACAACCCAATGAAAGCGGGTGTGTCGGCGGTGCTATGGGAAAATTGGAATGGCAATTGATCAAACAAAAGAATCGGATGAAGAGAAGAAATTGAAAGGAAACAATTAAGAGTCGAAACAGCGAAGGAAGACGTTGAGATGAAAAGGAAATTGTTGACAAAGAGAAGAGGACCCCACACATAGGAGATATTCTGGGAAAACACATTTCCTAGAAAAATAGGAATGAGTCAAGGACGGGATTGTTCTAGTATAAAACGCCCCTCACTCTAAATGGTGGAAGGAATGATTAGGGGAGGAACAAGTTAACGAATCAAAATGGAAGTATAAAGAAAAAGGTTGAACATGAGAGACGAATAAAAATGTAAAAGGCGTGGAAATAGAGAGAGTGAGAAAAAAAGAGGGATATCAGATTGATGGTGACTCTGAGAGTTGGCACCCAAAATAGAGAGTGGTAGCCTCGTAAGCGAGAAGGCAAAAGAATATATATGGGAGATTGCGCCCCGACGTAGCGCATCGCTGTAAGCCGGCAACTCAACGATGAAAGGTGCATCAATGAGCAGCGGAACCGATATAGATTGCCTGAACCCCGCAAGCTAGCATAGAGAATCCTCGGAGCCGAGATAGATTGCCTGAACCCCTGCAAGCTACCTATGAGATGATAAGAGGTGAGACTCGTAACCACGACGGAGTGCCTAACCCCCACAAGCAACGGATGGAGAACTGATCCGGCCGTTAAAGTCTGCCTATTCCTACGTTATTGAGCGAGTCCGAATAGAGACCCCAATAGATTCACCTGAATATGCCAGCCAAAGTCCACTTCTGCAGTCTGCAAAAATGGAGGTAAGCTTTTATTAACTATTGCCAAATTTCACGAGTTACCCGAGTCTTATATGATAGGCGGAAATTAAGGAATAATATAGATATATTGCGTACCGAAATGATATTAATTTAAATAAATGAAATAATATAGGCAAATAATACATTGATATAATGAGAATGTCTGTAAGTTCAAATTAATAAGAATATAATTGAATGTATTCTAATATTTGTATTGTGTGAATAAATTAATGTATTGTTTAAAATCAGAGTAATGGTATCATTGCCTACCACTATAACCAATCACGACCCACCCAAAATGAAATCTACAACACTATGCAATAAGGGCAATTTCTTTCATTACAAACATATAGCTTGTTAAGATTTCTTGAAGCTCTGTTTACTACAGTAACTACACAAAATTAAATATATGCACATTTACCCACTTTTAGTTTAAAATCATAATTTAAGGACAATCATGCATCAAACTTCAGCCTTTTTAATTCAATCAAAAACTAAATTTGCTAGGGGCAAGAAAAGAAACGAACCGTTTCCTCCTCTAAAAAAATTTAGTATCGTGGAAAATTAAAACATACGAAAAAGTGTCAGCCATCTGAAGAGAAAAAACAACACTACGGCTTTAAAGACACGCGAAAGATTTTAAATAAAAATCAGGTTTTTCTAGTGATGATAATTTTTTATTATTAAATTGTGCATAAATTTTATTACTTGAATACCGTAACTAAAACTCCCAAAAGAAAATGCTATAACATTTCGAGTTAACCGTAACAACAGAGAAACAAGCGTAGTAGACACGTAAATGGGTAAATTATAAGTAATAAGAAAATATAAAAAAGTATATTTACTTCCAAAAGTTTAAGGCATTGACATTCTTTCAGTAAGTGAAAAGCTATTCTGCCCATGTCACTCTCGAAATTTTTTCTGAATACAAGTGAAAAATAAGACTCTGGACTGAGATTTCTCTCAAAGTTTTTTAATTTCTATAAAAGAAAAAAAGACAAAAATAAATGAAACGGCCAATGGTGCCAAACAGTCATGTATAAAAAGCAGTATAAAGCCATGCGGTTATACAGTCATTCGGCTTAATTTGCTACAAAATCCCTCCTTAAAATGAATCAGACACGAAAATTCGCAAAATATCACATAGAAAAACAAAGAAGTCAGACAACATCAATCTCTTTAGGCAACTCTTTAAAATCTGATTTTTGTCAATTTTAACAAAACAACTTGGTAAATGTTCGTTTAGTGTTATTCCATCCGGCTATAATACTAAAGTCTTGTCTCGTTTCAAATATCCCGCGCACTGAACAAAGGAAAGAGTTAACCTCGCTTA